>OY740783.1:17333438-18533438 GCA_963514005.1 Raja brachyura
GGAGTGTGGGAGGAAACCGACGATCTCAGAGAATGTACAAACTTTGTACAACAAACCTGGGCGCTGTAAGCGCTAGGCGGCAGCAACTCTACCGCTGTGCCACCGTGCCCCCCAAATAAAGTATACTTTTGGTTTCCCTTTTTAAGGAAGGAACCCTACAGGGAAGGAGACACAAGAGACTGCAGATGCTGGAATCCTAAGCAAAAGGCAATTGCTGGAGGAACTCAGTGGGCCAGGCAGCATTTGTGGAACCTGACCTGAACCTGCCTACCCCCCACACTGGATCCCTATCAATTTGCCTACCGCAAGAACAGGAGTACGGAGGATGCCATCTCAACGGCACTTCACTCCATCCTCTCCCACCTCGACAACAGAGACACTTACGTAAGAATGCTGTTCATCGATTACAGCTCAGCATTCAACATCATTATACCATCAAAATTGATCACCAAACTCGGTAACCTGTGCATCGCTCCTTCCCTCTGCAACTGGATACTGGACTTTCTAACCAACAGACCCCAGTCTGTTAGGTTAGACAAGCACACCTCTTCAACCCTCACCCTGAACACCGGCGAACCACAGGGCTGTGTGCTGAGCCCCCTCCTCTACTCCCTCTTCACCTATGACTGCACACCTGTACATGGTACTAACACCATCATCAAGTATGCAGATGATACAACGGTGATTGGCCTCATCAGCAACAACGATGAGTCGGCCTACAGGGAGGAGGTCCAGCACTTAGCAGCATGGTGCGCTGACAACAACCTGGCCCTTAACTCCAAGAAGACCAAGGAGCTCATTGTAGACTTCAGGAAGTCCAGGGGCGGCACGCACACCCCCATCCACATTAACGGTACGGAGGTGGAACGTGTTTCTAGCTTCAGGTTCCTGGGAGTCAACCTCTCCGACGACCTCTCTTGGACCCACAATACCTCAACTCTGATCAAGAAGGCTCACCAGCGTCTCTTCTTCCTGAGGAGACTGAAGAAGGTCCATCTGTCTCCTCAGATTCTGGTGAACTTCTACCGCTGCACCATCGAGAGCATCCTTACCAACTGCATCACAGTTTGGTATGGCAACTGCTCTGTCTCCGACCGGAAGGCATTGCAGAGGGTGGTGAAAATTGCCCAACGCATCACCGGTTCCTCGCTCCCCTCCATTGGGTCTGTCCAAAGCAAGCGTTGTCTGCTCAGCATCGCCAAGGACCTCTCTCACCCCAACCATGGACTGTTTACCCTCCTACCATCCGGGAGGCGCTACAGGTCTCTCCGTTGCCGAACCAGCAGGTCCAGGAACAGCTTCTTTCCGGCGGCTGTCACGCTACTCAACAACGTACCTCGGTGACTGCCAATCAACCCCCCCCGGACACTTATTATTATTTATTCAAATCATTTGCTGTGTCGCTCTTCCAGGGAGATGCTAAATGCATTTCGTTGTCTCTGTACTGTACACTGACAATGACAATTAAAATTGAATCTGAATCTGAATCTGAATCTGAATCTGAATCTGAAACATGGCTATGTCGGTGAGACCAAGCAGAGGCTTGGCGATCGTTTCGCCGAACAACTCCGCTCGGTCCACAATAACCAACCCGACCTCCCGGTGGCTCAGAACTTCAACTCCCCCTCCTATTCCGTATCCGATCTCTCGGTCCTGGGCCTCCTCCACGGCCAGAGTGAGCAACACCGCAAGTTGGAAGAACAGCACCTTATATTCCGCTTGGGGAGTCTGCATCCTCTGGGCTTAAACATTGAATCTTCTCAATTCTGTTAACCCTGGCTGTCTCCTCCCCTTCCCACCTCTCCCTCAGCCCTCGTGCCCTGGCATTCCCTCTCTCTCTACCTCTCCCCCACCCAAGTCGCACTAGCTTCTCATTTTCACACTACAAACAGCTTACAATGGCCTGTTTTCTTTATCATCGATACTTTTTTGCATATCTTTCATTCATTGTTCTTTATCTCTCCACATCACCGTCTATATCTCTCGTTTCCCTGATCCCTAACCAGTCTGAAGAAGGGTCTCGACCCGAAACGTCACCTATCTCCTTCGCTCCTTAGATGCTGCTGCACCCGCTGAGTTTCTCCAGCCTTTTGTGTACCCCCGAAACATTGACTGTCCATCTCCCTCCACAGACGTGGCCTGCCCCGCTGAGTTTCTCCAGCCATTTCTTTCTGCACAGTGCAGGAAAGATTCACTAACCTGTTCCACGGCATGAAGTGGTCAACATATGTAGACAGGTTGAGCCTATACTTGTTGCAATACAAAAGAATGGGAGATCATCTTCAAGGTTTCAAGATTAGTTTATTGTCACATGTGCCAATTAAGGTACAATGACATTTGAGTTACCATACAGCCATACTAATTGAAAAACAAGACACACAGCCACATAAAATAAATTTTAATATAAACATCCATCACAGTGGCTCTCCGGGTTCCTCATTGTGATGGAAGGCAATAAAGTCCAATCTTCTCCCTCTTTAATCTCCCGCGGTCGGGGCTGTCGAAATATCAGCAGTCAGGGCCATCAAAGCTCCCGCAGCTGGCCATCCGAAGCCCTCGCATCGGGGTGATCCTCGTTGAGGACCCCAGAGGAGAAGAGGTCCAACCACTTACCCGCAGCCTACTTCTAACCGTGGCCGCGGCGGGGACTTACAATCCGGAGCGGGGTTCCTTGCCGGGGATCCCTGGAGAGGAGCTCCGACTGCCGGCCCTGCGGTCTGCAGTGCTTCTTGCTGCGGCATGGCGGG
This sequence comes from Raja brachyura, assembly GCA_963514005.1. Next base: position 17,336,186 of record OY740783.1, read on the forward strand.
GACTTTAGATCTTCGACCGCCAGCCTGCGGCCTACACCATCTTGAAGCCGCAGGTCCGGTGGGGAGGCACCGATTCAGGACTTACCTGGACTTACCTTGTCTGCACATCTGGACGCCCGCAGCGGCGACCGCGGAGGGTTGAGGTCCCGACCACGGGGGAAAAAGGAGGAGGGCTGACCAAACGTTGTGCCTTCCACCACAGTGATGAATGCTGTGGTGGATGTTTGTGTTAAATTTTTATTGTCTATTGTGTGTTCTTTTTTTATTGTACCGCTGCTGGCAAGTTCATTTCACTGCACGTTATGTGCAAGTGATGAATAAAACTAACTTGACTTGATTGAAACTCCCTTGTCGGGATGGTTAAAACTCTCCACGGCATGGAGCTCCCAAAGCAATCTCTAACCAGGGACCACGGGCTCCACGATTGAAAAATGTTTCCCCCAACACCCACCCCCCACATAAAACAAACCAACTAACACTAAAACATACTTAACACGTACTTAAAATAACAAAAACAGAAGGAAGGACAGACAGACTGTTGGCGAGGCAGCCACTTGCTGGCGCCACCCGGCATTATTGAACCATATAAGATTCTGAGAGGAAATAAGATGGTGGACGTTGAAAGAATGTTTTCCTAATGGTATCTGGAACTAGAGAGCATTTTTGCAGAATAAGGATGTCATTAATGACCTCTCCACCATCGAAGGGATTTATCGGAGGTTTTGCTTCAAAATGGCAGCCAGTATCATGAAAGACGTAAACTATCCTGGCCACGCTCTCATTTCACTCCTGCCATCAGGAAGCAGGCATAGGAGTCTTAAATTCATAACCACCAGGTTCAAGCACAGCTTCTTCCCAACAACCATCAGACTCCTGCACAGTTCAATAATGCTTTTTTGTCACGAACATTGCAATTCTTCTCTTGCATTCAGTTCAGTTGAGTATTGCCCAATTCCCAATTAGGCACGATCCCCAATTAGCAAAGTGTACAGAAATAATCCACTGAGATCACATGCCAGAGGAGCCATTTTCAAAGTGCAATCTGCCCTCTAGGTTGTATGAGCAGTGCCTGATCCAGGGAGTCCCAGGCTGCTGCAGGGCCCCCACCTGTCGCCTTCCTTGGACATCTGGATCATCCAGCGAACTGACATCCCCCCCCCCCTCACCTGTCCACCTATGTGCCTAAGGTCATAATGGTCATAAGGTTACAGGTGATAGGAGTAAAATTAGGCCATTCGGCCCATCAAGTCTACTCTGCTATTCAATCATGGCTGATCTATCTCTCCTTCCTAACCCCTCCTAACAAGGGTTACCTCGTGCCATGGACCTGAGGGTCCACTTCATCCCATCAACAACAATGCTCAAATAAATTGTCTTTAATTCAGCAGTTGGAGCCAGGCTCAGCAATTTCGCCTGGTGCTAACGATGCCTTTGATTAATATTTCTAATCCTGCTATGTAGTGAAATATTTGCTTTGCACAAATGGGCCATTGGATTTTTTTTTAAGTGACTGCTTTCGATTCAATAAGCGGCAAATGATTCCTGACATGTCCCCGGTTTGATCAAAGTACATTGCACATTAATATGCATTCACCTTCTTCAACAAGAAAGCAACAGAGAAAGCATCTTCCGTGTGACAAGACGTGACTAGCTGAAAAATGGAACAGGGTTCAAGAAGTGGCTTTGCCACAGATGGGTATGAGAAGGAACAATACTGTTTGATGCAGTCTTCAAAATACTAGCTGATTATATACCACATCATAGAGCATTGCATTCACTAATAACAATTTCTGTTACAAATTGATTCATTCATTTTCAAAAGATAATCCAGGGATCATTACTTTTAAATTTACTCGGTGTTTTATTTGAAATGTGTTTTATTCCGCTAGCATTTTGCGTTCACAGTTTATTTACAGAACATTGATTACTATTAGTGTGCAGCGGATTTGAACGGGTAGTCGAAATGGATTTTCTAAGCTGTTTAAAAGGATGGTTGATAAAGGAGGCATTTGAGCACAGATGAAACTCAGAAGGAATTTTAAAAATGTGCCAAGGTTTAAACTGACAATTAAATGCTTTCTCCGTCTATCAGGTTGTAGCAGGCATGTATCAGGCACACACAACTAGAAAGAGGGAGGATTTAGCAGAATGAGATTCCTCCCAACTATTCATTGTTGTAGCTAGATAATGATTTCACTCCTTACAAGTGAAATTCTAAAGGAGTATTTCTTCCACAATGAAACTGCGTATAGGTGACAAAGGACTAACTCATGATCCAAAGAATGTCTTCCGCCCTTTACTGTGTTAGCTGTTTGGATCACATACAATTTTAACGCCGCCAAAAAAATATAAATCTTTCTTTTTATCCAGCAATCTCTTTTAATTATCTTTCCTTTATTACTTTCTTCATTTCTCTCCTTTCAGTTTGTCTTTTATTCACCTTTTACATTGTTCGTGGTTCTTTGCCCTATTGATTACGTTTCAAGGGTTGGAGCCACATTTTGCATTCTTTTGTATCTTTTTTTAAATTTCATCCTGAAATACCGCTGTCATTCTTAAAAGAATGAATGGGAGATCCCATTGCACTGCCGAGCAGAATCTAGAGCTGAAAGGCGCAGCTTCCTTTTTCCTTTTGCCAGAGAGCTCTCCAGCAGTGGACAGAGGTAGTAAACCTCCCCTCTCAACCTGGAAAATGATCCATCTGCCAACAACAATACAGGATGGACACGGAATGCTGGAGTAACTCAGCGGGACAGGCAGCATCTCGGAGAGAAGGAATCGGTGGCGTTTCGGATCTTCTTCAGACTGATAGTCAGGGGAGATGGAGATACAGAGATAAGGAAGTGTAAGGTGTGAAAATGAGACAAAGGGGATGCGGCTTGAGGAGAATGTAGAATAGATAATTGTTAGCTAGGAAAAGGTAACAACAACCATAATACAGGCACTGGTTCCCAATGACACCTCTTCAAACAAAGGATTTCCCAATACTCCAACATTTCTTAAGAGCTTGTTTTTTTTTATTATTTAAAAAATATATATATATTTTTTTAATTTTAATTTTAACATTTTTTAAATTTATTTAAAAAAAAAATTAGAGCCTGTGGGATAGGCACATGCATATGCATGGATCATTACTACTATCAGGTAAAAGGTACAGGAGCCTGAAAACCATGATGTCCAGATTCAAGAACAGCTTCTTCCCAGCAATAATCAGGCTCTTGAACACTGCGCAACACAGACCACAGCCCTACCTCAACAAGTATGATCTATTCTGAACTTGGTTTTGGTGCACAACAAAGTTTGGTTTTACACTATTATGGCCTGGTTACCCAGTGTTATTTATCATTAATTTATTACATTATAGAATATTGCATATTGATTTATGTGTTATTGCCTTTAAAGCGGCACAGTGGCGCAGCAGGAGAGTTGCTGCCTTACAGCGCCAGGGACTCAAGTTCGATCCTGTCTGCAGGCGCTGTCTGCATGGAGTTTGTACGTTCTCCCTGCGACCGCATGGGTTTTCTCCTGGTGCTCCGTTTTCCTCCAAAACACTCCAAAGACATAGAGGTTTGTAGATTAATTGGCTTCTGTAAATTGTTAATTGTCCCTAGTGTGTAGGATAGTGTTAGTGTACGGTGTGATTGCTGGTCAACGCAGACACAGAGGGCCAAAGGGCCTGTTTCCGCACTGTATCTCTAAAGTCTAAAGTAACGTCTAAAACTTCAGTAGTAACTATTTTTGGTCGGCCTTTGCTGGCTTTATCTTGCACTAAACGTTATTCACGTTATTCCCTTTATCATGTATCTGCACACTGTAAATGGCTCGATTGTAATCATGCATTGTCTTTCCGCCGACGGGTTAGCGCGCAACAAAATCTTTTCACTGTACCTTGGTACACGGTACATGTGACAATAAAGTGCACTCAAACTCAAGTAAGAATTTCATTGTTCCATTGTTCCTTTGGCGGTACATATGACAATGAGATGCTCTTGACTTGACTCTTCACTCCTGACCCAAATGTGCTCTGGGTGTAAGACCGGATTTTTATTAATATTCAGATTAAATTAATTATTGGAAGTTAAATTCTCCAGTTGTCATTGTGGGACGTTTCAGGATCAAAGATGATGTGGTCTGGCAATCTACAGTAAGTTCTGGTATCATCCATGCAAATGCCTCTTGCATCTCAGCCACTGCCTCAATATCCTAACTTTAATGCGACCACGGTGGCGCAGTGGTGGAGTTTCTCCCTTAAAGCACTTGCAGCGCCGGAGACCCAGGTTTGATCCCGATTACGGGCGCTGTCTGTACGGAGTTTGTACGTTCTCCCCGTGACCGCGTAGTTTTTCTCTGAGATCTTCGGTTTCTTCCCACACTCCAAAGACGTACAGGTAAATTGAATTGGTGTATGTGTACAATTGTGCCTAGTATGTGTAGGATAGTGCTAAAGTGCAGGGATCGCTGGTCGGCACGGACTCGGTGGGCCGAAGAGGACTGTTTCCACTCAATATCTCTAAACTAAACTAAACTAGTTAAATACTAAAACTGCACTGTATTTCCAGTCCAGCCTAACCACGATATTATACAAACTAAACACTATCTCGTAGACACAAGGAACTGCAAATGCTGGTTTACTAAAAGAAGATTCATGGTGCTGGAGTGATTTAGTGGGTCAGAGAGCAGATTTCACTTCTTTACCTCTTTATGTGGGTCAATATTAGTGCAGCATTTTTACGCTATTGTGACTAGTGTAACCATTTCTGTAAATTCCTTTGTTCCTCAACTCCATTTAAGCATTTATTTTCCGAACAGTAGGTGGTCCCCTTATTTATTCTGCCAAAATGCACCTCCGCACACTTATCTATGTTGAGACTAATTCTTTCATTGCATAAACTTCCACAAGTTTATTCTTGTATTTCATACATTCTTCCTTAATATAAATTCCCTCACCGCCAGAGACTAAATGGATAAATATTGGACAGGATATCGGAGATAGCCTTCTCAGTCTTCTTTCAAATAGTAACATGGGATCTTTTGCAGGAGATCTTGAGGACAGGTTATTGTTTAAAGCCTTAAACAAAGGAATTTACAGAAGGCAGCTCCTCCAATAACACTGCATTCTCTTCATACTACAGTGGAGAGTTAGCCTTGACTTCATGCTCAATCCCCTAGATTGCATTACAAATTCACCACCTTCTCACTCAGAGGCTGAGACAAATGGGGCTGTGCTAAGGAGGAGTGGTAGACATGCTGCCTAACAGCGCCAGAGACCCAGGTTCGATCCTGACTACGGGTGTTGTCTGAATGGAGTTTGTACATTCTCCCTGTGACCTGCGTGGCTTTTCTTTATTTCTTCCCACACTCCAGAGACGTACAGGTTTGTAGGTTAATTGGCTTGGTATAATTTTAAAATTGCCCCCAAGTGAGTAGTGTTAGTGTGCGGGGAACGCTGGTAGGTGCGGTGGGCCGAAGGGCCTGTTTCCACTAAAATAAACTAAAATAAAACCAGGGAAAGATCCCACCCTTGGGTGCTTTTGTGAGGAGTTTGCACGTTCTCCCTGTGACCGTGTAGTTTCCTCCCACATCCCAAAGATGGGTGGGTTTGTAGGTTAATTGGCTTCTGTCAAATTGGACCTTGTGTTAAGGGAGTGTAGGAGACAGTAACATAACATAAAACTAGTGGGATAACATAGAAGACTGCAATGCGCCCTGGTAGGCCCGACTCTCCCCACAGGCCTCTCAGGGGACTGCGGTGAAGCTGCACGGCGAGGCCTGTCTGGGCCGAAGGAGCCTCAGTGGTGGCGGCGATGGGATCCTTGGCAGCGGCAGTGGCAGACTCGGCGGGAGCGGAAGCCACGGCGGCAATGGGAGCCTCGGTGGCGGTGGGACCTTGCGGTCGATGAACGTGAGGGGGGAATGGAAGACAAAGGGGACCTGGCGTGCAGGGACTGTATTGAGGGACGGTGGGAGAACAAAGGGGACCCAGTGTGGGTGGGTGGTGGGGGGGGGACTCTAGTTTAGAATCCTCTATCCAGGTATAAGTCTGTGTTTATTTGTTGTGGTGAAGGCGCTGTGCATACGGCAGCCAGCCAACAGACGCTTGTCTTTTTCTTTTGTTTTCACTTTTAATTTCAAGTTTTTGTGCACCTTATGTGATGTGACTGTTGCCAGACCAATTTCCCTCCGGAGATGAATAAAGTTTTATAGTATCGCATCGTGTCTGAATGGATGATTGATGGATGGCATGGACTTTTTGGGCCAATGGGCCTGTTTCCATGTGTAGGAAAGTAGACAAAAATGCTGGACTAACTCAGCCGAACACGCAGCATCTCTGGAGAAGGAATGGGTGATATTTCGGGTCGACGCCCTTCTTCAGACTGATGTCAGGGGAGGGGATGGGACAGAGATAGAATGTAGTTGGAGACAGTAAGATTGGTGAGAGAACTGGGAAGGGGAGGGGATGGAGAGCGAGGGAAAGCAAGGGCCATTTGAGGTTAGAGAAGTCAATGTTCATACCGCTGGGGTGTAAGCTACCCAAGAGTAATATAAGGTGCTGCTCCTCCAATTTGCGCTGGGCCTCACTCTGACAATGGAGGAGGCCCAGGACAGAAAGGTCAGATTGGGAATGGGAGGGGGAGTTAAAGTGGTGAGCAACCGGGAGATCAGGTAGGTTAAGGCGGAATGAGCGGAGGTGTTCAGCGAAACGATCGCTGAGCCTGCGCTTGGTTTCGCCGATGGACAGGAGTTGACACCCGGAACAGCAGATACAGTAGATGAGGTTGGAGGCGGTGCAAATAAACCTCTGCCTCACCTGGAAAGACTGTCGGGGTCCTTGAATGGAGTCGAGGGGGAAGGTAAATGGACAGGTGTTGCTGTCCAGTAGTGGGATCCCATTGGAGGTGGCAAAAATGTTGAAGGTTTATACTGTATGCAACAACTGATAGGGTGGAAGGTGAGGGAAAAGTGGACTTTATCCTTGTTACAAATTGGGGGAGGGGAGGCAAGAACGGAGCTACAGGATATCGAGGAGACTCTAGTGAGAGCCTTATCTATAATGGAAGAGGAACTCCTGTTTCCTAAAGAATGAGAACATCTCCAATTACCTGGTATGGAAAACCTCATCCTGGGCACACATGTGGCATAGAGGGGGGAATTGGAAGGGGATAAAGCCTTTACAGGAAGTAGGGTGGGAAGAGGTGTGGACTAGATAGCTATGGGAGTCAGTGGTTTTGTAATAGATGTCGGTTAATAGTCTGTCTCCTGTGATGGAGACGGTGAGATCCAGAAATGGTAGGGAGATGGCGGAGATGGTCCAAGTGAATTTGAGTGCAGGATGGAAATTCGTCGTGAAGTTGATGAAGTCAGTGAGTTCTGCATGGGTGCAGGAGGCAGCATAGATGCAGTCGTCAATGTAGCGGAGGTAGAGTTCGGGGATAGGGCCAGTTTACGCTTGGATTGTTATGTGGTTATATGGTTATATGGAACAGTGATTGTTCGACGTACACTACAAAGAGGCAGGCATAGCTAGGGCCCATTCAGGTCCCCATAGCTATGCCTTGGATTTTTTTAGGAAGTGGGAGGAGTCAAAGGAGAAGTTGGTGAGGGTGAGGACCAGCTCTGCAAGGCGGATGAGGGTATTAGTGGAAGGAACTTGGCTTGTTCTGCGGTCGAGGAAGAAACGGAGGGCTTTAAGACCTTTCTGGTTGGGGATGGGGGTGTAGAGTGAGTGGACACGGCCTGTGTCCATGCTGTATCTATTAACTAAACTATCTGATGCACTATGGCTACTTTACTTACTCTTTTCTGCCTCATTGAGGCTTCAGTATTTCTTACATAGAGACTGCAATTGGCCCAGACACTTAACAATTGCCGTGACTTTGGGCCTCCAAACTTCGCAACAGCACCTCATATTTTGCTTGGGCAGCTTACGACCGAGCGGTATGAATTTTGATTTTTCTAACTTCAAATAACCTTTGCATCCCCTCTCTCTATGTCCCTCCAACACCCTAGTCATTGATATAGTTTCACTGTCGTCCTGCTAAGTTTCACTGTCTATAACTCATTATCACCTAGCCCACAGCCAACAATGTATCACTGCTGGCTCCACCTTTCCTTGATCCATCCTTACTTTTTGCATATCTTTCATTCATTTGATCTATATCTCTCTGTATCACCATTTATATCTTTTGTTTCCCTTTCCCCTGATTCTCAGTCTGAAGAAGGGTCTCGACCTGAATCGTCACCTATTCCTTTTCTCCAGAGATTCTGCTTGACCCGTTGAGTTACTCCAGAATTCTGTGTCTATCTTCACAATATAATAGTCTATTATCAATCCCATGTCATCCAGTAACCACCACAGCCAGATGATTAGTTATCAACCAGAGAAGATACAGCAATGTAGTTATATTTTCATTAATTGAAATTGGCTGCAGATCTGGCAACATTGTCTTTTAGTATATACTAGACCAAGATGTTTATCGCCTCGACGGGAAAAATGTGAGTAGAATGCGTGAAAATGGGAAGGCTGTGGCCTAGAGTTTGGAAGAAAATAGGAAAATAGGAAGATTAACCAGATTCTCTCTCACACACACACACACACACACACACACACACACACACACACACACACACACACACACACACACACACACACACACACACACACACACACACACACACACACACACAATTTAAGAGAGAGTTAGATAGAGCTCTGGGGGCTAGTGGAATCAAGGGATATGGAGAGAAGGCTGGCACGGGTTATTGATAGGGAACGATCAGCCACGATCACAATGAATGGCGATGCTGGCTCGATGGCCTCCTCCTGCACCTATTTTCTATGTTTCTATGTTTCTATGTTTCACACACACACACACACACACACAAGATGAAGAGTTTTAGTATTATATAGATAGATAACACAAAAACAACCCATGTGGCCCAACCAGTCCATGCAATTGCTATGCTCCTTAGCCACCCCCCGCACCATTGCTGTTTCCTCTTCATTCATTGTTCTATGCAGACTTTTTTTTAGCTTAGTTTAGAGATACAACAATCTCAAAATCTTCGGCCCTCTGATCCGCGCCAACCACAATTCCCTGCACATTAGTTCTATCCAACACACTGGGGGCAATTTACAGAAGCTACTTAATCTACAAACCTGTACATCTTTGAAACCTGAACACTCAGAGAAAACCCACGTGGTCACAGGGAGAACAGGGACTGCAAACTCCATACAGACAGCACCTGTACTCAGGATTGAACCTGGATTGAACTCTGATTCGAGGGCTTGAGCCATAAGGAAATGTTGGGCAGGCTGAGACATTATTCCTTGGAGAACAGGAGGATGAGGGTGATCTAATAGAGGTGAATAAGATCATGAGGGGGATAGATAGGGTGATGCACAGAGTCCTTTACTCAGGGTATGGGGAATCAAGAACCAGAAGACATGGGTTCAAGGAGAGAAGGAAAATATTTAATATGAACCTATGGGGCAACTTTTTCACTCAGAGGATAGTGTGTATATGAAATGTGGTGCCAAAGGAGGTAATCGAGGCAGGTACTATAACATTAAAAATAAGTTTGCATAGATCCATGCATAGGAATGGTTTGGAGAAATATAGGCCAAATTAGGGCAAATGGGTCTAACATAGATGTGACGTCTTGGCGGACATGGACAGGTTGGGCTGAAAGGCCTCTTTTAGTGCTGTACGACTATGAGTCTAACTTTATAGAGCTCTGTCGGTTTACCCCTCTCAGCCTTGCCAAAATTAAAATGCTCGGCAATTTAGTAAAATTCCTCCATGAGATTTTAAGAAAGTCAGTCGACTGTATTTGCTTTGCCATTCAGTAAAATCTTGATTTTTAAATCTCAGTGCCATTTTCAATGTTTGAGCCTGCAGAAGGGTCGTGGCCCAAAACATTACCTGCCCATTCCCTCCCAGATGGTGCCTGACCCACTGACATCCACTGACACCCACTATCAGGGCGGCACGGTGGTGCAGCGGTAGAGTTGCTGTCTTACAACAAATGTAGCGCCGGAGATCAGGGTTCGATCCTGACTACGGGTGCTGTCTGTACGGAGTTTTACGTTCTCCCCGTGACCTGCGTGGGCTTTCTCCGAGATCTTCGGTTACCTCCCACATTCCAAAGACGTACAGGTTTGTAGGTTAAGTGGCTTGGTAAATGTAAAAATTGTCCCTAGTGGGTGTAGATAGTGTTAATATGTGGGGATTGCTGGTCGGCGCAGACTCATTGGGCCGAAGGGCCTGTTTCCGCGCTGTATCTCTAAATTACTTTGTGTTTTATTTATTAACCCCATATTATTGTATTCCCTAATATCTAAAAATTTAGGTTTGTGATTGGCATCTTCAAATTTCTTACATCATATTTTTAAGTCTTTTAGCATTTTAATATTGTTTTTATAACATGGTAACCTGAATTGAACACTGCTCTGAAGAAGGGTCTCGACCCAAAACATCACCAATTCCTTTTCTCCAGAGATGCCGTCTGACCCGCTGAGTTACTCCAGCGTTTTGTGTCCATCTGCAGTTTAAACCAGCCTCTGCAGTTCCTTCCTACATTGAGCTCCAAATGTGGTCGAAGCAAATATTTAGCATAACTGCTTCTACTTTTCAATTCCACTCCTGTGGAAATAAATCCTAGCACTTGTGATGCTTCCTGTGGCCTCATTAACCTGCTTTGCTTCTTTTCGTTTGCTCTCGGGTGTCACTGCTCATTAATATTGTGTCTTTGTGCTGGTTTGATCGACAGTTCTATTGCCAAAAGCTGTCTAAATGTGGAAATAAGCTTTTCCTAATTCGTTAGTCCAGTCATGCAGCTTCATTACTTCGCAGGTTGCTACAATGGGCCAGTACTCCACGGCGCGGTGATGTGTACACACGTTTAATCACAGAACCTTAAACAGCTGAACGAGGCCATTTTCCCCCCATGAAACATGTGCAAACTCTTTGAAGGAAATATCTCCTTTTTCGGAGTCTTGGAATTTTCCTCCATTTAAGTATTTTTTCAATTATATTTATGGAAATTTCTGTTGCATCTACTTCCACCAGTCCTAGATGCATTGCATTTCAAATTATAAGAACTCAAAGTCCACAAATAATTCTCATCTCACCTCCAGAACTTTTATACAATTATTTGTAAATGTTTGCTTCTGGAAACAGTTTACTCTTCTTTTTTTAATTTTCATTTCCCTCATTGACGACATCAAATTCTGTTCCGGCTGTAAATGTCTCCATTAAGTCATACTCAATCATCCCTGCTCTAAGTAGATCCATCTTTTTCTGCCTCTCCATGTCACAAAGGTTTCTCATCTCACTACCATCGTGGTAAAATGCCTTCTACACCTTATAGTTTATTTTAGTTACCGCACAGAAACAAGCCCTTCGGCCCACTGAGTCTATGCCGACCAGTGCACTAGCACTATCCTACACACTAGGGACAATTTACAATTTTTACCGAAGCCAATTAATCTACAAACAAGTACATCTTTGGAGTTTGGGAGGAAACCAGAGCACCTGGGGAATACCCACACGGTCACGGGGAGAACGTACAAACTCTATACAGGCAGCATCAGTAGTCAGGATCGAACCCGGGCCTTTGGTGCTGTAAGGCAGCAACTCTACCGCTACGCCACCATACTGCCCATGTTATTATTTTTCTTTCATATATCATTAATGATTATGCCCAATCCTGTTATTATCCTCTCCTATATGTTGACATCTTGCTTAACAAAATTGTTCGGAACTGAACAAATTTCTTTATCAAATGCTTTTGGCAAGCTGGTAGAACCGCTGACTAGACACAAAATGCTGGAGTAACACAGCGGTATAGGTAGCAGCTCTGGAGGGAAGGAATGGGTGATGTTTCAGGTCGAGACCCTTCTTCAGACCTGCTGACTCACTGCGCCAGAGACCTGGGTATGCTGTTTGTGTAGTGTTAGCATGTTCTCCCTGTGACCGCTTGGGTTTAGTCCGGGCGCTCCTGTTTCCTTTCTCATCCTAAAGACCCATGAATTTGTAGGTTAATTGCCTCTGTAAAAATGACCCCTAATAGTATAGGAAGTAGATGAGGAAGTGGGATAACACAGAACTAGTGTGAACGGGTGATCTATGGCCGGTGTGGACTCAGTGGACTGAAGGGCCTGTTTCCATGCTGTATCTCCAAACGAAACTGAACTAAACTAAACTGAATGGTGGCAGATTAGGAAAGGGGGAGATGCAACGAGACCTGGGTGTCATGATACACCAGTCATTGAAAGTAGGCATGCAGGTGCAGTAGGCAGTGAAGAAAGCAAATGTTATGTTAGCATTCATAGCGAAAGGATTTGAGTATAGGAGCAGGGAGGTTCTACTGCAGTTGTACAGGGTTTTGGTGAGGCCACACCTGGAGTATTGCGTACAGTTTTGGTCTCCAAATCTGAGGAAAGACATCCTTGCCATAGAGGGGGTACAGAGAAGATTCACCAGACTGATTGCTGGGATGTCAGGACTTTCATATGAGGAAAGATTGGATAGACTCGGCTTGTACTCGCTGGAATTTAGAAGATTGAGGGGGGATCTTATAGAAACTTACAAAATTCTTAAGGGGTTGGACAAGCTAGATGCTGGAAGATTGTTCCCGATGTTGGGGGAGTCCAGAACAAGGGGTCACAGTCTAAGGATAAGGGGGAATTCCTTTAGGACCGAAATGAGGAAAACATTCTTTACACAGAGAGTGGTGAGTCTCTGGAATTCTCTGCCACAGAAGGTAGTTGAGGCCAGTTCATTGGCTATATTTAAGAGGGCGTTAGATGTGGCACTTGTGGCTAAAGGGATCAGGGGGTATGGAGAGAAGGCAGGTACGGGATACTGAGTTGGATGATCAGCCATGATCACATTGAATGGCGGTGCAGGCTCGAAGGGCCGAATGGCCTACTCCTGCACCTATTTTCTATGTTTCTATGTTTCTAAACGAAACTAAACCAAGAAGGTTGAAACAGTTTCAATGTACAACAGATTAAAATCTTGGTGGTGTACATCATCAGAAATGGGATCAATGCTCGGTGTGGACTCAGTGGACCAAAGGGCCTGCTTCCAAACTAAACGACACTAAACGAAACTAACCTAAGAAGGTTGAAACAGGTTCAATGTGCCACAGATTAAAATCTTGGTGGAGCACAGCATCAGTAAATAGGATTGACTCCCATCATTATCAAGATGTGATGAAGTGGATGAAGGTCAATTTTATTCATTGCCCACCTCAGTAGGAAGTCAAATGCAATGTCAGAGACCCATTTTAGCTCATTATGTGCTTCACAGATTGCTGACATTTGCAATAAGAAATTCTCTCAATAACGGACCTCAAGTGAAAACTGCCAGAAAACCAATATCTGAGGAAAATTATTGTACAGGTGTTGAGGTCATAGAACAGGTCGTTTGTCGAGTAATAGTCCTCTTTCAAGGAGTTCAGAAGGTTGTAATTATGCATCATTTAATAGCTTTTAATATGCCCTGGTTTGTTTCTTCTTAAGCAGCAGATTCAGTCGAGTACAAAGCTCTTTCTATTCTGGTTGATGTGACTTTTACTGCAGAACACCTGCAGTGAAAAATAGAGCTGTTTCATTGCATCGAGTGCAATATTGAACTACTTATAAGTGGAAAACACATTAAATTCCATTCATGCTACTTGCTTTGTAATAAAGCAAGCTGGGTGCTTTTCTTAAAAGATGGATTACGTCCTTTCATGCACTATTATAGTTACTATCTATGATGAAGAAATCAGACTAATTATACTATATACCATATCTGGCTTTTGAGAGCAAGTGTTGAGAGTAAGTGTTTAAACTGCAAACCTTTGTTACCTTAAGCCAAGGGTTCCCAGCCTGGGGTAAATTTACCCCCCCAGGGGGTATATTTCGCCTACCCAGGGGGTAAATTTGTTGATTCTGGATTGGAATTTTTTTTTCTCATTGTCTGACTGCGTTTGGTTCCGGTATCTGTTCATCATTAGTTGTTCATGAGTTGCTTATGAAGGTGGAATCGCATGTAGATAGGGTGGTAAAGAAAGCTTTTGGTGTGCTGGCCTTAATAAATCAGAGCATTGAATATAGGAGTAGGGAAGTAATGTTAAAATTGTACAAGGCATTGGTAAGGCCAATTCTGGAGTATGGTGTACAATTTTGGTCGCCTAATTATAGGAAGGATGTCAACAAAATAGAGAGAGTACAGAGGAGATTTACTAGAATGTTGCCTGGGTTCCAGCAACTAAGTTACAGAGAAAGGTTGAACAAGTTAGGTCTTTATCCTTTGGAGCGCAGAAGGTTAAGGGGGGACTTGATTGAGGTCTTTAAAATGATGAAAGGGATAGACAGAGTTGACGTGGATAAGCTTTTCCCATTGAGGGTAGGAAAGATTCAAACAAGAGGGCATGACATGAGAATTAAGGGACAGAAGTTTAGGGGTAACATGAGGGGGAACTTCTTTACTCAGAGAGTGGTGGCTGTGTGGAATGATCTTCTTGCAGAAGTGGTGGAGGCAGGATCGATTTTAACATTTAAAAGTAAAGTGGATAGGTATATGGACGGGAAGGGAATGGAGGGGTATGGTCTGAGGGCAGGTAGATGGGACTAGGGGAAAATAAATGGTCGGCACGAACTGGAAGGGCCGAGAAGGCCTGTTTCCGTGCTGTAATTGTTATATGGTTATATAGTTATATGGTTCATAAATAAGTGAAATAACATTGTTATGTGCTATTAAAGTTGCCAGGGGTAAACGGGACGAAAAAGGTTGGGTAATCCTGCCTTAAATGAACTGGTTATGACCATTTGGGTTAAAACTTGCTCTTAAAATGTAATCTTCACTACAACTTGTGACAGATTTGACCATAGTTTATTTGCAGGGCCTCTCCGAATCGTTTTCTCCTCTGGAATGGTGAGGATAATGGCTATCTTGTTATCTGCGTGGATGTGGTATTGCAGCTTGAGGCAAGGGAACGATATGTGATTAAATTCAAATGTCCAAACGCTACGGTGGTCCAAGTTTTTACTGCTCTACAATTACCTCGACAAAAATGGATTTTGCTATTCAGCCTCGCCAACAAAATGCATTGAATGCCCTGAAGATGCTGCATCGCACAGCAGAAAATAACTAAATTGCTTCTCCCGGTTGCTAAAGAACTTTAACTTCTCTAACTTCAAGTAACCCTTGCCTTCCCTCTTCCTCCATCCCTCCCCTATCCTAGCTCTCCGACCAGTCTGACTGCCCTCCTTATTATATTTTATCTTTGTATGCTTCGTTGTCACCTTCCTCTAGCTAACAATGATCTATTTTATATTTTCCTTGACCTTTGTCCCCATAGTATAGTATAGTATAGTATAGTATAGTACATATTTTATTTTGAGCATGTAAAGCTAAAAAAGTTAAATAGCAAAATAACAATAAATTGAAATGAGCAATAAACCTGTACACAACTCATGAAATAACTTCTCATAAACATCACAACTTAAATCTTACATGTTCTAAAAGGAGTAGGAGGAAGTATACAATTATTTATTCCTACCCCTTCCCCACTACTCATCAATTAATTCACAAACTTTATCTCATCTACATATATATATATATATATATACATACACATACATACACAAGCATACACATACATATATAAGCCGCATACATACATATATACACGCATATGTACGCAAGCAAACATACATATATATGGTTTATAAACAATTATCCAAATTCTATGTACAACGCAAATATCACACTGTGTCAATAAACTAAAACATAACCGTCATCACAGCCCTTCCTCATTCTTATACCTCTGGAAAATAATTTGACATGTTATTTTCACACCTTACCCATATCTCTGTGTCCCCCCCGCACCCCTGACTCGCAGTCCGAAGAAAGGTCTCAACCTGAAAAGTCACCCATTTCTTCTCTCCAGAGATGCTGCTGGACCCGCTGAGTTACTCCAGCATTTTGAGTCTATCTTCAGTGTATACCAGCATCTGCAGTTACCTTTTATGTAAATTGCTTGAAAAGCATTTTGTCCATTCCAGACAAGACACCCTGACAACCAAATGTCTCTACGTGTATCGGAAGGAACCTCACCTTTTCTCCAGAGATGCTGCCTGACCCGCTAAGTTGGGGTGGGAGATTGCAACCTTCACGTGGTCCGCCCTGTTTCAAAGGACATTTACAAAGGACATTTATTATCACATACACCAATTGGTGTATTGAAATTTGACTTGCCATGCAGCACACAGATAAAGATAAGATACAACACTAAAAATGTAACAATAAACATAAAAACATCTCCCACAATGGTTCCCACTGTGAGGGAAGGCACAAAGTCCAGTCCCCATCCCATGTCCACCCATAGTGGGGCCTATTGTGGCCTCCGCAGTCGCCGCTACAGAGGCCCGGTGTTCCAGGCCGTTCTCGCGGGGTAATGGTGCTCCGGCGTCGGGAGAATCCTCTCAACGGCTTGGGGTGCCAGGAACGGCTGCCCCCTTACCGGAAACTGCGGCTACCAAGCCGACAGGCCAAGCTGGACGGAACTCCACCACGGGCGATCTCGCCGAGAGATCCCAGGCTCCGCGATGTTTAAGGTCAGCGCCGACGCCCACGGCTGGCCGATCCACAGTCCCGCAGCTCCGCTATGTTTTTGTCGGTGGATATGTGAAGAGAAAGAGACTAGTAGATATGTGAAGAGAAAGAGACTAGTTAAAACAAATGTTGGTCCCTTGCAGTCAGAAACAGATGAATTAATCATGGGGAACAAGGACATGGCAGACCAATTGAATAAGTACTTTGGTTCTGTCTTCACTAAGGAAGACATAAATAATCTGCCGGAAATAGCAGTGGAACGGGGGTCAAATAAGATGGAGGAACTGAGTGAAATCCAGGTTAGACGGGAGGTGGTGTTGGGTAAATTGAACGGATTGAAGGCCGATAAATCCCCAGGGCCAGATAGTCTGCATCCCAGAGTACTCAAGGAGGTAGCAACAGAAATAGTGGATGCATTAGTGATAATTTTTCAAAATTCCTTAGATTCTGGAGTAGTTCCTGAGGATTGGAGGGTAGCTAATGTAACCCCACTTTTTAAAAAAGGAGGGAGAGAGAAAGCGGGGAATTACAGACCAGTTAGTCTAACATCGGTAGTGGGGAAACTGCTAGAGTCAGTTATTAAAGATGGGATAGCAGCGCATTTGGAAAGTGGTGAAATCATTGGACAAAGTCAGCATGGATTTACGAAAGGTAAATCATGTCTGACAAATCTGATAGAATTTTTTGAGGATGTAACTAGTAGAGTGGATAAGGGAGAACCAGTGGATGTGTTATATCTAGACTTTCAGAAGGCTTTTGACAAGGTCCCGCATAAGAGATTAGCATACAAACTTAAAGCACACGGTATTGGGGGTTCAGTATTGATGTGGATAGAGAACTGGCTAGCAGACAGGAGGCAAAGGGTAGGAGTAAACGGTTCCTTTTCAGAATGGCAGGCAGTGACTAGTGGGGTGCCGCAAGGCTCAGTGCTGGGACCCCAGCTATTTACAATATATATTAATGATTTGGACGAGGGAATTCAATGCAACATCTCCAAATTTGCAGATGATACCAAGCTGGGGGGTATAGTTAGGTGTGAGGAGGATGCTTGGAGGCTGCAGGGTGATTTGGATTGGCTGAGTGAATGGGCAGATGCATGGCAGATGCAGTATAATGTGCATAAATGTGAGGTTATCCACTTTGGTGGCAAAAACATGAGGGTAGACTATTATCTGAATGGTGGCAGATTAGGAAAGGGGGAGATGCAACGAGACCTGGGTGTCATGGTACACCAGTCATTGAAAGTAGGCATGCAGGTGCAGCAGGCAGTGAAGAAAGCAAATGGTATGTTAGCATTCATAGCGAAAGGATTTGAGTATAGGAGCAGGGAGGTTCTACTGCAGTTGTACAGGGTTTTGGTGAGGCCACACCTGGAGTATTGCGTACAGTTTTGGTCTCCAAATCTGAGGAAAGACATCCTTGCCATAGAGGGGGTACAGAGAAGATTCACCAGACTGATTCCTGGGATGTCAGGACTTTCATATGAGGAAAGATTGGATAGACTCGGCTTGTACTCGCTGGAATTTAGAAGATTGAGGGGGGATCTTATAGAAACTTACAAAATTCTTAAGGGGTTGGACAAGCTAGATGCTGGAAGATTGTTCCCGATGTTGGGGGAGTCCAGAACAAGGGGTCACAGTCTAAGGATAAGGGGGAATTCCTTTAGGACCGAAATGAGGAAAACATTCTTTACACAGAGAGTGGTGAGTCTCTGGAATTCTCTGCCACAGAAGGTAGTTGAGGCCAGTTCATTGGCTATATTTAAGAGGGCATTAGATGTGGCACTTGTGGCTAAAGGGATCAGGGGGTATGGAGAGAAGGCAGGTACGGGATACTGAGTTGGATGATCAGCCATGATCACATTGAATGGCGGTGCAGGCTCGAAGGGCCGAATGGCCTACTCCTGCACCTATTTTCTATGTTTCTATGTTTCTATGTCCCAGCATACCGGGGTTCCAGCGTGGCGACCCGGGCAAGGCATCGCGTGCTCCGTTCCACGATAACGTTCTGGCCTCTGCACCGCCGCTGTCGAAGCCGTGGTTCTGGCCGGTCCCATCAGGAAACGCCGCTCTAGACCTGCTGGGAGCCATTTCAACGAATGCAATCCACCTGGTGTGCACAATCAAATAAGATCAAATAGAACAAGTTGTCCTACAACTGTAGGCTGTGCATGCCATATACAAGAAGAAGGTCCCGCTAAGTTACTCCAGCTTTTTGTAACTATCATCTCTAAATGTAACCCTTTTAACTCTGAAAATTAACCATTTCATACAATTTGTTCAGGTTGTAATTGTTTTGTACTTTGAAAGCACGGGATGTAAAAATAGCTTTCTCTTTTAAACTTTCCTTTTTAATTCCTTCATGAATGTGGGCATCACTAACTAAACCTAACATGTATTGTGCATCCAACTGAAGCTGTATCCATACATGGCACATGTCCTTTACAAGGATGTTGCCAGGACTCAAGTGTTTGAACTACAGGGAGAAGTTGAGCATCCTCTCTCTCTCCATCCCTCCCCCACCCTAATTGGCGTACTAGTGTTACTGTCGTCCTGTGGAGTTTCACTGTCTGTATAAGTCATCATGGACCATAGTGGGCTTCACCTTTCGCTGATTAATGTTGCTTTTTGCATATCTTCCATTCATTTGTCCGAAGTTCCGTCGTTCCCCTTTCCCCTGACTCTCAGTCTGAAGAAGGGTCTCGACCTGAAACATCTATTCCTTTGTGTCTGTCTTTGGTTTAAATCAGCATCTGCAGTTCCTCCCTACACACTCAAGATCTTTTTTGTTTCTTCAACTCCTCCAAATGAAGCCACAAGAAACTGCAGATGTTGGAATCTTAAGCGTTGGAGGAACTGAATGGGTCAGGCAACATCTACGGACTAAATCGACCGATGACATTTTGGGTCGACACCCTACTTCAGACTGTTAATTTCCTCCACAGATGCTGCTTGACCCCCCAAAGTTCCTGCAGCAGTTTCTGTTGTTTCCCTGCATGTGGTTTGGTTTAGTTCAGAGATACAGCGTGAATACAGGCCTTTCGGTCCTCCGAATTAGCGGCAACCAGCGATCCCCACACAGTAGCACTATCCTACACGCACTAGGGACAATTTACAATTTTACCAAGCCAATTAACCTACAAACCTGCATGACTTTGGAGTGTGGGAGGAAACCAAAGCACCCGGAAAACCCCACGCAATGTCATGGTGAGAACGTACAAACTCCGTACAGAGAGCACCTGTAGTCAGAATCGAACCCGGGTCTCTGGCGCTGTAAGGCAGCAACTCTACCGCTGCTCTATCCTGCCACCCTGTTTAAAAAAATAAATAACTGTAGAATCCGCACATAACTATTGCAAGACTTAAGGGTACACAAAAGGCTGGAGAAACTCAGCGGGTGCAGCAGCATCTAAGGAGCGAAGGAGATAAGCGACGTTTCGGGTCGAGACCCTTCTGTTGCAAGACTTATACAGACATGTAACATGAAAATGGAGGAGGACTGGCCAATTTTTGTGCTTTCCACCACAGTGATGAATGCTGTGTTGGATGTTTGTGTTAAATTTTTATTGCGCATTGTGTGTTCTTTTTTTTATTGTACCCATGCTGGCAAATTCATTTCACTTGCACTTTATGTGCAAGTGACGAATAAAACTTGACTTGGCTATGAAGTGCCCAATTTAGGTGGCCAATGGTTGATCATCTAGGTGTTAGCCTAGATACTGTACGTGGAGCCCCAGAGTCCTCAGCCTCCCACAGTCAAGCTGTAAGTTCCAGCAGTGAACTAGGTGAAAGGTATATGGTTGAAAACAATCAACTCAGCAGGAGATTGAATCCAGGGATCGAATGGCACATTCTACTCACTGATTAAACTCACCAAGCCATCGCAGAACAGTTGAACTCATTTCCATCCAGGTAACACAGCCAAACGTCTAATTATTCTCAGTTTACTCCACTTCACAATCCCAGCAAGAATGTTACAGAACCACTTTCGACTCCAAGATTTGTGAGCCATTGTCCACTTCTTCTTTAAAAAGCTTTCCCTTTTGTTATAGTGTCCTAAAGAATATCAAATTTAAGACCAATAAATGAATTCCAAAACAAGATACAATGCAAAGAACTCTATATTTAGCAAGTCGAATCAAGGAACTACAGATGCTGGTGGACACCAAACGCCAGAAACTGCTGGAGTAGATCAGCATCTCTGGAGTAACATGGATAGGTAATGTTTTTGGGTCGGGATTCTGCTTCGGACACAATGTTTTGGGTCGGGACCCTTCTTCAGATTTTACATTCCTTCTTCATATTAGCAATGGTGCTTCTGGAGGTTGAATGGGGTTCCAGGAGCTAATTTCAGTTGAGTTCAGTTCCTATCCTTATTGACCATTGAACATGTTTAAATAAATGTGTATGGTTCTTACAGCATAATTATCCTCATGCCTAGTTCTACCTCGCCATCTTGAGGCAATTTCTTTTTGCAGAACACCTTCGCTGATTCGAAGTTGCCACACTGCTTGAAGAGCAGGGACTTCAGATATCACAGAACGGCACGGTGGCGCAGTGGTAGAGTTGCTGCCTTACATCGCCAGAGACCTGGATTCGATCCTGACCACGGGTGCTGACTGCACGGAGTTTGTATGTTCTCCCTGTGACCGCAGTGGGTTTCCTCCGGGTGCTCCGGTTTCCTCCCACGCTCCAGAGATTTACAGGTTTGTAGGTTAATTAGCTTTCGTAAATAATTGTCAATTGCCACCGGTGTGTGCAGGATAGTGTTAGTGTGCAGGGATCACTGGCCGGCGTGGACTCTGTGGGCCGAAGGGCCTGTTTCCATGCTCTAAAGCTAAAAACTATATCCAGAAGTGTTGAATATGTGGGCGGCACAGTTGCGCAGCGGTAAAGCTGCAGCGTTGCAACACCAGAGATTCAGGTTCGATCCCGACTACGGGTGCTGTCTGTACGGAGTTTGCAGGTTCTCCCCGGGACCTGCATGTGGTTTTCTCTGGGTGCTCCAGTTTCCTCCAAAGACGTGCAGGCTTGAAGGTTAATTGGCTTCTGTAAATTGTCCCTGGTGTGTAGGATCGAACTAGTGCGTGGGTCGACGCGGATCCAGTGGGCCGAATGGCCTGTGTCTCTAAAATTCAAACCAAAGCTCAGAAATGGTGAATAAATGGGAAATGGGGCAGTTAAATTGCAGGATGCAGTGCAGATTTTGTAACAAAATGATTATTGGCGTTTTCAATTTCCTCACAAGGCAAGGATGATTACACTTCTAAAGTATTTATGTGCTGTGATGTGGTGAGATATCCTGATAGAACATGAAAGGCCCAGGTTTTTTGTTCTTGGAGTGGCCTTTCCTAACCCTGGCATTCCTCACTTTTCCTCACCTTTGCATTCCTGCTTTGTCTGAAGAACGTATTCCCCCTCAAGGGAGTCCTAAAGGGGGGAAAAAAAATCACAAGATCTGAATTATCATCATAACATCCAGATGTTAATCTTGATAATTTAATATTAAGTAAACTTTGGGTACATATTAATGATCGTACTAGTCAATTGGCTCTAGCTCAACAGAAGGCAGATACCTTCAGGCAAATGCCACTCTGTTGAGAATGCAGCTGTGAATTTTGGTAAACAAGCAGAAACCTGTTTGTGGGTTTTCAAATACATTTTACAAGATGTTGTAATTTTTATTTTTAACAGTAACTTGATTTAAAAATTCTTGCCAACTGATTAAATCAAAAGAACACACTGCTTATAGAGTATTACCTTTGACCAAAAGACTGCATTGAGCCATGTTTAGAGTAAGTATGTTTATTGGCCAAGTATTCACATACAAGGGATTTGCCTCGGTGCTCCGCTCACAAGTAACACCATGAGAGACAGTGACAGTTACGAATGACTCAGAAAACACTAAACATTAAAAATAACAAAACATTAATGATAAAACACCATTGATCAAGCATGTGAACCAACAAAATACCCGATCAAAGGGAGGCTACAGATTTTTTTTGAGTCAGTCATACAGCATGGAAACATGCCCACACTGACCAACATGTTCCAGCTGCACATCCCGCGTGCCTGCATTTGGTCCATATCCCTCTAAACCCGTCCTTTTCATGTGCCTGTCTAAATGTTTCTGAAACATTGCAATAGAACCTGCCTCAACTACCTCCTCTGGCAGCTCGTTCAATACACCCGCCATCTTTTATGTGAAAAAGTCACAACATTTTTCCCTCCTCACTATGTTCTCTGGCTCTCAATTCCCCAACTGTGGACAAGACACCCTATGCGTCGACCTGATCTATTCCTCTCATGATTTTTTACACCTCTGCCAGATCACTCCTCATACTCCTGAGCTACGGGGAATAGAGTCCTAGCCAGATCAACCCCTCCCTATAGCTCAGATCCTTGAATCCTGGCAACATCATCATAAATCTTCTCCACACACTTCCCAGCTTGACATCTTTCATGTAAGATGGTGCCCAGGACTGAGCACAATACTCCACTGTGAAGGTCTTGTGGTTGAGATCTTGGTCAGGGAAAGGGAGAGGAAGATTATTTAGTGAACCATTTCAAATGTTCTCATGTGTTTCCTTGTAGACAGATTGCTACGGCTTTGACAACACTTCTTCCCTCTGTTATCATGCTTCTGAATGGCACTTCCATTAGCTAGATTACTGTCCGATTCACCGCCACCCCCAATGTGGACATTGGGCTTTGTCAATGGAACTCCACTACAGTGCTGAGAACTATATTCTGCACTCTGTATTGTCCCCTTGGCTCTATTTTTTATACATGAGTTTGACTTGATTGTGTATATAAATATATGTCTAATATAGTCTCCATTGTATAATATGTTTGTATAGCCTGCAAAAACAAGGTTTGGTGTGAGCCAGCACCTGCAGTTCTCTCCCATGCTTTTCACTGTAGACTGCCCAACCTCTCCCTGCAGCTCAGGCCCTCAGGCACTGGCAACATCCTCATAAATCTTTTCTGCACCCTTTCCAGCTTAACAACATATTTCCAAGTTCAAGTTCAAGTTCGCGTGCAGTGACATTTGAGTTACCTTACAGCCATACTAAGTTCAACTGTCCACTGCTCAAGCCCTCGCGTCGGGATGATCGAAACTTCGATGCTGGGACGGTTCGGAACACTTCGCGGCATGTAACTCCCGAGTCGGCCTCTTCTTACCGAAGACCGCTGCTTCAAAGTCCACTGGCCGCGAGTTCGGAGCACCTTCACTGGCAATCCTCAGCAAAGGATCCCAGGCTCTGTGTTGATAAGTCCACGCTGCCCCCGAGGCTCGAACTCCGGACTCCAGCAAAAGCCGCACCACTCCACGATGCTAGGCCGCAGGGGGGACGGAGATGCGACATGGAGAAAAATCACATCTCCATCAAGGTGAGTGTCTGGAAAAAGTTTCCCCCCCCACCCCCACATAAAACATACTAAGAAACATTAAAACAGACATTCAAAACGTAGATAAAAACAGAGAAGTGGACAAACAGACTGCTGGCAAGGCAGCCACAGAGATTAAGCATTTCATTTGGCATTAGAGCAGAATTTGCTGGAAATAGTTAGTAGATCAAGCACACTGGTGCAGCGGTAGAGTTGCCGCCTTACAGCACTGACAGTGCCAGGGACCCGGGTTCGATCCCAACTACGGATGCTGTATGTATGAAGTTTGTACGTTGTCCCTGTGACCTGCGTGGGTTCTCTCCGAGATCTTCAGTTTCCTCTCACACTCCAAAGACGTGCAGGTGTGTAGGTTAATTGGCTTGGTATAAATATAAATTGGCCCTAGCGAGTGTAGGATAGTGTAGGATAGAATATGCGGGGATCACTGGTCGGCGCGGACTCGGTGGGCCGAAGTGCCTGTTTCCGTGCTGTATTTCTAAACTAAACTAATCAGGGAGTATCTGGCCAAGAGAAACCATTAGCATTGCAGGTCAATGCTTTTTCATCTATGAAGGGGGCCGACTTGAAAGATCAGATGAACCTGCAGTGGGTGACGGAGGTAGGTCGAGGACGCGTCGCCGAGAGAACAGAAGGGGACCTGGCATGGGGTGGGGGGGGGGGGGGGGGGGGGGTGGCTGAGAATGAAGAGGGACCATTGGAGATTAAAGTGAACACTTTGTAACTGTGGGCGCCCTATATGTGACAACTCTTTGCATACTTTGTGTACAAGATGCAAGACAAAGAATTTCACTCTGACATCTCACATGGTGATAATAACGTTTCATTCATTCATTCAAACATTAATTAATCAATTAATTCATTAATTCACTTTGTGTTATCATTGTTCGAGAAAATCCATTTCAGAATCATTTACGATGACAAATTTCGAACTCGAAACTGTTTGGGGCCACCGGCATCCATATGTCAGATGTCCCAAAGTTAAGACCATGTGTTTGGCCATCCCTGCCCCATATCTCCTCCCAGCACATCAAGCTAAGTTTGCCTCTGGGTTACCAATCACCTTGATCGGATCCTGCAATTTTCTCTCAAGTTATTTTTAGCAAACTACCTGCCATTCCTTGACCTAAACTATTGATGTTCTGAATGTAGAAGTGTCTCTATATAAGCTTCCACTACTTTATAATAGCTAATCTGTAATGTAAACAGAACACTTTCAAACGCTCCAAAGGCATGACAAACTCAACAGCAGCTTTGTATATCGTAGGCAGGATTTCCGCTCTTTGCAACCAGTCTAGTTTAGTATACAGATAGATCATGGAAACTGTCCCATTGCGTCCGTGCCGACCAGCGATCGCCACACACTAACGCTATCCGACACACACTCGGGACAATTTCCTATTTTTACCAAAGCCAATCAATCTATACGTCTTTGGAGTGTGGGAGGAAACCGGAGCACCTGGAGAAAACCCACACGGTCACGGGGAGAACGTACAACCTCCGTACAGACAGCACCAGTGGTCAGGATCGAGGCCGCAACTCTACCACTGAGCCAGCGTGCCGCCCTTGAAGTTAGGTGGAGAATTTATAAATTGGTCACATCGTAAGGGATTTTGTTTGAATATAAATAATGCAACTTTCTCAAGATGGAGACCACCTGAGCCTTGAGACTGGTAACTCAATCTCGGTTTCTAAGAGCATCAGTCTTTTTTGTGTTTATTCCGTGAAACCTGACACTGAAACATCTCCTGGGAATTGGCTTCATGTTAAATTCAGTGGCCAAACAGCAGTAGTTTCAGCTAATTTGACATGATCTGAATAAAGCATGAGCGGGTGATTGTATTTGCAATAAGGCATAAGGCACTTCTAGGTCACACTGGCACTGGCTCTCATTCAGGTTTGAATTTGGGCTGGCATTCACGTACCGGCTCCATTATGCAGCAGTATTGAACTCGCTGATCCCAGTCATGCAGTCAAGACTCAATTGTAGTGTATTTACAGGGGATCTGGGAGCCAGACATAGGGTGACCAGTACTATCTTCTAGCATAACCTCCAGGGTTTACCAGGAGTTTCAGAGCACGGGTGGATTTTTACGGCAGTGTGACAACAAAATGGTTACCTGTGCTCACATCACAATGATAATGTCATAGAGCATATAGCGTGGAAACAGGCCCCTCGGCACAACCTGCCCACACCAATCAACATGCCTCATCTACACTAGTCCCACCTGTCTGTCGCACCACCTACCGTAAGTAATTGCAGCGAATTGTGGACGCAGCCCAGACCATGACACAAACCAAGCTCCCTTCTATTTACTCCATTTATACCTCAAGCTGCCTCGGCAAGGCCAGCAGCACAATCAAGGACGAGTCTCACCATGGCCACTCCCTCTTCTCCCCTCTCCCATTAGGCAAAATGTATAGAAGTGTGAAAATGCACACCTCCAGATTCAGGGACAGTTTCTTCCCAGCTGCTATCAGGCAACTGAATCATCCTACCACAACCGGAGAGCAGTCCTGAACTACTATCTACCTCTTTGATGATCCGCAGACTATCCCTGATCGATTTGCAGGTTTTACCTTGCACTAAGCCTTATTCTATTATTGTGCAATGTAAATGGCTCGACTGTATCCATGTTTTGTCTATCGGCTGACTGGTTAGCATGCAACAAACACCTTGGTACATATGACTATAAACTAAACGGAACTGCACTGAACTGTATTTGGCCATATCCTTCAAAACTATCCAATCCATGTACAAATGAATGAATGAATGAATGAATAAGTTTATTGGCCAAGTATTCACATACAAGGAATTTGCCTTGATGCTCCACCTGCAAGTGACAACATGAGATACAGTGACAGGAATGACACATAAAACATTAATAATAAAACATTATCGATTAAACATGTGAATTAAACAAAATACAAGAGCAAATGTATTTTAAATGTTGTTATAGTACCTGCCTTAAGTATCTCCTTTAGCTCCTCTCTCCATATACCCTCCACGCAGGTACTGAAAGCAAATAGCAGTGCGGATGCTGGAAATGTGTGACAAAACCAGAAATTGCCAGAAGCACTCAGCAAGTCATGCAGCATCTGTGGAAAGAGAAACAATTAATGTTTCGGGATGAAGACCATGAAAACCTTGTGATGGCGAGAAATAAAAGTACATTGCAGAGAAGATGGGGAAAAGGTACATTTTACCCGCATCCTCCTCTCTCCTTATCTGCCACCCTTTCATCTCCTTTTCACCTCTAGTTTTTGTCACTTCCTCCACGCATTACTCATCTTGTCTCCGCCTATCACTTGCCAGGCTTTGCCCTATCCCCACTCTTTTGTCCAGCTTTCTCTCCCCTCCTCCTTCAGTCAGAAGATGGGTCTTGAACCAAAACATCCTGTTCATTCATTCACACGGCCCGCTGTGTTCCTCCAGCAGTTTGTTCTTTGCTTTCTTTTGTAAGCAATGGCAGGAGGGCCACGGCACGGATTGTCATGCAAGATATACTGTTGCAACAGTACATCCTTACCGTTTGGCAACAAAAAGACCAGAATCAGTGGCCCGTTCACTCTATTTGAAGATGATCAGAGAGGAAAGTTGGAAATGATGGAAAAAGGGACCAAGAGCATTGATGAGGGCAGGGTCTGCAGGGACTTTAGCAAGGCCATTGACAAGGTCCAATGTGATAAGGCTGGTCCAGATGGTTAGATCACATGAGATCTAGAATAAGCTGGTCAATTGGATACCAAATTTGGTTGGTGGTTGGAGTCGAGGGAGGTAAGAGGGGTGTTTTTCAGATTGGAGCTCTGTGACGAGTGCTGTGACCCAGGGATCAGTGTTGATTGTCTGTCACATATACTAACGATTTGTGTAAGAATGGGTTACACAAAATGATGGAGAAACTCAGCGGGTGCAGCAGCATCTAAGGAGCGAAGGAGATAGGCAACATTTCGGGTTGAGACCCTTCTTCGATTGAAGCAGTAGATCTTCCGGAGGATGAAGTGTAGTTGGGGTCTGTTGCAGGTCTGGATGAGCGAGGCCCGAAGATTCGGGTGAGTCAATGCGAGGTCCTGCTGGTGCCGGCGCATCACAACCAGGGTAGATCTTGGTGTCCGGTTGGAGAATTGTACAGTGTGGCGGCGGATAGTCAGTCGGTACCGATAGTCCGGCTGGGGTCCGAACTGGGAGGCAGGGAATTGGAGCTGGAATCCACGAGGTATGAGATGGAGGTGCAGGCAGGCCCCGAGGAAGCAGATGTGGCTGTGGTATCGAGTCTGGGTGAGGATGTGGTCGTAGAGTTGGAGGGAAGGGGGTATCACAGAGGGGGAGCAGTTAGAGAGGAGGTTGTGAAATTGTCTTCGTAGGGAGGAGGAGAACTTCTTCAAAGTAGGCATACCTTGAGGAGATATTGCCGTGGAGCAGACAAAGTGTTAAAGAAGGAACTGCAGATGCTGGAGAATCGAGGGTTACACAAAAGGCTGGAGAAACTCAGCGGGTGCAGCAGCATCTAAGGAGCGAAGGAGATAGGCGACGTTTCGGGTCGAGACCCTTCTTCCTTCTTTGTATAAGAATGTACGCTTTATGATTAGTACATTTGCGGATGACACCAGAAGTAGCGGGGGAGTGAACAGCAAGGACGGCTGTCTCAGATGGCAACGGGATGTAGATCGACGAGGAAAGTGGGCCAAGAAATGGCAGATGGAATTTAATTCAGACAAGTGTGAACTGATGCATGTTTGGGAGGTTAACCATGCAGGAAGTGCACAGTGAACGGCATTGCCCTGGGGAATGTTGTAGAATAAGTACAGAGTTTCATGAAAGTGCTGATGCCGTTAGACAGGACGTGAAGAAGGCGATGGCATGCCCGCCATCATCAGTCGGGGCACCGAGACTGAAGAAGGGTCTCGACCCCTCCCATGAGTGTGTGGCCAGGATGGTGTGGGCTCAGAGAGCAGAGCTGAACTACTATCTAATTCATTGGTGATCCCCGGACTATCTTTGATTGGACTTTGCTGGCTTTACCTTGCACTACACGTTATTCCCTTATCCGTACACTTGTGAATGACTCGATTGTAATCATGTTTTGTCTTTCTGCTGACTGGTTAGCACGGAACAAAAGCGGTTCACTGTACCTCAGTACACGTGACAATAAACTAACTGGACTGAACTGGAACTGAACTATGCTGCAAAAAACCCATCAGTTATAAAACATATAAAAACAAGTCTATGGTGCTACAAGAAGTGAACAGAGGTATTTCATTGTTGAAATAGGAGTATACTGTAGTTATGCAGCTTAATTCACAAACCTGATAGCAGGAAAGTAGCTGTTCCTGAACATGGTGGAGCGGGACTTCCAATTTTTGGAACTCATAGTTGCAGTAAGAAGAGGGCTTGGTGAGGATGGTGAGGATCCTTGATCATAGATGCTGTCTTTTTTGCTGTAGATGCTTTCAATGGAGGGGAATGCCGGTGATAGACTGGGCTGAGTCCACCACTTTCTGGAGCCCCCTCACATTGAGGCCACTTGGGAAGATAAGCTCATTCTCATTTGGAGGGCAAAGAGACACGAGGATGTGTTCTCATGACCATTATCCCTCGCCACCTTCCGCTAGTGGCCACCAAGTGGGGGTTGCAAACAATTTATTTTGGTCCTTTCCTAAGTCAATGGAGAGTCAGAACCTTTTCCCCAAGGTGGAAATGTCAACGACTAGAAAACATAGCTTTCAAGTGAGAGAAGCAAAGTTTAAAGGAGATGTGTGGGGCAAGATTTATTTCACAGAGAGTGGTGGGTGGTTGAAATGTGTTGCCAGTGATGATGGTGGTGAAGGCACATACATAGTATCATTTAAGAAGTTTATGGATAGGCACATGGAAATGCAGGGAATGGAAGTATATGGATCATGTGCAGGCAGATTGGTCTAACCTGGTATCACATTTATCATATACATTGTGGGCCCACAGGTTTGCTCCTGTGCTGCATTGTTCTATGTTTAAGAAGGAACTGCAGATGCTGGAAAATCGAAGGTAGACAAAAATGCTGGAGAAACTCAGTGGGTGAGGCAGCATCTATGGAGCGAAGGAAATAGGCAACAATTTGGGCCGAAAAGGGTTTCCTATTTCCTTTGATCCATAGATGCTGCCTCACCTGCTGAGTTTCCCCAGCATTTTTGTCTACCTGCAATGTTCTATGTTCTATGAGAGGTCCAGAGTTGGGGTAAGAGCTGCTCTGGAAGATAAACGGAGCAACCAGAAACCAAAGCCTATGATTAAAGAAAATTAGAGAATTTTATACCATCATTTTATACAAAGTACAAGGATCTAAGAGACGTTTGTGTGCTTTAAAGTCGGAGAATAAAGAAAGTAGTTAAGTTTAATGAGCAAGTTAAAAGTAAAATCTGAAGTACTCATTTGCATTGCAGGTGTAAAATATCGCAGGTGGTGAAATCCTTACAAGAAAATAGAGGATGCTCAAAATACTCAACATGCCAGGCATCTGTGGAGACTAAAGCAGAGTTAATGTTTCAAGAGAAAGGTCATCAGCTTGAAATAATTATTGCTCCTGCTCCAGATTTGCCAACTGACTTGATTTTCCAGCACTCCCTGTTTTCCACCACCTTGCTATAAATTTTGCTTCGATCGGCGCAAAACGCTGGACAGCCGGACAGGCAGCATCTCCGGAGAGAAGGATTGGGTTCCTTGTTCCACATCCCCCTTGTCTAATTTTCACACCTTATACTTCCTTATTTCTGTATCTCTCGCTCAGTCTGAAGAAGGGTCTCGACCCGAAACGTCACCCATTCCTTCTCTCCAGAGATGCTGCCTGTCCCGCTGAGTTACTCCAGCATTTTGTTTCTATCTTTGGTTTAAATATGATCCAGAAAACAATCGCATCCAGTGGGCAGCGCGACGCTTGTCGCAGCGGCCTCTGCAGTCCGTCTGTCTTTTTTAATTTTTTGTCTTGTTTTGAGTGTAGTTATAGTGTTTTTTTTTAGCTGGGTATGTGTGGGTGTGGGGGGCGGGGTGGGGGAAACCTTTAAAATCTTTTCCCTGTACGGAGGACCCGACCTTTTCTCTGTCGAGTCTCCGTTGTTGTTGGGGCCTAGCACCGTGGAGCGGCCTCCAACCGGACCTGGGGCTCCAGTCGCGGAACTGCGGGCTACTTACCAACGTGGAGCTGGCCGAGTTGGGAACGGGAGGAGCTGTGGTGGCGTGCTGCTGCTGCCCGACCCCGGAGATTCGGAGGCTCCAGCTGCAGGCCGGTGGACGGTGGCATCGGGAGCTCGCGGATCCCTGGTGGGAGACCGCTTTTCGGAGCTCCCGCAACGGCAACTTCTCCCGCCCGAGATGCGGGGTTGAAAATGACCTGGAGCGGGGCCTTACATTGCCCGGCGCGGCTTTAATGGCCGCGGGACTTGCTAGGGCCCTCTGGGGGCTCCAACATCAAGACCCGGAGTGGGGCCTTACATCGCCCGGCGCGGCCTTAACTGCCGCGGGACTTATTTACCATCACCCGCAGAGGGCTTTCTCTCTGACATCGGGAGGAGAATGGGGAGTGCAGGGGATAGATAGTCTTTTTTTTGTAGACTTTGCCTTCCATCACAGTGAGGAGGAGCTTCACTGTGATGGATGTTTGTGTAAATTGTGTTGTGGCTTGGTTCTTTCTTGTTTGTATGACTGCAGAAATGAAATTTTGTTTGAACCTCAAATGATAATAAATGGTATTGTATTGTATTGTATCTCCGGCAGGGTAATAGATTGAAAAAATTACACCCCCGACCCCCCCCCCCCCCCCCCCCACCCCCCGCCCACCCCAACATAAAACAAACCAGAGAACATTAACAGAAACATTTAAAACATACTCAAAATAACAAAAAAAAAGATGAAAAGACAGACAGACTGTTGGCGAGGCTGCCATTGTGCGGTGCCCCCTAGTGGTATTCCAGCATATCCAGCTCTAGTTTCATCTCTCCTGACTCTCAGTCTGATGAAGGGACTCCACTCAAAAAAGTCACCTATTCCTTTCTCTACAGAGGTGCTGCCTATCCCGCTGAGTTACTCCAACATTCTGTGTCCATCTTCAGTGTAAACCAGCACCTGCAGTTCCTTCCAACACATTTTGACTGCGTTACTGCTTGAGTGGACTCTCTTGCACTTCTACAGGTGTACAATAGAGAGCATATTGACTGGTTGTATCACGGCCTGGTTCGGCAACTTGCATGCCCAGGTGTGAAAGAGACTGCGAAAAGTTGTGAGCACTGCCCGGTCCATCACCGGCTCTGACCTCCCCGCCATCAAAGGGATTTACCTCAAAAAGGCAGCCAGCGTCATCAGAGACCCGCACCACCCTGGCCACACACTCATTTCACCCCAGCCATGGGGAAGAAGGTATAGGAGCCTGAAAGCTGTAACGTCCAGGTTCAGGAACTGCTTCCCAGCTTCTTCCCTACAGCCATCAGGCTCTTAAACACTGCAACCTCCAAATAAGCTCAGAACTACAAAGACTTGGGGGCATTATTGTCACGTTTTTTATGTGTACATATCTACGATGCAATACGATATGATACAGTAGAACTTTATTCATCCCCAGAGGGAAATTGGTCTGCCAACAGTCATAACACACAAGGTACATATGTGTGTATGTGTATATATATGATGCCCAGTCCATCACTGGCTCAAAATGTACATAATGTTATTAAATTCAACAGAAGTGATAACATCACAACACTCAACTGCTTTATTTTTACTCTGCGTAGATAAAACTGATCCACATGAGTAGAATCTCAGCTTTTACATTCAG
The DNA here is from genome assembly GCA_963514005.1 of Raja brachyura. Next base: position 17,369,003 of record OY740783.1, read on the forward strand.
TGCGCTACTGCGATCTAATTTATATAGTGTCACCCAAAGGCTGGCACATTGGCTTCTATTCCTCAGGGCATAGACTGACTGGAGAATTAAATGGAACATTTGTTCCATCGTGCGCGTCCCTTATTGATTGTTCAACTGTCTTCAAAAGGTCGATACCATTCCAGAAATTACCAAAACTTTAAAGGCAAATAGTCTGTGTCGGAAGGAACTGCTGATGCTGGTTTAAACAAATAGCCCGTTTCCGGGAACAATACATGTTTTGGGCGGTCAAGTGGACAAAGACAGGAGGGCTTTTACATGCTATTTATCAGCAAGGAATAAATATTATAACACTCTCTAATGTCACGAGCATGATGAACAAATCTTCATGGAGTAGTCATGGTCTTATTAACACAAGTGGCAAAGTGATCAAAACCAATCGTTTAATGAAAGGCATAAAATGCTGGAGTAAAGGGCCTGTCCTACCAGCACCGGACTCCATGCGATGAGCGCGATCAAACTAGAAGCGGGGGCCGCGCGGAGGTCGGGTGATCCCCTGTACAGGGCCGTTCCCACCAGCATGCGCCTGCATGCGGCAAGCGCGACCAAACCGGCAGCGAGGGCCGCGCGGAGGTCGGGTGAGTGGCGCAACGCGGCGCAAAGTGAGGCGAACTTGGAGCGAAGTCTTAAGGTAAGTTCGCCAGGACAGAGAGGGGCACACAGAGAGGGGCACAGAGGCACACACACAGAGGGCCACGGAGCCACACACAGAGAGGGTCACGGAGGCACCTACAGAGAGGGTCACGGAGGCACGATGTCGAGGCGGTGTATAATGCGTTGAGGCGACTGCGAGCCGACAAGCCGTTGCCGCGCGGAATTTTTGAACATAGTCGGTTTTTCGGAGCCCCGCGCGATGTCGGGACGAACTCCGCACAATTCCGCACGGCTCCGGCGATCGAAGTGGGACCGGCCCCGCGACGCCGGACGGCTCAAGCGACCACGTTAGGTCGCGCTCATCGCATGGAGTTGCATGCTTGTAGGACAGGCCCTTAACTCAGCGGGACAGGCAGCATCTCTGGAGAGAAGGAATAGGTGACATTTCAGGTCGAGACACTTGTCTGAATACTGATAGAGTTGTTGCCTTACAGCACCAACGACCTGTATTTGATCCTGACCACGGGTGCTGTTAGGACAGAGATCGTACGTTCTCCCCATGATTGTGTGAGTTTTCTCCCGGTGCTCCGGTTTCCTCCCACATCTCAAAGAAGTGCAGGTTTGTAAGTTAATTGGCTTCTGTAAAAATTGCTCCTATTGTGTGTAGGACAGAACCTAGTGTAAAGTGTCAGTGTGGTCGGCATAGGCTCAGTGGGCCGAAGGGCCTGATTCCGCAATGTATCTTTAAACTAAACTAAAGTAGACCAAATCCCGGGGCAGGATTATACCAAGCTTGGCTATATCATTGTTCCAACTTCCCTCACAGGCTTTCTCACTGCAATACTGCATCTCACTGCAACAACCTTGCTCAGGGGTTCAGTTCATGTGCAGAAAAAATGGGAAAATTCTGAACCTCCATTGCTTCTATATTCTATTTCAGTAATTCCAACATCATTCATTAATGGATCAGCACTGTGGCGCAGCGGTAGAGTTGCTGCCTTGCAGCGCCAGAGACCCGGGATCGATCCTGACTATGGATGCTTGTCTGTACGGAGTTTGTACATTCTCCCTGTGACCTGCGTGGGTTTTCCCCCCGAGTGCTCCGGTTTCCTCCCACACTCCAAAGACGTACAGGTTTGCAGGATAATTGGCTTGGTACAATTATAAAGTGTCCCTCGTGTGTATAAGGATAGTGTTAGTACGCAGGGATTGCTGGTCGGCGGGGACTCGGTGGGCCGAAGGGCGCTGTATCTTTAAACTAAACTAAAAAATTAAAATCAAGCTGCCCTAGCTGGCGATGTGTGCAGAATCTGAGCCAAGTCGAAAACCATAGTTGGCCAGCTCACCGAAGCATGAGTTGAAATGGTTTAAATTTAATCATCCGGAGAATAAGCATCTGTACCAACCTGCTGCAGCACAACACCCTGGAAAATCTGAATCATTTTCCAGCTCATAGGACTTCCACTCATTTAAAGAAGACATGAATGGATATACAGTAGATAGGAAAGGTTTAGAGGGATATGGGCCAAACACAGGCAGATGGGACTAGTGTAGATTAGGGATAGACACAAAAAGCTGGAATAACTCAGCGAGACAGGCAGCATCTCTGATGAGAAGGAATGGGTGACGTTTCGGGTTGAGACCCTTCTTCACACAGGGCATGGGTAGGTTGGGCCGAAGGGCCTGTATCCACGCTGTATGAATCTATGACTCTATGAGCAGTGAAATTCGCCACTTGCAGTGTACCATCACAGCTTTTGCCCACGTGTTGAATAGCATCCTAGGAACAAATGCTCAAATGCAGCATAAATCTCATTGTGATACAGTGAGCCACACCATCTATGCTCCAGAGATATGGATTACTGGCAGCAGGCAACTCAAAGAATGGGAATCATATGGCCAATGCTGCCTCAGTAAAATCCAATGGTTCAGAAATACATAAGTTATAGGAGCACAATTAGTTTACTCTGCCGTTCAATCATGGCTGATCTATCTTTCCCTCTCAACCCCATTCTCCTGCCTTCTCCCCATAACCCTGTACTAATCAAGAATATGTCAACCTCCACTTTAAAATACCCATTGACTTGGCCTCCACAGCTGGCTGTGGCAATTAATTGCACAGATTCACCACCCACTGACTAAAGAAATTCCTCCTCATCTCCTTTCTAAAGTAACGTTCTTTCACTCTGAGGCTGTGCCCTCTGGTCCCAGACTCTTCCACTAGTGGAAACATCATCTCTACATCCACTCTATCCAGGCCTTTCACTATTCGGTAAGTTTCAAAGAGGTCCCCCCTCATCCTCCGCCAAGTCAATACCCCTAGGGTTCAGGATATGATTAAGAATAGCCAGCACCGGTAAATCCACCACATCACTTGCAAGCCCAATATCACACACACACAAAATAGTCACTTGGAGAACAGAGAAAATGCCATCTCCTTGAAAATTGTAGCATCCTGACTCAAGCATGGGAGTCTTCAGTCCATGAGCCATTTAAATGAAAAAGGAACATTTAGTGAGGTAGTCAGTGTCTTAAACGTCCGTACTTGAGATGGAGTCACACAGCATATAAACAGACCCTTCAGCCCTACTTGCCCATGCTGACCAAAGTCCCTCATCCACACTAGTCCCACCTGCCTGAGTTTGGCCCTATCCCACTACACCTATCCTATCCATGTACCTATCCAAATGTCTGTTAAATGTTGTTATAGCAGCTCACTCTTAAAGATAGCGGAGTCAGGGGACATGGGGAGAAGGCAGAAACGGGGTACTGATTGGGGATGATCAGCCATGATCACATTGAATAGCGGTGCTGGCTTGAAGGGCCGAATGGCCTACTCCTGCACCTATTGTCTGTTGTCTATTGTCATATACCCAGCACAAAAACTCACCAAAACTGGGGTGCCCGCTGCTCACTTCTCCAGGCAACTCGTGCCATACCTGTGGTTGTCTCATCTCAGAGCCAAACTGGCCTCATCAGCCCCCTCAAAACCTACTAACTTTAGAGGGGGCAAACAACCCTCACATCTAAGGGACCATCTAAGAAGCAAAGATATCCTGCATTTTCTGCAATAATATGTTACAAGGTTTAGCGGTAGAGCTACTGCCTCACAGCGCTAGAGACCGGGTTTGATCCTGACTACGTGTGCTGTCTGTACAGAGTTTGTACATTCTCTCCATGACCTGCGTGGGTTTTCTCAGAGATCTTTGGTTTGCTCCCACACTCCAGGTTTGTAGGTTCATTGGCTTGGTATAAATGTTAAATTGTCCCTAGTGTGTGCAGAATAGTGCTAATGTGCGGGGGTCGCTGGTCGGCACGGTCTTGGTGGGCCGAAGGGCCTGTTTCCCTGCTGTATCTCTGAACTAAACTAAACGAAAACTAAAGACCAATTATAACCATTATATTTGTAAGGAAATAAATCCGCTAAAATATATATCAAACATTTTCCCAATAGGTTAACAGATAAGTTCAGAATTAGGTGTTGCACTGAAGCTGAAAACGCTTGAATATCATTTGCGTGCTGTCAGCAACAGATGTGCAATACAGTCGCCATCATAGACACACTGTCACTATGACTGTCTCGACCTGAAATGTCGCCCATTGCTTCTTTCCAGAGATGCTGCCTGTCCCGCTGAGTTACACCAGCTTTGTGTGTCTACCTGTCATTCTGAAAGTTGAGAACACTGCACCGCCAACAGCACTCAGATTCTGTTGACAGTAACAATCAACGGCAGAATGAAAACGCACGGTTCCTTCTCACTGCCTTTCCAACTGGCCCAAAACCGATCAGTGACGTTTTCAAGGGGAAGCCAGAAGTGTGAGTTGTGCTTGTGCGGGGAGTGCAATTTTCTTTTCCCTCAAGCCATTAAATGGAGCCCCTTCATCTAGGTAACGGGCCAAGTATCTTCTGTGGGTGTTTGATTACAACAGGTCAAGTTAAAAGTGTTTCATTATGATATGTTCCGGAACAGAACAATTAAATTCTTACTTGCAGAAACACAACAGATATGTAAGCATAGTACTTTGTAGACACTATAATCAAAAAAAATTAGTATATTTAGTATATATATCTATACATAACTAAAACCCTCCTGTCTGCGTGCGTGCATGTCCGTCATTACCTGACGTGCCAAAATGATATACGATAGTGCTACAATTTTTGGATCACCTTATTCACCATTGTCCTGTGGTGTAGTGTATCATTTTGTTCAGATTCATGTTATATTTTACAAGTTATTCACATTTTTAACTTTCCAAAATCCAACTTTGAGAAAAATTTCTTCCATCTGCACTGGCAGTTACAGTTATGATGTCACAATGAAATTGTAGCCCTGCCCCCTACAATGTTGCTATCTCAGGACACTGAGTCCTGGCAGCCCTAGCAAACACACACATATATATATATATATATATATATATATACATATACATACATTTATATACATAAATATAAATATATTACACACTGAACTTTTTTATGTGTGTGTATATATATGAACAAACAATAATAGTGCAAAGACAGAAACATGTCTATGTAGTTTGAGCTTATTTGGAGGTAGCAGTGTTAAATAGCCTGATAGTTGTAGACATGAGGCTGCTCCTGAACCCAGATGTTACATTTATCAGGCTCCTGTGTCTTCTTCCTGATGGCAGGTGTGAAATGAGTGTGTGGCCAGCATGGTGTGGGTCTCTGATGGTGCTGGCTGCCTTTTGGGGGCAGTGACACTTGTAGTTCCCTGTGATGGTGGGGAAGTCAGATCCCGTGATGGACTAACAGCGGTCACAACCTTTCACAACCTTCTTCATCCCTGGGTGTTTGAGTTGCCAAATTAGGCTGTGATGCAACTAGTCAATACACTATCTACTGTACACCTGTAGATGTTTAATAGTATATTCATTGACATACCGAATCTCCTCAATCTTCTAAGGAGGTAAAGGCACTGATGGGCCTTCTTTATGATTGCATCAATGTGCTGGGTCCAGGACAGATCTTCAGAGATATGCACACCCGGGAATACAAGCAGTTTACAGGCGGTAATTTTCCACAACTTGTTGGAGGGAACTGTTGATGCTGGTTTACACAGAAGATAGATACATCATGGTAGAGTAACTCAGTGGGACAGGCAGCATCTCTGGAAAAATGAAATAGGTGATGTTTTGGGTCCAGACCCTTCTTCAGACTGAGAGTCAGAGGAGAGGGAAACTAGAGGCATGAAAAGGTACAGAATAAAACTAGAGCCTGCACCGTTGGCTGAGGAAAGGTGGAGCCCACAGTGGTCCATTGTTGGCTGTGGAAGAGGTGATAATGAAGGGATACGAACAGTGAAACTAACTGGATGACTAGGATAGGGGAGGGACGGAGGGAGAGGGAATGCAAGGGTTGCTTGAAATTAGAGAAATCAATATTCATACTGCTGTGTTGTAAACTGCCCAAGTAAAGTTTCCAACAATTTAAACCAACATTGGTATAGAGGCAGCTGTAACTTTAATTTAGCTCTGGCCAATGTTGGGATTGTAGGATGAAAAAAACTGGCTCTTCACCAGTTGCATTGGAAAGACTACTGACATAAAATTATTATTCCAAGCCATGTAGGAAGGAACTGCAGATGCTGGTTTAAACCGAAGATAAGCACAAGCTGCTGTAGTAACTCAACGGGACAGGCAGCATCTCTGGAGAGAAGGAATGGGTGACGTTTCGGGTTAAGGCCCGAAGAAGTTTCTCGACCTGAAACGTCACCCATTCCTTCTCTCCAGAGATTCATTTCATGAATCATAGGAGCAGAAATAGGCCTTTCGGCCTATCAAATCTATTTGTGCCATGGCTGATATATCCTTTTTCTCTCAACCCCAGCTGCCTGTCCCGCTGTGATACTCCAGCATTTTGTGTCTATTATTCCAAGCTGATCCCAGCACTTCGTTTCTTTTGCATTTAAATAACACACAGGCCACCCTATTTTTCCATCTCTCATCCGATCCAACAAATTAGCTTTATTGTCTTTCCAATTTCACTCAATTCATTTGGATGCACTTTCTGGAACCGAATGCTGGATTCAGTTGGATTTGCTTACGGAGTACGTCAGGAAGTTTACATCAAAAGGGAACAGAGTGCACACACAGTAGCTCGTTCTTTCTGCGAGATAAAATGAGGCGGACCTACAAGGAGACACAGTAAACAGTATCAATAGCGAGTCCTGTGCAACTTCAGATGCTTTAAAGGGATCAAAAAATGCTTTCATCTGCAGAGGCGGTCGCCTATAGTTCCTGTCACCAGGGGTCCAAACAAAAATAAGAGTGGAATTGGTGCTGTGGGAAAGGTAAAGTTGATCAGAGGCAACTGCAATGCTAAAGGTGACAACAGCATATAGCATAAACAGGCTGAAATTCACACCGAGGTGCCATCCCCTGAGTGTTTGGTTAGATAGGATGTAAGAAGTGACTGCAAGGAAATGCGAGGCAAAGGGTGGTCGATCTTTCTCAGACTTCAAACTGTGTAATTTGAACTCTTTCCCTTCCTCATGCAATCTATGAGCGTCGAACCGCCCAAGCCGCTCATCACCTATCACTGCTAATGGATTTATTTCATTTTCTTTTCAACCCTTTTCAACCTTAATGCTCTCCCACATTAAAGCGCCTGGCCTTTCAACTTCATGTCACAATGTTTAGCAAAACAGAACCAACCTCTCTCTACAAGGACAAGTTTGTGACCAGCTCTGTTTGCGGTTCAGTTGTTGAGACTTTTGTTTTAAAACCAGACTCTGCTATGGAGGTGCTCGGACGTGAAGTTGGTCGAGCTGCTCCTTGCAGTGACCTAGGATCGATTTTGACCTCGGGAGCTGTCTGGGTGGAGTTTGCACGTTCTCCCTGTAAAACTGGCCCTTCAGTCCATTGAGTCCGTGCTGACCAGTGAGCCCCATATACTATGCTACTCAAACTATGGACAGTTTACATTGATACCAAGCCAATTAGAAACATAGAAACATTGAAATTAGGTGCAGGAGTAGGCCATTTGGCCCTTTGAGCCAGCACCGCCATTCATTGTGATCATGGCTGATCGTCCCAATCAATAACCCATGCCTGCCTTCTCCCCATATCCCTTGACTCCACTAGCCCCTAGAGCTCTATCTAACTCTCTCTTAAATCGATCCAGTGATTTGGCCTCAACTGCCCTCTGTGGCAAGGAATTCCACAAATTCACAACTCTCTGGGTGAAAAAGTTTTTTTCTCACCTCAGTCTTAAATGGCCTCCCCTTTATTCTAAGTCTATGGCCCCTGGTTCTGGACTTGCCCAACATTGAGAACATTTTTCCTGCATCTTGCTTGTCCAGTCCTTTTATAATGTTATATGTTTCTATAAGATCTCCCCTCGTCCTTCTAAACTCCAGTGAGTACAAGCCTAGTCTTTTCAATCTTTCCTCATATAACAGTCCCGCCATCCCAGGGATCAATCTCGTGAACCTACGCTGCACTGCCTCAATCACAAGGTTGTCCTTCCTCAAATTAGGAGACCAAATCTGTACAGAATACTCCAGATGTACATTAGGTTACAAACCTGTATGTCCTTGGAATGTGGGAGGTAACCTGGAGAAAACCCGGGTAGAACGTACAAACTCCATACAGATAAGTGCCAGTAATCCGGATTAAACCAGGGTCTCTGACGCTGTAAGGCAGCAACTCTACCGCTGTGTAGTATCGGAGTCTGAAAACTGTGAGCTCAGGGTTTAAGAACAGCCTCTTCCAAATAATCTTCATGCTCGTGAACACTGCAAACAGCAACTAAACTGTGAACTACAAACTGTCTTGGTTGCACTAAGAACTTCCGGCTTTTTTGCACTAATATCTGGAGTTTAATTTTTTTTGTTTTGTTTATTACATAATTTTCTATAAGTTCTGCGTTTATTGATCTGTTATGCTGCTACAAGTAAGACAATCATTTCTCGACCCGAAACGTCACCTATCTCCTTCGCTCCTTAGATGCTGCTGCACCCGCGCTGAGATTCTCCAGCTTTTTGTGTAACCCACAATTAAAGACTGTTCCCTTGACTCCTCTGGGTGCTCTGAATTCTACCCAGTAGCCAGGTTTGCAGATTAACTGGCCTCTGTAAAACTGCACCAGATATGTAAGGATTGGACGAGAAAGTGGGCCAACATTAAACTAGTGCGAATGGGAAATCAATAGGTTGGTGTGGATTTGTTGGACCAAACGGCCTGTTTCCAAGCTCTACCTTTAAACTAGACTAAAGCAAACTAAATACATATAATTAAAAGTGTGTGCAATTTCCTACTGCAATGGTGCCATGATTTTAATCGATGCTTTGTAAACTCAGTCCAAGGCCAAAACCTAGTTTCCATTGGAAACCTCCTCATGTAAAGCCTTTGAATTGAGCCTTATCATAGAAAACTGATAAAACATGATCCCTGGGTCATTGTGGTTTCAGGTATTGATCGGTCTCCTAGAATTGTGAATAAAGACTCCTAACTAGAACTAGAGACAAAGGGGAAAAATTAATAAATACACTTCACCAGATTAACCCCATGTGGTGAAGATAAATGTAGGAACTAGATTTGCCATGGATTTTTTTCCTATTTGATCCAGCGATATCAATGCAAAATATGCAGTGCCATGAATATTTCTCAGTCTGAAGAAGGGTCTCGCATGATAGCATCTCTAAACAAAGGTCAAGCAAACAACCTTGGGGAAGAGCCTGGTGTTCATGAATCCTATTATCCCTACTGTGTGGTGAGCACCAGAAATGTTTCCGAATGTGTAGTGCTATGTTCTGATGTTTCCGAAAGTTCTGGTGCTATGAAAGTCTATGTTTCTATGTTTCTATGCGTCCAGGAAGTCTGGAGAGCAGATGTGTCAGTGGATGGGAGAAGCAAATAGATAAAGCCATCTGACTTTGAAAATGAAGTAAGACAGAGGTACATTTAAATCTGGCCACCCGCCACTGCTTTAACAATCTCGCCCATTCTTCTACATGCCGAATAGTCACTCCATCAAAACGTGTGTAGGAAGGAACTGCAGATGCTGGTTCAAACCAAAGATAGACACAAAAAGCTGAAGCAACTCGGCGGGACAGGCATAATATCTCTGGAGAGAAGGAATGAGCGACATTTCAGGTCGAGACTCGTCTGAAGAATGGACTCGACCCTAAATGTCTCCATTCCTTCTTTTCAAAGATGCTACCTGTCCCGCTGAGTTACTCCAGCTTTGTGTCTATCTTCCATCAAAACGTGTTCTGGAAAGGGCAGACTCTACAAGACGGTTACACAAAAAGCTGGAGAAACTCAGCGGGTGCAGCAGCATCTAAGGAGCGAAGGAGATAGGCGACGTTTCGGGTCGAGACCCTTCTTCAGACTCTACAAGACCTCTGATCGGGTAGTGAAGTTAGAAGTTTACCCTGCAGAGCGAAGGCAAAAAGTCGGAATTTGGGAAAGACAAAATGCAAAGTGATACACAGATAAGAAAAGTAACTTCATTCACCATCAACTTCATTCAAACATCGCTTCTCACATTCAAAAGGATAACTCAGAAAAAAACATTGCCTGAGTGATTTTTGAAGTCGAGTACCAGTGATTGTCATGGAATATTACATTCACATAAACATTAGTATTTTCATGCAGGTAGATAATAGATACTGAAAAATATTATATACCATATCATAATGTTGGTAGGATTGTCATTTTTAAAACAAAGAAGGTAGAACATTTTCATTCAACAAACTGGAAAAAATAGCTTTGGAAAAGTGAATTGGTGATCAAAAGTGACAGATTGAAAGATTAAATTCAATGACAAATTAGGAGAACTTTTCTTGTTTATCAAGATGTGAAAGATTCTAACTGGGATGATCACACAGGTGTAATCACACTTCATGAGTACATTCAAAAGACATTCGCTGAAATATCGCCAAGTGTGACAGGCCCTTGAATGTCTCCTAATCTTAAGATAAAGCTGAGCCTAGTCCATAAAGAATCAATCAGCCTGGAAATAGGCCTTTCGGCCCAACTTGCCCATGCCAGCACAACCTACCCGTTATTTGTGTAGGAAGGAATGGCAGATGCGGGTTTACACCAAAGATAGACACAAAATGGTGGAGTAACTTAACCCGGAAGGTCACCTGTCCTTTTTCTCCAGTGATGTTGCCGGACCCGCTGAGTTACTCCAGCACTTTGTGACCATCTTTGGTATAAACCAGCATCTTCAGTTCTTTGTTTCTACAGTTCTGGCTCAAGTAAGATGGGCCAAATGGCCTCCTTCTGCTCTGTGAGATTCTATGACTCTCAGAGGTGTCAAGCACACTGCCAATTGCTCCACGCGGGCAGACCGTACAGTCGCACAAGTTAATACCTTCTGGCATGTTTCGTGCGGGGGACTGTAGATGGGTAATCTCATCCATGTACCGTGCTGACTGCTCATCTTGATTCTTCAGAGTACTGTAGGAAAGGTGACTGGGGGGGGGGGGGGGGGGGGGTGGGGGTGTGCACATAATGTCAAATAGTTTCTATCACAATTTCAATGAATAAATTATTTTCCCATCTGTATTATCTCCGCTAAGACTGTCAGGCCATCTCTGAAACACAGCCCCCATTGAGATTTCCATTTCAGTCTTATCTATTCTCCTTCCATAAATATCAAGAAATCAATCAGGCTTGCATCCTGTCACTGTAGATACAGAAGAATGTAATAATGAGGACAATTTAGAAGAGTTTGAGCTGTTACCAATAGCAACAGCTGTCTAGCAAAGCAGCGCGCAGTTAAGAGATGCAATTTTCAAAGTAGGACTATTTTAAAAATCCTTTCATAATGACTTATGGTGGCTTCTATTGAAACGCAAGCAAGAAAATTCTTCCACATTAGCTATCATTAAGTTTTCTTTTGCTTAGGATTATTCAACTGAATCACCGCAGTTTCTTCTGGATACTAATCATATCGGAAGAGCTGGAATGGAGATCAGTGTCGGGTCACTCACTCTGAGACTGTAATCTCCCAGCGGCTGTGCAATGTGTTCAACGTCTATAATTTGGTCCCGCAGAGGTCAATATGACAATGTTTCTCATTCAGTTCACACAACTGAAGTTGTATTTCAAAACCTATGGAGCCTGAAGCTGCCAGGCAGTTGACCACGTTGCTATTCCGTCTTCCACCTATCTGTCTCTACCGCTCTGATAGAACGAACAGGCGGGAATCCGGGCTTTAGACTTAATGAAATTGTGCCAAACATGGCGACGCAGTCATTAGATGCAAAAGGATTTTCACTCTGTAATGTTTCATTGCATATGTGACAATAAATATTCATTCCATTCCATCCCAGTTCTGCTGATCCTTCACCCCTCAGAGGGCTTTGTACAATATCAGAACCTCCCCAGTCACCTTTACAGTTCTATTGTTCATCGATCAACGTGGAAATTGGACTGAGGCCAAACTCCACTAGGGTCATAATCTTTTATGATTTATATATTTTATATCATTTATATCTTTTTCTCTCAGGAGACTCACCTGTGATTTCATTTCGGAGTCACGTGAGTGACTTCGTGAAGAGCCCGCCGGCACGCATGCGCGACATATCGTCGCAACGCATTGCTGCCGACAGCTGGCGGTGGGGCGCGCTCCTCGCCAGCCCTTCAAAAGGAGCCGCTTAGGTAAGTTAAACTCACCTTAAGTTGGTTGGCCCTTGCTGTCGGTTTTGTCTTTCAGCAAGGGTGCGGATTGGAGTGTTCAGAATGTCTGGACGAAGAAGTCGTGGCCCGGCGCCCTCGTTTCCACCTGGGGCCGGGAAGAAGGCGGGGAAGTCATTGCCGTCTGCTGCTGCAGGTCGGGACCCGCTGAGTCGCCACAGCTCCGAGGAGGAGTGCGTGGAGGAGGACGTCGGGGTGCCTCCTGAAAGGGTGGACCCTGCCACAAGTTCGCCTTTGGCGACAACGGGGAAGGGGTTTCGTGCTGCGGCCCGACCCCCCTCCGCTAGCCCTTCATTAAAAGGCAGCAGAGGCGCCCGTAAGCCTAACCCGGTCCGGGCCAAGGCTCCACCAGCCGCCATGGAGCGGTCTGGTGCAACGGCGGGACCTGGGTCGTTAAGGTCTGCTACCCAACTCCCAACCCCCGCCGCCGGGACGGGGGGCTTGGGTACGGTCCCGCCTCGGTCGCCGAGTCCCCCATGGATGGGAGGACGAGACCATGCGTCGGCACCGTCCGAAATGCGGACAGCCGGCAAGCCTGTGCGGGCGTCGCTCCATGCTTCTGCTGGAGTCGACCCCAAGCCGTCAGGGCCCTTTGTGGCAACGGCTTCTACTCCTGCCAAGAAGAGGCGGTTGGACACCCTGCCCGCACGGGACTCGCACGGTTTCGCTGCGGCGGCCGAAAGCGATCCATTCCGGCACCGAGATCACTTCTCTGAGGTGCGGGCCGATGATAGGAGCCCCGGCATGTTTTCTGAGCCGGAGGACTCCGACCATCCGAGTGTTCAGGATGGGGGGCGTATTGACCGCATCGAGCGGCTGCTGGAGCTGGTACTCCATAATCAACAGCAGTACGCACCCACGGATATCGTCAGGCACAGGGCCGCCTCGCCGGTTTCCCTCATCAGCGAGCCACAAGGGGAAGAAGGGTTTGACCCCACCCCAACACCGTCGGAGCCACCGACAGCTGAGTTACTGGACGTGGCAGCCAAATTTGCTGCACCAATTACAACTGGACTTCCGCTCCAGCCAAAGCTGGCAGCAACAGTGGACTTTCTCACGAATCATCGGTTGCAGGAGGAAGTACTCTCACAGGCCACTCAGCGCCACAAGGCCCCGTCCAACTGTAATGCCCTCAACGTGCCACTGGTCAATACGCCCATATGGGGCAACATCGGCGTGGCTGTCCGCCATCAGGAGGTTAAACTCCAGCGGATCCTCAAACTCCTCACGGCCGGTATTACCGCCTTTGCGCGGTCGGTCGATGGAACGGACCTGTCATTGGATCAGGAGGATGCGTTAGCACTATTATGTGCCACCCAACATGAAATCAACGATTTCCGGAAGAACAGCATCCGTCCGTCTATCAACCCAAAATTTGCAGGGTTGTGTAAGCCACCGCCGCCCCCACCGCCCCGACAACTCTTCGGGGAAGACCTTCCGAAGAGGGTCAAGGAGCTGGACGAGGTAGCCAAAACGGTGGGACTTATGCGATCTCAGATCGCCCCCAGACCGATGGTGCCAAAAGCTCCCCCTGCTCGACCGCGAGGTCCGGTCGCATCAGCATCAAGACCATATGCTACTACTCAGCACTACTATCAACAGGGCCAGCAGCAGCGGTCTTTTTTAGGGTCAGGCACACAGCGACCCCAGTGGAAGATGAAGCCATCTTATCGTCAGCCCAACCCAGCACCTCCTCGGCCACCCAAGTATGTCAGGGACCGCCGGTGACCATGGAGGTAAGGCGGTCTGGGTTTCTTTCCCCTGCCCCTTTAATTTCACATGTGGGAGGGCGACTCCGGTTCTTTGCTAAAGCTTGGGTATCAGTTACTTCGGATAAATTTGTGTTACAAAATGTTCGGGGTCATTCTATTGAATTTATTGACGGCAAAGTTCCTCCATCCCAGCATATGCCTAAACGGAAGTTTACGCTGTCTGCTGTTGAGCAGGCAGCAGGCACGGCTGAAATTTTTCGTTTGGAACAAAAAGGCGTGATAGAGAAAACTATTCACGAGCCCATTGAATTCGTCTCCAATATATTTACTAGACCAAAAAAGGATGGAGGTTGTCGGGTGATTATTGATTTGACCCAGTTGAATACCTTTGTAACATATACACATTTCAAAATGGACACTTTTGAGACAGCCAAATCACTGATTTCGCATGGTTGCTTTATGGCATGTATTGATTTAAAAGATGCATACTATTCAGTGTCCATCCGGAAACATCACCGGAAATTTTTGAAATTTGTCTGGATGGATCAGCTCTGGCAATATCGAGCCTTACCAAATGGGCTTACTACTGCCCCTAGGCTCTTTACTAAATTACTTAAACCTATTATGGCCAAATTACGCATAGAACATCATATTGTCATGGCTTATTTGGATGATATTCTGATTATTGGCAATACTCTGGAAGCAGCTGAAAGCGCTGTTTTAGCAACTGTTACTATATTTCAGCAACTGGGGTTTATAGTTCATCCAGAAAAATCGAAGTTTCACCCATCCCAGGTTATGGATTATTTGGGTTTCACGGTGGACTCTATTCAAATGAGGGCCACCATTCCATTTCACAAGGTGGAGGATGTCTCCCTTGCATGTCAGGATCTCGCATCCGCCAGTATACCATCTATTCGGCATACAGCTAAGATAATTGGGAAAATCGTAGCTTTATTTCCGGCAGCCCGGTTTGGGCCTTTACATTATCAAAACCTGCAAAGGGCCAAAATTATTGCGTTAAAAAAGAACGCTGGTCATTTTGACAGACCTATGGAGCTGCCTTCTGATGCTAAGGTTGAGCTCCAATGGTGGGTGTCCAATATTGGCAGGGCATTCAAACCCATTGTTGTGCCCAATCCGGTGGTATATTTGCAAACTGACGCAAGCTCTCTAGGCTGGGGAGCTGCGGACAGCTCTTCTAATTGTGGAGGCAGGTGGGATCCCCTTGAAGCTAGCATGTTGCTAGTACAAGGGATTAACTATTTGGAGCTGCTTGCAGCATTTCACGGACTGCGGGCATATTGTGCTCATCTTAGTGGCACTCATGTCCGTCTCCAAATAGACAACACCACAGCGGTGGCATATTTAAACCATATGGGCGGTACCAGGTCAGTCTCTTGTGACAAATTGGCTAATACTATTTGGTGCTGGTGTGTTAATCGAGATATTTGGATTTCAGCCACCTATTTGCCAGGTAGGCTTAATACTGTGGCAGACACCAGGTCACGCAAATTCAATGATAGTATTGAGTGGATGCTGCATCCTCAAATATTTGCCCAAATTACAGCCAAATTTGGCCAACCGGATATCGACCTTTTTGCGTCCCGGTTGAACCATCAGGTACCGACATATGTTTCATGGGAACCAGACCCTGGGGCATTAGCGATTGATGCATTCTCGCTAGACTGGGGGAAGTGGTTTTTCTATGCATTCCCCCCGTTTTGCCTCATCAGTCGGGTATTACAAAAAATCAGGATGGATTCTGCCAGAGGCATTCTTGTCATACCCGACTGGCCTACACAGCCTTGGTATCCGGTGGTCTCTGACATGATTAGTCAACCTTGGGTCCCTCTAGAGGGTTGCCCGCATGTGGTTTCTCACCCTGTCTCAGGGGAGTTACACCCCTGCCATGCCTATCTAAAATTACTGGCTTGCAGGTTCTGACCAGGCCATGGATGCAGTATGGCCTTACCACCCGGACCATCAACACCATTGGAGCATCCTGTCGAGAGTCAACCAGGCGGAGATATCTCTCCCACATCACCAAGTGGGAAGCCTACTGCAGTCGCTCTCATATCACCTATGACGATGTCTCCATAGCCGACGTCCTGGAATTCCTCGCGGGGTTGCACCATGATGAGCACTTGAGTTATAGTGCCATCAACAGCGCCAGGAGTGCGCTATCATTCTACCTCAACATCGAGGTTGGATCGAACAGGCTAGTGTCCAGGCTTATGCGGGGAATATTCAATCTCAATCCGCCTACACCACGCTACAACATCACCTGGGATGTCAGGGATGTGCTTACCCTGCTCAGGTCGTGGTCACCCATGGAAGGGTTACAGCTGGACCAACTCACTATGAAATTGGTGATGTTACTAGCGCTGACTTCAGCACAGCGGGTTCAGACGCTCCACAAACTACGTATTGACAGGATGACGTCGACCCCTGGAGAAGTAGTCTTTTTCATCGATGAGCTACTTAAGCAGCATAGACCTGGGTGCACAGGGCTGCAGCTGAAGTTCCCGGCATACCCTGCAGATGCTCGGCTATGTTTAGCCACTCACATCCGTTACTACATCAAGGTGACGAGGAGCATCAGAGGAATGGAGTTGTACCTGCTTGTCACTCACAAACGACCTCACCATCGAGTGACAGTCCAGACGATCTCCAGGTGGCTCCGGATCGTCCTGGCTAAGGCAGGTATTGACACTAATGTGTTTAAATCCCACTCCACCAGGGCTGCATCTACGTCGGCGGCGAGGGTCATGGAGGTACCCATGGACCATATCCTCGCCACAGCAGGATGGGCGAATGAAGCTGTGTTCCAGCGTTTCTATAATAAGCCTGTTGCTGCTCCCCTTCAGTTTGCAGAGGCCGTGCTGAACGCCGGGTGTGAACGTGGGGATGTCCCTGATTAAAAGGGCGTTATTTGTTGTATTATTAATAAATCTTCTTTTTGTTTCAGTATAACCTCGTTTCATCAACTTGTTTACTCCAATCCATCCTTGCTAGTGGTGTGTCCGCATGGACGTTGTCCAGGGCGTGTAATCACAGAAGCTTTGAAGTCTTCACGAAGTCACTCACGTGACTCCGAAATGAAATAGTAAGATTGAACGAGAACTTACCAAGTTTGAAGGTTGATCTTTATTTCATGAGGAGTTGCGGTGAGGGATTTCGTGCCCTCCGCTCCCAACCCTCGATCATCTTCAGCTGGTAATCAGAGTCTCTTTAAATCTTACTATGCCAAGTCATTTCTGTTGTTGTTTCTGTGATTCCACACCGCTGCTTTGAAGAATGTCGCGCATGCGTGCCGGCGGGCTCTTCACGAAATCCCTCACCGCAACTCCTCATGAAATAAAGATCAACCTTCAAACTTGGTAAGTTCTCGTTCAATCTTACTATTCTCCTTCCAGTCATATATACGGTCCCTATATACAATAACTGAGCAACCTTCTCTTCAAAGAATACAATCCAGTTAGTCATTCGTGATTTGCCTTCACCAAACCTATGCTGTTATTTTTTTGCTGATTATCCCTTCCCTTTGCAAGTGAATGATGATTTTATCCCTGACAAACCTTTTCAACAGTTGTCCACCACTGGCTGGCCTGCATTTTGGGGGTTCATTTACAATCCTTTAGTTACAGAAATGGGCGGAAAAATTGCAGATGTAGTTTAATCCAAGCAAGTGTGAGGTGTTGCACTTGGAGGATTGTCATCATCATCATCATCATCATCGTTGAAAGCATCAAGGGGCACGTGCATACAATGCTATGGACGACAGTGATCGCAACTTCTACTGAAGTGTGGATGGCCGTTGGCTGGCTAGAAGCTCATCCGCCCTTTGACAGGTCTTGTTTTTCGTCCTGCTGGGGGTCCACGGCCCCCTCCGCACCTGGCAAACCAGGTGGGGGAGACGGTTTAGTCGCTAACTATCCGACCATGGAGCAGGTAGCACGGGATTCCATGGTACCCGTGGCGGTGGAAACTCCTCCCAACCTGACCTGGGAGATTGAATGTAAGCAAAAAGCATACAGTTAATGGCACCCTTAACGTCACTGATGTACAGACGGATCTTGGAGTCTAAGTTCATAGTTTAGTTTAATTGAGTTTATTGTCACGTGTACCGAGGTGCAGTGAAAATCATTCTTGTTGAGTGCTATCCAGTCAGTGGAAAAATTATATATGATTATAATCAAGCTGTCCACAGTGTACAGGCACAGGATAACTAGAATAACATGGAATGCATGATAACGTCCAGTAAAGTCCGATTAAAGGATCTCCAATAAGGTTATTTGGCAACACATTTAGATAGAAAGTTAAAGAAGGCATATGGTCTTAGGCCCCCTTTGGCCGTGGCTGACTATGGGTGTCTCCAGGGTGCTATTCCCTATATGGAGGACGCTTGTGCATGACTTTGTTTAACGTGGGGAGACTGGTGCACAGACAGCCACCCCACGGTCCTTGACAGATCTGGGTCAGGATCCAGTGGCATGGAGTCCAAGGCGACCAGAGACCCTTTTCTGCTGCAGCCTTCATCCGCCTTCCCAGCCGTTGTGACGCTCCACTAAGGTCAGCCATTGTCCTCCGCCTGTTCCACCGTTGAGGTCTTGGTTGGATTGCGCTTTGTCAGAGACCTCCCCCTCGACCTTACCGCCAGGGGTGGCCCTACCAGGAGCATAGCTCCAGACAGCATCGCTCTCAGGATCTCAGGTCCACACAAGCTTCACCGCCACGACAAGGTGACAATCCACGGAGATGTATGGAGATAGTGGTACGTTTGCCTTCGTTAGTCGGGACATTGACTATAAGAGTCTGGAAGTCAAATGATTTTGGTCAGGTTGCATTTGGAGTATTGCGTGCAGTTCTGGTCACCCGATTACAGGAGGCTTTGGACAGGGTACATACGTTTATCAAAATGGTGCCTGGATCAGAGCGTATAAACTAGGACTTTCTTCAGTCAGAAGGTTGTGAATCTGTGGATTTCATTGCCACAGTTGGCTATGCAGGCCATCAATGGAAATTTTTAAGGCAGAGATTGACAGATTATTGATTATTACGGGGTGGCAGGGGTTATGGGGAGAAGGCAGGAGAATGGGGCTGAGAGGGAAAGATAGATCAGCCATGATTGAATAGCGTAGGCTCGATGGGCTGAATGGCCTAATTCTGCTGCTATAACTTGTGAACGAATGAACTATGAATTTGAGAAGGCTTTCAAAGTGAAATAAAAATTGAAAATAGTGTTAATACTCAGCAGGTCAAGTAACATCTAAGCGGGATTAGCTTTAAGGTGAGAGGTTTTCAGATTTCCTCGGTGTTCAATGATTTAGTTTTCAGTTTAGAGATACATTGTGGTAACAGGCCCTTCGGCCCACTGAGTCCACACTGACCAGCAATCCCTGCATAATAATACTTTCCTGTACACACACTAGGGACAATTTACATTTATACCAAGGTAATTAACCTACAATCCCTGTAGGTCTTTGGGGTGTGGGAGATCTTCGAGAAAATCCGCGCAGGTCACAGGGAGAACGTACAAACTCCGTACAGACAGCAACTGTAGTCAGTATCGAACCTGGGTCTCTGATGCTGCGCCACCATGCCGCCCCTTTACTTTAGTATTTGTGCTCAGATGGTACTCTGAGCACGTTTGTGGACAGGTGGGATTAATGCAGCTGGGACATGATGGTCCTCGTGGGCAAGTCGGGCCGTGGAGCCTGTTTCCACACTGTACAACTCTATGACTCTATGGTACTCATCAGTTGTTGCCTGGGCATGTCTCACCAGTCTAATGAGAACGTTGGGCTTCTTGGTTCCGGTGTGGAGAATGAACCAATTTCTAAACCTATAACTTGTGCAGGACAGCTACATTAACCCGATATACTGTAGAAGGATGTAATTAAATAAGATTACCGCTCCTCTCCATCTTTCATGTCTGCAGTGGAAATGCCACAAAACACCTGGACATGACTTTGTTGCTTCTAAACAGTAATCAGCAGCTGACGGCCCCAGCGCACCACCCTCAACGCCGAGAGCAAGAAGCAGCAGCAGATGCAATGCTCTTTACAAAGAACATTTGATGGCAGCATCTGGACTTCCTCCGGAGATGAAAACATGCCAACACACATTGAGTCATTTAGGCATTACTTCCTGGGCTAGTGCATAAAGAATGCAACCAGCCACAAACTCAGCATTGCATAAAAGGCTAATTAAGCAAGCTTTTACTCAATGCAATTGGTTATAACATTTTCCGAACTTCATTCTCCCGTAATCTTGAATTATAAAGCACAAACCACTTATGCCTGTCCTTGTTCTTTCAAGGAATTAATCACACTTTCCCCGAAGACCTGTCATTTTTTCCCCTCTTTAAATATGTATCCAATTCCCTTTTGAGTTCCCATAAAGTATTATTGAATCTGCTTTCAGACAGCAGATCACGGATCATAAAAAAATCTTCCTCCTTCTCTCATGTTTATTTCCCCAATGACCTTAAATCTGTGCTTTCTGTTTGCCAAGCCTCTGGCTGGTGAAGAAAAAGATTCTGCCTGTGCATTCTTTCAAAACCCTTTTTAATTTTCAACGTCTGCATTATGCTTCTCATTAATCATGTCTATTATAAAGAGATCAATGCTTGCTTCTTTATCCTGTGCAGATAAATGATGTCCGCTAACTTTAGTTAGGTTTTGTTTGGAGAAACAGCGCGGAAACAGGCCCTTCCTACACCCTAGGGACAATTTACGATTAACCTATTAACTTTTGTAGCCAACTAACCTACAAAACCCGCTCGTGGAGTGTAGGAGGAAACCGAAGCACTTGGAGAAAAGCCCACAGGAACATACAAACTCCATACAGACAGCACCCATAGTCAGCATTGAACCCGGGTCTCTGGCGGTAGCAACTCTACCACTGCACCACCATAACGCCCCAATGTTTCATGTTCTGTAACAAATTGACCAGAACTTGGACAATATTATTAACTTCCTTTCTGTGATTGGAGTTCTTGAAGACATAATCACATTGAATGACGGTGCTGGCTCGAAGGGCCGAATGGCATACTCCTGCACCTATTGTCTATTGTGTATTGTCTATAATGACATCACCAATTTTGTATTTCTGCTAATTACTGATGTGAGTGTCATTCTTATTAGATCTTGATTCATAACCATTTCTCTCAATGCAATATTGTTTCCATGGAATCATATTCATAATTGGAAAATATATCAATCCCATTTTATCACCATTTCAGATGTTGAGTTCACAGATACAGCCTTTGAGTTACCCAGGGATCAAGTTTAAACTGCAGTGTTTAATATCCTTTCATTTCTCTGGGAGGTATCATTGCAAACAACATAGTTTAAAAGAACGAAAATGATTTTACACAGAAGCTTTTAGAAACATAGAAACATGGAAAATAATTGCATCGTACAAACATAGAAACATAGAAACATAGAAAATAGGTGCAGGAGTAGGCCATTTGGCCCTTAGAGCCAGCACTGCCATTCATTGTGATGATGGCTGATCATCAAAATCAGTAACCCGTGCCTGCCTTCTCCCCATATCCCTTGATTCCGCTGGCCCCGAGAGCTCTATCTAACTCTCTTTTAAATTCATCCAGTCAATCAGCCTCTACTGCCTTCTGTGGCAGAGAATTCCCCAAATTCACAACTCTCTGGGTGAAAAAGTGTTTTCAAAAGATCATTCTATATGATCATGGCTGATCATCCAAAATCAGTGCCCCGTTCTGGGCACTGATATCCTTTGATTCCCTTAGCCCTAAGATCTAAATCTAACTCTCTCTTGATAAGTTTGGGGCTTTTGTGTGTTTCCATAAATAAGGGTACCAACCTGTGACATGTGTGGCCAAATTTGAATGTTATTAAATCATAATCAAATACCACATCATTAAAAAATATGCATACCTATGACTCTTCTGAACTAATTTGTGATCACAATTGACAAAAATTTGACCAAAAATTAAATTAGTCAAAATTTGAACAAAAAAAACCATGAGAATTATTTTTAATTTATAAGACATATAAGACATATGGGACACTTACTGATTTCTAAGCTCCCTTACAAAATGTCGGCACCTAACCCACCACAAGGCCAGGGTAATTAAAATCCCGACAAGTGCATAAAAACCCCGCTATAGCATTGGCAACGTTACTCAACGTTAGGACTACAGAATGAGATATCGCTAAAATAGGTGAGCAAACTAGATTTTCATTTCATGATTTTAAGTTCTATTCATGGGGTCAAGGAAAGAGCATTCATGTCGCGGCCCTGTGTCCACTAATCTTTCCACCACCACGCACAAGAGGCACAAGGAGCGCAAGACAGACACCATTGCATGCAGATGCCGAGAAGTGTGTTCAGAATCTTGTGTGTGGACACGACAAGAAGAAGTTCTATTCATTATTAAGTATTTCAATGGAAAGCTTAAACACAACATATAAACATTTTTTAAAAAAGAGACAATAAATATAAAAACAGTTAATTCACTAATTTCACACGTAGCCGAATGGATACTGCTACTCGGGTTCTGCTGCAAAAACATGGAGTATAAAAAAAACATCTTATCGGGTGATACATTATAAAAATCCTAAGCATAATCAGAATTTGGCTTATATAGAGTTATTTAAATGAAAAATTCATGTAATCTTTTTGGTATAAATTAGCCTAAAGATTTGATGGAATCCTGCTTGAAAAATGTCACAAAAAAAGGCAAGAAAACACTACGGACATGTCTGATATTTTTCTTTGTAAAAACTGATTTATTTATTTTTGTTTCATCTCATTATTTTGGCTATATACCATGATCTATACTACTTAAAATACAGGACATGAAACAATGGGGATATTACATTAAAAAAACAGGAAAATAACCTGGAAGTTTGGAGATCTTCAGTTTCACTACTGAGTGCTGTATTTACGGAAACACCCTTTTCTGAAATTTAACCGAAGTTGTACTGCAGAAAATTAATTAGTTAATTGGCTGGATCAACCTCCCACAAACTGCAACGTGTCAATGAACACATTATCTGCTTGGCAATGGTGGTTGAAGTATCACCTCCAGCTAGGTGAGATTCATTTATCGTGACAACGCGTCTGGCACAGTTATTCTGGACTGAATGACTTATTCCTGGGCTGTGCTGTTCTATGTTCAATGTTCTGTGGCAAAATTGGTTAAAACATGGACAATATTGTAGTGGCCTGGACGAGGTCAGGAAAAGGCCAGACATCAGGCAGGTTCAGAAGTCGTTTAATGAATCCAGACAAACCGCAGAACGCCCCTTGGTAGCTACCCCCATGGGCAGACAATCCCTCAAGAGCCGAGGGGAATGGCCCAAGGAGTGGCCTAATCCCCAGGGACCACCACAATATCTTTAATCAGGTCTAAAGAAGGGTCTCGACCCAAAACGTCACCCATTCCGTCTCTCCAGAGATGCTGCCTGTCCCGCTGAGTTACTCCAGCAGTTTGTGTCTATCTTTGGTTTAAACCAGCATCTGCAGTTCTTTCGTGGACAATATCATCACGTTCCTTTCAATGTATTATCATTCAAGAGAGCAGGCAAACTTTGTTTAACATCTCATCTCAAGGACCATACCAATTTCAACGCTCCATCTGAATAGCAGTGATTGGTCAGTCAGGAACTTTGTACTCAGAACCCTGAAGTGTGCTTGACTCCATAACCTCAGTTTAACCTCAGAACTTTGAGAGGGGCAAAATTTAAAGGAGACTAGAGCAAGTGCAGACCCCCAGCGCAATATTCCAGCACTCACCCGTTCCTCCAACGCAACCTGGTTTTGAAACTTTAACCGTGAATAAGCCCGGGGGGGGGGGGGGGGGGGGGGGGAGAGGGGGCGGAGGGTGTGACACTCGGCAACTTGTGAGCTCATTGCGATCGGTGCAGTGGATGGGAGGTGGAGGGGATGGGGGTGTGGGGAGGGGGGGGGGTGGCACTTGGCAGCTTGAGAGCCCATTGTGATTGGTGCACTGGAAGGGTGGTTGGTGGGGGGGAGGGTTGTTGGAACGCTGGAGTGCCCCTCCCGCCTGCAGTGGCCGGTCCTGCCTTGCGAGTGCATTGTGACGTCATTCGATTTTTTTTTCCAAAAATGGGTGAGTTTGAAGATATCGGGCTGTTTTTAACATTTCCATGATTAATAACTTTGGAAATATAGGTGGAAATGTGACGGGAAAATGTTTATCGCCACCAAGGGAAAAATGTGAGTAGGATGTGTGAAAATGGGAAGGCTGTGGCCTAGCATTGGGAGAATATAGGGATTAACCAGATTGACACACACAGAGACACATCGTGGTCACAAACAAGATGAAGACTTTTAGAGATGTGAGGGGCAAATGTTTTTACATAGAGGGTGGTGAATGCCAGAAAAGCACTACCAGAGGAGCTCATGGGGGGCGGTTGATCAGTAGTAGGACAGGTGGGCCGAGGAATAGTTAATGGAGTTTAATACAGATAAGTGCAAGGTGTGACAAGGCATTTTGGCAACCCAAACCAGGGCAAGACCTTCTCAGTAAGGTATTGTGTTCAGTTTTGATCACTCTGCTGTAGGAAAGATGTTGTCATGCTGGAAAAGGCGCTGAGAAAATTGACGGGGATGTTGCCAGGATTCGAGGGCCTGAGATGTAGGGAGAGGTTGAACAGGCTAGGACTTTATTCCTTGGAGCACAGGAGAATGAGGGGTGATCTTGTAGAGGTGTATAACATAATAGGGGAATAGATAGGGTAGATGCACAGAGTCTTTTACCCAGAGTAAGGGAATTAAGAACCAGAGGACATAGGTTTAAGGTGAGGGGGGAAAGATTTAATAGGAACCTGAGCCGCAATATTTTCACCCAGTGGGTGGTGCGTATATGGAATGAGCTGCCAGAGGTGGTAGTTGAGGCAGGTACTTACATAACATTTAAGAGACATTTGCACAGGTACATGGATAGGATTGGTTCAGAAGTATAAACGCAGGCAGGTGGGACTAGCGTATTTGGGGCATTTGGTTTGCATGGGCAGGTTGGGCTGAAGGGCCTGTTTCCACACTATGACTCCAACCTTAACCCTAAATTCTGGAATTCTTTCTCTCCCTCTATCCACCTCTCTGCATCGTGTAAGGTGCTCCTTAAAAGCCAACTCTTGGATCAAGTGTTTGGTTCAATGTTGTGCTTGACGACATTCCTGTGAAGCTCCATAACGTTACTTCTTGCATCATAGCAGGGCGTTATTTTGGCAGTGCTTGGTCAAAATCCTCATTTATGGAGGCTTTTTGGGAGTACATTCATTCAAGGGACTGTGATACCAATGATTCTCAGAGGCAACTGGGGATCAGTAATGCATGTGGAAATCAATGTCCAACCATTGGAAGAAGGGTCTCGACCCGAAACGTCGCCTATCTCCTTTGCTCCTTAGATGCTGCTGCACCCGCTGAGTTTCTCCAGCTTTTTGTGTAACCCCCAATGTCCAACCATTTCTTGCCTTTACATTGTGCCTGTCCAAATTGTGGGCAAGTCCAAACTATAGTCATTGCCTTCCATCCCTGACCCAGCCCCTCTTGTCATTTTCAATGACTCTTAAAACATAGAACAGTACAGCACTGGAATAGGCCCTTCAGCCCACAATGTCTGTACCAAACATAATGCCAAGATAAATAATTTGGGTCGGGACCTTCCTCAGACCTGACCTGAAACGTCACCCATCCATGTTCTCCAGCAATGCTGCCTGACCGGCTGAGTTACTCCAGCAATTTTTGTCTTTTTTTTGTAAACCACCATCTGCAGTTCCTTCTTTCTACTTCCTACTTCTCTAGGTGGGTTTTACCTGGTGAAATTATTATGTTTTTAAATGAGCTCTGCAGTTTAAGAATTGTTGGTAGTTTACTTTAGTTTACCATTGGAACATAGAAAATATGTGCAGGAGGAGGCCATTTGGCCCATCGAACCTGCACCGCCATATTATGGTCATGGCTGATCATCCACAATCAGTAATCCGTGCCTGCCTTCTCCCCAGATCCTTTGATTCCGCTAGTTTCTAGAGCTCTATCTGACTCTCTTTTAAATTCATCCAGTGAATTGGCTTCTACTGCCTTCTGTGGCAGAGAATTCCACAAATTTACAACTCTCTGGGTGAAAAAGTTTTTTTTTAATCTCAGTTTTAAATGGCCTCCCCTTTATTCTTAGACTGTGGCCCCTGGTTCTGGACTCATCCAACATTGGGAACATTTTTCCTGCATCTAGCTTTTTCAGTCCTTTTATAATTTTATACGGTTCTATAAGATCCACTCTCATCCATCTAAATTCCAGTGAATGCAAGCCTAGTCTTTTCAATCTTTCCTCATGTGACATGTCCTTCCTCAAATTAGCAGACCAAAACTGCACTCCAGATGTGGTCTTGCCAGGGCACTGTACAACTGCTGCAGAAGGACCTCTTTACTCCTACATTTACTTGTATTCACTGGATTTTAGAATGATGAGGGGGGATCTTATAGAAACATATAAAATTACAAAAGCACTGGACAAGCTAGATGCAGGAAAAATGTTCCCAATGTTGGGCGAATCCAGAACCAGGGGTCACTTTCTTAGAATAGAATAGGGAAGCCATTTAAGACTGAGGTGAGAAAAAACTTTTTCACCCAGAGTGTTGCGAATTTGTGGAATTCCCTGCCACAGAGGGTAGTGGAGGCCAAGTTACTGGATGGATTTAAGAGAGAGTTAGATAGAGCTCTAGGAGGCTAGTGGAATCAAGGGATATGGGGAGAAGGCAGGCATGGGTTATTGATTGGGGACGATCAACCATGATCACAATGAATGGCGGTGCTGGCTCAAAAGGGCCAAATGGACTCCTGCACCTATTTTCTATGTTTCTATGTTTCTATGAAGGCCAACATGCCATTAGCTTTCTTCACTGCCTGCTGTACCTGCATGTTTACTTTCAGTGGCTAACTACAAGGACACCCGGGTCTCGTTGCACTTCCCTTTTTCCTAATCTGACACCATTGAAATAATAATCTGCCTCCTTGTTCTTACCGCTAACCAGTCAGCAGAATACTTTAGTTTATTTTATTTTATTGTCACGTGTACCGAGGTACTGTGGAAATATTTTGTTGCATGCTAACCAGTCAGCGGAAAGAAAATACATGATTACAATCGAAATAGTATTGTGAAAGCTTGTGGCTATAAAGGCAGTTGTGATGAACATACATAAGTACAGAGTTATTGCATGATTGCTTCAATTCCTCTTAACCCTATGCAATTCTCTGCAGATCAAATGTTGTTTTGTTCACTGGTTATCCCAATTTAATTTGTTTTTCTAGTTCAGTTTGTGCCACATTCATAATGCATAACACAGCGTGATAATAAGTATTGCCTG
This sequence comes from Raja brachyura, assembly GCA_963514005.1. Next base: position 17,396,403 of record OY740783.1, read on the forward strand.
CTACTCACGAGCCCCCTCACTAATCCAGCTCCATTGTTCAGGAGAATCATTTGTTTATTTGGCTACTGATTGATAGCCTTTGTACAAAGCAAAATATCGTGCGTGCAGCACATTTAGAATAAAATTAGATTTCGCTGGAAAGAAGCATCAGTGCTAATCTTTCAGATCAATGACCTACATGAAAAGTCACCTTCAAAGTCCCTTGTTCAGAGTAGGGGAATCGAGAACTGAAGGAGAACGATTTAAGGTGAGGGGGGGGGGTACACATTTAACAGCAATCTGAGGGGTACCTTTTACACACAAAGGGTGGTGGGCGTGTGGAACGATCTGCCGGAGGAGGTAGTTGAGACAGGGACTATCGCAACAATTAAAAAAACATTTGGACAGGTACATGGATAGGGCAGGTTGGAGAGATATGGGCAAAACACAGGCAGGTGGGTCTAGTGTAGAAGATGGGACATGTTGATCGGTGTGGGCAAGTTGGGCCAAAAGGTCTGTTTCCACACTGTAAAGGCCCTGTCTCACGGTGCGAGTTGACACACGAGTGACCCAGAGTGACAGACTCGTGGTTGTGTACGATATTCCAAGTTGATGTGCAAGTGTTTGTGGCGAGTTCCCACGGGTATGGTAATCTGCGATGTTCCGAGATCGTCTCCAGAGTTACCAAGTTCCCCTCCCGTTTGCTCTTGAGTTACCAAGTTCCTCTCCCGCTCAGGGCGTGTGTTGTTGCTGCAGTCCGGGATTCGCATTTAAAGCACTCGGTTATCTTCAGCAGTTCAGGCGAGGACACGTTTGGGGGGGGGGGGGGGGGGGGCGAGGGATGGTGGAATTGGGAGAAGGCAAAGACTATGGGTGGGGAGGAGTGAGAGGGGGGGCTAGGAACGGCATCTGCGAAACGGGTAGTCAACCTTTAGGGTCCCGGCCCGAAACATCCCTATACATTTTATGATTTCCCTCCAAAGATGCAGTCTCCCGTGGTTTGTTTGCACAACTCTCTTCCCTCTCTCTCCCAACATTGGGGGGGGGGACGATGACAAGATAGTTTAAACGGACCTTACCCCCACTTCATGCTTCTGTTGCGCATAATTCAGCAGTAAAACCTCTCTTCCCCTTACCCAGCGACGCCCGATTCCTCGCACCCCCACAAGTTCACATCGACGAGGGAAGAATGAGCGGGGAGTCTGAAGAAGGGTCCCGACCCGAAACATCACCCATTCCTTCTCTCCAGAGGCGATGCCTGCCCCGCTGAGTTACTCCAGCATGTTTGTGTCTATGTCGGTGTAAACCAGCATCTGCAGCTCCTTCCTACACACGGATAGTGAAGTGCCTCGGCCAAATTAGGAACATTAGGATTCTCTGATGTGAAGGTAGTCTGGTTTGCGTTTCTTACACTTGATCATATCCGAAACTAAAGTATAGATAGACACAAAATGCTTGAGTAACTCGGCGGGACAGGCCGCATATCTGGAGAGAAGGAATGGGTGGCGTTTTGGGTAAGTCTGAAGAAGGGTCTCGACTCCATTCCTTCTCTCCAGAGATGCTGCCTGGTCCGCTGAGTTACTCCAGCATTTTGTGTCTATTAAAGAGTTCCCACGGTAGACGCACGAATCACTAAACTTAACGCACGGGCCACTACGATATAACTCTGAGTTTAAATGTTTCAATTTTAAACTTGACCACGAAATTTGACTCGTGGAAAAAGTCAAACATGTTTGACTTTTTTCACGAGTTCACAAGTTTCACAGGTACCTGCCGTTAGCGCCACGAGTGGACAAGTTGATCGCGCAAGTTCCGACGTTCCCACTACGTTGGCTGTACGTGATCACCACGAGTGAAAACTCGGGGTCATTCGTGGGCCAACTCGCACCGTGAGACAGGGGTTTAAGACTCTGTGACACTATTAAGGGTTGGAAATGCTCGACAGTATTAACATTTCAGCATTAAACAAAACCATTGAGTTGGAACTTGAACTCTGGTTCTTATTACATAGATGCTGCCTAACCTGTTGGGTATTTTCAGTGTTTTTTATTTAATTTGACATTTATAATTGCGTCTCATTTTAGGTAATGCTGTCATTAAGTAATGTGTCATTTTAAGTGAGAAATTTCCTCCCCGAGGAAACATGACCATATACTGTTAAAAAATTGTATGATGTGCATATTGTCTACTCTATATTTATGATTACTGCATGTGTACTGTTTACTCTGCGAATATCATGTGGACTAGGAATTTCATTGCTATATTAATGCCGGTCTGTATGACAATAAACTAAACTGAACATTTGATAACTTGAATTGACACAATTAACGTAATATCAGATGAAATAACATAGGTAATTTAACCAAACCCTTCTGTGCAGCTGGTTAGATAAAATTAACCCATTGGATACTATGCTGAATTTTGCAGGACATAGAAGATAGAAAAATGCAACACGGCACTAAGCCATTCAGCCCACAATGTCTGTACCGAACATTATGGCAAGATATATTCAACTCACCAGCCTACATGTGATCCCAAACCCCCCAAAGCTCGCATATCCATGTGCCTATCTAAAAAGCTTTCCAATGCCACTATTGTATCTGCCTCGACTACCTCCGTTCCAGGCACACACTACCCTCTCTGCGAAAAACCAAGGGGACTAAAGGGCGACCGTGGCTGACAAGGGACGTCAGGAACAGTATAAAACTGAATGAGAAGAAGTACAACATAGCAAAGATGAGCAGGTAGCAAGAGGAATGGGTAATGTTTAAAGAGCAACAGAAGATAACTAAAAAAGCAATACGGGGAGAAAAGATGAGGTACGAAGGTAAGCTAGCCAAGAATATAAAGCAGGATGGTAAAAGCTTATTTAGGTATGTGAAGAGGAAAAAATTAATTAAGACCAAAGTTGGACCCTTGAAGACTGAAAAAGGTGAATTTATTATGGGGAACAAGGAAATGGCAGATGAGTTGAACAGGTACTTTGGATCCTTCTTCAGTAAGGAGGACACAAACAATCTTCCTGATATAGAAGTGGCCAGGGGATCTGGGCTGACGGAGGAACTGAAGGAGATTCACATTAGGCAGGAAATGGTGTTGGGTAGACTGATGGGACTTAAGGCTGATAAATCCCCAGGGCCTGATGGTGTGCAGCCCAGGGTACTTAAAGAAGTGGCTCTAGAAATTGTGGATGCATTGGTGATAATTTTCCAATGTTCTATAGATTCAGGATCAGTTCCTGTGGATTGGAGGTTAGCTAATGTTATCCCACTTTTTAAGAAAGGCGGGAAAGGGAAAACAGGGAATTATACACCAGTTAGCCTGGCATCGGTGGTGGGGAAGATGCTGGAGTCAATTATAAAAGATGAAATAGCGGCATGTTTGGATAGCAGTAACAGGATCGGTCCGAGTCAGCATGGATTTATGAAAGGGAAATCATGCTTGACCAATCTTCTGGAACTTTCTGAGGATGTAACTAGGAAAATGGACAAGGGAGATCCAGTGGATCTCCTGGACTGGACTTTCAGAAAACATTTGATAAGGTCCCACATAGGAGATTAGTGGGCAAAATTAGGGCACATGGTATTGGGGGTAGAGTGCTGACATGGATAGAAAATTGGTTGGCAGACACGAAACAAAGAGTAGGGATTCACGGATCCCTTTCAGAATGGCAGGCAGTGACTAGTGGGGTACCGCAAGGCTCAGTGTTGCGACCGCAGCTATTTACAATATACATCAATGATTTAGATGAAGGGAATCAAAGTAACATTAGCAAATTTGTAGATGACACAAAGCTGGGTGGCAGTACGAACTGTGAGAAGGATACTATGAGAATGCCGGGTGACTTGGACAGGTTGGGTGAGTGGGCAGATGCATAGCAGATGCAGTTTAATGTTAAAAGATGTATTCTGGGATTTGTATACACGTCTCTATAGATATTGTTATGTGAAATTGCTCCATTCATTGTTAAGATGTATTCTTTATTTTTTTATTATATAATAATTGTTTTTTTTTCTTATTTGGTTATTTTTATAATTTATTTATTTATTTATTTTAAATTATTTTAAATTTTTTTATTTTTCTTATTTAATCATTATTATTTAATCACCATCTCTTGATTATTGATCTATACTCTTACTTCTTATACCACTCCTTTACTTTCTACAAAAACCAGAAGCATACATAAATTATTCCGTAACATCTGTACAATTTTTGTAACAAGTTTAATTTGTATTTGAAGAATTGTTATACTTTAGACAATATGCATTGCTTCTAATAAAAATATATATTTTAAAAGATGCAGTTTAATGTGGATAAATATGAGGTTATCCACTTTGGTAGCAAAAACAGGAAGGCAGATCACTATCCAAATTGTGTCAAGTTGGGATAAGGGGAAGTACAACGGATCTGGGGTCCTTGTTCATCAGTCAATGAAAGCAAGCATGCAGGTACAGCAGGCAGCGAAGAAAGCAAATGGCATGTTGGCCTTCATAACAAGAGGAGTTGAATATAGGAGCAAAGATGTCCTTCTGCAGTTGTATAGGATCCTAGTGAGACCACACCTGGAGTATTATGTGCAATTTTGGTCCCCTAATTTGAGGAAGGATTTTCTTGTTATTGAGGGAGTCCAGCATAGGTTTCAAAAGGTTAATTCCCGGGATGGCGGGACTGTCATATGCTGAGAGAATGGAGCGGCAGGGCTTGTATACTCTGGATTTTAGAAGGATGAGAGGGGATCTTATTGAAACATATAAGATTATTAAGGGTTTGGACACACTAGAGGCAGGAAACAATTTCCCAATGTTGGGGGAGTCCAGAATCAGGGGCCACAGTTTAAGAATAAGGGGTAAGCCATTTCGAACGGAGACGAGGAAACACTTTTTCTCACAGAGAGTGGTGAGTCTGTGGAATTCTCTGCCTCAGAGTGGAGGCCAGTTCTCTGGATACTTTCAAGAGAGAGCTAGATAGGGCTCTTAAAGATAGCGGAGTCAGGGGATATGGGTAGAAGGCAGGAACGGGGTACTGATTGGGGATGATCAGCTATGATCACATTGAATGGCGGTGCTGGCTCGAAGTATCGAATGGCCTACTCCTGCACCTATTGTCTATTGTCTAAAAACCTGCCGCTGCACATCGCTTTTAAATGTTGCCCTTAGATAACCTAGTAGCAGGGCATAACAATGGCGCAGCAGTGGCAGGGTGGCACAATGGCACAACGGCAGAGTCGCTGCCTTACAACGGCAGGGACCCGGGTTCGATCCTGATTACAGGTGCTGTCTGTACGGAATTTGTAAACTATCCCCGTGACCCCCTGGGTTTTCCTCAGGTGCTCCGGTTTCCTTCAACATTCCAAAGATGTGAGGGTTTGTGGGTTAATTGCCTTCTATAAATTGAATTAGCAAATGGAGTTTACTCCGGATAGATTTGAGATGTCGCATTTTAGGAGGTTAAGCCATAGCCTGATCCTGATCTAAGTCTACAGCTCCATGAATGCAGCAAGGGTGGTGAATCTGTGGAATTCTATGCCACAGAAGGCCATGCAGGCAAAGTCAATGGATATTGTTAGGGCACAGATGGATAGATTCTTGATTAGTGCGGGTGTCAGCAGTTATGGGGAGAAGGCAGGAGAATGGTGTTTGGAGGGAGAGATCGATCAGTCATAATTGAATGGCAGAGTAGACTTGATGGGCCGAATGGCCTAATTCTGCTCCTATCACTTATGTCCTCATGAACGTACATAGATTGGTAAAGCATGTCATGGCAATAAGTACAAAAAGGAATTCTGCTAGACCTTTATAACAATTTAGACACAAAAAGCTGGAACAATCATAACAATTTGTTTTATGCCAGATTTGAAGTATTATTTCAATTTCTGGTTGTCTCAACCAAGAGGTCAACCAAAATGCTCCCTGGATTAGAGGATATAAGGAGAGGACGAACAAACTTGGTGAAACAAGGAACTTCTTTAAAAAGGATGTTGGTTTACACAAAAGGACACAAAGGCTGGGATAAGTCAACGAGTCAGGCAGCATTTCTGGAACTTGGCACCATGTGTGACACGGCCATCATGGGCTGAAGGACATGTTCCTGTGCTGCATGGTTCCATCTATGATCACTGGATTGTGGAAGGAAAGGATCATGTAAGAAATGGGCGGGTGGGAGAAGAATGTATGGATGGGTGATCTGCTGAGTGGGATTTCCACAGGAGCTGGGGGGGGGGGGGGGGGTGGGGGGCTGGACAAAAGACAGATGATGTAGATTATCGGGGAGAAGGGAGCAAGCACGAGGGAGGCTTGAGACATCAGGATGTCAAAGAGAAAGGGAAACAAAGCATAGGAACTAAGGTGAGAAGTGATGGGGGGCTGGAGGAGAGAGAGGTCCAACGTTTAAGAAACAGTTAGACAGGTACATGGATAGGACAGGTTTGGAGGGATATGGCCAAAGCGCAGGCAGGCGGGACTAGTGTCGCTGGGAGATGTTGGCCGGTGTGGGCAAGTTGGGTTGAAGGCCATGTTTCCACACTGTATCACTCTATGACTGTGGATGAGATTGGAATGGGGTAAGTATGATTATGGGCATGGAATTGGTGATGAGGGCAATGTATGAACCATCAAAGAGGATATTACCGTATAACCATATAACAATTACAGCACGGAAACAGGCCATCTCGGCCCTTCAAGTCCGTGCCGAACAACTTTTTTCCCTTAGTCCCACCTGCCTGAACTCATACCATAACCCTCCATACCCTTCTCATCCATATGCCTATCCAATTTATTTTTAAATGATACCAACGAACCTGCCGCCACCACTTCCACTGGAAGCTCATTCCACACCGCTACCACTCTCTGAGTAAAGAAGTTCCCCCTCATGTTCCCCCTAAACTTCTGTCCCTTAATTTTAAAGTCATGTCCTCTTGTTTGAATCTTCCCTATTCTCAAAGGGAAAAGCTTGTCCACATCAACTCTGTCTATCCCTCTCATCATTTTAAAGACCTCTATCAAGTCCCCCCTTAACCTTCTGCGCTCCAGAGAATAAAGACCTAACTTATTCAACCTATCTCTGTAACTTAGCTGTTGAAACCCAGGCAACATTCTAGTAAATCTCCTCTGTACCCTCTCTATTTTGTTGACATCCTTCCTATAATTGGGCGACCAAAATTGTACACCATACTCCAGATTTGGTCTCACCAATGCCTTGTACAATTTTAACATTACATCCCAGCTTCTATACTCAATGCTCTGATTTATAAAGGCTAGCATACCAAAAGCTTCCTTTACCACCCTATCTATATGAGATTCCACCTTCAAGGAACTATGCACGGTTATTCCCAGATCCCAGATATTAGGAGAAAGAAATAACTTATCTTAAGGGAAAGCAGCCATTTCTATTAAGTTATCACTGTTTGACACTCCAGCATTTTTGTCTGAATTAAAATTGGTCACTCCAGCCTCGTCTTAAGTTAGTGACCGATTTTAATTCAGACAAAAAAAACATTTTAATTGTTCGGGTAAAACTTGGGCATATAAATTAATTCATGTTCAATTGCCTTATGTGGATGCAATAATTCACTGCAGTCTGCCACTGGAATCATTTACATTAGGCATAGAGCTAATACGACTTTATTGCTATCTGGAGGGCACTGGAGTACAGAAAAATAGTTAATGATTGAGAAAGTGGTAACAATGGCAACTGACATGGAAAATTGACTCCTGGGTTGAAACGTGGCAACGAGGAGATCACTTTAACTCTCCTCCCATTCCCACACTGACCTTTCTGTCCTCCACTGTCAGAGTGAGCCCCAGTGCAAATTGGAGGAACAGCACCTCAGATTTTACATATTTTATTTTACTGAGCTTACACCTCAGCGGTATGAATACTGACTACTCTAACTTCAAGTAACGTTTGCATCCTCGCTCTCTCGGTCCCTCCCCCACCCTAGTCATCATACTAGTTTCACTGTCGTCCTGTTTAGTTTCACTGTCTGTATAATCTACCCAAAGCCAACAATAGACCATTGTGGGCTCCACCTTTCCTTGATCATTGTTGCTTTTTGCATATCTTTAATTCATTTGTTCTATGTCTCTCTATATCACCGTCTATATCTCTCGTTTCCCTTTCCCCTGGCTCTCAGTGTGAAGAAGGGTCTCGACCCAAAACGTCACCTATTCCTTCTCTCCAGAGATGCTGCCTCACCCGCTGAGTTACTCCAGCTTTTTGTGTCTATCTTTGGAAAACTGATTTCCCTACCTCCGATTTCTACTGCTGACCACCCATTTAACATATTTCTGGCCTGTACTAACAATGGAGGTGGAAGCCTGAACAAAAATTCTATGACTATTCAGATTTGCCTTTAATAGCAGCTCTTTGAACTGGAGTGCTTAATGTAATATGGACTATCTACCTTGTTAGACAGTTTGTCAGGGCAGATTTAGGACTTGTTTCCATTTAACCAGTATGATGAAACAGAAAACAGAGATCTTCATCAGACATAATTATTCTGTCAGAGAGATGAGGTGTTTGCAGAATTAAAATCGTAAATCATTTATCTGCCAGTGTAGAACTTCAAAAGGCTCCACCTAACTCACTAACAGCATTAATTAACCCAGTTCTCTAGCGTTTGAGGAGGTTGCGAGTCAGTGAATCTCAGGTCTTGTGCTGCCCGACTTGATATATTACGAGGGATGCAATTCCATAAAAGTGCATGGATTTTCCACCGCGCAAACCCATACTTTATGGCCAGGTTATTCCGCAGGTCACAAGGATCCTTTGCACCTCCTCCACACGGCAAGAAGATATAGGAGCCTGAAAACTGTAACGTGTTTACCGCAGTGTGAGACCACGCCTAGAGAACTGGCTTTAATTTAGTTCAGTTTAGTTTTAAGATACAGCGCAGAAACACCGGGTCCACACCGGCCAGCGATCCCCGCACATTAACGCCAGGGACAATTTAACATTTATAACCAAACCGATTAACCTACATACCTGTGCTACTTTGGAGTGTGGGAGGCAGTTGAAGATCTTGGAGAAAACACATGCAGGTCATGGGGAGAACGTACAAACTCCATACAGACAGCACCCGTAGTCAGAGTCAAACCCGGATCTCTGGTGCTGTACACTGCACTGCGCCACCGTGCTGCCCTATAGGTTCAGGAGCAGCACCATCAGGCTATTAAACACTGCAACCTTCAAATAGGCTCCGAAATATATAGACTTCGGGGTCGTTATTTTTGTCTTTGCACTGTTATTGTGAACTTTTTGTTGTCGTTTAATATACAGAGTAATACATTTACTTATCTGTTGTGTTGCTTTAATTTAGTTTAGTTAGTTTAGTTTAGTTTATTGTCATGTGTACCTAGGTGCAGTGAAAAGCATTTGTTGCGTGCTAACCAGTCAGCGGAAAGACAATACATGATTACAATCGAGCCATCCACAGTAAGAATGTAAGAATGTTGCACGTAAGAATTTAATTGTTCCAGATTCAGGGACAGTTTCTTCACAGCTGTTGTTAGGCAACTGAACCATTCTAGTGCAACCAGTGAGCAGTCCTGAACTACTATCTATCTCATCGGGGACGCTTGGACTATCCTTGACTGGCTCTACCTGGCATTTATTCCTTTATCAGGTACCTGTACACTGTGAATGGCTCAATTGTAATCATGTATTTTCTTTCCGCTGATCAGTTAGTACACAATAAAAGCTTTTCCCTGTACCTCAGTACACATGACAATAAACTAAATTGACCTGAACTAAACTGAGCTAACATAATAATAAAACACATTTGAGCCAACAGAAAAGCAACATTCTCTCGTTAACATCAACCAATCATTCCGCTTGCTTTGACTAGTATTTAAAAAATGACCAATCTATTTGACAAAGCGGTTATAATATCTGAAGGACTCTGGCTTCTGCAGCCTGTTTCAAACTTGCTTATTTCATGTTGGACTCAAGGAACTGCAGATACTGGTTTACACCAAAAGGACACCACAATGCTGGAGTAACTCAGCAGATCAGGCAGCATCTCTGGAGAACATGAATGGGTGATGTTTCGGGTCGGGACTCTTCGTCAGCATACATCGCCTATCCATGTTCTCCAGAGGTGCTGCCTGGTGCGCAGTGACTCCAGCACTTTGTTTCTTGTTTTGCTTGGTTCTTATACCTTGGCCCGATGACGAGTTTGTCAAAAAGGCTGACGTACGCTTCCCTTTCCGAATGCAAGCTTCCATCCAGAGAACGATTTGAGATCTTGATTAAGTAGCCCCTGTGGCCCTTTAAACATGCAATTCACTCCTTTAGCCGGTGGGGAATTGCATTTAAAACATGCACAAGTTCAGAAATTGCTGTTGTAGCCAGTCATTTATCTTTGCTTTGTGACTTGACTCAGTGTGCTAGCTTATGCTATCTTCAAGGGTACACAAAAGCTGGAGAAACTCAGCAGGTGCAGCAGCATCTAAGGAGCAAAGGAGATAGGCGACGTTTTGGGTCGAGACCCTTCTTCAGACTATGCTATCTTCAACATCAGTTGCGGAGGCTTCCCAATGCACGCTAGTTGGTGTGATCGACACTTGCCATCATTTTATACCACGCCATCAGGCTGCCTCTGGGCTGATATTTCATCCGCCAGTGGACATTGCATTATCTGGCAAATACTGTTTATCCGAAAGGAGTAGGACTCTGAGGAGCACCTTTTTCACCCAGAGGGTAATGGGTATATATGGAACGAGCTGCCAGGAGAGGTAGTTGAGGCAGTGACTATAACAGCATTTAAAATTCATTTGGACGGGTTAAAGACAGGAATATTTTAGAGGGAAATAGGCCTAACGCGGGCAAATGGGACTAGATTAGATGGGGCATCTTGGTCGGCATGAACAAGTTGGGCTGAAGGGTCTGTTTCTGATCTGTATGACTCTTGGGTGGCACGGTGGCACTGCGGTAGAGTTGCTGCCTTACAGCGCCAGAGACCTGGGTTCGATCCTGACTACGGGTGCTGTCTGTACGGAGTTTGTAGGCTCTCCCTGTGACCGCGTGAGTTTTCTCCGTGTGCTCCGGTATCCTCCCACACGCCAAAGACATACAGATTCATAAGTTAATTGGCTTTGGTAACAAAATTGCCCCTAGTGTGTAGAATAGTGCTAGTGTACAGGGATTGCTGGTCAGCGCAGACTCAGTAGGCTGAAGGGCCTTTTTCTGCGCTGAATCTCTAAACTAAAACTAAACTAATATTTAAGGTCTAAATTTGATTTTATTAACACAAGTGGCAAAGTGATAAAATCCAATCAATTAATGAAAGGAGTAAACCTGCATCATGAGTGCAACCCCATAGTTTCAATTGTGTATTAAATCTTGTGAGTCTATATTAGGGAAGTTTGAACGTTGTAATTTATAATTTAACTAGAATGGGTTCAACATGCTGACAGGGACGAAGAAACAACTTTTGCCCCGATTAACTAAAATGGCCTAAATTGTAAATGGTCCCTAGTGTTTAGGATACTGCCAGTGTATGAGGTGATTGCTGGTCGGTGTAGACTGGTGGACAGAAAGGCCTGTTTCCATGCTGTATCTCTAAAATCTAAAGACTCCACTACTCAGTTTAAACACATCATGAACTTCAACTCCTTTCATTGGGCTTGATACAAACTCATCATATCTTTCAGTCTGAGGAAGGGCCTCGACCCGAAATGTCACCCATTCCTTCTCTCCAAAGATGCTGCCTGTCCCACTGAGTTGCTCCAGCATTGTGTGCCTATCTTCGGTTTAAATCATCATCTGCAGTTGCTTCCTACACATCATATCTACTTTTCAGCAGAGAACAGAGGCCACCCCGACTGAAGTCCCGTCACCCCTTTGCTCCACATGGAAAACAGCTCCTAGCATCCATCCAGCCAACTGAGACAAAAGCACACTGGATAGCCAGCAAGTGGCACAGGCATGGAAGGTAACCTCATCTCCATTACGCAGCTACATCTCTTCACCAGATAAAAGCTGTCCAGGGTCTGAGCTCCCCAGAAGAGAATGGGTGAAGCTCAACAGACTTGGTACTGGAGTTGGGCATTTCAATGCCAGCATGTGGAGATGGGGGCTCCGCCAGAGCCCAGCCTGTGAATGCGGGGCAGAACAAGAGACAGCCAACCATGTCATCTCTGGGCGCCCGCTCTACCACCCACCAAACGGCAGACATTGACGCAGAGACAACAACCTGGCTGCACAGCACCCGGCTGGAGATCTAACTATTCCTTTGGTTTATGTTTCATTCGCAAGAAGAAGAAGAAGTGATCTGTGCTCACCCCCCGCATCACTCTCACAGCTGCAATTGCTTCTGGTGTCCTTCACTTCTGTGATGCAAACATCTTGCGGTCCTCGCCGGCGCAGTCTTTCTGCACGGCGGAGTGGGCCTCCAGCAAAGACAAGGCTTCAGCGGACAAATCCTCGGCCCTTCTGCCCCACCACCCTCTCATTGCCCTCAAAGAGCGTTACAATCGCAACATGGAGCAAAGAAAAATACAGCACAGACTCGGGCCCTTCAGCCCACGATGTCCATGCCAAACATGATGCCAAGATAAACTAATCTCATTTGCCTGTAAGTGATCCATATCTGAACAAGGTTCTCCACCCAAAAACATCATCTGTAGTTCCTTCCTACACACACAAGTGATAGGTGGATCCCAGCGAGGGGGGGGGCTGTTGATAGGTAAACGGATGGAGATAGAGGTGCGGCTAGAAAAGGAGAAAAGGAGACAAAAGTGTGTCAGATGAGGGGAGAAAAGGAGCAGCTGCAGTGAGAGATAAAAGTGGAAAGGGGAAAGGGGAAAGACAGGAGAAAAAAGAGAAATGGTGTTCTCTGAGTGGGGAGGGTTGGGGGACGAATGCTAGAAGGAGGAGCAAGGAAGAAGGTTGTGGGGGTGGTGGAAGAAAGGTGCAGACAGTGGGAGGTGGGAAAGGGGGAATGGGGGAAACCTGGGGTTGTTATCATTCAATTTGCACTGTTGTTAATCGAATGAGAAGGGTCTCGACCCGAAACGTCACCCATTCCTTCTCTCCAGAGATGCTGCCTGTCCCGCAGAGTTACTCCAGCATTTTGTGTCTGTCCACAGTGATCCTTATCCCTCCATTCCCTAATTATTTAAGTGAAACTAGTAATCAGAGTTACTTAAAAACTATTTAGTTTAGAGATACAGCACGGAAACACGACCTTCGGCCTACCGAGTCGGTGCCAGCCAGCGATCCCCACACATTAACACAATCCTACACACCAGGGACAATTTACATTTTTTATCAAAGCCACATTAACATACACATTAACATACTTTGATCGGGAACATCCGGAAGTGGCGGCGCTGCCTGGCAGCTGCGGCTCACCTGCAGTCCGTCTGTTTTTTTATTTTCCTTTTGTCTTCTTGTGTTTGTTTCAGTTAGAATTTTGGTTTATTAGGCTGTGTATGTGTGGGGGGGCGGGGGGGGGGGGGGGGTGGGGGGGAGAAACAGGGTTTTAGTCTTCCCCCTTCGGGGGATGTGACTTTTCTTGTCGTGTCCCCCGTCACCGTCTGTGCTGAGGCCTAATGGTGGAGATGGCGGCCTAGGAGCTAGTTTCCAGCGGCAGCGGCGGCAGCGGCGGCCCGGTTTCAGAGCTGCGGTGCTCCAGCGGTGGCGTTCCAGCGGCGGCCCGGCTTCAGAGCTGCGGTGCTCCAGCGTTCCAGCGGCAGCCCGGCTTCAGAGCTGTGGGGCTCCAGCATTCCAGCGGCGGACCTTGCTTCAGAGCTGCGGCAGTGTTCCAGCGAAGGCGGTGGAGGCAGCTCGGCTTCGGAGGCTCGGCCGCGGGCCTAGTGGACGATAACATCGGAGGCCTGGATTGCCTCAGCGCAGAGGGAGAACAAGGAGGGAAAAAGACAAAGACTTTAAGACTTTTGCCTTCCATCACAGTGAGGAGGTGCCTGGTGAACTCACTGTGGTCGATGTTAAATATGTGTTTATTGTGTGTTTTGTTTTTTTATTATATGTTATGACTGCAAGGTAATGACAATAAAGGATACTTTACTTTACTTACATTACTTTGGAGTGTGGGATGAAACCGGGGCTCCCAGGTAAAACCCACACGGTCACAGGAGGAACATACAAACTCCGTACAGACAGCACCCATAGTCAGGTCTCTTGCAATGTAAGGCAGCAACTCTACTGCTGCGCCACCATACCATCCCGGCATTTGAAATAAATGGAAAAACAATAAATCTACTTAAAACAGGTTTAAATGCTAGAAATTAATATTAAGTAAATTTAAAGAAAACACCTAAACTAGACACAAATTGCTGGAGTAACTCAGAGGGTCAGGCAGCATATGTGGAGAAATACGGTTGAATGTTGATTTGTACAGATGTCAGGGGTAATGGAGAGAAGGCAGGAAAATGGGGTTTGGAGGGAAAGATAGATCGGCCATGATTGAATGGTGGAGTAAACGATGGGCTGAATGGCCTAAATCTTCTATCACTTATGAGCTTATGACCACGGATAGGTGGCGTTTAGGGTCGGGATCCTTCAGACATTGATAAATCACCATCTGCAATTCCTTGTTTCTACACCGAGTCACATTTACTTTTTAATCCAGTTCTGAGACTGGGGGTGGGAGGGGGAAATAGTTGGGATCACACACGTGCGCAAACCCGCAGTTGACACCAAACTGTTCACCATGATCGGAGGTGTAACTGAAGCTAACACAGTGAGCATTCAACATGCATTCAGCAGCGAAAATCATATTGTACAGGCAACTCAATACAAAATGCTGAGCACTACAACTGCTTCTTACAAACACACTAAGCTGCACTCAATATTACAAATAAACAACGTAGAGAAGGGGTTTGCCAATAAGTGAATGGCTAATTTAATGAGTGTTTACACTACCGCTTTTCACCTCTCGTTCCTGATGTTATATATATATTTTTTTAATTTTTATTATAATATTTTTATTAGCATACACATATCGTAGTCAAAACACAATTTGTTTATCAATTACATATTGTTAATAGCTGGGATCCCAGCTATCAAAATAGCTGGGGTCCTCGTTTATCAATTACATATTAACGCAGCTTCTATTTGTTTATTTTTTATTATAGATAGAAAGGGGGGGGGAGAGAGAAGAAAAAATAGGATAAATTACCAATAATTACGTTATATTTTTTAAAGCAGCAAATTATAACCTGACAGTCTAAACAAAGTGCTACAAGAAGTAAGGAATTCAATTACTTGACGTGTTTTCCCTCACCTTGAAACAATCTGGAGAGCTCGCTAATATGGCAAGGAGAAAAAGCTAAGCAGATACAACTGCTGAGAGACAACTATAATTACCCTCTAATTGGCCTTCATTGGTCTTTCAAACATTTCCTCCTGGGAAACATTCGAGTAATGACCTCAATAGTACAGGTCAGTCGCCAATTAAACATCACAAGCATGTTTTAGTAAGCAGAGATGTTGAAAGAGGAGAAAAGAGACACAAAGTGCTGGAGTAATTCAACGGGTCAGGCGGCATCTCTAGAAACCATGAATGAATAGATGATGTTTCGGGTCGGGACCCTTCTTCGGATCTGAAACGTCACCCACCCCTTGTGTTCTCCAGCAATGGTGCCTGGCCCGCTGAGTTACTCCAGCACTTAGTTAAGATTTTGTAAACCAGCATCTGCAGTTCTTTGTTTCCACACAGAAAGTGGAGAAGGTGGGATGAGCTAACTAAATATTTCAGACGGGGATGTGCGGAAAGGAACTGCAGATGTTGGTTTCCACAAATAGATAGACACAAAATGCTGGAGTAACTCAGCGGGTGAAGCAGCATCGCTGGGGAGAAGGAATAGGTGACGCTTTGGGTCGAGACCCTTCATCAGATGGAGCGCTGAGTAAGACTAGCTGATGCATTACTTTAAACGTTGTAAGTTATGAAGAAGGAATCCCTAATTTTGCAAATGGGTAAGATGACAAGGTGAATAACAACAGAGAAGATCAAACATGGAAGGCATAGGTTTAAAATGAGAGTGGACTGATGTAAAATGGAGCAGAGGGGGCAGCTTTTATACGCAGGGGTGGTGCATGCATGGAATGACCCACCAAATGAAGTGCTAGATGCAGGTACAATTACAACATATAAAAGACACTTAGACGGGTATATGGATAGGAAAGAACATACAGAACCAGAGTGGAAGCAAAGACTACTCTCGGTGTCATGTTACTCCAAAGCACGTACCATCATGGATAGCTTCTTCCCCTCTGTTATCAGTCTTCTGAACAGTTATCGCATAAAATAGGGTGTAGTCCTAATCCTCCAACCTACCTCACTGCAGACGATGGACTTTTTCGCTGGAACTGCAATGCCACAATGTGAAAATTATACTCTACACTTTGGTGCTGTTCTCTTTGTTCATTCTGTTGCATTTCTGTTTGACTTGGTACTATTCATGTATAATATTACCTGATTTAATTAGATAACATGCAAACATAGCTTGTTTGCTGTACCTCGGTAGACGTGGCTATAATCCAAGACTGCAACAAATTACAGCGAATTGTGGACGCAGCCCAGACCATCACTCAGACCAACCTCCCTTCCTGCGATGCCATTTATACCTCACGCTGCCTCAGCAAGGCCAGCAGCATAATCTAGGACGAGTCGCACCCTGGTCACTCCCACTTCTCCCCTTTCCCATTGGACAAAAGGTATAGAAGTGTGAAAACACACACCACCAGATTCAGGGACAGTTTCTTCCCAGCTGTTATCGGGCAACTGAACCATCCTACCACAACTGGAGAACAGTTCTGAACTACTATCTATTTCATTGGAGAAGCTTGGGTTATTTGGATTATCGGACTTTACTGGCTTTATCTTGCACTAAACATTATTTCCCGATCATGTATCTGTACACAGTGAATGGTTTGATTGTAATCATGTATTGTCTTTCTGCTGATTGGTTAGCACGCAACAAAAGCTTTTCACTGTATCTCGATACACGTGACAATAAACTAAACTGAACTAATAAACCGATACCAAACCAATACTCAGTTCTTGAAATGGTGATTAAACATTTTGTGAATCTTTAAATATTGCATTTTTGCGTGTATTGGAAAAGATTGGACATGCTTCTTACTATTGGGTGCAGAATCCTATGAATTGCAGCATTCTGAACTCAACAGCTTCAATAATTGGACACAATCATGGAATAATCTCCACCAAGCCACGGTTGCCCAGCCAGATGCAATTAAATTTAAAGTGGCACTTTCTTCCCAATAGCCCTCTCTGGCTAAACCCCTCCCTTCACCACCTCCAGTTTAAATTCCAGTTGGAATATTTTGGAGGACCAAGTAACCAAGAACCAAGAAGAACCAAGAACAATCAGCATTCCAACCTTTGCATTTCACTTCCTTAATATTTATAGTTCTACTTCTGTTAATTACAGATAATCATTAGATTGCTCTTTACATTACAAATTATATTTTTGCATATTTTCTCATATTTTTCCTCATTGATAGATGGAGGTTCTGAGTGTCGACGTGGAGGCAGACATGTGGAGTCTATGTGGAGCCTCTTGGTGCAGCGGTAAAGTTGCTGCCTTACAGCGCCAGAGACTAGGGTTCAATCCTGACTACGGGTGCTTTCTGTACGGAGTTTGTAGGTTAATTAACTCCTGTAAATTGTAAATTATCCCTTGCGTGTAGGATAGTGCTAGTGTACGGGGTGATCGCTGGTCGGCGTGGACTCGGTGGGCCGAAGGGCCTGTTTCCACGCTGTATCTCTAAAGCCTAAAGTCCTAGCCACGTGTGCTCAATCATTAGAATGGAGCTTGAGCCACATCCCTCTAACTGAGAGGCAGAGGTGCTAAAACTGGAGAGGGAATTGGACGCATGAAATCCACTACGATTTAAAGTCCAGTTTTTTTCTACGAGATGTCAAATACCTCCCAGCACATTGACTTTTACTGGTAACCTGTTGCCAATTTCAAGTGAAACTGAAGTGTGAGGATTATGCAGGAAACCAATAATTGCTTCCTTGATCGCTTCCTCTCATATTCATCATCGTGTCTATGTCGCAAATAACACTGACTGGATCTGCGGAGTTTCAACTTGCATTCCTCATTTCAGATTCAGTTCAGTTTACATTACTGCCGCAGACGAGAACAAGTCTTGGTCAGCTATTCAAAGCATTCGGAAACCCAGTTTGGATTCATGAAGGGTACATCACTAATGCACATATATGCTTCTGCAATTTTCTGATAAGGTTCAACAAATATTATAAAATATTAAAAAAGTCATAAAAGGCTACTCCCTTTCAAGGCAGCCCTAACCCCATGGCTGAGATCCTTCTGCACCAATTAACTTCTACCCTGCTGCGAGTATAATCAAAGGAACTACTTTTGTGAGACCCTTGTGTTCCACTGAGGGACGTCATGAAATATACTTGGTTCAGGGAGCAAGTCTTCGAACAAAATAAAAGATGATGAGGATTTATTGCGTTGATTAACTGCGTATAGAAGTGCAATTTTACTCTGTCGGGATAATATAATTTCTTTCAAACAACGTTGCTATTGCACTCTGACATTGGACAACTGATAAGTGACCTTTTGCCTGATTAAGTTGCACAACATCCAGGCGCGAGTAAGGAGATTTCCATTCATTTGAAGTGAAAGGGGGATTACAGCCTCTAGTTTGTGTGTATTAGAGTGCTCTTCCTGTGACACTCCGGGTTCCAGCTGCTATTTGACACATCACTCCCTGTGTCAAGTGAAGAAAGGTTCCTTTGAATGAGTTCCAAATTGACTGCTGCTGGTTATTAACAACTCCCACAGGAAGAATGATCCCGTTAAAAAAAAAAGTAATTTCTCCTCTGCCAGCATCACTGCTGCCTACTGTTATAAACCCTCAGCACTGTTTCACATCAGACTAACCTCTTTGAAACTTACCGAATAGTGAAAGGCCTGGATAGGAGTTTTCCACTAGTGGGAGAGTCTAGGACCAGAGGTCACAGCCTCAGAATATAAAGACGTTCCTTTAGGAAGGAGATAATGAGGAATTTCGTTAGTCAGAGGGTGGTGAATGTATGGAATTCATTGCCACGGAAGGCTGGGGAGGCCAAGACAATGTTTAAGGGAGAGAAAGACAGATTCTTGATTAGTATGGGTATCCGTGGTTATGTAGGTATGTTACAAAACTTACCTTGAGCGGCGCTGCAGTTCTGCTACTCCCCGTGTGCGCGGCTTTGGCGCCTTTCAGAGGGGGGCGGGTTTAAAATGCCGTTTTTCTCCAGACAGGGCAAATCGATCCATCTCAGGGGATTTTGTTGCTAAAGAGAAATTGCCTCGACATTTGTTTTATGAAGGTATTTTTAAACTACGCTAGATCATTTATTAGCTAGAATAATTTAAAAATCATCTTCTAAAACCGTGAGCACCGACAACGGGAAGGATTTTACGTAGGGGTTAAAATAAGGTACACAGCTTATTTTTACATAAAAACACGGTTCTTAAAAAGCCTTCAATTAAATTTTCATGTTGCGAAAAGGGGACAAAAAAACAAAACAAACCGGCAGTGTTTTTCCTGCCGACTGTGGGTTAAATTCACCGCAAATCGCAACGTTCCAATCCACCGCGTTCCACTAACACCCACTCGCAAGTTGATTTAAATGGTCATTAATTTATGGGAATTAAACACTAAATTCCTTCCATTTGGCCTATAAATTCATGAAAAATAGATTTAAAAATCATGTTATATTGTGAATTATTGTGTGAATGTTATTTGGACAGGCAATTTAAAAATGTTTATCTTTTCTTAAGAAATGGATATATGTTTAGATCTAGTAATTGAATTTTGTAATTAGCTACAATTAGGTAACTAACTAATTATATGCTTTAATTTCAGGTCATCCAAGAAAGATTGTTTCATATTTGTTTCAGAATGCTTCAATCTATAATAACTGAAAATATCATTCTCTTAATTTTTAAGAAAGTTATGGGCTTTTGACTGTCCTAGATCACAGCTTTTGAGTTAAGTCAATGGAAAGGCAATTGGGAACAAGATGCTATTTTCCGAGTATGAAAATGGCCATAACTTTTTTAATACTGAAGATATGCAAGTGAATTAGGTGTCAAATTAAACTTCTTTTTATGCTTTATCTGATGGGATAAATTGCAGACTTGATTTTTAAAATCTCAAAATTTTGTAACATTGCTAGGTTATGGGGAGAAGGCGGGAGAATGAGGTTGAGAGGGAAAGGCTTACCAACCATGATTGAATGGTGGAATAGATGTGCCGATTGGCCTAATTCTGCTCCTATCACTTATGAACTTCCATTCCTTCTGATTAGGGCAAGGATGCTGAAGAACACACTGAGGCTTGATGTAACTAACGCCAAGGCTCTGTGGGGGAAGACCACGGTCTACTGTCCTTCCGCTGCTGCACATTTGGGGGCATGTTGTGGTGGAGACGCCCCTCAAACAATGGAAGGTATTATCACCCAAGGGGGCCACATGAGTGGCAAGGGTGCCCGGTATATTTATGGATTTTGGGAACACTATCAAATATAACGCTCTATTTGAATGTATGTATAGCCGTGAAGAATGTCTGAGGAATTTTGCACAGTTCTTGAACAAAATTTTTTAAATTCTGCTTTACCAGACCTTTCTTAATCACGAAAGAAAGACACAAAAAGCTGGATTAACTCAGTGAGTCAGGCAGCATCTCTGGAGAAATGGAATAGGTGTCATTTCGGGTCGATACCCTTCTTCAGACACAACATGTCACCTATTTTAGTTTAGTTTAGTTTAGTGATACAGTGCGGAAACAGGCCATTCAGCCCACCAAGTATGTGCCAACCAGTGACCCCGACACATTAACATTATTCTGCACCCACTAGGGGCAATTTATAATTTTACCCAGCCAATTAACCTACAAACCTTTACGTCTTTGGAGTGTGGGAGGAAACCCAAATACCAGAGGAAAACCCACGCAGGTCACCGGGGGAATGTACAAACTCCCTAAGACACCACCCGTAGTCGAGATCAAACCCAGGTTTCTGCCGCTGCAAGCGCTGTAAGGCATGGTCAAAAGATTTCAAAGTTGCGTCTCCCTTGAGTGTTTCAAAGATCTACCTTCTTTTTTAACAATTATTTTTGCAGAGCATTTCTTTTAACCAAGGGACTTATCCCTACAAAAGCAGTAACTTAGAGTAATAAACCTGTAGCGTTTAATTGATGGGCGGGAGATTGGGAAGGATCCCACTGGAGAAAATGGGTCATTCCGGGATTCCGAGGCCAGGAAAGATCTAAACATTCCTGCCTGTTCAAGACAAAGTTTTTATTCTACCTGTCAACAAAATGGACAATATATCTATCCTGCAAGGTCTCTCCACAGGTGAACCCCTTTCAGATATTTATTTAGTAGCAATGTTACAACATTTTGAGATTTAAGAAATCAAGTCTGCAATTTATCCCACCAGATAAATCATAAAAAGAATTTTAATTTGACACCTAATTCACTTTCATATCATCAATATTAAAAAAGTTATGGCCATTTTCATACTCGGAAATTAGCAACTTGTTTCCTATTGCTTTTCTATTGACTTAACACAAAAGTTGTGATCGAGGACAGTCAAAAGCCCATAACTTCCTTAAAAATTAAGAGAACTGAAAGACATTTTCAGTAATTATAGATTGAAGCATTCTGAAACAAATATGAAACAATCTTACTTGGATGACCCGAAATTAAAGGATATAATTAGTTAGTTACCCAATTATAGTTAATCACAAAATTCAATTACTAGATCTTAACATCTATCCATTTCTTAAGAAAAAAATAACTTTTTTTTTAAAGCCTAAAACCCCTGTCTCACGTTGCGAGTTGGCCCACGAGTGACCCCGAGTTTTCACTCGTGGTGATCACGTACAGCCAACGTAGCCGGAACGTCGGACCTCGCGCGATCAACTTGTCCACTCGTGGCGCTAACGGCAGTTAATGACTATGCTATAGTTGGAATCACGGAGACTTGGCTCCAGGATGACCAAGGCTGGGAGCTGAACATCCAGGGATATTCAATATTCAGGAGGGATAGACGAAAAGGAAAAGGAGGTGGGGTAGCGTTGCTGGTGAGAGAGGAGATTAATGCAATAGAAAGGAAGGACATTAGCGTGGAGGATGTGGAATCGATATGGGTAGAGCTGCGAAACTCTAAGGGGCAGAAAACGCTAGTGGGAACTGTGTACAGGCCACCTAACAGTAGTATTGGAGTTGGGGATGGCATCAAACAGGAAATTAGAAATGCGTGCAACAAGGGTAACACGGTTATAATGGGTGACTTCAATCTGCATGTAGATTGGGTGAATCAAATTGGCAGGGGTGCTGAGGAAGAGGATTTCCTGGAATGTATGCGGGATAGTTTTCTCAACCAACATGTGGAGGAACCAACGAGAGAGCAGGCTATTCTAGACTGGGTATTGAGTAATGAGGAAGGGTTAGTTAGCAGTCTTGTTGTGCGTGGCCCCTTGGGCAAGAGTGACCATAATATGGTTGAGTTCTTCATTAGGATGGAGAGTGACAAAATTAAGTCAGAAACAAGGGTTCTGAACTTGAACAAAGGTAACTTTGAAGGTATGAGATGTGAATTGGCCAAGATAGACTGGCAGGTGATTCTTAAAGGGTTGACAGTGGATGTGCAATGGAAGGTATTTAAAGACTGCATGGATGAAGTACAAAAGTTGTTCATACCAGTTTGGCAAAAGAATAAATCGGGGAAGGTGGTGCATCCATGGATAACAAGGGAAATCAGGGATAGTATAAAAACAAAAGATGAGGCATACAAATTTGCCAGAAAAAGCAGCCTACCGGAGGACTGGGAGAAATTCAGAATCCAGCAGAGGAGGACAAAGGGCTTAATTAGGAAAGGGAAAATAGATTATGAAAGGAAACTGGCAGGGAACATAAAAACTGACTGCAAACGTTTTTATAGATATGTAAAGAGAAAGAGACTAGTTAAAACAAATGTTGGTCCCTTGCAGTCAGAAACAGGTGAATTGATCATGGGGAACAAGGACATGGCAGACCAATTGAATAACTACTTTGGTTCTGTCTTCACTAAGGAAGACATAAATAATCTGCCGGAAATAGCAGTGGAACGGGGGTCAAATAAGATGGAGGAACTGAGTGAAATCCAGGTTAGCCGGGAGGTGGTGTTGGGTAAATTGAACGGATTGAAGGCCGATAAATCCCCAGGGCCAGATAGTCTGCATCCCAGAGTACTCAAGGAGGTAGCCACAGAAATAGTGGATGCATTAGTGATAATTTTTCAAAATTCCTTAGATTCTGGAGTAGTTCCTGAGGATTGGAGGGTAGCTAATGTAACCCCACTTTTTAAAAAAGGAGGGAGAGAGAAAGCGGGGAATTACAGACCAGTTAGTCTAACATCGGTAGTGGGGAAACTGCTAGAGTCAGTTATTAAAGATGGGATAGCAGCGCATTTGGAAAGTGGTGAAATCATTGGACAAAGTCAGCATGGATTTACGAAAGGTAAATCATGTCTGACAAATCTGATAGAATTTTTCGAGGATGTAACTAGTAGAGTGGATAAGGGAGAACCAGTGGATGTGTTATATCTAGACTTTCAGAAGGCTTTCGACAAGGTCCCGCATAAGAGATTAGCATACAAACTTAAAGCACACGGTATTGGGGGTTCAGTATTGATGTGGATAGAGAACTGGCTAGCAGACAGGAGGCAAAGGGTAGGAGTAAACGGGTCCTTTTCAGAATGGCAGGCAGTGACTAGTGGGGTGCCGCAAGGCTCAGTGCTGGGACCCCAGCTATTTACAATATATATTAATGATTTGGACGAGGGAATTCAATGCAACATCTCCAAATTTGCAGATGATACCAAGCTGGGGGGTATAGTTAGGTGTGAGGAGGATGCTTGGAGGCTGCAGGGTGATTTGGATAGGCTGAGTGAATGGGCAGATGCATGGCAGATGCAGTACAATGTGGATAAATGTGAGGTTATCCACTTTGGTGGCAAAAACATGAGGGTAGACTATTATCTGAATGGTGGCAGATTAGGTAAGGGGGAGATGCAACGAGACCTGGGTGTCATGGTACACCAGTCATTGAAAGTAGGCATGCAGGTGCAGCAGGCAGTGAAGAAAGCAAATGGTATGTTAGCATTCATAGCGAAAGGATTTGAGTATAGGAGCAGGGAGGTTCTACTGCAGTTGTACAGGGTTTTGGTGAGGCCACACCTGGAGTACTGCGTACAGTTTTGGTCTCCAAATCTGAGGAAAGACATCCTTGCCATAGAGGGGGTACAGAGAAGATTCACCAGACTGATTCCTGGGATGTCAGGACTTTCATATGAGGAAAGATTGGATAGACTCGGTTTGTACTCGATGGAATTTAGAAGATTGAGGGGGGATCTTATAGAAACCTACAAAATTCTTAAGGGGTTGGACAAGCTAGATGCTGGAAGATTGTTCCCGATGTTGGGGGAGTCCAGAACAAGGGGTCACAGTCTAAGGATAAGGGGGAATTCCTTTAGGACCGAAATGAGGAAAACATTCTTTACACAGAGAGTGGTGAGTCTCTGGAATTCTCTGCCACAGAAGGTAGTTGAGGCCAGTTCATTGGCTATATTTAAGAGGGCGTTAGATGTGGCACTTGTGGCTAAAGGGATCAGGGGGTATGGAGAGAAGGCAGGTACGGGATACTGAGTTGGATGATCAGCCATGATCACATTGAATGGCGGTGCAGGCTCGAAGGGCCGAATGGCCTACTCCTGCACCTATTTTCTATGTTTCTATGTATGTACCCGTGAAACTTGTGAACTCGTGAAAAAAGTCAAACATGTTTGACTTTTTCCACGAGTCAAATTTAGTGTTCAAGATTAAAACTGAAACATTTAGACTCGTTGTAAGAACGTAGGGCCCGTGCGTTTAACTTAGTGAATCGTGAGTCTACCGTGGGAACTCTTTAAATTATTTCAGTGCCATTCACGCTCGAGTCTTAATCACAAAATTTAATTCACCCTAGATAAATATTCTTTGCTTTTTGATCATTTTCGTCTTATTTTCCCATGTGTACAATTTTATATATAATGTATATCCTAAAAATATGTTAAAAAAACTAGGAGTGAAAAAAAGGTTTAATTACCACAGGAGTGGAAAATCATTCTATTAGAATGATAAAAAAAAACATTCCAACGTCTAAACACTGGGCTTCAGCCCTATCCTACCCTTTCTGGGGGTGATTACTGCAGTTATTTATTGGAAAATTAGCTATAAAAACCATGGAGATGAATCAATGGATTTTCCTGACGCGTAGATTTGGTGTTGCGGTCCGACCAAGAGGAGGTGATGTGGACACGGTTTCAGTTATAGTTCTAGAGGAACATTGCTTCGGATCGATGTCTCTTATGCACTCCTCAGAAGAACTGGGTGTGCTCTTCACCATTATGGCTCCCAGCCTACAGGTTTCTGATCTGAACAACTAACTTCTTCCCTATTTCTCCTCCACCCACCCCCCCCACCCCCCCCCCACCCCTATTTCCCTCTCCTCCTCGGCGCTCTTGTTCACTCACACCTTCCCTCCCTCCCTCCCTCCCTCTTGCAGGGCTTGGTTCAAAGGGGGCAACGAGCTAAGCGGGGTCTGAACCCTTTCTGAAAACGAGCGCAAAGAGTAAAAAGTATTGTCAAGCGCTCCAAACTTCGTTTAAAATAAGTATATCCGACCTTGGCTAATAATTTAAAAATAAATCCTTATACAAAACTAACACCCTACAAACTCTCTGTCTCTCACGCTGCCTGTTGCCTTGTGGGGGGTGTGTGTCGGAGAGAGGGGGTGTGGGTGTGGAGGGGACCCGATGTGAATGTTACCACTATAGGATGGCGAGGTTGGGCTCTGAGCTGCAGTGAGAGAGAGAGAGAGAGGGAGAGAGAGTGGGTGTGCACGTCAGCAGCAAAGTTATATACAACGGGGGTACACAAAAGGCTGGAGAAACTCAGCGGGTGCAGCAGCATCTAAGGAGTGAAGGAGTAAGGAGATAGGTGACGTTTCGGGTCGAGACCCGAATATACAAAGGGCTTGTACGCGCTGCCAAGTTAGGTTTCCTTTGTTCTCGTCCGGGGCTTCAGAGAGATCGAAGGGAATTATGCCTCCCTTGCACACCACTCCCTTGCACACCACTCCTAACCCAAGAGACTTGTCACCCCAGACAGATTAATGACGCCCCCCACCCCCCCCCCCCCCCCACCCTCCCCAACCTCCCTCACGCCTGGGGACCAAAGCAGCTCAGGAGGCGAACCCTGAGCTCCGTCTCCCAACAATCTGATGCGCATTTTCCCTCTGTAGGTCATATTAATAGATGCAGCCGCGCTGATATCTATCTTTAACTCAAAGCCACAGGATGGAGATGTTTTCTTTAACATTGTTGCTGTATTAAAACATACCTTCATTCACGGTTGGCTCAAGTGTAACGGGAGAGGAACTTGGTAACACGGGAGAGCACCTTGGCACATCGTATAAAAACATGCCCGTGGGAACTCGGTTAAAAACTTGACCATAAACTTTGAATCTCGTGCATAACCACGAGTCCGTTTTTTTTCTTTCACTTGGGGTCACTCTTGGGTGGACTCGCACCGTGAGACAGGGCCATTAGTGTCCAATTTACATTCCCACAATAATTCACAATATAACATGATTTTTAAATCTAATTGTCATTAATTTGTAGGCCAAATTGAAGGAATTTAGTGTTTAATGCCTGTAGATTAATGGCCATTTAAATCAGCTTGCGAGTGGGATTTTATGGAACGCGATGGATTGGAACGTTGCGGTTGCGGTGAATTTAAACCCCATATCGGCAGGAAAAATACTGCCGGTTCATATGGGGAATAAATCACCGTTTCGCAACATGAAATGTTGATTAAGGTAATCTAAAAAAGCAGGTTTATCTGTAAATATAAACAGCTTTCACTTACCTGTCCCCTACATAAAATCCGTCCCCGTTGTCGCCGTTCACGGCATTAGGAGTTAATTTTTATTTTACTCCAGCGCTGAAATAGTCGGGCTATTTTTTAAAAAAAATTAACTTACCGGCAGTCAGAACCAATCTCCAGAAATAGCTCACACTCCGAGAAAATAAAGCTCCGGATGGCAAGGGGAAAACCGTATTTTAACCCCCCTCCTCTCAAAGGCGCCAAAGTCGCGCACACGGCCAGTGACAGAACTGCAGCACCGCTAAAGGTAAGTTTTGTGACATACCTATATTTAGCATGGGAAAACAGGTGGCAGTAGCTTTCTGACTTTCTATCTTAAGCTGATTTTGGGGTGACATTTGTGATATTAAAATGTGATTAGCAAGTACCATGCCAAGCACATTTACTTTCAGAGATACAGCATGGAAACAGGCCCTTCAGCCCACTGCGTCCGCGCTGACACTAGTTCACACTTGTTCTATTTTACACACTAGTAATAATTTACAGAAGCCAATTAATCTACAGACCCACACATCTTTGGAATGTGGGAGGATACCAGAGCCCCACGAGGCCACGGGGGGAACGTGCAAACTCCATACAGACAGCACCCATAGTGAGGATCAATCCCAGGTCACTGGCACTGTATGGCAGCAACTCTACTGCTGCGTCACCATGCTGGTGGTGGTGCCTGTCCCGCTGAGTTACCCCAGCTTTTTGTGTCTATCTTCGATTTAAACCAGCATCTGCAGTTCCTTCCAACACTTTTCTTAATCACCATTTACCACTTTCAACAGAATCCACCACTGGGGATTTATTCGCCAATGGATAATCATCACGGTCTTTGCACAGAGCAGGATGACCAGAACAAATTGAACCAAAATTAACATGTGATTGCATGGGATTTTGGCATAAATGTTACTAGTTCCTGGATTGACACATGCAAATGTCAAGGCAGCATTTTCATCATTCAGCTGAACAATCATCACCAAAGAAACATTTTTTTCCTCAACGTTTAATGGATGTATCTGCAGTCTCCTTATTTTTGGTTTAGTTTAGTTTAGAAATACAGTGCGAAAACAGGCCCATCGGTGCACCAAGTCCGCATTGGCCAGTGATCCCCATAGATTAAAATCCCCCCCAACGGTGGCGCAGCAGGGACTTTAACATCGTGGACCCCCATGCCGGGGGTCGCCAGAGAAGCGCTCTGACCGCTGGCCTGCGGCCTGCAACATCTTGGAGCCTCGGTCTGTGGAGCGTCTGGCGGCAAGCGTGGAGTGGACCTTTCATCGTGGAGCGGGCTATCCCTTACCGGGGATCGCCGGAAAAGAGCTCTGACCGCCGGCCTGCAGCCTACAACATCTGGAAGCCACGGTCTCCGGTAAGGTGGTGGCCGATTTGGGAGTGCGCTCGACCTGACCCGACGCGGGGTGTGCTCGACCTGTCCCGACATCGGCATTCCGGACCATCCCGACCAGAGGGCTTGAACATCGGGCCGTTCGTAGCGGCGACTACAGAGGGTCAGGACCCTGACCACGGGTGAACAAGGGAGGAGGAGATGGAGGAGGAGGAGGACTGTCTGAACTGTATTGCCTTCCACCACAGTGAAGAATGCTATGGTGGATGTCTGTGTTGAATTATGTTGTGTATTGTGTCCATTTTTAATTGTAATGCTGAATGGTAAATTACATTTCATAAATTTGAATACATTTGAACTTGAACTTAAACTTAACACTATCTCAAGCACACAAGGGACAATTTACACTGTACCAAGCCAATTTACCTACAAACCTGTACGTCTATAGAGTGTGGGAGGAAACCAAAGATCACGGTGAAAACCCACACAGGTTACGGGGAAAACGTACAAACTCCGTACAGACGGAACCTTTAGTTGGGATCGGACCCGGGTCTCTGGCATTGTAAGCGCTAAAAGGCAGGGTCAAAAGGTTTCAAAATTTAATGATTTTTGCCCGTGGCCCCAAGTTACGTTTCCCTTGAGTTTTAAATAAAATCTACTTCCTTTTTTTAACAATTATTTTTGCAGAACATTTCTTTTAACCAAAGGATTTATCCCTACAAAAGCAGTAACTTAGAGCAACAAACCTGTTACGTTTAATTGATGGGCCGGGGATTGGGAAGGATGCCACTGGAGAAAATGGGTCATTCTGGGATTCCGAGGTCAGGAAAGATCTAAACATTCCTGCCGGGTTCAAGGGGAAGTTTTTATTCTACCTGGCGACAAAATGGAAAATAAATCTACCCTTCAAGGTCTCTTCACAGGCGAACCACTTTCAGATATTTATTTAGCATGGGAAAACAGGTTGCAGTGGTTTTCTGATTCCATTCCACATGAAGATGATTTTGGGGTGTAATTTGTGACATTAGTTTATGATTAGCAAGTATCCTGCCAAACTCATTTAGTTTTAGTTTCAGAAATACAGTGTGGAAACCGGGTCTTTGGCCACTTCAGTCCACACCGACAAGTGATCGCCCCGTACACTAGTACTATCCTACACACTAGGGGCAACGTATAGAAGCCAACTAACTTAGAAACCCGCACATCTTTGGAATGTAGGAGGAAACTGGAGCTCCGGGTAAAATCCCATGCAGTCTGAAGAAGGATCTCGACCCGAAATGTCACCCATTCCTTCTCTCCAGAGATGCTGCCCGCCCTACTGAGATACTCCAGCTTTTTGCGTCTCTTTGGTTACTAGGAGAATGCACAAACTCCGTATAGATAGTACCCATAGTTAGGATCGAACCTGGGACTCTGGTGCTGTAATGCAGCAGCTCTGTTGTCATGCTGCCCTAAATTGCTTTTGCTATCTGTTTTGCTGCCTGTCCTGCTGAGTTACTCCAGCTTTTTGTGTCTATCCAAGATAAGGTACATCTTAAAACCACTTTCCAATATGTTTTTAATGACCATTTTTTCAATTATTTACGTCAGTTTTAATGGCTCAGGATGCCTGACCCACGCTGTGACCAGGGGAACACGCAAAACTCCTGGGATGGCAGGACTTCCATATGAAGAAAGGCTGGATAGACTCGGATTGTACTCGCTGGAATTTAGGAGATTGAGGGGGAATCTTATAGAGGCTTACAAAATTCTTAAAGGGTTGGACAGGCTAGATGCAGGAAGATTGTTCCCGATGTTGGGGAACTCCAGAACAAGGGGTCACAGTTTAAGGATAAGGGGGAAGTCTTTTAGGACCGAGATGAGAAGATCTTTTTTCACACAGAGAGTGGTGAGTCTGTGGAATTCTCTGCCACAGAAGGTAGTTGAGGCCAGTTAATTGGCTATATTTAAGAGGGTGCTAGATGTGGCCCTTGTGGCTAAAGCAATCAGGGGGTATGGAGGGAAGGCAGGTACAGGATACTGAGTTGGATGATCAGCCATGATCATATTGAATGGCGGTGCAGGCTCGAAGGGCCGAATGGCCTACTCCTGCACCTATTTTCTATGATTCTATGATTCTAACTCCACAAAGCCAACACCCGAGGTCAGTATTGAACCTGGGTCTTTGGGGCTGGGAGGCAGCAATTCTACCAGCTGCGCCACTATGAAGCATGTAGGTCTTTGCCTGTTTATATCATATATCTGTCTTAAAACACATCAATAAAATTACCACTAGGTCTTCTCTATTCAAGGCACTTGGTGTGATCAGCACCAGAAGAAATACCATAGAATATTAAAGCCCAGAAGAAACTGGTTGAATCTCTTCAGGGTTGATCAGTTTATTAACCGAACTTTTGGATTATCATTTAGAGATAATTCTCCTTGAGCCCATTGCTCATTCACTTTGTTATATCAGACCAAAGCATATTATGTAGGAAGGAACTGCAGATGGTGGCTTAATACTGAAGATAGACACAAAAAGCTGGTGTATCTCAGCGGGTCAGGCAGCATCTCTGGAGAAAAGGTATAAGTGACGTTTCCGATCCCTTCTTCGGATCAAACTGACCACCAGGTCAGTGTGGGAATGGGATGGGGGACTTAAAAGGTTTGGCAACTGGGAGATCGTGTAGGCCAAGGCAGACTGAGCATAGGTGGTCATCAGAACGATCGCCGAGTCTATGCTTGGTCTCGCCAATATATAGAAGCCCACACTGGAAACACCGGATAGAGTTGATGAGGTTGGATTAGGTGCAAGCAAACCTCTGCTTCACCTGAAAGGACTGTCGGAGTCCCTGGACAGAGTTAATGGAGGAGGTATAATATTGTTTTGAGCTCCACTATATGTTGCATGTGACAATCCTTGATGAAGTGTACAAGTTTAGTCCAGGAACCTTGAAGCTGTAGACAGAAATGCTGGTGAAACTCAGCCGGTGAGGCAGCATCTATGGAGCGAAGGAAATAGGCAATGTTTCGGGTCGATACCCTTCTTTCAATCTGAAATGTTGCCTATTTCCTTCGCTCCATAGATGTTGCCTCACTCGCTGAGTTTCTCCAGCATTTTTGTCTACCTTCGATTTTCTAGCACCCTTCTTAAAGCTTAAAGCTTAAAGCTGTCTATGTCCCTATCCATATATATTGCGTTTTTCACAATTTAATACTTTTCACTTCAAACTTCTGCTGTGATATTACTAACTTTGTTCTGGACCTAGGGGAGAGGGAAGGGTGGAAAAGGGCATGTCTGTTTGGTGGTGATGGGAGACGTATAACTCCTTCCATCTGTGTATAAACCAGATGGAGATAATTAAAAGGTTATAACTTTTCAGCAAGCAATACACACAATGCTTGATACTGCTATTTTCCTCATTACCACCAACAAGATTGAATTATTGCAAGGAAGTGGAACTTTCAACACTGCGTAAGTTATCAAGTATAAATTCTCCCGCAGTTTTGAACTGGGGCAAATGTATAAAACATTTGTTAAAACCTGTTAAAAAATCTTTAAAATCCCGCTGTGCTGCCTGTACTGAAGTCCTCAAAATTCCCTTTGAAGTCATTTCACTTTATTGCTGCATTCAGAATATCCACTTGAAATAATAAAGGCACTTGCATTGTTAGGCTAACAAGGTGAGAGTAAAATGAGGTGGCCCACAATTTATGACTTTGTTAAATTCTTCAATAAAAATTATCATCCACAAATGTTCAACGGTCTATTAACAAGTCAGTATTTTTAGATAGATTCCAGAACTATTTGCTTTAAAGGTAAGTTTTTGAAATACACCTACCTAAAAGTTGTTTCTTCCCAGATAGACACAAAATGGTGATGGACAAAACTGGTGACCCTCGGACTATTTTTGATCAGACTTTACTGACTTTACTTTGCACAAAACGTTATTCCCCTTTCAATGTATCTGTACACTGTGAACGGCGCGATTGTAAACCAGGATTGTCTTTCCGCTGACCGGTTAGCACGCAACAAAAGCTTTTTGCTGTACCTCGGTACACGTGACAATAGTAGTTATTCAATTGGTCTGCCATGTCCTTGTTCCCCATGAGCAGTCAGAAACAGGTGAATTGATCATGGGGAACAAGGACATGGCAGACCAATTGAATAACTACTTTGGTTCTGTCTTCACTAAGGAAGACATAAATAATCTGCCGGAAATAGCAGTGGAACGGGGGTCAAATAAGATGGAGGAACTGAGTGAAATCCAGGTTAGCCGGGAGGTGGTGTTGTGTAAATTGAACAGATTGAAGGCCGATAAATCCCCAGGGCCAGATAGTCTGCATCCCAGAGTACTCAAGGAGGTAGCCACAGAAATAGTGGATGCATTAGTGATAATTTTTCAAAATTCCTTAGATTCTGGAGTAGTTCCTGAGGATTGGAGGGTAGCTAATGTAATCCCACTTTTTTAAAAAGGAGGGAGAGAGAAAGCGGGGAATTACAGACCAGTTAGTCTAACATCGGTAGTGGGGAAACTGCAAGAGTCAGTTATTAAAGATGGGATAGCAGCGCATTTGGAAAGTGGTGAAATCATTGGACAAAGTCAGCATGGATTTACGAAAGGTAAATCATGTCTGACAAATCTGATAGAATTTTTCGAGGATGTAACTAGTAGAGTGGATAAGGGAGAACCAGTGGATGTGTTATATCTAGACTTTCAGAAGGCTTTTGACAAGGTCCCGCATAAGAGATTAGCATACAAACTTAAAGCACACGGTATTGGGGGTTCAGTATTGATGTGGATAGAGAACTGGCTAGCAGACAGGAGGCAAAGGGTAGGAGTAAACGGGTCCTTTTCAGAATGGCAGGCAGTGACTAGTGGGGTACCGCAAGGCTCAGTGCTGGGACCCCAGCTATTTACAATATATATTAATGATTTGGATGAGGGCATTCAATGCAACATCTCCAAATTTGCAGATGACACCAAGCTGAGGGGTATAGTTAGGTGTGAGGAGGATGCTTGGAGGCTGCAGGGTGATTTGGATAGGCTGAGTGAATGGGCAGATGCATGGCAGATGCAGTATAATGTGGATAAATGTGATATTATCCACTTTGGTGGCAAAAACATGAGGGTAGACTATTATCTGAATGGTGGCAGATTAGGAAAAGGGGAGATGCTACGAGACCTGGGTGTCATGGTACACCAGTCATTGAAAGTAGGCATGCAGGTGCAGCAGGCAGTGAAGAAAGCAAATGGTATGTTAGCATTCATAGCGAAAGGATTTGAGTATAGGAGCAGGGAGGTTCTACTGCAGTTGTACAGGGTTTTGGTGAGGCCACACCTGGAGTATTGCGTACAGATTTGGTCTCCAAATCTGAGGAAAGACATCCTTGCCATAGAGGGGGTACAGAAAAGATTCACCAGACTGATTCCTGGGATGTCAGGACTTTCATATGAGGAAAGATTGGATAGACTCGGCTTGTACTCGCTGGAATTTAGAAGATTGAGGGGGGATTTTATAGAAACTTACAAAATTCTTAAGGGGTTGGACAAGCTAGATGCTGGAAGATTGTTCCCGATGTTGGGGGAGTCCAGAACAAGGGGTCACAGTCTAAGGATAAGGGGGAATTCCTTTAGGACCGAGATGAGGAAAACATTCTTTACACAGAGAGTGGTGAGTCTCTGGAATTCTCTGCCACAGAAGGTAGTTGAGGCCAGTTCACTGGCTATATTTAAGAGGGAGTTAGATGTGGCACTTGTGGCTAAAGGGATCAGGGGGTATGGAGAGAAGGCAAGTACGGGATACTGAGTTGGATGATCAGCCATGATCACATTGAATGGCGGTGCAGGCTCGAAGGGCCGAATGGCCTACTCCTGCACCTATTTTTCTATGTTTCTATGTTTCTATAAACTAAACTGAAACTGAAAAAGGTGGAGTGACTCAGCGGGTCAAGCACCATCTCTGGGGAAAAAGAATAGGTGATGTTTTGGGTCCTCCCTCACATCCATTCAGGGAGTACATCTGTCCTTCCAGAGGTTTATGTGCACCTCCTCCAACCTCATCTACTGCAACTGGTGCTCCCGATGTGGCCTCCTGTGCATCGGCGACACCAAGCGTAGACTCGGCAAGCATTTTGTCGAACACAGGCGCTCGGTCCAAAATGCATCTGGGGAAGAGGGGGAGGAGTTGTTAGTTGGTTACCTAAAATTGGAGAATTCAATGTTCACACTTCATGTTCATGTTCATAAGTGATAGGAGCAGAATGAGGCCATTTGGCCCATCAAGTTTACTCCACCAATCAATCCTGGCTGATCTATCTTCCCCTCTCAACCCCATTCTCCTGACTTCTACCCCTAACCCCTGACACCCGTACTAATGAAGAATCTATCTATCTGCCTTAAAATATCCACTGACTTGGCCTCCACAGCCTTCTGTGGCAAAGAATTCCACAGGTTCATCACTAAAGAAATTCTTCCTCCTCTCCTTCCCAAAGGAACGTCCTTTTATTCTGAGGCTATGATTTCTGGTCCTAGATTCTCCCACTAGCGGAAATATCCTCTCCAGTTACACTCATCTAGGCATTTCATTATTCAGTAGGTTTCAATGAGCTCCCACTCATCCTTCTAAACTCCAGCGAGGATAGGCCCAAAGCCACCAAACATTCCTCACACATTAACCCATTCATACCCAGGATTATTCTCATAAACCTCCTCTAGATCCTCGCTAGCCCCAGCACATCTTCCTCAGATGTGGGGCCTAAAAGACGTGGTGGATATGGATCAAGTACTCAGCAAGATTTGCTGAGATTCAATTCTGGAGGCTTCAAATGAATGGTCCATGGTAATTTTCCTTCTAGTTTATTTCTTATACATCACACGTAGAGACACAGAGCCATCCAGCAGCAGAACCTAGATTCACTTTGAGAAAACGTTGTTCCTTTTGTTGAGTTGCCTTGCTTGTTAGTCATGCCTTGTTATTATGCCTTCCACAATTGCAGCTGGTATATTTCCTATGATTGTTGCTCAGCTAGCTAGCTTAGCATTTTTCTGTTTCCCCTCACAGAGTCATAGAGTCATACATTGTGGAAACAGGTCCTTCGGCCCATCTTGCGCATGTCGACTAACATGCCCCATCTACGCCAGTCCCACTTGCCTGCGTTTGGCCCACATCTCTCTAAACCCATCCAATCCATGTTCCTATCTAATTCTTTCACCAGCTATTTCTTGTATAAAATTGGGATGAAGTGAAGATGACATAAAGATGACTTGTCTGGCGACTGGTTCAACAACCAGCTCAATAACAATTAGATTGTAATTTTCCTGATTTTGTTCTCACTTGCAATTCCTGATTTACTGCCATTTCTGGGAGGTCCCTTACAATCCTTGAAGTGCAGGGAATGGAGGATATGGATTACGTGCAGGCAGATTGGTTGGCATGGTGGTGCAGCAGTAGTTGCTGCCTTAGAGCTCCAGAGACCCTGACTACAGGTGCTGCCTGTATGGAGTTTGTGTGTTCTCCCTTGTGACCACGTGGGTTTTCTTTGGGTGCTCTGGTTTCCTCCCACACTCCAAAGACGTACAGGCTTCTCGGCTCCTTGGCTTGATTTTTTTCATCTGAAATCTGAAAGAACCCAGTAATCTGAAACCCAGGTTCAATCCTGACCACAGGTGCTGTCTGTCCAGAGATGAAACATTCTCCCCACGACCACGTGGGTTTTCTCTGGGTGCGACGGTTTCCTCCCACATTCCAAAGATTGGTTTAGTTTAGTTTAGTTTAGTTTAGAGATACAGCATGGAAACAGGCCCTTCGGCCCACCAGGTCTGCGCCGACCTGCGATCCCCGCATATTAACATTATCATACACATATGAGGGACAATTTTTACATTTACCAAGCCAATTAGCCCACAAACCTGTACAGCTTTCGAGATGGTCAAATGTTCAGATGTTGAAGATGTTCAGTTTTGTACATTAATTGTCCCTAGCATGTAGGATAGAGTTAAGGCCCTGTCCCACTTCTCCGAGTTACTCGCCCGAGTTTTCCCCTTGATTCAAACTCTGAGAATTACGGTAATAGCCAGCCGTAGGTACTCGGGGCTATTTTTTTTACTAGTGGACATTTTTCAACAGGCTGAAAAAAACGTCCCGACTTACCTGATGCCCCGAGTACCTATGGCTGGCATTACGAGCCGCTACGAAATATCTACGGACTCCTACGAACATTCTCCGAGTTTGAATCAAGGAGAAAACTCGGGCGAATTCGTGAGTAACTCGGGAAGGTGGGACGGACCCTTTAGTGTACGGGGGTCGCTGGTCGGCACAGTCTTGGTGGGCCACAGTGCCTGTTTCCACTCTGTATCTCTAAACTAAACTAAACTAAACTAAATTAAACTAAACTAAAGGAACGTTCATTTAGATCTGAACATAACGTTAATCTGCACAGTCAAAGTCAATATTACGGTCTGTACAGCACACCAGTACCAGTACCATTGCCAACACCACCAAACCTCAACAGAGCTGCAAATAGTTTGATGATGTCTGAACTTAAAGACAATCTGAACTGAAGATCTTTAAAAGTCAGCTAGTCTAAGTGGGACCCGTTGGGTCCCAGGTTCACACGGGAGGGCTGGTACCCAATGCAATATTCTGGAGCGCTAGCATGGTCTTGTGGGCTGAAGGGACTGGCTTCCAGAGGGCTAGTATGGACATTGTGGGCCGAATGGGTTCTTGGGCTGGCGGCTCAGTCACTGAGACCACACACATACACACTCACTCACTCACTCACTCACTCACTCACTCATTCACTCACTCACTCACTCACTCACTCACTCACTCACTCACTCACACACTCATACTCACAAACACACACACATACACTCACACACACACAACACACTCACACACACATACGCACACACACATTCACACACACATAAACACACACACACATACACCCACAAACACACACACAAACCCTCACAAACACATACACACACACACACACACACACACACACACACTCACAAACACATACACAGACACTCACACACACACACACACTCACACAGACACTCACACAGCCACTCACGCACACAGCCACTCACGCACACTCACACTCACACACACACTCGCAAACACATGCACACATCTGACTTTCTTGAATACTCACATGGCTGTGCGCGGCCTCTACACTTTGGGACTTCCGCAGTCAGCGGCACTTCCGCAATCAGCGTGACCTCTGCACTTAACGGAAATTACACAATCAGCGTGACCTCTGCACTCACAGTAAATTACGCAATCACCGCGACCTGTCCACTAAGCAGAAGTCACGAAATGAGCGGGACTTTTGAACCAAACACAGTCGGACCTAAAAAAGCATTTATTCCTTCCAAACACAGTCGGTCCTAATAAAGGATTGCAGTTTCAAGCACGGGCAGGGAAGCAGATCAAACAACTCATGGCATTGTGATTAAGGGCTAACAAATCATTTATTGCAGGTACATTGCAGACTCACAGTTCAGTTAAATCACAGCTTAGAATGAGAGTCATGGCCTCTCCCTTGTAATCTTGCAGGGTGACTGAGTCACGTCCAGGCATCTGGGGTGTTATAGGAATACCTGTATATTCCTATACCTTTTCTAAGAATACCTGTAGGAGACGTTTTGGGTTGAGGGGTGAAGAAGGGTTTCGACCCAAAACATCACCTATTCCTTTTCTCCAGAGATGCTGCCTGGCCCACTGAGTTACTCCAGATTGTTGTGTCTATCTTTGGTTTAAACCAGCATTTGCAGTCCCTTCCTCCACACATGGCTGATGGTGTATGCAGAATATGAGTACAATGTAAATTTTCAGTGTGGAAAGTATTTCTCTTGCAAGAAATCAAAGTTAAGACATCTTTAGTTTTGCTTTGTTTAGTTTAGAGATACAGCTCGGGAACAGGCCCTTCGGCCCACTGAGTCCGCAACTACCAGCATTTGATGACACTGGGCCTGTACTCACTGGAGCTTAGAAGAATGAGGGGGACATAATTGAAACGTACCGAATAATGAAAGGCTTGGATAGAGTGGATGTGAAAAGGATGTTTTTACACGTAGGAGAGCCTAAGACTAGAGGTCATAGCCTCAGAATTAAAGGACGTTCCTTTAGGAAGGATATGAGAAGGATTTTTTTTAGTCAGAAGGTGGTGAATCGGTGGAATTCTTTGCCACAGGAAGATGTGGAGGCCAAGTCATTGGATCGGTTTAAGGCAGAGATAGATAGATTCTTGGTTAGCACGGCTGTCAGAGGTTATGAGGAGAAGACAGGAGAACGGGATTAGAAGGGAGAGATGGATCAGCCATGATTAAATGGTGGAGTAGACTTGATGGGCCGAATGGCCTAATTCTGCTGCTATCGCTCATGACGTTATGTTCAAGAAGGAACTGCAGATGCTGGAAAATCGAACGTAGACTGGAGAAAATGCTGGAGAAACTCAGCGGGTGAGGCGGCATCTATGGAGCGAAGGAAAAGGCAACGTTTCAGGCCGAAACCTTTCTTCAGGCTGATGTTTCATGGCTCATGACGTTATGACTATCTTACACTCGGGACAATTTTTACACTGATATCAAACCAATTACTCCACAAACCTGTACGTCTTTGGTGTGTGGGAGGAAACCAAAGATCTCAGCAAAAACCCACGGAGGTCACGGGGAGAACGTACAAACTCCTTACTGACAAGCACCTGTCGGCAGGATCGAACCCAGGTCACTGGCGCTCTAAGGCGGCAGCTCTACCGTTGCACCACCATGCCATCCTCATGTCCTCCGATGAGAGGGTGATGCATATAGTGCTTCAATGTTCCACTCTGAGATGTTATATATGATTCATTGAAAAAGCCCTGGCATTCAATAACAAATATCAAGTTACATTATTAAGACTTTTTAATCTATTCTAATGAAACATTTCAACATGCTGACAAGCAGCATTTATGAAATGAATGTAGTGCGTGACATTTATTAATGGTCTCAACCTTCCCGCTCTGACAGCTATCAGTGTGGAATTCATTTATGTTTTGCTTCCACGTCCTGCACCCGAACCACCAATTTATTTTGCAGAAATTTAGCATAATTACTCCAGCAAATACCAGTACCACTAAACGGTTGTTTACAATACAACATATGGAATCTTGAGTAGAACACAAAGTGCTGGAGTAAATGAGCGGGTCAAAGTGGTGCCAGGGTTTCTCCCGTTCCATCGTTTTCTTTGAAGGACCTTCGAAGGGCCTTCTTTGAAGGGCGGCACGGTGGCGCAGAGGTAGAGCTGCTGCCTTACAGCACCAGAGACCCGGGTTCGATCCTGACTATGGGTGCTGTCAATATGGAGTTTGTACGTTCTCCCTGTGTGGGGTTTCTCCAAGATCTTCGGTTTCCTCACACATTACAAAGACGTACAGATTTGTAGATTAATTGGCTGGGTATAAATGTAAAATTGTCCCTAGTGTGTGTCGGATGGTATTAATGTGCGGAGATCGCTGGTTGGCGCGAACTTGGCGGGCCGAAGTGCCTGTTTCCGCACTGTATCTCTAAACTAAAAAAAACTAAACTGAAGGACCTATCCCACTCATTTGCGCGTTATTTACGCGACATCATTTACGCGTCACAATGCACGACCCGTGCGTCATGACATGCACGTGATGCGACATGGTGCGCATTCCGCGTGCATGGTGCACATTAACGCACACATCGTGCGTGATGATATAGGCGTTGCTGGATTTTGTGATGTAAAAAAACTTTACGCGCCATCTGCTTGACGCGCAAATGACGGTCATGTGGGACAGGCCCTTAAAGCCGAAAGTTTAACCTTTCTAAATAAAGAAATCTGCGATTTGCACTTTTGCCTCCTTTTTGGACTTTAATTCATGAACCTCCAGCTTTCAGCTCACTAACCCACATCGTGACCCCAGTAACCTTTGCCTCTCAGATCCACAATTATACATGATCTTCTATTTTAAGTTGGCAAGTTAGGGGGTAATGTGCCCGGCCTCCAGGAACTTAAACATGTCTTGCTACATAAAAATAAGTGATTGGCTGCATAATTTTGTAGCAATGGTCCATCTTTTGTTTGCTTAATGAATGAGTAGGCACAGGAAATGATGGCACCCAGATGCTAATTAAGGTCGAAGTCCTTGAGTCCAACAGAGCTCTTAACATTTAACTTGTCTTTATCTCATAGCTTTCTAAAATATGACACTCTATTCTGTCCAGGCTCCCCTAGTACTTATAGCTAATTCCAAAATTCCTTCCCTTCTTTTGAGGTTAAAGACTATTATCATTCAGAATTGTTACCTCTTAGGCAGAAGCTCAGCAAAACTGTTTTTGTTCACAGGTGGCACGTGAATACCGTAGATCCTTTAACTCTCTCTCAGGAAAACTGGGTCAAAATACAATTTAATACTGCTGGGAAAATGTGCAGGAAGGAAATGCAGATGCAGGTTTATACCGAAGGTAGG
Organism: Raja brachyura; assembly: GCA_963514005.1. Next base: position 17,437,162 of record OY740783.1, read on the forward strand.
CACAAAGTGCTGGAGTAACACAGTGGGACAGGCAGCATATTGTTAAAGAAAGAACTGCAGATGCTGGAGAATCGAGGGTACACAAAAGGCTGGAGAAACTCAGCGGGTGCAGCAGCATCTAAGGTGCGAAGCAGATAGGCGACGTTTCGGGTCGAGACCCTTCTTCAGGCAGGAGAATCGAGGGTACACAAAAGGCTGGAGAAACTCAGCGGGTGCAGCAGCATCTAAGGAGCGAAGCAGATAGGTGACGATTCGGGTCTGAAGATGGTTTCCGAAACACCATCCTATTCCTTTTCTCCAGAGATGTTGCCTGACCCACTGAGTTACTTCAGCATTTTGTGTCTATCTTTAATATTGCTAGGACATGGATTTCGCAGTGTATTTACAGGCGGGGTCTTTTTATATAAAGTCATGAAGCAGTTCACATTAAACCTAGGCATCTTTTGTGAAAATGAAGATTTCAGTGAGGATATATAGAGAAAGGGATTCACATTGTAGTTGCTGCAAATCCGAAATAAAATCAGGAAACGCTGGCACCACTTTGACCCACTCAATTACTCCAGCACTTTGTGTTCTACACAAGATTCTGGCATCAGCAGTTCCTTGCGTCTGCACTCAGCAGATCAGACAGCATCTGTGAATGAGAGGCAGAGCTAATGTTTCATTTGGATGGATACATGGATAAGAAATGTCCAGAGGGATATGAGATGTGGGAAAATGTTACTAGTTCAAATGGGGCATCTTTGTTGGCATAGACGATTTGGGCCACAGGGCCTGTTGCCATCTGTATGACTCGCTGTGACTCAACAAGTTATATTAATCCCAAGCAACAACCAGATCATCAAGTAGAACTCTTGGTTGTCAAGTTAAAGGGGGTGGCATGGTGCCTTACAGCGCCAGAGACCTGGGTTCGATCCTGACTACGAGTGCTGTTTGTATTGAGTTTGTACGTTCTCCCCATGACATGTGTAGGTTTTGTCCTGTTTCCATTTGTGCCTTTAATGCTGCACTTTGGTTTTCCTAATCCACAGCCTGGAAGTAACAAATGGGATTTAAAACGTAGGAAGTTTCAGCAGTAGGACGAATGGTATCGATGTGGTTAACCAAGTACACACGACCATGTTATGCAACAACAGCAGGGCAGACTGGGCCAAATGAAGTTCAGGCCTAACGGCAGGAAGCACTGGTTCACACTGAACATAATTAATACCACAGGATTGGAAGTCTGACCTTAATCTTCTTCTTCTTGCGTTTGAGGCAGCAGAAGTCTGCAGCAGGGTGATGCCATGCGGTTCGACATCCGTAGGTGCCCGCCCTAAAAAGGGCGCGTGATCCGGGTTGGCGCCAAGCTGCGGCGCTGCTGCCGTCTCTGTTTGTTGTCGTTGGCCTGACTGAGGTCAGTGGCCGAGACTCACAACGGGGAGGTCGACAACATGAGCCCCTCTGACCTTAATGAGACTCCAGAACCACAGGAATGTGGTTGACTCGGAAAAGCCTTGTGGATTAGGGTGATAGGATGCCAAACAATGAGAATAAAATCACCCAACAACAGTATTGGTACAAAACATGTCAAAGCAAAACCTAGGGTGCCTACTATGAGTAGGAAGGAACTGCAGAAGATAGACAACTCAGCGGGTCAGGCAGCATTTCTGGAGAAATGGTTCAGGTTGATATCCTTCTTCAGACTGAGAGTCAGGGGAGAGGGAAAGTTTTTCAGTTTAGTTTAGTTTAGAGATACAGCATGGAAACAGGTCCTTCAGCCCACCGGGTCCGCATCGACCAGCACATTAACACTATCCTACACCCACAAGGGGCAATTTTTAAATTTACCAAGCCAATTAACCTACAAGCCTGTATGTCTTTGGAATGTGGGAGGAAACCGAATGTCTCAGAGAAAACCCATGCAGGTCACGGGGAGAACGTACAGGCTCCATACAGACAGCACCCATAGTCGGGATCGAACCCGGGTCTCCGGCGCTGCATTCACTGTAAGTCAGCAACTCTACCGCTGCGCCACCGTGACTGGAGGTATGATAAGAATCAGAGCCAATCAGAGCCAGTACCGATGGTCAAGGAGCCCACAATGTTCCATTGTTGGCTGTGGAGGAGGTGATAATGAAGGGATGTAAACAGTGAAACTAACAGGATGACGAGGGTGGGGGAGGGACAGAGAGTGGGGATGCAAGGATTACGCTGAAATTAAAGGAATCAATATTCATACCACTGGGGTGTAGGCTGCACAAGCGAAATATAAGATGCTGTTTCTCCAATGTTGCGGGTGGCCTCACTCTGACAGTGGATGAGGCCCAGGACAGAAAGGTCAGTGTGAGAATGGGAAGGGGAAGTTGAAGTGTTTGGCAACCGGGAGATCTCCCGGTTCTCTGGGCAATGTGGGACACTATATCTAAAAGCGAAGGGTCAACTAGGTACAGTTACCTCGTCTCAGTGTGAAGAAGGGGCTCGAGCCAACCGACTTGCATTCCCTCGCTCTCTCTGTCCCTCCCCCACCCTAGTCATAGACCATTGTGATTCTGCAGCCAATGGAGCAAATAGCCAATAGACAATAGGTGCAGGAGTAGGCCATTCAGCCCTTCGAGCCAGCACCGCCACTCACTGTGATCATGGCTGATCATCCACAATCAGTGACCCGTTCCTGCCTTCTCCCCATATCCCTTGACTCTACTATCTTTTAGAGCTGTATCTAACTCTCTCGATAATATTTCTCTATAATATTTCCTCTCTATAATAGAAACATAGAAACATAGGTGCAGGAGTAGGCCATTCGGCCCTTCGAGCCTGCACCGCCATTCAATGTGATCATGGCTGATCATCCAACTCAGTATCCCGTACCTGCCTTCTCTCCATACCCCCTGATCCCTTTAGACTTCTACAGGTGTACAGTAGAGAGCTTGCTGACTGGTTGCATCGTGGCATGGTTCGGCAACTTGAGCGCCCTGGAGAGGAAAAGACTCCAAAAAGTAGTAAACACTGCCCAGTCCATCATCGGCTCTGACCTTCCTTCCATCTAGGGGATTTATCACAGTTGCTGCCTCAAAAAGGCTGGCAGCATCATCAAGGACCCACACCACCCTAGCCACACACTCATCTCCCTGCTACCTTCGGGTAGAAGGTACAGGAGCCTGAAGACTGCATCAACCCGGTTTAGGAATAGCTACTTCCCCACAGCCATCAGGCTATTAAACCTGGCTCGGAACTCTGAACATTAATATCCCTCCATCTGTTATTTGCACTTTATTAATTTATTAAGTCATGGGTGTATTTATGTATAGAATTGTAGTCAATGCCTTCTATGTTCTGTTGTGCTATGCAAAGAAAGATTTTCATTGTCCTGTCAGGGACACATGACCATAAACTCTTTTGACTTGACTTGACTTTGACACAACGAACTGGCCTCAACTACCTTCTGTGGCAGAGAATTCCAGAGACTCACCACTCTCTGTGTAAAGAATGTTTTCCTCATCTCGGTCCTAAAGGAATTCCCCCTTATCCTTAGACTGTGACCCCTTGCTCTGGACTCCCCCAACATCGGGAACAATCTTCCAGCATCTAGCTTGTCCTACCCCTTAAGAATTTTGTAAGTTTCTATAAAATGCCCCATCAATCTTCTAAATTCCAGCGAGTACAAGCCGAGTCTATCCAGTCTTTCCTCATATGAAAGTCCTGACATCCCAGGAATCAGTCTGGTGAATCTTCTCTGTACCCCCTCTATGGCAAGAATGTCTTTCCTCATATTTGGAGACCAAAACTGTACGCAATACTCCAGGTGTGGCCTCACCAAAACCCTGTACAACTGCAGTAGAGCCTCCCTGCTCCTATACTCAAATCCTTTCGCTATGAATGCTAACATACCATTTGCTTTCTTCACTGCCTGCTGCACCTGCATGCCTACTTTCAATGACTGGTGTACCATGACACCCAGGTCTCGTAGCATCTCCCCTTTTCCTAATCTGCTACCATTCAGATAATAGTCTACCCTCATGTTTTTGCCACCAAAGTGGATAACCTCACATTTACTGTCCATGCCAGGGACATTCATATCACATGAGGGAATAAAGAAAGAAAACCCAGTCCAATTCCATCGTGATGACTATAAGCTGCAAACCCATAAAGGGATTTGAGTTCCTTGGATTTACTGCTACAGTGGCTCAGGAAAGCCATTTAAGCAAACCAAACTGAGCGCTATAAATGTCAGTTTTGACACTGGCGCTCATACATGGCGCATGAAGAAATTATTGTTTTCCTGCTGCTGCTTAAATTTAATATGAAAAAAATGAAAGATATCCGATTACGTTTCTATATAATACAATGACTCGGCCAAACAAGGCCTTCACAGACGAACCCTGATGTTAATAGTCCTGAAGACCTGATATAAGATCGAAGAATAATATTGAAACATAGAAAATAGGTGCAGGAGTAGGTCATTCGGCCCTTCGAGCCTGCACCGCCATTCAATATGATCATGGCTGATTATCCAACTCAGTATCCCGTACCTGCCTTCTCTCCATACCCCGTGATCCCTTTAGCCACTAGGGCCACATCTAACTCCCTCTTAAATATAGCCAATGAACTGGCCTCATCCCCCTTCTCCACCAAGCCACGGTTGCCCAGCCAGATGCAAATCTGAGGAAAGACATCCAAATCTGAGGAAAGACATCCAAATCTGGGGAAAGACATCCAAATCTGAGGAAAGACATCCAAATCTGAGGAAAGACATCCTTGCCATAGAGGGGGTACAGAGAAGATTCACCAGACTGATTCCTGGGATGTCAGGACTTTCATATGAGGAAAGATTGGATAGACTCGGCTTGTACTCGCTGGAATTTAGAAGATTGAGGGGGGATCTTATAGAAACTTACAAAATTCTTAAGGGGTTGGACAAGCTAGATGCTGGAAGATTGTTCCCGATGTTGGGGGAGTCCAGAACAAGGGGTCACAGTCTAAGGATAAGGGGGAATTCCTTTAGGACCGAAATGAGGAAAACATTCTTTACACAGAGAGTGGTGAGTCTCTGGAATTCTCTGCCACAGAAGGTAGTTGAGGCCAGTTCATCGGCTATATTTAAGAGGGCGTTAGATGTGGCACTTGTGGCTAAAGGGATCAGGGGGTATGGAGAGAAGGCAGGTACGGGATACTGAGTTGGATGATCAGCCATGATCACATTGAATGGCGGTGCAGGCTCGAAGGGCCGAATGGCCTACTCCTGCACCTATTTTCTATGTTTCTATGTTAACTAAATTTAAAGTGGCACTTTCTTCCCAATAACCCTCTCTGGCTAAACCCCTCCCGTCACTGAGTGAAATCCAGGTTAGCCGGGAGGTGGTGTTGGGTAAATTGAACGAATTGAAGGCCGATAAATCCCCAGGGCCAGATAGTCTGCATCCCAGAGTACTCAAGGAGGTAGCCACAGAAATAGTGGATGCATTAGTGATAATTTTTCAAAATTCCTTAGATTCTGGAGTAGTTCCTGAGGATTGGAGGGTAGCTAATGTAACCCCACTTTTTAAAAAAGGAGGGAGAGAGAAAGCGGGGAATTACAGACCAGTTAGTCTAACATCGGTAGTGGGGAAACTGCTAGAGTCAGTTATTAAAGATGGGATAGCAGCGCATTTGGAAAGTGGTGAAATCATTGGACAAAGTCAGCATGGATTTACGAAAGGTAAATCATGTCTGACAAATCTGATAGAATTTTTCGAGGATGTAACTAGTAGAGTGGATAAGGGAGAACCAGTGGATGTGTTATATCTAGACTTTCAGAAGGCTTTCGACAAGGTCCCGCATAAGAGATTAGCATACAAACTTAAAGCACACGGTATTGGGGGTTCAGTATTGATGTGGATAGAGAACTGGCTAGCAGACAGGAGGCAAAGGGTAGGAGTAAACGGGTCCTTTTCAGAATGGCAGGCAGTGACTAGTGGGGTGCCGCAAGGCTCAGTGCTGGGACCCCAGCTATTTACAATATATATTAATGATTTGGACGAGGGAATTCAATGCAACATCTCCAAATTTGCAGATGATACCAAGCTGGGGGGTATAGTTAGGTGTGAGGAGGATGCTTGGAGGCTGCAGGGTGATTTGGATAGGCTGAGTGAATGGGCAGATGCATGGCAGATGCAGTACAATGTGGATAAATGTGAGGTTATCCACTTTGGTGGCAAAAACATGAGGGTAGACTATTATCTGAATGGTGGCAGATTAGGTAAGGGGGAGATGCAACGAGACCTGGGTGTCATGGTACACCAGTCATTGAAAGTAGGCATGCAGGTGCAGCAGGCAGTGAAGAAAGCAAATGGTATGTTAGCATTCATAGCGAAAGGATTTGAGTATAGGAGCAGGGAGGTTCTACTGCAGTTGTACAGGGTTTTGGTGAGGCCACACCTGGAGTACTGCGTACAGTTTTGGTCTCCAAATCTGAGGAAAGACATCCTTGCCATAGAGGGGGTACAGAGAAGATTCACCAGACTGATTCCTGGGATGTCAGGACTTTCATATGAGGAAAGATTGGATAGACTCGGCTTGTACTCGCTGGAATTTAGAAGATTGAGGGGGGATCTTATAGAAACCTACAAAATTCTTAAGGGGTTGGACAAGCTAGATGCTGGAAGATTGTTCCCGATGTTGGGGGAGTCCAGAACAAGGGGTCACAGTCTAAGGATAAGGGGGAATTCCTTTAGGACCGAAATGAGGAAAACATTCTTTACACAGAGAGTGGTGAGTCTCTGGAATTCTCTGCCACAGAAGGTAGTTGAGGCCAGTTCTTTGGCTATATTTAAGAGGGCGTTAGATGTGGCACTTGTGGCTAAAGGGATCAGGGGGTATGGAGAGAAGGCAGGTACGGGATACTGAGTTGGATGATCAGCCATGATCACATTGAATGGCGGTGCAGGCTCGAAGGGCCGAATGGCCTACTCCTGCACCTATTTTCTATGTTTCTATGTTTCTATGTCACCACCAGTTTTAATTCCAGTTGGAATATTTTGGAGGACCAAGTAACCAAGAACCAAGAAGAACCTTCTGTGGCAGAGAATTCCGGAGAATCACCACTCTCTGTGTGAAAAATGTTTTTCACATCTCGGTCCTAAAAGATTTCCCCCTTATCGTTAAACTTGTTCTGGACTTCCCCAACATTGGGAAGAATCTTCCTGCATCTAGCCTGTCCAACCCCTTAAGAATTTTGTAAGTTTCTATAAGATCCCCCCTCAATCTTCTAAATTCTAGCGAGTACAAGCCGAGTCTATCCAGTCTTTCTTTGTATGAAAGTCCTGACATCCCAGGAATCAGATCATCATCATTACATGACTGGCTTTTCGAGGAAATTATGTTAAATCAGCAGACCACATACAATTGTATATTCAGAGAAAAATATATTTTCTGACATCTTTTTTTCAGTTTTCACAGCTTCCTAATTGGCCAGTGTCTCAAGATGCTTGTATTAAAAACAATATGCGGTCAAGCAGCAGGGTGGGGCAGCGGTAGAGTTGCTTACAGCGCTTACAGGGCCAGAGACCCGGGTTCGATCCTGGCCACGGGTGCTTGTCTGTACGTAGTTTGTACATTCTCCCCGTGACCTGCGTGGGTTTTCTACGAGATCTTCAGGTTCCTCCCACACTCCAAAGACTTACTGTTTTTAGGTTAATAGGCTTGGTATATATGTAAAAATTGCTCCTAGTGTAGGATAGTGTTAATGTGCAGGGATCGCTGGTCGGCACTGACTCGTTGGGCTGAAGGGCCTGTTTCCGCACTGTATCTCTAAACTATGCATCATAAGCCAGCGACATTCAAAGGGAAGGCACATCACCCACTCCCAGATGAAGAGCCATTGAGTTATTTGGTAATAATCATTCATAGAGTCATACAATGTGGAAACAGGCCCTTCGGCCCAACTTGCCCACACCGCCCAACATGTCCCATCTACACTAATCCCACCTGCTTGCGTTTGGCCCATCTATCTATATTACTAAAAGTAAGATCTTGACTGCTTTTGACTGCGATTTAATTTCCGAGAGAACGCCGCCACTTACGGCCATCATTTTTGGCCATCTCGCTCAGAATCCTCCTCTGCCAGACTTGACCAGAGGAGTTTTTCCATAGATGAGAAATCAGAGATATATGAATGTTTTTTTAATTTTTGCCATTCTCTCTGTTGCCCCTGCTGGTGGGAGGAGGGAGGGACTATAAAACCCGGAAGTGGTGTGCCTCACTCAATCTTTGCAAGATAAAGCAAGAGGGTCATGTCTCTCTGAGCTCTGAATAACACTGAACACATGTCTACTCAACTGTGAGTCCCCTTAATGTGGTTTGAAAATGAAAATATGGTTGGGTTGAAGTAAAAAGGCACTGTAAATGGTTGTTTGGGGGTTTGGGGTTGAAGTAAAAAGGCACTGCAAATGGTTGTTTGGGGGGGTTTGGTTAAAGTAAAAAGGCACTGCAAATGGTTGTTTCGGGGGTTTGGGTTGAAGTAAAAAGGCACTGCAAATGGTTGTTTGTGGGGGGGGGTTGAGTTGAAGTAAAAAGGCACTGCAAATGGTTGTTTGGGGGGGGGTTGGGTTGAAGTAAAAAGGCACTGCAAATGGTTGTTTGGCTAAACTTGACAACTTCCTGTTTGCACTGTATATTGATTTTAGATAAAATGCTACCACTTACGGCTGTGATTTTTGGCCATCTTACACAGTCCCCCTCCACTCATCAGGTGAGAGGATTCTTCCCATCAATGAAAAATAAAAGTGTTATTAGTGTTTAAAAAATGTTGATAATCTCTCTCATGTCAATCACGCCATGAAGGCCACACCTTTTCCGGTGGTAGGGGGAGGGATTATAAAACCCAGAAGTGTGCGTGTGGCTCAGTCTCTGCATGATGTGGGAGCTGTGAGTGTGGTGTTTTGAACACACTGAGCACACTGAATGTCCACTGAACTGTGAGTGTGGTGTTTTGTATGGTTTTACGGTGGTTTTATGGTGGTTTCACCCTGGTTGGAATGGTATAAAACTGCATTTGAATGTGGTGGCCTTGCACCCTGCAAGAAATGATATGAAACTGCATTTGAATGTAGTGTTGTTGCATCCTGCATGAAATGATATGAAACTGCATTTGAATTTGGTGGCCTTGCACCCTCCTTGAAATGGTATGAAACTGCACTTAAATTTGGTGGCCTTGCACCCTGCTTGAAGTGGTTGGAAACTGCACTTGAATTTGGTGGCCTTGCACCCTGCTTGAAGTGGTAGGAAACTGCACTTGAATTTGGTGGCCTTGCACTCTGCTTGAAGTGGTCGGAAACTGAACCTGAATTTGGTGGCCTTGCATCCTGCTTGAAGTGGTATGAAACTGCACTTGAATTTTGTGGCCTTGCATGCTGCTCGAAGAGGTAAGAAACTGCACTTTAATTTGGTGGCCTTGCACCCTGCTTGAAACGGTAGGAAAATGGATTTGAATTTGGTGGCCTTGCACTCTGCTTGAAATGGAGTTTCAAGGAATAGCCGTGAGTCAACTGCCAGCCCACCAACCGTGAGTGAGCTTCCAGCACATCAGGCTTGAGGGACTGAGCTGCCACCCCAATAATCCATTTGGCCCACAATGTCCATACTAGCCCTCTGGAGACCAGTACCTGCAGCTAACAACACCCATACAAGCACTCCAGAACGCCCCCCCCCCCCCCCCCCCCCCCCACCCACTGGCCACCAATATTAGAATTGGTGGAGAGGTGGAATATTGCATTGTGGGACCAGCCCTCCTGTGTGAACATGGGACCCAACGGGTCCCACTTAGTCTAGTATCCTTCTAAAGTTCTAACCATGTACCTGTCTTATTATTTCTTAAACACTGCAATAGTCCTTGCCTCAACTACCTCTCTGGCAGCTCATTCCATACACCCACCACTCTTTGTGAATGTTCATGAACCAAGAGACACACTCCAGTGCTATCCACATGTATTGTCTTCAGAACATATTTTGGACATTTTATTCAACCCTCAGGGTTTGTATTTTCAAACCATCACTGTCACTGTCAGAAGCAAATGGAGAACATTCCTAACATTTATCTATTCATCACATAGATGAGTTACCGATGAAAGAAATGTTTAATTGTTTTTAAAGCTATGTCATGACGTTGAGAAGATGAGCATATTCGTGACTATGAACTCCATTTTCAAAATAAAGATGTTACACATAGGTTTAGGTTTAGGTAATTCCTCAGAATAAAGAGACATTCCTTTAGGAAGGAGATGAGGAGGAATTTGTTTAGTGAGATGGTGGTGAATCTGTGGAATTCATTGCCTCAGGCGGCTGTGGAGGTCAAGTCAATGGATATTTTTAAGCCAGAGATAGATAGATTCTTGATTTGCACAGGTGTCAGAGGTTACGAGGAGAATGGGGTTAGAAGTGAAAGATAGATCAGCCATGATTCAATGGCAGAGTAGGCGATGTCCCAACTGGCCTAATTTTGTTCCTATCGCTTGTGAAACTTATGAACTTATGAACTTATGTTTATTATTGTCAGGTGTATTAAGATACGGAGAAAAGGTTTGTTTTGCATGCTATCCAATCAAATCTGATAATACTATACATAAATACAATCAAACCAAACTCAAGTTTAATAGTAGAACAAAGGCAATCATACAGAGTGCAGAATATAATTCACAGAATGTAGTTGGGGGGGGGGGGGGGGAAGATTGCAACCTTCACGTGGTCTGCCCTGTTTCGACGAATGCAATCGACCCAGCGTGCACAATCAAATAAGATCAAATAGAACAAGTTGTCCTACAACTTTAGGCTGTGCACGCCATGCGCAAGAAGAAGAAGAATGTAGTGCACCCGTTAGACAAAGTTCGATGTCCACAATGGGGTAGAGGTGAATCGGACGGTATTTCGTTTAGGAAGGGCAGTTTAGAAGCCTGATAATAGAGGGCAACAAGCAGTTCCTGAGTCTGGTGGTGTACCCTTTCAAACGTCTGTACCTTTTGCCCGACGGGAGCAGGGAGAAGGAGGAAGGACCGAAGTAGGACCAGCTTTTGAATATGTTGGCAACTTTCCCGACACAGTGTGAAATATTGATGGTGTCAATTGTAGGAAGTCTAGTTTGTGCGATGAATGGGCTACATCTACAATTCCCTACCATTTCTTGCGGTCCTGCGCAGAGCTGGACTAAGCTGTAATACAACCTGACAGTGTGCCGTCCATCGTACATCTGCAGAGGCTTGCAAGAGTTAATTTTAGTTTAGTTTATTGTCACATGTACCGAGATACAGTGAAAAGCTTTCATTGCGTGCTAACCACAGGGGAAAGACAATACATGATTACAATCGAGCCATTTACAGTGTATAGATACATGGTGAGGGAATAACGTTTAGTTCAAAGTAAAGCCAGTAAAGTCCGATCAAAGATGGTCCGAGGGTCACCAATGAAGAAGATACATAGCAGTTCAGGACTGCTCTCTCGTTGTGGTCATTGGAGACATGCTGAATTTTCTCACTCTCCGAAGGAAGTAGAGGCATTGTGTGCCTTCCTGGCTGTCGCATCTATGTGGCTGGCTCACGACAGATCATTGGTAATATAAATGTTAATGCCAAAGAACTTAAAGCTCTCAACCATTTCCACTTCAGCACCATTGATGCTGATTGAGGCATACACTCCATCCAGCTTCCAGACGTCAATAGCTAGCTCGCTGACATTGAGAGAAAGATTATTGTCCTGACAGCTTGGTAGTGTCAGAGTTCGGATCTTTTGCCCCATTAAACTACATTACAGAATATAGAACATAGAAAAGTACAGTACAGGAACAGGCCCTTCGTCCCACAATGTCCATGCATCATCACACTCCAAATATATTAATTCTTTACTTGTGAACTGCCATTGGAAATAAATTGCTGCACTCATCATAATTAATACTTCTTGCAAGTTCTTGCAAAGAGTTATGATATACTGGCAGACAATATTGAGTTGGTGCTATATTGTAATGGGGAATGACAAGATCTTAATGGGGTTATGGGGAGAAGGCAGGTGAATGGCGTTAGGAGGGAGAGATTGATCAGCCGTGATTGAATGGTGAAGTATGGCAGTAGGGTGAAGTGGGCCGAATGGCCTAATTCTGTTCCTATCACATCACTGTATGACCTTAAAATGATACAGTGCAGCGTGAGGTCAAACATTCTCTTTGGGCTCCTCAGTTGGTTATTTTATCTGACCTGATTCACTGCATGCCCTCACAGGCACCAACTAAGGGCAGTACTCAGCTCCACCCAAACCATGTGCTATCCACCCCCAGAAGTGGCATGTTCCATGCACTACCACCTCTCAGATTGTTTAGTAGTAGAATAATTCCCTTTCTGAGCCATCCACCATTTCCAATGTGTGAAAGACCACGCAATAAACCACATACCTTGAGTCCTACCAATGGTCATTTCACAGGTTGACTTCAGCTTAGTTTAGTGTCACATGTACCGAGGTACAGTGAAAAGTTTTTTTGTTGAGTGATATCCAGTCAGCCGTAAGACTAAACATGATTACAATCAAGCCGCCCATAGTGTACTGATACAGGATAATGGGAGTAACGTTCAGTGCAAGGTGAAGTCCAGTTGAGTCCGATTAAAGATGATACAAGGATGTTTCCGCTCTTCAGCCCACCAAGTCCGTTGTATCTCGAAAGTAAATCCTGATGACAGCTGGGAAGAAACTATGACTCAATCTGGAAGTGTGTGTTTTCACACTTCTGTACCTCTTGCCTGATGAGAGCGGGAAAGAGTCTAGGGGTCAAATTATGGCTGCCCAGCCTGCAGCTGTATGTTTTTCACCCTTTTCTTTATTTTAGTGTGTTAAAGTGTTTTGTTTTTGGAGCCTATTCTTTTTTATGTGAGGGGTGAGGGGGGGAGAAGGGGGAAACTACTTTTCCTGGTCCCTACCTCGTCGGAGAGGCAGCTTTTCTCCGGGCTGCATTTTCGACCCGTCCTCGCGGCCTACCAGCGAGCCTGGAGCGACGTTTCCTGAGGGGACCGCCCAGAACCTCGGCAGCGGCGGCGGCAGAGCGCTGGAGCGCTGGAGCGCCATCGCGGGGCAGAATGGGCGATGCCTTGCCTGGGTCGCCGCGCTGGAGCTCCGGTGAGCTGAGACCGCCGAGACAAACATCGTGGAGCTGCGGGTCTGTGGAGCGGCCGGCTGCGGGCGGCGGCGCTGAACTTTAACATCGGGAGCCAGTGGTGGAGCTCCATTCAGCGCAGCCTAGTCGGCTTCGGAAGCCGCGGACTCCAGTAGGAGGCGGCCGTTCCGGGTGGCCCAAGTCACTGAGAGGATTCTCCCGACGCCGGAGCACCATCACCCGGCGAGAATGGCCTGGAACATCGGGCCTCTGTGAAGGCGACTATGGAGGCCTCAATAGGCCTGACTATGGATGAACATGGGTTGGGGACTGGACATTGTGCCTTCCCTCATAATGGGAACCATTGTGGGGGATGTTTTTTATGTTTAAATCTCTTTATTAGTGTTATGTCTGTATTCTTTATTTTATGTGCTACATGGCAAGAAACATTTCACTACACCAATTGGTGTATGTGACAAATAAACTAACCTTGAACTTTGAAGATGTTGGTGTTCCAACTCTGAAGGCCTGACTTGCAGGCTGGGAGTCTATTCCTTGGAGCGCAGGAGTATGAGGGGTGGTCTTAGAGGTGTACAAAATCATGAGAGGAATAGATCGAGTAGATGCACAGTCTCTTGCCCAGAGTAGGTATGTTACAAAACTTACCTTGAGCAGCGCTGCAGTTCTGCCGCTCCCCGTGTGCGCAACTTTGGTGCCTTTCAGAGGGGGGCGGGCTTAAAGTGCCGTTTTTCCACATGCAGGACAAATCGATCAATGTCGGGCGATTTCGTTGCGGAAGAAAAATCGCTCCGACATTTCATGAATGAAGGTATTTTTAAATTACTCTAAATTATTTATTAACTAAGAGTAATTTAAAAATCACCTTCAAAAGTCGTGAGCGCCGTCAACCGGAAGGATTTTGCGTAGGGGAGAAAAAAAGGTAGTTTATTTTTATATTAAAAGTCGTTTTTCGGGAGGCTTTAATAACATTTTCATGTTGCGAAATGGGGTCCAAAAAAATGTATGAACAAACAGCATTTTTCCTCCCGACTTCACTGCTAACCGCAATGTTCCAATCCACCGCATTCCACTAAAACCCACTCGCTCGTTGATTTAAATGGCCATTAATTTACAGGAATCAAACACTAAATTCCTTCATTTGGCCCTGAAATTCATGAAAATGAGATTTAAAAATTGTGGATTATTGTGTGAATGTTATTTGGGCAATTTTAAAAAAGTTTATCTTTTCTTAAGAAATGGATAGATGTTTAGATCTACTCATTGAATTTTGTAATTAGCTACAATTAGATAACTAACTAATTATATGCTTTAATTTCAGGTCATCCAAGTAAGATTGTTTCATATTTGTTTCAGAATGCTTCAATCTATAATTACTGAAAATGTCTTTCAGTTCTCTTAATTTTTAAGAAAGTTATGGGCTTTTAACGGTTCTAGATCACAGCTTTTGAGTTAAGTCAATTGAAATCAATTAAGTCAATGGGGGACAAGATGCTAATTTCCGAGTATGAAAATGGCCATAACTTTCTTAATGCTGTGAAAGTGAATTAGGTGTCAAATTAAACTTCTTTTTATGCTTTATCTGATGGGATAAATTGCAGACTTGATTTTTTAAATCTCAAAATTCTGTAACATTGCTACCCAGAGTAGAGGAATCAAGAACCAGGTTCAAGGTGCAGAGGGAAAGATTTAATAGGAACCCAGGGACAACTTTTTTGCACAAAGGGTTGTGTGTGTTTATGGAACAAGCTGCCGGAGGAGGTAGTTGAGGCAGGTACTATCGCAATGTTTAAGAAACATTTGGACAGGTACATGGATAAGACAGGTTTAGAAGGATTTGGAGCAAAATGCAGGCAGGTGAGACTGGTGTAGATGGGACATGTTGGTCGGTGTGGGCAAGTTGGGATGAAGGGGCTGTTTCTACGCTGTATCACTCTTTGACTTGCATGAAAACACAACACACAAATGACCACACACCAGACCCGTGTAGATTCCCCAAACAGAACAGCATCAGCGTGCATTTCAATGTGCAAATGAACTTCCAGTCCTGTGTAGGGAGGAACTACAGATGTTGATTACACCGAAGATAGACACAAAATGCTGGAGTCACTCAGCGGGACAGGCAGAATCCCTGCAGAGAAGGAATGGGTGACATTTTGGGCTGAGATCTGAAGAAGGGGGTCGATCCAAAACATCAACCATTCTTTCTCTCTAGAGATGCTGCTGCCTGTCCCGCGGAGTTACTCCAGCTTTTTGTGTTGAACTTCTAGCCTTTTTGGTTTGAATTTACTCCTAAGGCATAGAATTGGACATTTGCAATAGAGCTCACAGGATAAGAAACAGCAGGAACCCTGTAGTGTTTTTTTAAAACTTTTTTTGTTTCTCATTTTAATTTGCAGTGGAGATTATTGAAGTGAGCCCATGTTAGGGATTGAATCTGATGACAGTTGTATCCTCATCACTGCTCTATGGAGAGCCCCTTTATTAAATGACCCGATACTGATGCACAGTGTATAAAATTCCCGTAACCCAATATCAGGTCAGAGACGGTGGAAAATTGGAAATCCCCTTGTTGATAATTTGGACTGCTAATACCTTACAGTGGGAGAGATCACATGGCCAGCAGTGAAAGAACCATGAGCTAAATGACCACGCATATCCTGCGTCAGCCTATTTCTAACACTGAGCATTATCAAGCTGAATCAGAGATTTGTTTAGAATCACGCAGCATGCCTTAATGTGGCGACAATAACATCTGAACATCTTTAACACTGGGAAAGGGCATTGAGAGTATGAGGCTGTTTACAGGCTCGGAATACAGTGGAATGTCCTTTATTGTCGATGGGAAATAATGGTGGCTTCAGATTGCAAGCTTTTATCCTGCGTTTAGCTGATCAGATGCCACGTTTCATTTCCGCCATCCATTAATATAGCCAGGCTAACTGGAAAGGATGATTTGGATTTTTTTTCTTTAAATTTTTCTCTTCAAAGACGTTCATTAGGAGAAAGATAATTTCAGGAATGCGATCGTTTCTTCGCTCTCGCCTCTTCACTGTCACCAATTATTAGTTTAATTAAATTCTCTGACTTTCTTACAAGCCGAAAACTGAGGACTTCCCAAACCAATATAGCAAATTAAAAATAGAAGATAGATAGAAGGAGCGGGTGGTACATTTCGGGTCGAGACCCTTCTTCAGACAAATTAGAAATACTCTCAAACCAGAGCATAGAAAATAATTTTGAGATGCAAGCGCACATATATATATATATATATATGGCGAAATATTTCATTGTAGATTATGCTCACGTACTTTATTTAATGAAATTGCATTTACAAGTCTCCTTTATTAAACATTCCAGACTTTGCATTTTAATTGGCACAGTAGACACTGAGATCTGATAGAAACCCTTTGAAGGATACCAGCCTTTCTTTTATCTGTCACTTCCAATTGTTCATTTCATCGTGGCCTCTGAGTCCAGACAGCACTCAATTTTATACAAATAAAGTCATTGCCAAATGAATCGCAAGGACAATGATCTGAGATACTTGATGAGAACTATTCATGGCATCAGTAGTAGAGAAGGCGGACGCAATGCTCGCATTTATTTCAAGAGGGCTAGAATACAAAAACAGGGATGTAATGTTGAGGCTCTATAAGGCTCTGCTGAGACTGCATTTGATGTATTGTGAGCAATTTTGAGCACCATATCCCAGGAAGGATATGCTGGTTCTGGAGATGGTCTGGAGGATACAAGAATGATCCCATGAATGAGTGGGTTAACTTATGATGAGCATTTGACGGCAATGGGCCTGTACTCACTGGAGTTTAGAAAATGAGGAGGGACCTTATTGAAATGTACCGAATAGTGACAGGCTTGGATAGAGTGGATGTGTAGAGTATGTTTCCACTAGTGGAAGAGTCTAGGACTAGAGGTCAAAGTAACATTAGCAAATTTGAAGATGACACAAAGCTGGGTGGCAGTTGGGGGAGTGGGCAGATGCATGGCAGATGAAGGTTAATGCAGATAAATGTGAGGTTATCCACTTTGGTAGCAAAAACAGGAAGGCAGATTACTATCTAAATGGCGTCAAGTTGGGAAAAGGGGAAGTACCACGGGATCTGGGAGACCTTGTACATCAGTCTATGAAAGTAAGCATGTGGGTACAGCAGGAAGTGAAGAAAGCGAATGGCATGTTGGCCTTTATAAAAAGGGGAATCGAATATAGGAGCAAAGTGGTCCTTCTGCAGTTGTACAGAGCCCTAGTGATACCACACCTGGAGTATAGTGTGCAAATTTGAGGAAGGACATTCTTGCTATTGAGGGAGTGCAGCGTAGGTTTACAAGGTTAATTCCCAGGATGGCGGGACTGTCATATGCTGAGAGAATGGAGCGGTTGGGCTTGTACACTCTGCAGTTTAGAAGGATGAGAGGGGATCTCATTGAAACATATAAGATTGTTAAGTGCTTGGACATGCTAGAGGCAGGAAACATGTTCCCGATGTTGGGAGAGTCCAGAACCAGGGGCCACAGTTTAAGAATAAGGAGTAAGCCATTTAGAACGGAGATGAGGAAACACTTTTTCTCATAGAGAGTGGTGAGTCTGTGGAATTATCTGCCTCAGAGGGCAGTGGAGGCAGGTGCTCTGGATGCTTTCAAGAGAGAGCTAGATGGGGCTCTTAAAAATAGCGGAGTCAGAGGATATGGAGAGAAGGCAGGAACGGGGTACTGATTGGGGATGATCAGCCATGATCACATTAAATGGCGGTGCTGGCTCGAAGGGCTGAATGGCCTACTCCTGCACCTATTGTCTATTGTCTATAGCCTCAGAATTAAAGGTTGTTCCTTGGGAAGGAGATAAGAAGGAATCTCTTTAGTCAGAGGGTGGTGAATTTTACCTCTTGGTTATCCCATATTTGGTGGCACAGTGGTGCTATGGTAGAGCTGCTGCCTTACAGGAGGCTGTGGAGGCCAAGTCAATGGATATTTTTAAAGCAGAGATAGATAGATTCTTGATTAATACGGGTATCTGGGGTTATGGGAAGATGGCAGTAGAATGGGGTTAAGAAGAAGAGATAGGTCAGCCATAATTGAATGGCAGAGTAGACTTGATGGGCTGAATGGCCTAATTCTACTCCTATCACATGATCGGGCAGCTGCAGTAGAACGCTTCAATTCGGACACAGACCCTGCCACCCCTTGCACAATCACCAACATGCCAAGAAACGATTGAAGAGTCGGAACAGCTTCATGGACTTCATGGAACTAGAGCCAACTGGGCCAGGCACCAAAACCAAACAACAGGTGGCACCAGGACACCACCTGCCTTATACTACCTGGAAAGCCCTAAACCACCTCCGCACTGGAGTGGGACGCTGCGGACTCAACCTGAAGAAGTGTGCCTCTCGACCTCTGACAAGTGCAACTGTGGAGAGCTGCAGACAATGGCCCACCTACTGACTTGCGGCGGAGAGGCATGGCAAAGATGTGACACTGGCAGTGACAAAGCGAAGGCAGAACGTCGTCTGACACACAAGCGAACAAATCCTCGGTAGAGGTACTGCCTCACAGCGCCAGAGACCCGAGCACGATCCTGACCTTGGGTGCTGTCTGCGTGGAGTTTGCATGTTCACCGTGACAACGTGGGTTTCCTCCGGTCTCCTCCCATATTCCAAAGACGTGTGTGTTTGTAGGTTAATCGGCCTCTGTAAATTGCCCCTAGTGTGTAGTGGGGTAAGTGGCAAATGGGTGATAAAGGTTGGTGTGGACTCAGTGGGTCGAAGAACCTGTTTCCATGCTGTATCTCTAAACCAAAATCTACCTCTGGAATAAACTGCTATCCTATCAATGAAGACAGGTTCACGTATATTCCTCAGTTTATCTCATCCAGAAGTCAACAATCATCTCCTGCTGACATTGAGAACTAGAACAGTGATGTTTTACTCTGTTGTTCTTGCACCAGATCATTGAGCTTCCTCATGCACTCTGACTCGTCATTTCAAGTTATTCGTCCAATGACAGCGTGGTATCATCGGTGAATTTAAAGGTCAAAAAGTGATAGGAGCAGAATTAGGTCATTCAGCCCATCACAGTCTACTCTGCCATTCCATCATGGCTGATCTATCTCTTCCTCCTATCCCCATTCTCCTGCCTTCACCCCGTATCCCCTGATGACCGTACTAATCAAGAATCTATCTATCTCTGCCTTTAAAAATCCATTGACTTGGCCTCCACAGCTTCTGTGGCAAAGAATTCCACAGATTCACCAACCTCTGGTGAAATAAATTCCTCATCCCCTTCCCAAAGGAACGTCCTTTAATTCGGAGGCTAGGACCTCTAGTTCTAGACACTCCCATTTGTGGAAACACCCTCTCCACAGCCACTCTATCCAAGCCTTTCACTATTCGGTCCGATTCAATGAGGTCCCCCCTAATTCTGCTAAACTCCAGCAAGTGCAAGCCCAGTGCTGACAAACGCTCATCATAAGTTAACCCACTCATTTTTGCCATCATTCTTGTGAACCTCCTTTGGACCCTCTCCAGAGCCAGCACATCCTTCCTCAGATCCGGGGCCCAAATTTGCTCA
Organism: Raja brachyura; assembly: GCA_963514005.1. Next base: position 17,456,846 of record OY740783.1, read on the forward strand.
CGATACTGGTCATAAGATGTAGTTGGAGTTCTGCCTGGCTACACAGTCATGGGTACGGAGAGAGCAGAGCAGGGGCCTTGCCTTGAGGCCTTGTGATGCTCCTGTGCTGATGATGATCATTGAGGTGGAAGGGCAGTTCATACTGACTAAGGTCTACCAATCAGGAAGTCAAGGATCCAGTTGCACCGGGACACCTATCTATTCAGTTCTCTTTAGTTTAGAGATGCAACGTGCAAAAAAGGCCCTTCAGCCCACCGAGAGGCCACCAACCAGCAATCCCCACACAATAACACTACCCTACACACACTAGGGACCATTTTACATTTATACATTTATACCAATCCCATCAACCTACAATCATGTACGTCTTTGGAGTGTGGGAGGAAACCGAAGATCTCGGAGAAAACCCACGCAGGTCCCGTGGAGAACGTACAAACTACATATGGACAGACAGCACCTGTAGTCGGGATCGAACCCAGGTCCCTGGCGCTGTAAGGCAGCAACTCTACCGCTTTGCCATCGTGCTGCCCGACCTCTATGCGTCACCTATACCCTGATCATCAGCTTCTCATTACAAAGCTAACAAGCTGAGGCTCTCTGAGCATCCTGCAATGGGAATTTCTCAGTTAAACCTATGTGCACACGCACACTCTGTCATCACCATTTTATTATCCTGCCATTTTAGTCCACTAAATCTGCAGCATGACTGCCTTCTGGGACCCGTTTCAAAAGCCTTTCCTCCTCCTGGCTGCTGGGGAGTGTATCCAGCTGATCTCTGAGCTCAGCATCCCTCCACCCAAACACAACCCTCTGGCACCTCATGCTTATGCTCCCTTCTGGGAATAGCCATTCAATTTAAGATTGATCATGATCTAACTTCAAGAATTCTGTTTGAGGTTTTATGATCGGATGCAAAGAATCATTATTCAGAACAATCTAGCAAGCAGCTGCGTATCAAATCGATGTGCTGTTAATTTTAGCTGTATTATTCAAAATATGTATTTTGTGTATTTATAGAGTTGCTGCCTTACAGCGCCAGAGACCCAGGTTCGATCCTGATTATGGGCGCTATCTGTATAGAGTTTGTACGTTCTCCCTGTGACCACGTGGGATTTCTCTGGGTGCTCTGGTTCCCTCCCACGCTCCAAAGACGTACAGGTTTGCAGGTTAATTGGCTTTGGTAAATAGTAAATTGTCCCTAGTGTGTAGGAGAGTGCTGGTGTACAAGCGATCGCTGGTCGGCACGGACTCAGTGGGTCGAAGGGCCTGTTTCCCTGCTGCATCTCTAAACTGAACTATAACGACTGTACATCTTGGGAATAGAGGTAGCAGATTCTCTAAAGTCTAACGACATATATCTAAACATAACTTAATAGCGATAACAAACAGGCAAATGCTAGTTTGTCAAATAGTAAACTGTGACACGAACCTTTTAACATAATTGATGACTGTTTCTTATCTTGAGTAGTATCTACCCTACAGAGCGAACATCTAAAATGAAGATGGACACAAAAAACTGGAGTTACTCAGCGGGCCAGGCAGCTTCTCTGGAGAGAAAGAATGGGTGACGCTTCGGGTCGAGACCCTTCTTCCTTAAATATATGTTTAAGAGGGGGAGGACCGGTGGAGACGGGAAAAGGGGGTCATCACTGGATGGTGAGGACTCCTTCCCATGGAAAAAGGCATGGAGGCGGTGGTGACGGAAGAAAAGCTCGTTGAGGTGGGGGCAGGGGGAACGAAGGAAGGTGAGGCCTCTGTTGAGGACAAACCGTTCTGTATCGGAAAGGGGGAGGTCAGGGGGGGATGGTGAAGACATGACAAGGGTGGGGGTTGGGGGGGTCAAACCTACATTTTAAACGCAATTGTCCTTTAGCATTCCCTTCAAAAGATGCAAGGTTGCCTGACTAGGTTTTCATCACTAGCCACATTGTTCTGCACAGTTCACTTTGAAGTGTAATGTGTAATGACAGGGCTGTTGTTGTGAATGCCGGTAATTTTATTAGAAGGCTTAAATGAAAAGTCTGCTGACATTTTGAATACAATACCTAAATACCTCTAATTACAGTAAATTGAAAGGCAGTTAAAATTTTACTTTGCATAATTAATTCTGAGCAAGTCTTACTGAGCTTGAATCCGTTGCCTCTGATCTGTACGTTACCTTAGCCCAGTTGTTAACGCTCATGCCTTTGGTGAGAAGGGAATGAAGGAATTTGCACTGATCATGGGGTTAGAATGTCTCAAAGGACTTACAATAAATTGGGTATCTTTAACAAATGCAACTACAATCTAAACAGAAAATTAAAGATCTAATTTTTCCCTAGGTTTAGTTTAGAGATACAGCATAGAATTCTCATTAGAATTTAGAAGATTGAGGGGGGATCTTATAGAAACTTACAAAATTCTTAAGGGGTTGGACAGGCTAGATGCAGGAAGATTGTTCCCGATGTTGTGGAAGTCCAGAACAAGGGGTCACAGTTTAAGGATAAGGGGGAAGTATTTTAGGACCGAGATGAGAAAAAAAAATTTCACACAGAGAGTGGTGAATCTGCGGAATTTCATTTCGGAGTCACGTGAGTGACTTCGTGAAGAGCCCGCCGGCGCGCATGCTCGACATATCGTCGTAACGCGTTGCTGCGACGGCTGGCGGTGGAGCGCGCTCCTCGCCAGCCCTTCATAAGGGGCCACGGAGGTGAGTATTCTACCTTTAGTTGGTGGTCCTTGTTGTCTGATTATGTCTTGCAGCAAGGACATGGATGGGAGTTCGAAGGGCCGGAGGACGTCAGGACGAGTTCGTCGGTCAACAGTTCCGGGGCCTTTACCATCGGCAGTACCTGCAGCGCAGGCCGGGACTCAGGCGGAGATGTGGGTAAGCCCTGTGATTACAGGTCCAGGTCCGCCAGCACACCACAGCTCGGAGGAGTTCGACGAGGAGGAGTGTGGTGTGCCGCCAGAGCAGGGGGACCCTGCCATGGCAGTCAGGTCGTCAGCGGGCTCGCTGGCGACCTCGAGCAGGGCACGTGCCGTTGCACGGTCTGTTCCACTCAGCCCTCCGAGAAGGGGGAGGGCAGGAGCCCAGAAGCCTAACCTTGTTAGGGCTAAGGCATTGCCTATCGCGGAGGAGCGGTCAGGTTCCAGGGCGAGACCCGGGGCGGCTGTGAGGTCCAGCCGGCACACCCCGACTCTCGACGCCGGGACGGGTCGGTCGAGTCGGGTCTCGTCACGGTCGCCGAGCCCCCCATGGATGGGTGGGCGAGACCATGCGTCGGCAACGTCCACGATGTGGGCAGCCGGCAAGACTGCGCGGGCCCCAGGCAGCCATGCTTCGGCTGGTGCCGACACCTCGCCGCAAGTGCCCTTAGTGGCAGCGGCTTCAGCTCCCGCTAAACAGAGGCGGTTGAACACGCCCGCGCAGGAATCGCGCAGTTTCGCCTCGGCGGCTGTTAGCGACAACTACCGGCACCGGCAGGGCCTCGACGAGGTGCGGGCCGATGACAGGAGCCCGGTTTTCTTTTCAGAGCCGGAGGACTCCGACCACCTGAGTGTTCAGGGTGAAGGGCGTATTGACCGTATGGAGCGGCTGCTGGAGCTCCTGCTTCAAGTCAACAACAGCAGGGCAGCAACAGGCACAGGGCGTCTTCACCAACATCTACTATCAGCCTGGAGCAGCAGGAGGAGGAGGTTCTGGTGGATCCCGTACCAACTCCGTTGGAGGTGCCAGCGGAAGAACTCTTGGATGTGGCGACCAAATTCGCGGCCCCACATACGGCTGGTCTTCCTCTAAATACAAAGCTGGCAGCCACAGTGGACTTTCTTAATAATCAGGTGCTGCAGGAAGAAGTCCTCATCCAGGCTATGAGCCGGCACAAGGCTCCATCAAACTGCAACTCCCTCAACGTGCCTGTGGTCAATACGCCAATATGGGGCAACATCAGTGCGGCTATCCGTCAACAGGAGCTAAAATTGCAGCGGATCCTGAAACTCCTCACGGCCGGTATTACCGCCTTTGCGCGGTCGGTGGACGGGGACGAACTGAATTTGGACCAGGAAGATGCTCTGGCCTTATTGTGCGCGACCCAGCACGAAATCAACGGGTTTCGCAAAAACAGCATCCGCCCAGCACTCAACCCGAAGTTTGCAGGATTGTGCAAACCGCCGCCGCCGCCGCCCCGTCAGCTCTTTGGTGAGGACCTCTCGAAGAGAGTCAAAGAGCTTGACGAACAAGCCAAAACGGTGGGGATCATGCGCTCTCAGAGTGCCCCCACACCGTCAGGCTCAAAAGCTCCATACATTCGCTCACGAGGGTCGGCCGGTGCCTCGACGAGGACTCGCCCTCTAGCTCCACAACGACAACAGCACCAGAACCAGCACCAAGGGTCTTTTTTAGGACAGGGTCGGCAGAGACCTTTGTGGAAATCGAAGACGCCGCGCCCTCAAGCCAACCCAGCACCTCCACGGCCACCCACACGTGTCAAGGACCGCCGGTAACCATGGAGGTGAGGGGGTCTGGTTCTTTTTTTTCTCTCTGTTTAACTTCCCATGTTGGTGGTCGTTTACGGTTGTTTTTGGATGCATGGGGTAATTTTACTGGTGATGAGTATGTGTTGCGGAATATTCGGGGGCATAAAATTGAGTTTATTAATGGCGACATTCCTCCATCCCAGCACATGCCTGGTCGTACGTTCAAATTGTCTGCTGCAGAACAGGCAGCAGGTTACAAGGAAATTTTAAGTTTGGAACAGAAGGGTGTGATTGAGAAAACGGTGCATGAGCCAATTGAATTTGTTTCGAACATATTTACTAGACCTAAGAAGGATGGAGGCTGTCGTGTCATTATTGATCTAACCCGTTTGAATACGTTTGTAACATATACTCATTTTAAAATGGATACGTTTGAAACAACCAAATCATTGATTTCTCATGGCTGCTTTATGGCATGCATTGATTTGAGGGATGCATATTATTCAGTATCCATCCAGAAAGATGATAGAAGGTTTTTGAAATTTATCTGGATGGGGCAACTTTGGCAGTATAAGGCTTTGCCTAATGGGCTTACTACAGCCCCTAGATTGTTCACTAAATTGGTGAAGCCAATCATGGCTTATTTGAGACAACGACATCATATAGTTATGGCCTATTTAGATGATGTCTTTATTGTGGGCCACACCCTGCAATTGGCTGAACAGGGTGTTGCAGCTGCTGTCAATATATTTCAACAATTAGGATTCATTGTCCATCCAGAGAAATCAAAGTTCTGCCCTGCCCAGGTAATTAATTACCTAGGGTTCACGGTTAACTCAATGAGCATGAGGATAACTATACCAATTAACAAAATTGAGGAAGTCACTAAGGTGTGCAGAGATTTAATTGGCACCAATATACCATCGATTCGGCATACAGCCACAGTAATTGGCAAGTTAGTGGCTTTGTTTCCGGCAGCACGATATGGACCTTCGCATTATCAGAATTTGCAAAGAGCTAAAATTACTGCGTTAAAACGGAACGCTGGTCATTACGATCGATCAATGCAGCTGCCGTCCGAAGCGATAACTGAGTTGCAATGGTGGGTGTGTCACATTAGCAACTCATTTAAGCCTGTTAGGGAGGCTAATCCGGTGGTATATTTACAGACTGATGCAAGCTCCAATGGCTGGGGAGCTACTGATAATTGCTCTAGTTGTGGGGGTAGATGGGACACCCTTGAGGCATCCATGTTGTTGACTCAAGGGATTAACTATTTGGAGTTGCTGGCAGCATTCCACGGACTTCGTGCATATTGTTCCAAGCTTGTTGGAGCACACGTCCGTCTCCAAATAGACAACACCACAGCTGTGGCATATTTAAACCATATGGGTGGTACCAGGTCAGTTTCGTGTGACAAATTGGCTAACTCAATTTGGCTCTGGTGTATTCAAAGAGACATTTGGATTTCAGCTACCTATTTGCCAGGTGAGCTTAATACTGTGGCGGACACCAGGTCACGCAAATTTAATGACAACATTGAATGGATGTTGCATCCTGAGATTTTTGCTAAAGTCACAGCCAAATTTGGTAAACCGGACATTGACCTTTTTGCGTCACGGTTGAACCATCAGGTACCAGCCTACGTTTCATGGGAACCAGATCCTGGGGCAATAGCGCTAGATGCATTCTCGCTGGACTGGGGGAATTGGTTTTTCTATGCCTTCCCTCCGTTTTGCCTCATCAGTCGGGTATTGCGAAAGATTCAGGCAGATGCTGCCAAGGGCATCCTTATTATACCCGACTGGCCCACACAGCCTTGGTATCCGGTGGTCTTTGACATGCTCAACGAACCTTGGGTCCTTTTGAAGGGTTGCCCACAATTGGTTACTCACCCTGTCTCAGGGGAGCCACATCCCTGCCATGGCTATTTAAATTTGTTGGCTTGCAGGTTCTGAACAGGCCGTTAGTCCAATACGGCCTCTCGGCTCGGACCATGTATACCATCGGGGCGTCGTGTCGAGAGTCCACAAGGCGAAGATACCGCTCGCATATTAAGAAGTGGGAAGCCTACTGCAGCCGCTCTCGCATCACGTACGATGACGTGACAATAACCGACGTCCTGGAATTCCTCGCGGGGTTGCACCATGATGAACACTTAAGTTACAGTGCCATCAACAGCGCCAGAAGTGCGCTATCATTCTACCTCAAGATTGGGGTAGGATCCAACTGGCTAGTGTCCAGACTCATGCGGGGTATATTCAATATGAATCCGCCTACACCACGCTATAATATCACCTGGGATGTCAGGGACGTATTAACCCTGCTCAGGACGTGGTCTCCAATGGAAGGGCTCCAACTGGACCAACTCACCATGAAGCTGGTGATGTTACTAGCGCTGACTTCAGCTCAGAGGGTACAGACACTACACAAACTTTGTGTCGACAGAATGACATCTACCCCTACAGAAGTAGTCTTTTTCATTGACGAGCTACTAAAGCAGCATAGACCTGGGTGCACAGGGCTGCAGCTGAAGTTCCCGGCATACCCCGCAGATGCTAGGCTATGTTTAGCCTCACATATCCGCCACTATGTCAAGGTGACGGCACGCATCAGAGGAATGGAGAGATACCTGCTTGTCACTCATAAGAGACCTCATCATCGAGTGACAGTCCAGACGATATCCAGGTGGCTTCGAGTCGTCTTGGGTAAGTCAGGTATCGACATTAATGTGTTCAAGTCTCATTCCACCAGGGCTGCATCGACGTCAGCGGCGAGGGTCATGGAGGTGCCCATGGACCAAATTCTCGCCACAGCAGGATGGGCGAACGAAGCTGTGTTCCAGCGTTTTTATAACAAGCCTGTTGCTGCTCCTCTACAGTTCGCAGAAGCCGTGCTGAATGCAGGTCAAGAACGTGGAGATGTCCCCGCATGAGGGGTTTTTGATTTGTTATTAATAAATATGCTCTTGTTTTGCAGTATGAACTATTGAGCAAGTTTGTTCCTCCCATCCATCCCTGGTAGTGGTGTGTCAGCATGGACGTGGTCCAGGGCGTGTAATCACAGAAGCTTTGAAGTCTTCACGAAGTCACTCACGTGACTCCGAAATGAAATAGTAAGATTGAACGAGAACTTACCAGTTTGAAGGTTGATCTTTATTTTATGAGGAGTCGAAGTGAGGGATTTCGTGCCCTCCTCGCCCAACCCTCAATCACCTTCATCTGGTAATCTTAGTCAATTCAATCATACTATGCGAAGTCATTTCTATTGTTGGTTCTGTGATTCCACGCCGCTACTTTGAAGTATGTGGAGCATGCGCGCCGGCGGGCTCTTCACGAAATCCCTCACTTCGACTCCTCATAAAATAAAGATCAACCTTCGAACTGGTAAGTTCTCGTTCAATCTTACTATTCTCTGCCACAGAAGTTAGTTGAGGCCAGTTCATTGGCTATATTTAAGAGGGAGTTAGATGTGGCCCTTGTGGCTAAGGGGATTTGGGGGTATGGAGAGAAGGCAGGTACAGGATACTGAGTTGGATGATCAGCGATGATCATATTGAATGGCGGTGCAGGCTCGAAGGGCCGAATGGCCTACTCCTGCACCTATTTTCTATGTTTCTATGTTTCTATATAAACAGTCCTTCGGCCCACCAAATCCATGTCGACCATCCGCTCACACCAGTTTAGTTTAGTTTAGAGATACAGCGCAAAAACAGGCCTTTGGCCCAATGAGTTCGTGCCGACCAGTGATCCCCGCACACTACTAACACTACGCTACACACTAGGGACAATATATAATTTTACCAAACCAATTAGCCTACAAACCTGTATGTCTTTGGAGTGCGGGCGGAAACCGGAGCACCCGGAGCAAACCCATGCAGGCTACGGGGGAAACGTTCAAACTCTGTACAGACAGCACCCATAGTCAGGATCGAACGCGGGTGTCTGCTGCTTTAAAGCAGCAACTCTACCGTTGCACCACCGTGCCGCCCGCCATTCTATGTTATCCCATTTTCTCATCCACTTCTTCCACACTAAGTGCAATTTACAGTGGCCTATAAGCCCACACATCATTGTGTCGTGGGAGGAAACCCACATGGTCACAGCGAGAACATGCAAACTCCAAACAGACAGCACCTGAGGTCAGGATCAAATACTGGTCTCTGGTGCTGTGGGGCACTCTCACAACATTACAATGCTAATAGATTGTTGCATCATTTGAGAGGATAATTAAAGTGATAGGAATTACTGTGTTTAATTGCCCTAACTTATTATATTTGACACCATTAATTCATCTCTCTGACCCGTTTTTTTGTGTTGGGCCCGTAAACACACCTGGATTTGCAGACACTAAGTGCTTCAATAACTCAGTGGGTCAGGCAGCATCTCTGGAGAAATGGAATGGGTGACGTTTGGGGTCAGATCCTTTCTTCTGACCTGAAATGTCACCTATACCTTCTCTCCAATGATGTTGCCAGACACACGCTGTCTTATTCCAGCGCTTTGCGTCTATCTTTCGTTTAAACCAACATCTACAGTCCCTTCCTACACACCTGTATTTGTACCTGGACTTGTAATTAGTTATGCCGAGGAGCAAAATGCAATGATATAAGTTTATAAGTGATAGGAGCAGAATGAGGGCCATTCGGCCCATCAGGTCTACTCCGCCATTCAATCATGGTGATCTACCTCTCCCTCCGAACCCCATTCTCGTGCCTTCTCCCTATAACTGTCGACACCTGACGTCACTTGAGATTTAGGTTTGTCTTTAAATAGTGCAAAAACTGTTTAAAATTTGATTTCTATCTAATATTTAAAAATCACATTGCTTCAGATTGTATAAAGAAACGGCACTGGCAAAGTCTCCGAATGTTTATTCACCATCTGGTACACGACTTAGAATTTTGTTGATAACAATCCGTGGATTTAAATATTGTTGGACCTGACGCCGGAAAAGGTAACTTCTGAGATTTTGCAGAAGTTCTTAAACCAGGTCTCTTGGGGCGGATCCTGTGGTTCTGGTGCAAATCATTAGATGCACAGTTCATGAAGTTTCATTGTAATATATGTTTTGAATAGGCAGACGAGACAAAGTGAATTCACGGCATGCCCATAAGGTTTTTTCTCCTTAATTGAGAGAAGCTCCGTGCAAAATCAAAAGCAAAAGAAGGTAACCAGCCTAATAATTATCTTAATTAAACATTGTTTTTGATTTACTTCAATGCTTTGTTGATTGATGAGCAAAAGATTAGCCATGGCAACCCACTGACTGTACAAACAGGGCAGAGGCTGGTTCTGCTCAGATGTGGCTCACATCATGTTCTCCATAGGGCTGTTTATCACAACTTGCGTTTGGAACATTTTGACGTGATCTAACCGCAGGTTATTGTGGCACATGGATCAAGTTGAGAGTCTAGGACCAGAGGCCACTGCCTCAGAATAAAAGGCCGTACCTTCAGAAAGCATATGAGGAGGAATTTCTTTAGTCAGAGGGTGGCGAGTCTGTGGAATTCATTGCCACCTAAAATCGTCACCTATTCCCTATCCCCTGACTGTCTGAAGAACGGTCTCGACCCGAAACGCCACCTATCCCCTTTCTCCAGAGATGATGCCTGTCCCGCCGAGTTACTTCAGCTTTTTGTATCTACCTTCGGTGTAAACCAGCATCTGCTGCTTCTTCCTAAACTTGTTCATAGAAACTTAGAAAATAGGTGCAGGAGGAGGCAATTCGGCCCCTTGAGCCAGCACCACCATTCATTGTGATCATGGCTGATCATCCCCAATCAATAACCCATGCCTGCCTTCTCCCCATATCCCTTGATTCCACCAGCCCCTAGAGCTCTATCTAACTCTCTCTTAAATCCATCCAGTAACTTGGCCTCCACTGCCCTCTGTGGCAGGAAATTCCACAAATTCACAACTCTCTGGATGAAAAAGTTTTTTCCCACCTCAGTTTTAAATGGCATCCCCTTTATTCTAAGACTGTGGCCCCCGGTTCTAAATGTTCCAACACTGGGAACATTTTTCCTGCATCTAGCGTGTCCAGTCCTTTTTTAATTTTATATGTTTCTATAAGATCCCCCCCTTATCCTTCTAAACTCCAGTGAATACAAGCCTAGTCTTTTTAATCTTTCCTCATATGACAGTCCCGCCATCCCAGGGATCAATCTCATGAACCTATGCTGTACTGCCTCAATCACAAGGATGTCCTTCCTCAAATTAGGAGGCCCGATACAACTGCAGAAGAACCTTTTTACCCCTATACTGATTTTTCTACAAAGACCAGGCATGGATTATAGACAATAGGTGCAGGAGTAAGCCATTCAGCCATTCGGCCCTTTGAGCCAGCGCTGCCATTCACTGTGATCATGGCCGATCATCCACATTCAAAATCCTGTTTCTGCCTTCTCACCATATCCTCTGCCTCTGCTATCTCTGCTATTCAATGGCTTTCATATATTGCGTGATCATTCTATGATTCCTTAGCTCCAGTTGAGATGAGTTGGTTCAATGTGCCACCATAGGAAGAAAAATACAGAGAGTAGGAACTGAATACTTAGAGCAACCTAATTATCTCAGAGATACTGAATGACACAAATCTTATCTCAAGCAAATGGTGAAGAATACACTAATTAAGATTGGTTCTGAACAAAAGACACACAGTGATGGAATAACTCAGCGGGTCAGGCAGCATCTCTGGAGAACATGGATGGGTGACGTTTCGGTTTGGGACCCTTCAAATATTCTGGGGATTGAATCTCAGAGAGAAATGCTTTATCTATAGGAGAATAGAAGGATCTGAAGAAGGATCTCAATCTGAAAGGTCACCTATTCCTTCTCTCCAGAGATGCGGCCTACCCATTGAGTTACTCTGGCATTTTGTGTCTATCTTGGATAGGAGGGAGCTTTGTCAGGCCAAATATCAATCTACATTTCATGATTTCATTAAGTAAATTCTACAATGTATTTTGCAGAAATGGAAATTTATCTATGATGAGTGCACTTGGAAAACTGCAGATACATTTTGCCTGAACTCCATACCATTAAAATGAGTGAATGGAATATCATGATCGAATGGAATACCATGAAAAGCTGACCCACTCTTGCCCAAAGTGAATTTCAGTATTTGAGATACCAACAACAAACATTTATAAAATGTAATAATTCTTCCACTTCTTCTTCTTGCGTATGGCGTGCACAGCCTAACGTTGTCGGACAACTTGTTCTATTTGATCTTATTTGATTGTGCACGCCGGGTTGATTGCATTTGTCGAAGCAGGGCGGACCACGTGAAGGTTGCAATCTCCCATCCCATACTTCTTCCATAATTTTAGAAAGTACACGGATTTATCTTCCAGTTAAAATTGCTCTTTGTTGGTTAGAGTCAGAATATTAGATGGTAATAGCTAAAGGCTGAATGGAGGGCCATATATCTGAATGTCTTTGGGAGGGGGATTCATAGAACATAGAACAGTGCAGCTCAGGAACAGGCCCTTCGGCCCATTATATTTGCGCCAAACACAATCCCAAGTTAAACTCTTCCCCTCCTCCCTGCACGGGAACTACATCCCTCCGATCCCTGCATATCCATGTGCCCATCAAACAGCCTCTTAAATTCCACAATCATATCTGCTTCCTTAACCACCCTTGGCAACACATTCCAGTCACCCACCACTATAGAACTTGCCCCGCACAGAATAGTGAAAGGCTTGGATAGAGTGGATGTGGAGAGGGCGTTTCCACTAGTGGGAGAGTCTAGGACCATAGGTCATAGCCTCAGAATTAAAGGACGTTCCTTTAGGAAGATGAGGAGGTAATTCTATAGTCGGAGGGTGGTGAATCTGTGGAATTCATTGCCACAGAAGGCTGTGGAGGCCAAGCCAATGTATATTTTTAAGGCAGAGATAGATCGATTCTTGATCAGTACAGGTTATGGAGGGAAGGCAAGAGAATGGGGTTGGAGGGAGAATTAGATCAGCCATGATTGTATGGCAGAGTAGACGTGATGGGACGAATGGCCTAATTCTGCTCCTATCACTTTTGACCTTATGAACACATCTCCGTGAAACTCTGCCCCTCTCACCGTAAAGCTGTGCCCTGGGCAAGTTGGGCCGAAAGGGCCCGTTTCCACACTGTATCACTCTATGACTCTGGTTTTTGACATTTTCGCCCTGGGGCGAAAAAATGTTCTGGCTGGAATGTGTGGGAAAATGAAATCTGAATATACCACCTAGTTTAGTTGAAGGCAGTTGCAATGTATAGCAATATTCAGTGGATTTATATGGAAGGATGGCTGGTGTAATTGGGGAATGTGCTGTCTAAGACTTGACAGGAAGTGATTTGAAATTCTACATGAGGATTGCCTGAGCCAGTTGTGGAAAAATGCACTTTCCAGATGTGTGCTGCTAATTTTTCTGTTCCTGCCTTTATAAAAACCCAAAGTTGTGCTCAGGCTTGGAAAAATAACATCTTTTTTTTCACAACTCCATTAAATAATTATCATTCATTTTGCTTTAAGATTGCTCCATGTGTCTCCAATTGCCATGGATCACTGGGCTACCCATTTGTTTGCAGTATGCACTGATCCATGGTGTGATGGTACCAATTAAGCAGGCAGCTGTCAATTTTAATAAATTAATATGACTGGATTGAATCTTACCAAACTTTTCTAGCAACACTTCATACAGACTGAAAGGTGATGCATGATGACTTTAGGCTCCAAGGGTTTAGTAGTCATACAGTGCAGAAACAGCCCCTTGGACCCAACTTGCCCACTTTGACCAATATGCCCCATCTGATGAGGAAAGACATCCTTGCCATAGAGGGGGTACAGAGAAGATTCACCAGACTGATTCCTGGGATGTCAGGACTTTCATATGAGGAAAGATTAGATAGACTCGGTTTGTACTCGATGGAATTTAGAAGATTGAGGGGGGATCTTATAGAAACCTACAAAATTCTTAAGGGGTTGGACAAGCTAGATGCTGGAAGATTGTTCCCGATGTTGGGGGAGTCCAGAACAAGGGGTCACAGTCTAAGGATAAGGGGGAATTCCTTTAGGACCGAAATGAGGAAAACATTCTTTACACAGAGAGTGGTGAGTCTCTGGAATTCTCTGCCACAGAAGGTAGTTGAGGCCAGTTCATTGGCTATATTTAAGAGGGCGTTAGATGTGGCACTTGTGGCTAAAGGGATCAGGGGGTATGGAGAGAAGGCAGGTACGGGATACTGAGTTGGATGATCAGCCATGATCACATTGAATGGCGGTGCAGGCTCGAAGGGCCGAATGGCCTACTCCTGCACCTATTTTCTATGTTTCTATGTTTCTATGTTTCTGCCTATGTTTGGCCCATATCCCTCCAACCTATCCTATCCATATACCTGTCTAATTGTTTCTTAAATGTTGCAATGGTCCCTGCCTCAACTTCCTGCTCCGGCAGTTCGTTCCATACACCAACCCCTCTTTGTGTAAAAAAACGTACCTCTCAGGTTCCTATTAAATTTCCCCCCCCCCCCCCCCCCCTCACGTTAAACCCATGTCCTCTGATCCTCAATTCCCCTACTCTGGGCAAAAGATTCTGTGCGTTTACCCGATCTATTCCTCTCATGATTTTGTTTTATTACTAACTCATTACTAAGACTCGTTACTAACTGAAGAAATCTAATTTTTCGCTCCCAAAACAAAGAAAATCTCGACATTGAAGCAAAATTGAAAAAGAAAATATTCAAGCTCCATGAATAATAAGGTTGTGATCTTGATCCGTCTTCAGCTGAGACAAGAAACAAAATATCAAATCTTTAGCAGTTATAACTGAAACGTCAGACAGAAAAATGATTTCCCTTCCACCTGGGTTTGGTCTCAGTGTAAGTTTGAGATGAAACAGCATCATTTTAAAACCTCCCTGACAACTGACAATGCCATCAGAATATTTCACAAAGGGCTGCATAGATCTGTACCAAATATTATGCAAAAACTCTTCTCCTCTCAGTATACCAAAATTCAATTACCATGTTTCAGAACCCCACTATCACCTGGATTTTAACTGTTTACTCATTTCTTTCTTTATTCCTGACAAACCCTTTGAACATGTGTAAAATCATGAGAGGAAATATAAAATATTGAGAGGAATAGATCGGGTAGATGCACAGAGTCTCTTGCCCAGAGTGGGGGAATCGAGGACCAGAGGACATAGGTTGAGTTGAAGGGGAAAATATTTAATAGGAATCTGAGGGGTAACTTTTTCACACAAGGGGTAGTGGGTGTATGGAGCAAGCTGCCAGAGGAGGTAGTTGAGGCAGGTACTATTGCAACGTTTAAGCAATATTTGGACAGGTACATGGATAGGACAAGCTTGGAGGGATATGGACCAAATGCAGGCAAGTGGGACTAGTGTAGCTGGGACATGTTGGCCGGTGTGGGCAAGTTGGGCCGAAGGGCCTATTTCCATACTGTATCACTCTATAACTCTTTGTTGGAGAAATGTTGTGTTGGCACAGGGCATGTTCTGGAACACCTCTCCATGTAAACTATTGAGGCAAGATGTTGAATATAGTGGACTATTTGTCCAGGTTGCATCAGAACAACATCATTGTGATTATAATGATTGTTGATAAGAATGAAAGCAGATTCCAATCAATCTAATTTCTTGAATGGGGTCTGCCCACATTTGGCCCATATCCTTCTAATCCTTTCCTACCTGTGTACGTGCCCAAATTTCTTTTGAATGTTGTTATAGTACCTGCCTCAGCTGCCTTCTTTGGCAGCTCGTTGCATATACCCACCACCCTCTGATAAATCTTTGCCCTCTCATCTTAAGCCTTTAACCTATTGATTCCCCTGCTCTGAGTAAGACACTGTGCATTCACCCTGTCCATTCCCCTCATGATTGAATACTTCAATAGGATCACCCCCTCAGTCCCCTGTGCTCCAAGGAATAAAGTCCTAGCCTGCTCAACCTCTCCCTACAGCTCAGGACCTCAAAACCTGACAACATCCTTGTAAATCTTCTGTGCGCTCTTTCCAGCTTAACCGCATCCTTCCGACAACAGGGTGACCAAATCTACAAAGGACAAAGGACATTTATTGTCACATACACCAATTGGTGTAGTGAAATTTGACTTGCCATGCAGCACACAGATAAAGATAAGACCCAACACTAAAGAATTAACAATGAACATAAAAACATCCCCCCACAATGGTTCCCACTGTGGGGGAAGGCACAAAGTCCAGTCCCATCCCCATGTCCACCCATAGTCGGGCGAGTCCTCACAGCGGCTTGGGACACCTGGAACGGCCGCTTCCCTACCGGAGTCCGTGGCTTCCGAAGCCGACAAGGCCGCGCTGGATGGAGCTCCACAACTGGCGTTCTCGCCGAGAGATCCCAGGCTCCCGATGTTAAAGTTCAGCACTGCCGCCCGCAGCTGGCCGCTCCACAGTCCCGCAGCTCCGCGATGTTCACCTGCGGTCTCAGCATTCTGCAGCTCCAGCGCGGCGACCCAGGCAAGGTATCGCCTGCTCCGCTCCCCGATGGTGCTCCAGCGCTCCGCCGCTGCCGAAACCGAGGTTCTGGGCGGCCCCCTCAGGAATCTGAACACAATACTCCAAACATGCTCTCACCAATGCTTTGCACAACTGTAACATAACGTCCCAACTCCTGTACTCAGCACCATAGCTGAAGCCCAATATACCGAAAGCCTTCTTGACCACCCTATCTATCTGTGATGCCACTTTCAGGGAACTATGTACATGTACTCCTAGGCCCCTCTGCCTTACAACACTCCCCAGGGCCCTGCCATGTACTGTGAAGGCCTTGCTCTCGTGTGACATCCCAAAGTTCAACCTTGCACTTCCCTGTATTGAAAAAACTCAATCGGATTAATAAGACACAATCTCCCATTTACAAAACCACGTTGAATACCCCTAATCAGCTGCTTTTGTGTGGAAAATGTTACCCCTCAGATTCCGATTAAATCTTTTACCTTCACTTTAAACATATGTTCCCTGTTTCTCAATTCCCCTACTCTGGGCAGGAGACTCTGCATTTACCCGATCTATTCCTCTCATGCGTTTTTGCCTTGTTTTATCAATGTTTTCATCCTTTTTGCCGAGTTTTAAAACACTCCCAACCACCGGCCCTGCTGCAATTTGATAAGCCTCGTCCTTAGATTTAATACCATCTTTAATTTCTCTCGTAGGCCATGGATGAAATATAAAAACATTATTTACGTTGGGTTTTTATGCCTTAAAGGATTTTTATTTCCAACATATGCGTTATTTCTTTAAATGTGAATTATTGCCTGTCTACTGTCACCATAACTTACAATGCATTCCCGCATTCAACCACAGCCCACAGTTCCCTTATGACTTTATAGTTTGCCTTGTTTAGATTTACAACCCAGGTTTTGCATTGAACTATATCATTTTCAAACTCAATGTCACGTTCTATAATACGTTTAGTTTAGTTTAGAGATACAGCGTGGAAACAGGCCCTGCGGCATTCTGAGCCTGCCCTGATCAACGATCTCCCACACACTAGTTCTATCCCACACACTAGAGACAATTTCCAGAAGCCAATCTTCATACATACATGCATGTCTTTCGAAGGTGGAAGGAAATTTGGAAGTTGGAAGAAGCAGAGATCACTCCGTACACTAACACTACCCTACACACTAGGGACAATTTATAATTTTACCAAATCCAATTAGCTTACAAACCTGTTGTTAAAGAAGGAACTGCAGATGCTGGAGAATCGAGGGTTACACAAAAAGCTGGAGAAACTCAGCGGGTGCAGCAGCATCTAAGGAGCGAAGGAGATAGGCGACGTTTGGGGTCGAGACCCTTCTTCAGACTGGTCAGGGATCAGGGAAACGAGAGATATAAACAGTGATGTGGAGAGATAAGGAACAATGAGTGAAAGATATGCAAAAAAGTATTGGTGATAAAGGAAGCAGGCCATTGTAAGCTGTTTGTGGTGTGAAAATGAGAAGCTAGTGCGACTGGGGGGGGGGGGGGGGGGGGAGATGGAGAAGGAATGTCAGGGCCAGAGGGCTGAGGGAGAGGTGGGGGGGAGGCAGTCTGGGTTAACAGAATTGAGAAAATTCAATGTTTAAGCCCAGAGGATGCAGACTCCCCAAGCGGAATATGAGGTGCTGTTCCTCCAACTTGCGGTGATGATCACTCTGGCCGTGGAGGAGGCCCAGGACCGAGAGGTCGGATACGCAGTGGGAGGGGGAGTTGAAGTGCTGAGCCACCGGGAGGTCGGGTTGGTTATTGCGGACCGAGCGGAGGTGTTCGGCGAAACGATCGCCCAGCCTACGCTTGGTCTCACCGATGTAGATCAGCTGGCATCTGGAGCAACGGATGCAGTAGATGAGGTTGGAGGAGGTGCAGGTGAACCTCTGTCGGACTTGGAATGACTGCTTGGGTCCCTGAAAGGATTGGATGGGGGAGGTGAAGGGACAAGTGTGGCATCTCTTGCGGTTGCAAGGGAAAGTGCCCGGGGAAGGAGTGGAGCGGGAGGGAAGGGAAGAATTGACGAGGGAGTTGCGGAGGGAGCGGTCTTTGCGGAATGCAGATAGGGGGGGAGATGGGAAGATGTGGCGAGTGGAGGGGTCACGTTGGAGGTGACGAAACTGGCGGAGGACTATCTGTTGTATGCGCTGGCTGGTGGGGTGAAAGGTGAGGACCAGGGGGACTCAGCCCTTGTTGTGAGTGGGGGAATGGGGAGAGAGGGCAGTGTTGCGGGGTATGGAGGAGACCCTGGTGCGAGCCTCATCTATAGTGGTGGAGGGGAAACCCCGTTCTCTGAAGAACGATGACATTTGCGATGACCTGGTGTGGAACACGTCATCCTGGGAGCAGATGCGGCGTAGACGGAGAAATTGGGAATAGGGGATGGAGTCCTTACAGGAAGCAGGGTGGGAGGAAGAGTAGTCCAGGTAGCTGTGGGAGTCAGTTGGTTTGTAGTGGATGTCAGTCAGGAGTGTATCACCTGCAATAGAGATGGTGAGGTCAAGGAATGGTAGGGAAATGTCGGAAATGGTCCAAGTATATTTGAGTGCCGGATGGAAGTTGGTTGTGAAATGGATGAAGTCAGTCAGTTCTGCGTGGGTGCAGGAGGTGACACCAAAGCAGTCGTCAATGTAACGGAGGTAAAGGTCGGAGGTGGGGCCCTGGTACGCCGAGAACGAAGATTGTTCGACGTGCCCGACAAAGTAGCTTACAAACCTGTAAGTCTCTGGCCTTTGGGAGGAAATCGGAGCACGTGCAGAAAACCCACGCAGGTCATGGGGAGAACGTACAAACTCCGTACAAACTTTTCAATGTACCTCGGTACACATGGCAATAATGAACTTAAACCGTACAGACAGCACCCGTAGTCAGGATTGAACCCTGGACTCTGGTGCTGTAAGGCAGCAACTCTACCATAGAGGGAGTACAGAGGAGGTTCACCAGACTGATTCCTGGGATGTCAGGACTTCCATATGAAGAAAGACTGGATAGACTCGGCTTGCACTCGCTGGAATTTAGAAGATTGAGGGAGGATCTTATAGAGACTTACAAAATTCTTAAGGGGTTGGACAGGCTAGATGCAGGAAGATTGTTCCCGATGTTGGGGGAGTCCAGAACAAGGGATCACAGTTTAAGGATAAGGGGGAAATCTTTTAGGCCCGATGATTTTTCACACAGAGAGTGGTGAGTCTATGGATTTCTCTGCCACAGAAGGTAGTTGAGGCCAGTTCATTGGCTATATTTAAGAGGGAGTTAGATGTGGCCCTTGTGGCTAAAGGGATCGGGGGGTATGGAGAGAAGGCAGGTACAGGATACTGAGTTGGATGATCAGCCATGATCATATTGAATGGCGGTGCAGGCTCAAAGGGCCGAATGGCCTACTTCTGCACCTATTTTCTATGTTTCTACTACTGAGTCACCGTGCCACCCCTAACATCGTGGTCACTTTTCTCCAAAAGTCCTTTCAAAGCGAGATTGACAATTTATTCTACTTTCATCAATATTTCTAGCACAGCCAAAGATTTTCAATGAGTTATTCAGTCATGGAGTTACGGAGTGAGCTCTGAACTGAACAGTCTGAAGAAGCGACTCGACCCAAAACGTCACCTATTCCTTCTCTCCAGAGACGCTGCCTGACCAGCTGTTACTCCAGCTTTTTGTGTCTATCTTCAGTTTAAGCCAGCATCTGCAGTTCCTTCCCACAGAGTTACAGAGTTATTCTGTGTAGGTTCAACTTAAATACTTGGTTGAAACTGTAGTGTTCTCATTTGCATGTAGGAAAAAACTGCAGAAGTGTAAGAAAGAACTGCAGATGCTGGTATAAATCGAAGGTAGACACAAAATGCTGGAGTAAATCAGCGGGTGAGGCAGCATCTCCGGAGAGAAGGAATAGAAACATAGAAGCATAGAAAATAGGTGCAGATAAAAAAATTTAGTCAGTTTTTATGTTCCCTGCCAGTTTTCTTTCATAATCCATTTTCCCTTTCCTAATTAAGCCCTTTGTCCTCCTCTGTTGGACTCTGAATTTCTCCCAGTCCTCTGGTAGGCTGCTTTCTCTGGCTAATTTGTACCCTTCATCTTTTGCTTTGATAGTATCCCTGATTTCCCTTGTTATCCACGGATGCACTACCTTCCCTGATTTATTCTTTTGCCATACTGGGATGAACAATTGTTGTAGTTCATCCATGCAGTCTTTAAATGCCTTCCATTGCATATCCACCGTCAAACCTTCAAGAATCAATTGCCAGTCTATCTAGGCCAATTCACGTTTCATACCCTCAAAGCTACCTTTCTTTAAGTTGAGGACCCGTGTTTCTGAATTAACAATGTCACTCTCCATCCTAATGAAGAACTCAACCATATTATGGTCACTCTTGCCCAAGGGGCCACGCACAACAAGACTGCTAACTAACCCTTCCTCATTACTCAATACCCAGTCTACAATAGCCTGCTCTCTCGTTGGTTCCTTTACATGTTGGTTTAGAAAACTATCCCGCATACATTCCAAGAAATCCTCTTCCTCGGCACCCCTGCCAATTTGATTCACCCAATCTATATGTAGATTGAAGTCACCCATTATAACGGTTTTATCTTTGTTGCACGCATTTCTAATTTCCTGTTTGATACCATCCCCAACTCCACTACTACTGTTAGGTGGCCTGTACACAACACCCACTAGCGTTTTCTGCCCCTTAGTGTTTAGCAGCTCTACCCATATCAATTCCACATCCTCCAAGCTAATGTCCTTCCTTTCTATTGCGTTAATCTCCTCTCTAACCAGCAACGCTACCCCACCTCCTTTTCCTTTCTGTCTATCCCTCCTGAATATTGAATATTCCTGGATGTTCAGCTCCCAGCCTTGGTCAATCTGGAGCCATGTCTCCGTCATCCCAACTATATCATAATCATTAATAGCTATCTACACATTCAACTTATCCACCTTATTACAAATGCTCCTCGCATTGAGACACAAAGCCTTCAGGCTTGTTTTTACAACGCTCTTACCCCTTATACAATTATGTTGAAAGATGGCCCTTTTTGATTTTTGTCTGCCTGCCACATTTCACCTTGCTACCTATTGCTTATATCTTCATTTTACACCCCTCTGCTCACCCCTCTGTTTCTCTGCACACATTTAAGATACCCACCACCTCTTATTCTCTGTTTATTTATTTTTCTTCGTTCCCCCCTACGTGTTGCCTCTGACTGCTTCCCTTCTCTGCCACCTGCCTCACACACGGTCTACTTGTTTTCTCTATTTGAGGCCTTCCCCCCAACCGATCTAGTTTAAAGTCTCCCCAGTAGCCTTTGCAAATCTCCCCGCCAGGATATTGGTTCCCCTCGGGTTCAAGTGCAACCCGTCCTTTTTGTACAGGTCACACCTGTACAGAATGGGTGACGTTTCGGGTTGAGACCCTTCTTCAGACTGATGTGAACGGTCTGAGTTACTCCAGCATTTTGTGTCTGCCTAAAGAGCTGCAGATGCTGGTTTAAATCGAAGATAGACACAAAATTTATAACCAGCCTTTATAACAAGACAAATCGAATATAGGAGCGAAGAGGTCCTTTTGCAGTTGTACAGAGCCCTAGTGAGACCATACTTGGAGTATTGTGTGCAGTTTTGGTCCCCTAATTTGAGGAACGATATTCTTGCTATTGAGGGAGTGCAGCGTAGGTTTACAAGGTTAATTCCCGGGATGGCGGGACTGTCATATGCTGAGAGAATAGAGCAGCTGGGCTTGTACACCCTGGAGTTTAGAAGGATGAGAGAGGATCTCATTGAAACATATAAGATTGTTAAGGGTTTGGACACGCTAGAGGCAGGAAACATGTTCCCGATGTTGGGGGAGACCAGAACCAGGGGCCACAGTTCAAGAATACGGAGTAAGCCATTTAGAACGGAGACGAGGAAACACTTTTTCTCACGGAGAGTGGTGAGTCTGTGGAATTATCTGCCTCAGAGGGCAGTGGAGGAATGTTCTCTGGATGCTTTCAAGAGAGAGCTAGATAGGGCTCTTAAAAATAGCGGAGTTAGGGGATATAGGGAGAAGGTAGGAACGGAGTACTGATTGGGGATGATCAGCCATGATCACATTGAATGACGGTGCTGGCTCAAAGGGCCGAATGGCCTACTCCTGCACTTATTGTCTATTGTCTAAAATGCTGGAGTAATTCAGCGAGACTGGCAGTGTCTCTGGAGCTTGCATGATGGGCTGAAGGGCCTGTTTCCACACTGTATCACTCTATGATTCTATCACTTCCTTGTCACCCACTGACCTGATTTGGCAACATAGCATTGTTCATTGTTTACTTTATTTACTTTTAGAGATACAACGATGAAACAGGCCCTTCGGCCCACCGAGTCTGCACCTACCAGCTATGCCCGCACACCAACACTATCCTACACGCACTGGGGCCAATTTACACTAATACCAAGCCAATTAGAAGGAAACTGAAGAACCCAGAGAAAACCCACGCGGTCACGGGGAGAAAGTACAAACGCCGCACAGACCACACCCGTAGTCGGGATCGAACCCAGATCCATAGCGCTGCAAGTGGTGTAAAACAGCAACTCTACTGCTGTGCCACCGTGGCCCCTTGACAATGCAACATTCTGAAACTCCATTCCTGACACCATCGAGAGAGAACCTCCACAACGAGGATCACAGCAGATGGAGAAGGTTTATTCATATTTTATAAGGGCAATTAAAGCTGTCCGTTAATGCTGGCTTGGTTTACCACGCAGGCAATACTTTGAAATAGCTGATCCGGTCCACGTTCACGCCCTTGACCAAGTTTGAATTCCATGCCTTTACTGCGTTCGTTTTAATGCTGTGAATACGTCCTCAGTGTTACACAGTTATTTATGGTACTTTAAGCAACGATCAACTAATCAGCGGCGACCGCACTTTCAGCAGGAACAGGACATAACGCAAGAATTAAGACGTTGCTATTTTGCTCTCTCTCAGCCGCTTGCTTATTCAGTGGCAACACCATCAGCCCGTGGAAAATGACAGCGACAGCATAAGAGGCATTAGCATCATGACAGCTCCAGAGTCAACATACATCCCACCACTGGATGGGCGGCTGAAAAATGACAAAGCACAAGCTGACATGTCAGGCAACGTGCCTCCCAGCATTAAGATGGGAAATTCACACCAGGAGACACAGGAAGCTGCTGCAAACTGGGAGCCCCGAGTATGTGTACAATACCAATGCAACTATTTAAATCCGCCTCTTTGAGACAGGGTAATTGAAATGTCTTGAAGAAACCATCCTTCCATAACATTGAGGAAGGAGTTACTGAACCCATGCACAGCCACACATGTTAAATCGTTTGCCCGTACAACACCATTAATCATGTCACGTCCACTGAACATGTAATTCCATTTCCCTTGTGAAAGTATTTCATTATGACCTTTATAACCAATTTTGTGCCGTGTTCCGTGGGAGTTAACATCATCTCGTATGATTCAGTAGTGGAGGAAAGAGTGCAGTGAATTTATAGCCAGCCTGAAGAAGGGTCTCAACCCGAAACATCACCTATCCATGTTCTCCAGTGATGCTGCTTGACCCGCTGAGTTACTCCAGCACTCTGTTTCCTTTAGTGTATCTTTTTGTCTACAAGAAATCTTTACATTTCATAAAATAAATGCAGATCGGGATGAAAAATAACCATTTGCAACCCGAAAGATTCACACATAGTCACACAGCGTGGAAACAGGCCCTTCAGCCCAATCACCGTACCCCAACCAACATGCCCCATCTACGCTAGCCCCACCTGCCTGTGTTTGGCCCATATACCTCTACGCCTATCCAATCCATGTACCTGTCCAAATGGTTTTAAATGGAACCTGCCTCAACTACTCCACCAACAACCTTTTCATACACCCACCATCCATTGTGTGAAAAGGTTGTCCCTCAGGTTCCTATCAAATCTTTCCTCCCACACCTTAAATCTAAGTTCCTTGGTTCTCGATTCCCCATCTCTGGGTAAATGACTCTGCATTTACCCTAGTGCTTCCTCTCATGATCTGATACACCTCTATAAGATCACCACTTATCCTCGTGCACTCCAAGGAATAGTGTCCAAGCCTGCTCAACCTCTCTCTATAGATCAGGCCCTCGAATCCTAGCAACATTGTGGGTTAAAAGACCTGCTTTCATGCTGTACTATTCTATGTTCTAATTGAGCTAGAAATGGCCTTTGAAACTTAGTACAAGGAACATCCTTGACGGGCAGCACAGTGGAGCAGCGGTAGAGTTGCAGCCTGACAGCGCCAGAGACCCGGGTTCGATCCTGACCACGGTTGCTGTCTGTATGGAGTTTTTACATTCTCCCTGTGACCTGCGTGGGTTTTCACCGATATCTCCGGTTTCTTCCCAAACTCCAAAGATGTACATGTTTGTAGACTATTTGGCTTGGTAGAATTGTCCCTGGTGTGTAGGATAGTGTTAGTGCACGGGGATCGCTGGTCGGTGCGGACTCGGCAGGCTGAAGGGGCCTGTTTCCGCACTTTATCTTCAAACTAAACTAAATGCTTCAAAAATTTACAGTCAATTTAATTGAAATAATTATGCATTCCTCATTCACCACTAAAGTCTTTGGTTTCCCCATTCATCTCAGTTAGACTTCCCAGGTGACAATCTCATAGCATATCACAGGAGCAAGTGGGAAGGAGCGAAAGGTTGGAAAGAAGGCACTTAACGAAAGGTTCCCACGAGCATTTGTGTTGATGAGGCAGTGGCACTATAGCTTGGTCAACCGCAGCCAACTTGCCTTGGGCCTTTTCTATCTGCCTCTCATTACTGAAGGTCCTGCTGTGTTTGTCACTCTATGCAGTCAAATTAAGATCAGCTTAGCTGAAGCATCATCATAGCTGCTCCTCATGGACATTGCCGATCTCATCAGAATTCAGCTCACAAACAGTGTGGCGCATCTGCAGTTTATATTGCAATTTCCATGTGCAAATGGGAGCCGCACTTCCTCACGATGAGACACTGAATGTGCTCAAGTGTTCAGTTCTTACATTTCAGCTACTCTTCCATTTAGCGTGAAGACACTGAGTCCTCGAGTCAGATAATTTAACTGTTACTAGTGTGAGGCTTCACTGTAATTTTAGCTTAGTTTAGTTCAGAGATACAGCGTAGAAACAGGCCTTTTGGCCCATTAATCTACAAATCTGCACGTGTTTGGAGTGTGGGAATGTAGCACTCGGAGAAAACCCACGCAGGTCACGGGGAGAGCACACAAACTCCGTACAGACAGCACCCGTAGTCAGGATCGTAAGGCAGCTACTCTGCCGCTACAACGCTGCGTGGAAACAGAACCTTCGGCCTCTCTAGTCCGCGCCGACCAGCGATCCCCACACACTAATGTTATCCTACATATCCTCGGGACAATTTACATTTATACCAAACCAATTAACCTACAAACCTGTATGTCTTTGGAGCGTGGGAGGAAACCGAAGATCTCGGAGAAAACCCACAAGGTCACGGAGAGAACGTACAAACTCCGTACAGACAGCACACGTAGTCAGGGTTGACCCCCGGTCTCTGGCGCTGAAAGGCAGCAACTCGATCGCTGCGCTACCATACCGCCCTATTCTTGGCATCATGTTGGGTACAGACATTGCGGGCCTGTTCCTGTGCTGCACTGTTCAATGCTTCATGAAGCATAGAAATGCTGGAAAATATAATCAGTGCAGATGTCTACTTGGCCAGCATGAACAGGATGGGCCAAAGGGCCCATTTCTGTTCTTTGTGAATCTGGAACTCTCGATCCCATCTAAATATTGCCAGACCTATTTTGCTGAAAATAAGGTACATATAAATAAGGCATAGGACAGGTTTGGAGGGATATGGACCAAACGCAGGCAGGTGGGACTAGTGTAGCTGGGACATGAATGAATGAATGAATGAATACGTTTATTGGCCAAGTATTCACATACAAGGAATTTGCCTTGGTGCTCCGCCCGCAAGTGACAACAACATGCAGTGACAATTGGGAATGACACATGAAGCATTAGACATTAATAATAAAATATTATTGATTAAACATGTGAATTAAATAAAATCCCAGTGCAAAAGGAGGCAACAAAGTTTTGGTTATTGAGTAAAGCTGCTACTACTCGTGGAAAAAGCTGTTTTTATGTCTGGCTGTGGCAGCTTTGACAATCCGGAGTCGCCTTTCAGAGGGAAGTGATTCAAAGTGTTTGTGGCCAGGGTGAGAGGGATCAGAGATGACCTTACCTGCTCGCTTCCTGGCCCTTGCAGTGTACAGTTCATCAGTGATCGGATGATTCACTGCAGCTTCCGGATGTCGTGTTTGGTGGCTGAGCCAAACCAGACCACGATGGAGAAGGTGAGGACAGACTGTATGATGGCCGTACAGAATTGGACCATCATTGCCTGTGGCAGATTGTGCTTCCTCAGCTGCCGCAGGAAGTACATCCTCTGTTGGGCCTTTTTGACTGTGGAGTCGATGGTAGCTCCCCACTTAAGGTCCTTGGAGATGATGGTTCCCAGGAACTTAATAGACTCCACAGATGTGACTGTGGTGTTGTTGATGGTGAGTGGGGTGAGGGGAGGGGGAGCTCTCCTAAAGGCTACTATCAATTCCACTGTCCAGGGTGTTGCGATGGCACCAGACCGCCAGCTGTGTCACTTCCAGTCTGTATGTTGGCCGGTGTGGGCAAGTTGGGCCTGCTTCCACCTGTATCACTCTATGACTAAGGTCACTTGGAGATAAACTGTCCCACCTCAGGTGCAAGGGTTGTTGTGTGAATATATTTTAATGTACCTATTTTACCAGAATGGATTAGAGGGATTTAGGTACAGGGAGAGATTGGATAGACTTTCTCTGGCATGTCGGAGGTTAAGGGGAGACGTGATAGAAGTATATCAAATTATGAGGGGCTTCGATAGGATAGACAGTCAGAGCCTTTTTCCCCAGGGTGGAAATGTCCAACATGAGAGGGGGAATATATAATGGAGATGTGGGACGGGGGGGGGGGCAAGTGTTTTACACTAGGAGTGGCAGGGGCCTGGAACACTTTGCAAGCGGTAGAGGTGGTGGTGGTGGTGGTGGCAGATACGATAGTGGTGCTTAATTGGTTTTTTGATAGGCACAAGGAATTGCAAGGAATCAAGGGATATGGACCAAGTACAGGCAGATAGGATCAGTTTAACTAGGCACCATGTTCTGCACAAACATTGTGGGCCGAAGGATCCGTTCCTGTGATGAACTGTTCTATGTTCCATGTTTTTATGGATTTTTTAAAAAAGAGATACAGCATGGAAACAGGCCCTTTGGCCCATTTTGACCACGCTGACCAACGATCACCGGTGCACTCTAGTCCCATCCTACACACTCGGGACAATTCACTAAAGACAATTAAGCTGCAAACCTGCACGTCTTTGGAGCATGGGAGAAAACTGGAGCACTCGGAGAAAACAGGGAGAGCGTACAAACTCCATACAGACAGCAACCGTAGTCAGGATCAAACCTGGGTCTCTGTTGCTGTAAGGCAGCAACTCTACCGCTGCGCCACTGTGCCACACCTTTTTCCATGTTCTATCTCCAAACCACATCAGATCCCAGCCATGCCCTGGTCTCCTCAGGAAAACTGAAGCAAAGTGACACAGCGCATCCTGGAAAAGGATTGTGTCTCTGCAGGATGACAGCTGCCGCCTGGCCTGTTGTTCAGTTCTGCTGTGTCATTGGATTGTTGCCAATGCAGTAGGTTACACCGTGCTGGCAGCCCTTCCGAGTTCTCACCTTGGAATATTGACACTGGGTCTCATCCTCATTCTGCTCCAAATAGAATCAAAGCCTTCACTCAGAACTTCCTTGTGCATTTAAAATATATATTTAAACTGCATTAAATCTACGGAAAATTACCAACTAGTGTCAGCAACAGCTGCTATGAAGCCAGAGGGTCACTGATTGAATTTAACCTCCACACATCTGCCGGGAAATTGGATCATGACGGGACAGATGGCTAATTTTGGGCATTTGGCAAGCGCAATGATGAGGAGACCTTTCTGCGATTACATGCTCAGGAGAATAAAGGTGTTGAGGAAGAATTGCAATGAGTTAATGAGAACGCATTAACCTATGTGAGAAGCAGTGAGTTTAGGCAGATGTCTGATTTTACTCTTCATTGAGTAATAAAATTAGACTGCATCATGTAAAGCATTTACTGATTCTAATTTCTCCAGGCTGGGTTAGGTAAGGCTGGTGCTATAGATTGCGAATGATACGGATGCAGGGAGACGGTGAAAGTTAAGACAATAAGAATGAGAATCAAAGGGGCAGTATGGTGGCGCAGCGGTTGAGCTGCTGCCTTACAGCACCAGAGACCCGGGTTCGATCCTGACTACGGGGGCTGTCTGTACGGGGTTTGTACGTTCTCCCCGTGACCTGCGTGAGTTTTCACCGGGTGCTCTGATTTCCTCCCACACTCCAAAGACGTACAGGTTTGTAGTTTAATTGGCTTCGGTAAGAAATTGTAAATTGCCCCTAGTACGTGTAGGATAGTGTTAGTGTGCAGGGATCACTGGTCGGTGCGGACACAGTGGGCCGAAAGGCCTATTTCCGCACGGTATCTTAACTATAAAACAAAGAGAGATAGCTTAGTTCAATTTCACCAAGACTTTTTCCACTTCATGCAACAAGCTTACGAATTTATTAGACATCTGTTCTTGAGGATTTTCAGAATCTGACTCTGCCAAATGTTAAAATAAGGGAAGGTGCAACACTGATGAACAGACTGAGGAAACAGGAGACAGAATAGATCAATGGCACATGAACTGTTCTTTGTTTCAATTTGCTGTCACCATCAGTACTTGAAAAAATAAAATATCTCCTACTCACTGGGACCTGAGCAAGTTGAATAGGTTTACTTTGGACTGCATTAAAATTTCCAATTGGAGAAAGATGGATGTTTGCTTGGAGCTAAAGGAATCAAGGGATATGGGAAAAAAGCAGGAACAGGGTACAGATTCTGGATGATCAGCCATGATCATATTGAATGACTCGAAGGGCCAAATGGCCTACTCCTGCACCTATTTTCTAAGTGATGGGGGAACAGCAGCTAAAGAGGCTAGAATGCTAGGGAGAAATATTTTGGTTCCTAAACAATTATATTTTTGTACTTTTATAGACAATAGACAATAGGTGCAGGAGTAGGCAATTCGGCCCTTCCAGCCAGCACCGCCATTCAATATGATCATGGATGATCATCCACAATCAGTACCCAGTTCCTGCCTACTCTCCATATCCCTTGACTCCGCTATTTTTAAGAGCTACTAGATTAAGTGGGACCCGTTGCGTTCCATGTTCACACGGGAGGGCTGGTCCCCCGACGCAATGTTCCACCTCTCCACCAATTCCAATATTAGTGGCCATGGGGGGGGGGGGGGGGGGGCTCTCTGGAGCGCTAATATGGGTGTTGTGGGCCAAAGGGACTGGTTTCCAGAGGGCTAGTATGGACATTGTGGGCCGAATGGATTCTTGGGCTGGCAGCTCAGTTACTCAGGCCTGGTGGGCTGGCAGCTCAGTCACTCAGGCCTGGTGGGCTGGCAGCTCAGTCACTCAGGCCTGGTGGGCTGGCAGCTCAGAAACTGCCAGAAATTCTGCCCAAATCAGGTGAGAGACTCGGTGAGAGAGAAGGGGGGAGAGGGTGGCGAATCAATTTTAGACATTTTTCATCTTTTTCTGCAGACCACAGCAATGAAGGAGGAAATTCTATCCTAGCCTGGATATCACAGGGAGCCAATGAAGGGAGGGAGAAAAATACAGGGGTGATGTTTAATGCTTGCAGGAGGATTACTTACTGATGTCCCGAAGGGACTCCTCCTGGGCTAGTACAGGCCTGATGGGCCGAAGGGGCACAAAAAATAATCTGAGTGAAATCTCAGTGAAAGGCACTTTTTATGGACTTATTCTGACCTGGCATGCGCCTATTGGGCCAAAATGTTCCTCCTGGGCAAATATGGGCATTTTGGGCAAAAGGGACTGGTTTCTCGGTTAATAGTTGCATTGTGGGCCAAAATTAGTGGTTTCAGGCAGGCCAAACAACTCATTTAATTTCCAATTCCATTTCCATTTCCATTTCCATTTCAATTTCAAGCACAGGGCAGGCTAAACAACTAATTTCATTTTCAGGGGTTACACAAAAAGCTGGAGAAACTCAGCGGGTGCAGCAGCATCTAAGGAGCGAAGGAGATAGGCGACGTTTCGGGTCGAGACCCTTCTTCAGACAGAATTTCATTTTCATTTCATTTCCATTTCCATTTCCATTGCAGTTTCATGCACAGGGCAGGCCAAACAACTCATTTCATTTTCATTTTCATTTCATTTCTATTTCCATTGCAGTTTCAAGCACAGGGCAGGCCAAACAACTCATTTCATTTCATTTACATTTCCATTGCAGTTTCAAGCACAGGGCAAGCCAAACAATAAATTTCAATTTCATTTCATTTCATTTCCATTTCCATTGCAGTTTCAAGAACAGGGCAGGCCAAACAGCTCATTGCATTTTAATTTAATGTCCATTTCCATTGCAGTTTCAAGCACATGGGCAGGCCAAATGGCTCATTGCATTTTCATTTCATTTCCATTTCCATTGCAGTTTCAACCACAGGGCAGGCCAAAGAGCTCATTGCATTTTCATTTCATTTCCATTTCCATTGCAGTTTCAAGCACAGGGCAGGCCAAACAATTAATTGCATTTTCATTAAGGGCTAACAAATAATTTATTGCAAGTACATTGCAGACTCACAGTTCAGTTGATTCACATTTGTGGTCTCCCCCTCACGATCTTCCAGAGTGACTGACTCATGTCCAGGCATCCGGGGTTTATACAGTCCTGACCTCCGGAAGAGGCGTTACCTTCATCATGGTGATTAACATGGTGACCAATCAGCTGATCTCAAGCTTTTTAAACACTCATAACTTTTTTAGTTTTCATCGATCGGAAAAATCAGCAGAGGAGGGCTGTGAGTAAGATGGCCAAAAATCATAGCGATATACGGTAGCGTTTGTTCTAAAATCAATATACAGCGCAGACAGGAAGTGGTTCCTTTTAGTTATATAGATGCGTGCTCAGCCCCCTGCTGTATTCTCTCTATACTCATGACTGCGTAGCTGGTCACAGTGCAAACTCCATCATCAAGTTTGCTGACGACACCGCTGTTGTGGGACGTATCACGATGGGGATGAGTTGGAGTACAGAAGAGAGATTGAGCAACTGTCCATATGGTGCCAGTACAATAACCTGGCCCTCAACACCAGCAAAACCAAGGAACTGATTGTGGACTTTGGAAGGAGTAGCATTGGGGACCCACAGTCCCGTTTATATCAACGGGTCGATTGTTGAAAGGGTCAAGAGCTTCAAATTCCTGGGCGTGCACATCTCTGAAGATCTCTCCTGGTCCAAGAACACTGATGCAATTATCAAGAAAGTTCACCAGCGCCTCTACTTCCTGAGAAGATTATGGAGATCGGTTTGTCAAGGAGGACTCTCTCTAACTTCTACAGGTGCGCAGTAGAGAGCTTGCTGACCAGTTGCATCTTGGCTTGGTTCGGCAACTTGAGCGCCCTGGAGAGGAAAAGACTACAAAAAGTAGTAAACACTGCCCAGTCCATCATCGGCTCTGACCTTCCTTCCATTGAGGGGATTTACTGCAGTCGCTGCCTCAAAAAAGCTGGCAGTATCATCAAAGACCCACACCATCCTGGCCACACACTCATTTCCCTGCTACCTTCAGGAAGAAGGTACAGGAGCCTGAAGACTGCAACGACCAGGTTCAGGAACAGCTACTTCCCCACAGCCATCAGGCTATTAAACCTGCCTCGGCCAAAACTCTGATAACTAATAACCCATTATCTGCTATTTGCACTTTATTAGTTTATTTATTCTTCTGTGTATATATTTATATATGGTATATGGACACACTGGTCTGTTTTATAGTCAATGCCTTCTATGTTCGGTGTGCTGATGCAAAGCAAGAATTTCATTGTCCTATCAGGGACACATGACAATAAACCCACTTGAACTTGAATTTGGATTTGAACTTTCCCAATATAGACTGGGAAAATCAGAGTGTGATGGATTTAAATGGGGTGCAATTCCTCAAAAGTGATCAGGAGAGTTTCCTCAAGCAGTATGTAGAGGCCCCCACATGTGAGATGGCAACGCTGGATCTAGCATTGGGGAATTGGGAAAGGCAAGTTAATGAAGTGTTTGTGGAGGAGCCTTTTGAGACCAGAGACCACAGTTTGATAAGATTCAAGATAGTTATGGATCTGGACGGAGAGGGTCCACATGTTAAAATGCTCAACTGGGGTAAGGCCAACTTTGAGGGTATGAGAGAAGGTCGCGCTCAAGTTGACTGGAGCAGGTTATTTGTGGGGAAAGGAACATCGGTCAAGTGGGATGTTTTTAAAAGTGTGCGGACAAGAGCTCAGGATATGCACGTCCCCGTCAGAGTGAAGGGAAAAGCAGGCAAACGGAAGGAAGCTCGGCTGATGAGGGAAATTGAGGCATTAGTCAAAAACAAGATGGATGCATAGGACAGTTATAGGCAGCTGGGATCAAGTGCATCCCTGGATGAGTTTCGGGAACTAAGGGGTAAACTAAAAAAGGAAATCAGAAGGGCAAACAGTGGCCAGGAGATAACTCTGGCGGGTAGCATTAAGGACAATCCCAAAAGATTTTATAAATACATAAGGGAAAAAAGGGTAACTGGAGAGAGAGTGGGACCTCTCAGGAATCAAAGTGGTGACTTCTGTGTGGAGCCACAGAAGATGGGCAACGTCCTCAATGAGTATTTATCCTCTGTATTTACTGAGGAGAAAGACAGTAGAACAGAGGAACTTGAGGCAGTCAATGGAATTGTCGAGAGTAGTCAGTGTTACCTTCGAAGAGGTACTGAAGGTATTGTCGTGTATGAAGGTAGATAAATCTCCAGGGCCTGATCAGATATATCCGAGGACATTGCGGGAAACTAGAGAGGAAATTGCAGGAACCCTCGTTGCAAGTTACGAGTCATCCTTAAATACCAGGAGAGGTGCTGGAAGACTCGAGGTTGACAAATGTTGTGCCCCTCTTCAAGAAGGGCTGCATGGAAAATGCTGAGAACTATAGGCCGGTGAGCTTAACATCTGCAGTTGGAAAGTTACTAGAGAGTATTCTGAGGGATGGGTTATACAGGCATTTGGATGGGCAAGGGTTGATTAGGAATAGTCAGCATGGTTTTGTACGTGGGAGGTCGTGTCTCACAAATCTGATTGATTTATTTGAAGACGTGACCAAAAAGATCGATGAAGGCAGAGCTGTAGATGTTGTCTACATGGATTTCAGTAAAGCATTCAACAAGGCTCCACATGGTAGGCTGCTCTGGAAGGTTAGATCACATGGGATCCAAGGAGAGATAGCTGAAAGGATAGCAAATTGGCTCCATGGAAGGAAGCAGAGGGTGATAGGGGGAAGTTGCTTCTCAGTCTAGTGGTGTGCCTGAGGGTTCGGTGCTGGGCCCATTACTGTTTGTCATCTGCATCAATGATTTGGATGAGAACATACAGGGCATGGTTAGAAAGTTTGTTGATGATACAAAAGTGAGTGGTTTTGCAGATAGTGAAGATGGTTGTGAAAGATTGCAGCAGGATCTGGATTGAGTGGCCAGTTGGACAAAAGAATGATTGATGGAATTTAATATAGAGAACTGTGAGATAAAGCATTTTGGGACGTCGAACAAGGGCAGGACCCACACAGTTAATGGTAGGCCTCTGGGGAGTGTTGTAGAGCAGAGGGATCTGGGAGTACAGGTGCATGGTTCCTTGGAGGTCGAGACGCAGGTAGATAAGGTGGTCAAAAAGGCTTTTGGCACGTTGGCGGAAATCGCTGTAAAAACATGGGGGGGGACACAATTTCTTGGTGGCCATGCGCGCGCACACACACACGCACACGAGGCTTTGGAGCCTTCGGCCGTGGGCCCTGTGCACGGTAACATCGGGAGCTGACCTGGTTGGCGACCGACTCCGAACTCCAGCGACAGCAGCTTCGTCCAACTCATCTAAATTTCCGGCGAGTACAAGCTGAGTCTATCCAGTCTTTCTTCATATGGAAGTCATATGGAAATCAGTCTGGTGAACCTTCTCTATACTCCCTCTATGGCAAGAATGTCTTTCCTTAGATTAGGAGACCAAAACTGTACGCAATACTCCAGGTGTGGCCTCACCAAGACCCTGTACAACTGCAGTATAACCTCCCTGCTCTTGTACTCAAATCCTTTTGCTATGAATGCCATTTCCAGCCATGCCTTCAACAGTCAGAGTATTGAGTAGAGAAGTTGGGAGGTCATGTTGCAGTTGTATAAGATGTTGGTGAGACCGCATTTAGAGAATTGTGTTCAGTTCTGGGCACAATGTTATAGGAAAGAAATTGTCAATCTTGAAAGGGTTCAGAAAAGATAGGTTCAGAAACGAGGATGTTGCCAGGATTAGAGGGTGTGAGCTGTAACGAGTGGTTGAGTAGGCTGGGTCTCTATTCCATGGAGCGCAGGAGGATGAGGGGTCATCTTATAGAGGTGTACGAAATAATGAGAGGAATAGATCGGGTAGATGCACAGAGTCTCTTGGCCAGAGTAGGGGAATTGAGGACCAGAGGACATAGGTTCAAGATGAAGGGGAAAATATTTAATCAGAATCAGAGAGGTAACATTATCACACAAAGGGTGGTGGGTGTATGGAACAAGCTGCCAGAGGAGGTAGGTGAGACTGGGACTATCCCATTGTTTAAGAAACAGTTAGACAGACACATGGATAGGACAGGGATATGGACCAAGCGCAGGCAAGTGGGACTAGTGCAGCTGGGACATCGTTGGCCGGTGTGGGAAAGTTTGGCCGAAGGGCCTGTTTCCACAGTATCACTCTTTGACTCCATGATTCTAATAAGAATGTGGTACATTAAAGCAATGCTGATGTAATTGCATTCCCTTATTTGATTTTGTATAATTTAATTTGGCCTCGGAGTGCTGGCCACGTTGATTCCCAGCAGAGGAACGGAAATGGGAGCGAAAAGTACAAAGCTGGGTATTTAAATAAAACACAAAGTGCTGGAGGAACTCAGTGGGCCAGGCAACATCTGTGGAGGTAATGGACAGGTGACGATTCAGGTCGCGATCTTTCTTCAAACTGTTGGAACACAGGGGATTAAGCTGGGGCATAGAGGTGGGAGCAGGTCAAAGCTGGGCAAAGAGTGAGTGACACAAGCTAGAGCTGGAAAGGATTCAAAGAGTGCCAGATAAGGAGAGAAGAGGAGCAATTGTTTGACCCTTTTTCTTTTCCTGCGGGATTACTTGCAGAAAAGAAACATAACACGGTGGCACAGCGGTAGAGTTGCTGCCTAATGCCCCTGTCCCACTTAGGAAACCTGAACGGAAACTTCTGGAGACTTTGCACCCCACCCAAGGTTTCCCTGCGGTTCCCTGCGGTTCTTGTCAGTTTCGACCCTCGTTCCTCCTCGCCTTTCCATAAAAAACAGATGTATGGTCAAGAGATATCATGGTTCTGGAATGAAAAAGGCGAAAAATGTGGACTGGGAAAATTGACTGGCTTTTGCTAGCAAAATGCTTGAGCAAGACCTGACAGAATAGCTTCAAGAGCCGAGAGTCAAGAGAGTCGAGAATGTTGAATTGTTATATGCACCGACAAACGTTAAAAATGATTCCCTTATCATATAGCTAGGCACTGTAAATGGCTTGTTTCTAATCATGTATTGGCTTTCCGCTGACTGGATAGCACGCAACAATAGCTTTTCACTGTACACTTGACAATAAACTAAAAACAAAACAGAACAATTAAATTCTTACTTGCTGCAGCTTAAGTGGCCCATTAATGCAGCCACGCACAGATAACATATAATAATGAAAAATACATTGAATGGTTCCTGTACTTCCATGAATCTTTGGTTCCTCTTATAAGCAAGCATCGCAATTTATGTTGAACAGAATTTAATTGTATCAGTGCCACCATTCATGAAATACTGAATATACCTCCCCATTCTTATAAATCACAAACCTTAGCAGCCAACGCATTGATATTCAGTAGTGTCAACCTGTAAATTATTCTCCAGAAGATAGGCACAAAAAGCCGGAGTAACTCAGCGGGACAATTGATTTGTGTGCGCGTTTTTCAGGGAAATAATCTCTAACTGAGGGCAGAGGGCTGACAGCGCTGAAGAGAATAGGATTACTTAATCATCAAAATATTTAAAAACTCAGGAGAAAAGATGAAGTAAGGGGCGGCACGGTGGCGCAGCGGTAGAGTTGCTGCCTGACAGAGCCAGAGACCCGGGTTCGATCCTGATTACAGGTGCTGTCTGTTTGGAGTTTGCGCGTTATCCTCTTGACCTGCGTGAGTTTTCTCCTAGATCTTCCGTTTCCTCCCACACTCGAAAGACGTACAGGTTTGTAGGTTACACAAAAAGCTGGAGAAACTCAGCGGGTGCAGCAGCATCTAAGGAGCGAAGGAGATGGGCGCCGTTTCGGGTCGAGACCCTTCTTCAGACTGGTCAGGGATCAGGGAAACGAGAGATATAGACGGTGATGTGGAGAGATGAATGAAATATATGCAAAAATGTATCGATGATAAAGGAAACAGGCCATTGTAAGCTGTTTGTAGTGTGAAAATGAGAAGCTATTGCGACTTGGATGGGGGAGAGATAGAGAGAGAAGGAATGCCAGGGCCCGAGGGCTGAGGGAGAGGTGGGAAGGGGAGGAGGCAGCCAGGGTTAACAGAATTGAGAGAATTCAATGTTTAAGCCCAGAGGATGCAGACTCCCCAAGCGGAATATGAGGTGCTGTTCCTCCAACTTGCAGTGTTGCTCACTCTGGCTGTGGAGGAGGCCCAGTAGGTTAATTGGCTTGGAATAAATGTAAAATTGTTTCAAAGGACAAAGGACATTTATTGTCACATACACCATTTCTGGTGCAGTGAAATTTAAGTTGCCATTTGCAGCACACCAATAAAAAATGAAACACAACATTAAAGAACTTGACATTAAACATGAAAACATCCCCTCACAACGGTTCCCACTGTGAGGGAAGGCAACAAAGTCCAGTCCTCTCCCTCTATGTTCACCCCGTGGTCGGAGCCTATGTGAGGACTCAGCAGTCGCCACAACGGCAGCCCGATGTTACAGGCCCTCTCGCTGGATGATGGAGCTCCGGCATCGGGAGAACACTCATCAGCAACTTGGAGTGTCTGGAACGGTCGCTTCCTCCCCGGAGACCGTGGCTCCAGAAGTCCACGTGCCGCGCTGGTCCGAGCTCCGACACTGGTGATCTTGGCGAGAGATCCCAAGCTCTGCGGTGTTCAAAGTCAGCACCGCCGCAGCTGGACGCCCCGCAACGACAGCTCCACGATGTTGGAGTCGCCGTTTACCACACGGCAACCTGGGTAAGGCATCGCCCGCTCCGCGATGATGCTTCAGCGCTGTGCCGCTGCCGAAGCTGAAGTTCTAGCCGGTCCCAGCAGGAAACGCCGCTCCAGTCCTGTTGGTAGGCCGCGAGGAGGGGGCGAAGATGCTGCTAGGAGAAAAGACGCATCTCCGACCAGGTAGGGACTGAGAAAAAAACCCCTTCCTCCTCCCCACCCCCCACATAAAAAAGATTGGACTTCCAAACTAAACTTTTTAACGTACTAAAAATTAAAAAAAGGGTGAAAGGACGGACAGGTGCAGGCTGGGCAGCCATACTCGACAGCGCCCCCACTATACTGTGTGTAAGGTGGTGTTAATGTGCGGGGATCGCTGGTCGGCGCGGACTCGATGGGACGAAGGGCCTGTTTCCGCGCCGTATTCCTCAACTTAAAAAAAACTGAACTAAATGCCAAATCCAAGAACGCATCTTGTGGCAAGTGTACATCTGCGAACAATTTTACTGACAGTGAGGATGAAGATCTGGTTGAAAATCTTCCCTTTAACTCAGGTAATCCTACTCCGTTTGAACACACAATGCAAAGCATCCACCCTATCCATCACATAACCACTTCAAAGCTGTATCTGACATACTCAGGTGTGACCAGTTACTCAGCAGCTACAGATTCAATATAATTATTTTCGGTAATGAAATGAGTCCCAACAATGTGCCTGTTTTGCTGGCAGGTGGCTTCTGGAAGGGAGCCAGAGACATTTAAATTATTTACTCAGCTTCATTTCTTCACGCCTCGCTAGCAAGAGATGATTCAGCTGGCAACACACACGATCCAGGGCTCCCCCAATGGCTTAAGCAATAAAAACACTGGCTTACAAACTGTAACAAGCGCAGGAAACTACAACGGCACACAGCAAGCAAGTTTAGTTTAGTTTAGTTTAGAGATCAGCGTGGAAACGTTAACAATAATCCACACACACTAGAGATAATTTACAATCATACCAAGCGAATTAACCTACAAACCTGTACAATTTTGGAGTGTAGATGGGGGAAGCTGCAGAACCCGGAGAAAACCCACGCAGGTCACGAGGAGAATGTACATACTACGTACAGACAGCGCCCCTAGTCAGGATCGAACATGGGTCTCCGGTGCAGTAATGCCCCTGTCCCACTTAGGAAACCTGAACGGAAACCTCTGGAGACTTTGCGCCCCAGGTAGTGGAAGGTAAGACCTTTTTTTCACCCAGTTTTATTCCATCAGGGAGGTCTTACCTTCCACTACCTGCAACCTCCGGCAACCACATTCAACTAGCATCGCAACCGGCTTTGACTAATAAATTACTGATTTTTAAAACGGCAACCTATTTTTAGTCGCCGCCGGTTTTGAATTTTTTGAAATAATGGCTGGAACATAGAAGAAGCGGAAACCACTTTCGACCATTAGGGAGACTGACAAAAACCTCTGGGAACCGCACATAAACCTTGGGTGGGGCGCAAAGTCTACAGAGGTTTCCGTTCAGGTTTCCTAAGTGGGACAGGGGCGTAAGTGGGACAGGGGCATAAGGCAGCAACACCACTGCTGTGCCACCGCGCTGCGCACTAATGCCACCAATGGTGCACTTTGCTTTCACCAACACACTCCATGATTAGAGACCATAGTGGGCACTTCCCTGGTGGTACATGAGTAATGATTGTAAGATATAGCAAGGAAACAGGCCCTTGGGCCCATCAATTGGCCATCGATCCCTCTTTTCACTAGTTCTACATTATCCAACTTTCACATCCACACTACACACTGGTGCCAATTAACAGTGGTCAATTAGCCCACAAACACATAACATAGAATATAGCAATGTTACAAAATTTTGAGATTTTAAAAATCAAGTCTGCAATTTATCCCATCAGATAAAGCATAAAAAGAAGTTTAATTTGACACCTAATTCACTTTCATATCTTCAGTATTAAGAAAGTTATGACCATTTTCATACTTGGAAATTAGCATCTTGTCCCCCATTGCCTTTCAATTGACTTCTCAAAAGCTCACTGATCTAGAACAGTCAAAAGCCCATAACTTTCTTAAAAATTAAGAGAACTCAATGAAATTTTCAGTTATTATAGATTGAAGCATTCTGAAACAAATATGAAACAATCTTACTTGGATGACCTGAAATTAAAGCAAATAATTAGTTAGTTATCTAATTGTAGCTAATTACAAAATTCAATGAGTAGATCTAAACATCTATCCATTTCTTAAGAAAATATCAACTTTTTTAAATATTGCCTAAGTGTCCAAATAACATTCACACAATAATCCACAATATAACATAATTTTTAAATCTCATTTTCATGAATTTATAGGCCAAATGGAAGGAATTTAGTGTTTAATGCCTGTAAATTAATGGCCATTTAAATCAACTAGCGAGTGGGTTTTAGTGGAATGCGGTGGATTGGAACGTTGCGGTTTGCGGTGAAGTCGGTATGAAAAATACAGCCGGTTCATACATTTTTTTTGTCCCCTTTTCGCAACATGAAAATGTGATTAAATGCTTCCTAAAAACCAAGTTTTTATGTAAAAATAAACAGTGTAGCTTCTTTTATCGCCTACCTTAGGTCCGTTCCGCTGTCACCGTTCAGAGCTTTAGAAGATGATTTTTAAACTACTCTAGTTAACAAATAATCTAGCGTAGTTTAAAAATACCTTTATGAATGAAATGTCGGAGTGATTTCTCTTTAGCGACGAAATCGCCCGACATGGATCGATTTGGACTGCCTAGTAAAGATCGGCATTTTAAACCCGCCCCCCTCTGAAAGGCGCCAAAGTCGCGCACACGGGGAGCGGCAGAACTGCAGCGCTGCTAAAGGTAGGTATTGTAACATACCTATAGAATAGCACAGGAACAGACCCTTCGGCCCACAATGTATCTGCCGAACATGATGCCACGTTCATTTACTCTCATCTGCCTGCCCATGATCCATATCCCTCTATTCTCTGCATTTCCATGTGCCTATCCAAAAGCCTCTTAAACCCGCACATCTCAGGTACGTGGGAGGAAACCGACCGGATCATAGGAAACTCAAACAGACAACCAGAGGAGAACGTGCAAACTCCCCAAGGACAGCACCCATGGTCAGGACTAAACCCAGATCCCTGGCACTATGAGACAGCAGCTCTACCAGCTGCACCACTGTTGTGCCTTGCAGGCAATGTTTTCTATGTAGACAAGAGATGATGCTGAGGCTCTGTGCAGAGTAATCCAATACTTCCAGCGGGTAAGAAAACTGATGCACAACTTACTGGAACATTGGTGGAGGACCAGCACATTTCTGTCTACTGTCCGGTTCTACTCTTTTTCATTTACTCATTTACTCCTGGGGTGGAGCTGGGAGCAATGAGCTCATCAATCGCTCATCTCTAATTGCCCACGGGAAGCCAATGGTGAGAAGGCTTCTTGTGGTGCAATGAGGCCCAGCTGTGCAGCTGCCTCACAGCGCTAGACACTCGGGGTGCTATCTGTGTGGAGTTCTCCCTATCTGCGCATTCTCCCTGTGGCCACGTAGGTTTCCTCTGTTTGCCTGCGGTTTCCTCCTACATCCCAAAGACGCGTGTGTTTGTAGGTTAATTGGCTTCTGTAAATTGTCCCTGGCGTGTTGGATAGAACTAGTGCACCGGGCGATTGCTGGTCAGTGTGGACTGAGTGGGCCAAATGGCCTGTTTCCATGCTGTATCTTTTAATCAATCCAGTGGCGCAGCGGGTAGTGCAGATGCGTCACAGGTCCAGACACCAGGTGTAACTCTGACTTCCGGGAGGTGCGTATTCAGTAGAAACCCATTGAAGCACGGCCACAACGGCAGGAGGTAGGGTTGCATTCCCTCAATTGCCTACACACGGGGCAGGCAAAGGGAGGAGTATATACCACTAAAAAGCTGAGGATGGGCTGAAAGGTTTGGAAAGCCTTTCAACTACAACTTCATTGGCAACTTGCCACATTGAAATATGAAGAGCTATATTTACCGGCCTTGGTATGTCCACACCTGGAGCATTGCATGTAATTTTAGTTTCCTTATCTAAAAAGTCATAGTTGGAATGCAACGAGGAATCACGAGACTGGTTTCACGGTTGACAGATTTGCTGAATGAGGAAAGGTTGCGTATACTCATAGAGTCACACGGCACGGAAGCAGGCTTTCTTTAGGGTCCAGGTTTATTATTGTCACAGTGAAAATCATTTGTTTTTGCATGCTATCCAAACTGTTCAGATATACATTACACAGATGCAATCAGTTCAAACTCAAGAACAACCGATAGAGCAAAGAGGAAGATAGAGTGCGGAGTACAGTTGCTATCACACTGTACAACTACTCCCCCTTCTGTCGTGGGGTAGACGGACTTCCCTTCCCCCCCCCATCCCCCCTCCCCCTCCCCCTCCCCCCCGCCCCTGCCCAATCTTTGCACATCCCCAAATTGGACTTTCCGCTCATCACTTTAGTTTCATGTTTCATGCATCTTGTGGTTTTTCTAGCAGTTGGCAGGCCAATTTCCCTCCTGGGATAAGTAAAGTTCTACCATATCGTATCTATTGTATCGAATATAGTTCTCAGCATTGTAGCACATTGGTTCCTTAGGCTAAGTCCAATGTCCTCAATGGGGTAGAGGTGAATTGAACAGTATCCAAGGGGAAAAAGATGGAGAAAAAGGGTGGGTGACGTTTCGGGTCAGGACCCTCCTTCAGACTCTTTCCTTTTTCTCCAGTGATGCAGCCTGACCCGTTTCTGAGTTTCTCCAGCACTTTGTGTCTACCTTCGGTGTAAACTAACATCTGCAGTTCCTTTCCAAGGGATATGGTGAGCCTTTTGGAAATGGTGCTGAACTAGAAGATCAGCCAGGATCTGAATTAGTTCAGTTTAGTTTAGTTTAGTTCAGTTTAGTTTAGTTTAGTTTAGAGATACAGCGCCGAAACAGGCCCTTCGGCCCGCCGGGTCTGGGCCGACCAGCGATCCCCGCACATTAACACCATCCTACACCCACTCGGGACAATTTTTACTTTCACCAAACCAATTAACCAACAAACCTATTCGTCTTTGGAGTGTGTGAGGAAACCGAAGATCTCGGCGAAAACCCAAGCAGGTCACGGGGAGAACGTACAAACTCCGTACAGACAGGACCCCTAGTCGGGATTGAACCCTGCTCTCCAGTGCTGCATTTGCTGTAAGGCGACAACTCTACCGCTGCGCCACCGTGACTGCCCAATTAATGGTGGAACATGTTCAAAGTGTCTGCCATCCTGGATCCCCCTGCCCATCACCTGCATGCCTGTCTATGGATCTCTTCTCTGTTGTTCACCTTTCCAATCTCCTCCCCCATCTGGTGCCATATGCCCCTCATCCCTCCCTTATCTAGTTCCACCTATCACCTACCAGCCTCCGTCTCTACGTCCTCCCCCTCTTTCTCCCCTCCACCAGACTCTATCTGCCTGTGTTTAGTTATACGTTTCCACCGATCACCTACCTGTCTCTGTATCAGCATTCAATCCTCCCCTTCCCAAACCTGGCTCCATCCACCCATTATTCCTTCCTTCATCCGGTGTTCCACTTATCACCTTCCAGCCCCTCTCTCACCCATCCCTCTCGCTCTTATACAATTGGCGAACTTCCCTCCGCATTCTCAGTCCCGATTCACGGCCACAACCTGCTCCATTTGCTGCGTTTTTCCAGCATCTGCAGTCACCTGTGCCTGCGAAAGGTCAGATGATATTCTCCTGCTCCTATACCTTGCAGTCTTACATTTGTATCGTATTCCAGATTGTCGCGACTCCGGATTGTCAAAGCTGCCACAGCCAGACATAAAAACAGTTTTTTTTCCACGAGTAGTTGCTCTACTCAACAGCCAAAAATCTGTAGCCTCCCTTTGATCTGGTATTTTGTTGGTTCACATGCTTGATCAATGGTGTTTTATCATTAATGTTTTATTATTATTAATGTTTAGTGTTTTCTGAGTTATTCGTAACTGTCACTGTATGTCATGTTGTTACTTGTGGGCGGAGCATTAGGGCAAATTCCTTGTATGTGAATACTTGACCAATAAAATTTCTTACTTACTTCCCT
This sequence comes from Raja brachyura, assembly GCA_963514005.1. Next base: position 17,500,358 of record OY740783.1, read on the forward strand.
GCTCCCTCCCCCAGCATACACTCAGCTCCTGCAACAGAATATAGAAGATAACCTGTTAAGATGTCAAGACAACTCGAGGTTATTGTCATCTGCACAATGTCACCACATCTTCTTCAACTAACCTTGGCAGCCTTAATTGTACCTTCCTGGCCTTAAGATGCTTGAAGGCCAATTAATTATAGTCAATAGACAAAAGACAATAGGTGCAGGAGTAGGCCATTCAGCCATTCGAGCCAGCACTGTCATTCACTGTGATCATGGCTGATCATCCACAATCAGTACTCCGTCCCTGCCTCCTCCCCATATCCCTTGACTCCGCTATCTTTAAGAGTTATAGTGTCATACTGTGTGGAAACAGGCCCTTTGGCCCAACTTGCCCACGACGGCCAACATGTCCCATCTACACTAGTCCCACCTGCCCGCGTTTGGTCCATATCCCTCTAAACCTATCCTATCCATGTACTTGTCCAGATGTTTCTTAAACGTTGCGATAGTCCCTGTCTCATCTACCTCCTCTGGCAGCTCAAACACAGGCAGATGGGACTAGTGTAGAGGGGACATGTTGGTCGGTGTGGGACAAAGGGCCTGGTTCCATGCTGTATGACTCTATGACTCGATCTGCCAGGAAGGTTGAGAAATTGAATGTCAAATCTTGTCCATTGGCAGGACCACTGCAAGTGGTTGCGAGCTATTTGAAATGATTCCACAGCGGGCCAGAAGAGAAGGCAGCAAGACTCCTGGACCAGGCCAGCTGGGAGAATGTGACTGATGTGTTTCACTGTGCATCTCCTCCAGCTTTGTCCAAAAGGATGCTTCCACTCACATCTGCAACCGTCTCCTGGCTAAATCACTACTCCGTCAGAAGTCATTACAAGGTGTTTTGTGTTGATAGACGAGTCTGCACAGGGACCTTGGATTCCGTCTGACATCTGTGGCGACCCTGGCAGGGAAATGGTGCCAGCGATCCTACTGTGAAGATTGCAGTGATGCTGCCATTTCCCGCGGAGCCCAAACGAGCAAAATAACCTTCTTCTCCTGTCTCACGTGGTTGGCAGGAGAACAGTGTGAGTGCGCAATGTCTGACGGCTGGAGCCTGCTGAGCCAGCTGAAACATTATTGTCTACAATTTGGCAGGCGTAGCAGTCCTAGCCCACAGCAAAAGCACACATTCCTCACATCATAACCATATAACCATATAACAATTACAGCACGGAAACAGGCCCTCTCGGCCCTTCCAGTCCGTGCCGAACATTTATTTTCCCCTAGTCCCATCTACCTGCACTCAGACCATACCCCTCCATTCCCTTCCCGTACATATACCTATCCACTTTACTTTTAAATGTTAAAATCGAACCTGCCTCCACCACTTCCACTGGAAGCTCATTCCACACAGCCAGCACTCTCCTAGTAAAGAAGTTCCCCCTCATGTTACCCCTAAACTTCTGTCCCTTAATTCTCTTAATCTCCATCCTCTTGACTCAGTTCAGAATTTTCCATTAATAATTGGACTGCTATATCTGTTCAGCAACGTTGATCCATATTGCTATTTAGTACAGTTTAGTTTAGTTTAGAGATACAACACAGAAACAGGCCTATCGGCCCACCGATTCCACGCCGACCAGTGATCCCCATACACTAACACTATCCTACACACTAGGGGCAATTTACAATTCTTATCTAAGCCAATTAACCTACAAACCTGGACGTCTTTGGAGTGTGGGAGGAAGTCACAGTTTCTGGAGAAAAAACACGCAGTCACGGGGAGAATGGTACAGGCAGCACCCGTAGTCGGGATTGAACCTGGGTCACTGGCGCTGTAAAGCAGCAACTCTACCGCTGCGCCACCGTACGGTCTGTATCCAGTATGCAGTATCAAAAGAAATTCATGGGAAAATGTTTGCAATAATTTGGATACGTTAAATTTGTTATTTGTTTGGTCTCAAAAATATCAGTAGAAGATAAATTGCATACACAATAGAACAACAAAGCCAATCTAAGTGTAGGCTGCCAAGACATTACAGAACGATGCACGTCAGAAAGACAATCAGCCCTGTTTTTTTTGTAGAAGCATAGAACTGCAGATGCTGGTTAATACACAAATGGCCACAAAGTGCTGGAGTAACTCAGCGGCTCAGGCAGCATCTCTGCGGAACATGGATAGGTGATGTCTCGGGACTCAGATGACGTTTCGGTTCGAGACGTTTCTTCGAACCTGCTTCAATCCCATATTTATGCATTTTTGAAATAAGTCTCCTCCCAATATTTTCTCATAGTTCCACAAATCGTGTTTTTTTTCAATAGGATATCCAATCCCTTTCAAAAAGTTAGCACCGAATCTTTTCTTCTTTTACCATTCTTTTAGGTCGAACATGCTGAATGTTGAGAATTCACATCTTTGCTAATAAAAATTTGGGGAGACAATTTAATGCTCCAAATCATTTGCGCTGTGAAAGGATGCAAGCCATGTTATCGCCAAAATGTCTTGGCACAGTCTCCGGTGTGTCAAATTAAAACCTTATGGTTCTTTGTCAGTGACTGTTTGGATGGCTGCTATCATTCAGTGGTTTGCTTCAGGGTTCAATAATTTATCAGGGACTGCATGTGTGTGCCACTGTGTTTGGTGTGTGTCTAGATAATATGCTGTGGCTCCCGGCTCCATAGCAACGGCAATTAATCATTTTATTTAAATGCTGCTGACAGTCAATTGTTTTCGCTGGAAATTGCCTATAAGCCGATCATCTGATAGTCCAGACGGAAAACAATGGCCTGTGATCTGTGCGCAGAAACATTATTCAGAGTTGCCAGAACCAAGACCTCGCCAAACACAAGTAATTGCTCAACCCACATTCCTCTTAAACAACTGATGCCCATCACAAACCATCGGTCAGCTAATGCTTCTGAACGCAATAATGTTTTGCATTTGTATGCCTGCAGGTCAGAAGCTGCAGGAAATAATAGGTTAATGATTGCTTTGGGTTTCACGAGCTGCTAATTTATCAATAATTCCACTGGAGGCCCGGTGGAATTATTGCAGTCTATTATTATTTCGCTGTGCCGTGCATACATGACAATAAAGAACTATTGAACCATTGAACTCAGCGTGCCAGGCAGCATCTGTCGGGGGAACTTGCTCAAGATAGGGCAGCACGGTGGCGCAGCGGTAGAGTTGCTGACATGCAGCCCCAGAGACCCGGGTTCAATCCCGACTATGGGTGCTGCCTGAACGGAGTTTGTACATGCTCCCCGTGACCGCGTGGGTTTTCCCCGGGTGCTCCTGTTTCCTCCCACACTCCAAAGAAGTACAGTTTGTAGGTGAATTTTGTGTCGGTTAAAAATAGTTAATTGTCCCCAGCCTGTGGTGCTCGTGTACGGGGATCGCTGATCAGCAAGGACTCAGTGGGCCAAAGGGTGTACCTCTAAACTAAACTAAATTCCAGCATCTGCAGTTTCACATGTCTCCATTAACTACATGTACTTATAGAGACATAGAAACATAGAAAATAGCTCCAGGAGTAGGCCATTTGGCCTTTTGAGAAGCACCACCATTCATTGTGATCATGGCTGGTCATCCACAATCAGTAACCCGTGCCTGCCTTCTCCCCATATCCCTTGATTCCGCTCGCCCCGAGAGCTCGATCTAACTTGTGACCTATAACAACATTTAACAGACATTTGGACAGCAAGATGGATAGAAAAGGTTCAGTGGGATATGGGCCAAACACGGGCAGGTGGGACGAGTGTGGATGGAACATCTTGGTCCGCGTAGACAAGTTGGGTTGAAGGGCCTACTTCTGTGCTGAATGGCTCTGTGACTTCATTAGAATCTATGTCTATGCTTCTATTAAAAATCTCAGGATACATTACCAAAAAAAAATTGTTTTAATTGGGTTTTTTAGTGACGGACTCCTTTTCTCGATCGGCTTCAAGAGGGTGAGGTTACAGCCTTTGCGATGAGTGTATGGTTTTGTGACCAAGCATATGGAGTTGATGTTGCAATCAGCCCCTTATATATTATACTTCAAATAACGGAGCAGCTTCAAAAGGCCACGAGGCCTACTCCTGCTCCTTAATCCTTGCGTTTGTACGTGTATAGAAAATCTATGGAACAGTCCAATAGCACTTTTCGGCGGCACGGTGGCGCAGCGGTAGATTTGCCGGCTTACAGCGCCAAACATCCGGGTTTATTCCTGACTACCGGTGCTTTCTTGATGGAATTTGTGCCCCAAAGGCCAGTATGATTGTGCATCAGCTAATCTCATGCCAGTGGCTGCCGCAATGCTGTTGAATTCAGTGGGTTACAATTCAATAGTAAGGAAGTATAGTAAGCATAGTCTGTATAGTCTATGCTTACTATACTTACTATATAGTCTATAGACTATATAGTAAGTATAGTAAGCATAGACTATACAGTATAGTCTGAAGAAGGGTCTCGACCCGAAACGTTGCATATCTCCTTCGCTCCTTAGATGCTGCTGCACCCGCTGAGTTCCTCCAGCTTTTTGTGTAACCCTATAGTAAGCACAGATCGTTCATGTGGAATATTGTCGAAAAAAACAGTCGAAGTTATCGTAGATGAGAGAACGGGATTGCGGAATTCCTCTGGGACCAGACCATTATGAAGTTAGGCACAACATGCTGGAGTAACTCAGTGGGACAGGCAGCATCTCTCGAGAGAAGGAATGGGCAAGTTAAGGCTGAACAGAAGGAGAGGGGGAGGACAATGACTGATAAAAACAAGGCTCGACATTAACCAATGTAAACAAGCTGGAGGCTGGAATGGCCAAAGTGTAAATCTCGAGGGGATTCGTGCATGGCGGGACGTTGAGAACAAGAGGGATTGGCTGCAGGGGACATACCCTACTGGGCGGCTTTAGAGTCAGCGCGGTGAGAAGCTGTTGTTCAGAGGAGGGGATGTGTGAAAGGGAGGTTGCCCTGACAGGACTGGACTAATCTGATAATGAGCGGCACCACAAAAGTGCTTTTGTGCGGCAAGTTTTATATATCTGCCGTGAAGCGTGTTAGCATTGCCATGGGAGAGGGTTACCCATGAGGCAAAGCGCAGACTGAGGGCTCATCAGCTGACCGACCACAAAGGGCAGGGCCAGTACACATCTCGGCTGAAGTGCTTTGGGTGAAAACTCCATCAGAATTGCAACCTCTTGAGGTATTTTCAAAAGAATGGGTTAACTGTTCGAAGATTTTGAACTCACATTTATGAAATTATTCCGCTGATTGTCTCCCCAGACTTGCACAACAAGTTTAGTTTAGAGATACAACGCGGAAACCTTCGGCCCACCGCGTCTGCACCGACCAGCGATCCCCGCACATTAACACTACCCTACACGCACCATTTATACCCAGACAATTAACCTGCAAACCTGTACATCTTTGGAGTGTGGCAGGAAACCGAAGATCTCGGAGAAAACCCAAGGGGTCACGGGGAGAACGTACAAACTCCGTAAAGACTGCATGAATAGTCGGGATCGAACCCGGGTCTCTGAAGCTGTAAGCACTGTAAGGCAGCAACTCTATTCTGCTTCTGCTGCGCCAAGTTCTGGACCCCATCCTGGAGAAAATATAATTATCACTTATTACTATTGCTGACAAACATGACTGTTTAAGATTAGGTTAGTTTAGGGATACAGCATGAAAATGGGCCCTTCGGCTCACCGACCGATGCTCACCGGTTTACAGTAGTTTTAAGTTATCCCACTTTCCCGTCTAGATCCTACACATTCAATAGACAATAGATAATAGACAATAGGTGCAGGAGTAGGCCATTCGGCCCTTTGAGCCAGCACCGCCATTCAATGTCATCATGGCTGATCATCCCCAATCAGTACCCCATTCCTGCGTTCTCCCTATATCCCCTGACTCCACTATCTTTAAGAGCCCTATCTAGCTCTCTCTTAAAAGTATCCAGAGAACCTGCCTCCACCGCCCTCTGAGGCAGAGAATTCCACAGACTCGCCACTCTCTGCGAGAAAAAGTGTTTCCTCGTCTCCGTTCTAAATGGCTTACCCCTTATTCTTAAACTGTGGTCCCTGGTTCTGGATTCCCCCTACATCGGGAACATGTTTCCTGCTTCTAACGTGTCCAAATCCTTAATAATCATATGTTTCAATGAGATAACCTCTCATCCTTCTGAACTCCAGACTATACAAGATCAACCGCTCTGTTCTCTCAGCATATGACAGTCCTGCCATCCTGGGAATTAACCTTGTAAACCTACGCTGAACTCCCTTAATAGCAAGAATGTCCTTCCTCAAATTAGGGGACCAAAACTGCACACAATACTTCAGGTGTGGTCTCACCAGGGCTCTGTACAACTGCAGAAGGAACTCTTTGCTTCCATACTCAATTCCTCTTGTTATGAAGGCCAACATGCCATTCGCTTTCTTCCCTGCCTGCTGTACCTGCATGCTTACTTTCATAGACTGATGAACAAGGACTCCCAGATCCCGTTGTACTTCCCCTTTTCCCAACTTGACACCATTTAGATAGTAATCTGCCTTCCTGTTTTTGCTACCAAAGTGGATAATCTCACATTTATCCACATTAAACTGCATCTGCCATGCAACTGCCCACTCACCCAACCTATCCAATTCTCATAACATCCTCCTCACAGTTCACTCTGCCACCCAGCTTTGTGTCATCTGCAAATTTGCTAATGTTACTTTGATTCCCTTGCAGAACATTCGGACAACTTCGTATGTGCGTGTGCGTGCGCATTTGCGAGTACACATTCGGAAATCTTACAGAGACCAGTTAACCTACAACCCCAAGTGGAGTCAGGGGATATGGGGAGAAAGCAAGAACGGGATACTGATTGGTGATGAATTCTACAAATCTGCACATCTTTGGGATGTGGGAGGAAATCGGAGCACCAGGAGGAAACTTACACGGTCACAGGGAGAATGAGCAAACTCCACAAAGACAGCACCTGAGATCAGAATCGAACTCGGGTTTCTGGTGCTGCTCTGCCAGCAGTAGCACTGTGCCACCGTGCCATCAATGCAGCTACACATCCCCAGTCAATATCAGTTTGATTCTAAACACTGCTTCGGTACATAAGTTCACAGGTTGTAGGAGCAGAATTAGGCCATTAGGCCCATCAAGTCTACTTCACTATTCAATCATGGCTGACTTATCCTTCCCTCTCTACCCCATTCTCCTGCCTTCCCCCCATAACCCCTGACCCCCGTATGCACTACCTTGTATTTCAACACTACCTTGATGGTGCTTATGCTTACTGGATAAGAAAGTAAATATCAATCTGAGCATGCACCGCCATTCAATCTGTGGCAGAGAATTCTCTTTCCACTACAAACCGGGTTTGTTCTTATTCAGGTACAAAGATTAACTTTTCCACTTATTTAGTTTACATAGAAACATAGAAACATAGAAAATAGGTGCCAAAGGAGGCCATTCAGCCCTTTGAGCCAGCACCGCCATTCATTGTGATCATGGCTGATCGTCCCCTGTCAACAACCCGTGCCTGCCTTCTCCCCATATCCCTTGATACCACTAGCCTAGATACCTAGAGCTCTATCTAACTCTCTCTTAAGTCCATCCTGTGATTTGGCCTCCACTGCCCTTTGTAGCAGGGAATTTCATAAATTCACAACTCTGTGGGTGAAAAAGTTTTTTCTCACCTCAGTCTTAAATGACCTCCCCTTTATTCTAAGACTGTGGCCCCTGGTTCTGGACTCGCCCAACATTGGGAACATTTTTCCTGCATCTAGCTTGTCCAGTCCTTTTATAATTTTATGTGTTTCTATAAGAAATCCCTTCATCTTTCTAAACTCCAGAGAATACAAGCTTAGTCTATTCAACCTTTCCTCATATGACAGGCCCGCCATCCCAGGGATCAATCTCGTGAACCTACGCTGCACTGCCTCGATCACAAGGATGTCCTTCCTCAAATTAGGAGACCGAAACTGTACACAATACTCCAGATGAAAACCATCTAAAGTAATACAGAAGATTCCACATTAACTATTATTTACAGTCAGCAAAACAAAGCACCTCAAAGTAAAACACACAGAACTTGAGGCAAAACTAATCATTTGCTTCATCCCAGGCATCGATCCAAACACTGTATACATCCACTGGCTCCGACGAATATGTTATTGGTGTCTGGAATTCTTCTAAACATACGGTGCAGGATATGATACCCGTATTTCGTGCATCTTAACATTACATGACTTTTCGTAGTTACAGAATGGACAAGTGAACTGTGTTTCTAACGTGCCACACATGTTATCTGGAGTATCACACTGCAAAGAATGAATACAGCTTCTGATTTTTTTATACGAATTACAATTAGTTTGTATTTTTTTTAACCTCATTCCTCGTGTGTCAGGTTTGCCCACAAGAAAGCTAAAGCATTCACTCAGGAGGAGCCTCTAGGCTGTAGGAACTGATTTGTTTTCTTAATTGCAGCTCCTGCCTTTCCCTCAAGCTTGGCTTGTGACAGGAATCATGAATAAATATCAGCATAAAATATCAAATATGTGTTGGCAGCACAAAACCATTAATACGAGTCAAAGAAAAAACACAGACAATTGGTTTTATAATCATCAATTCCTTTCATTCTCTCGCTGTCTCTTTCATTGCTCGGGCCGATAGCCCGGTTGGTAGGAAGCATGTTTGCTGTGGATCGATCTAAAAATTTTACCCAGGAGGTTAAAGAAACTGCCGAATAAAAACTGAAAGAACTGAACTGATACGAGTCTGAAGAAAGGGGTGGCACAATGGCACAGCACTGGAACTGCTGCCTCACAGTGCCAGAGACCCAGTTCGATGCTGACTTCGGGTGCAGTCTATGTGGAGTTTGCACGTTCTCCCTGTGACAGCCTGGGTTTTCTCCAGGTGCTCCGGTTTTCTCCCGCACTCCAAAGACGTACAGCGCTGTAGGATAATTGCCTTAGTAAAATTGGAAATAGTCCCTTGAGCGTGCAGGATAGTGTTAGTGTGCGGGGATCACTGGCCGGCATGGAATTACTGGGACGAGGGGCCTGTTTCCTAAACTGTATCTCTAAACGTAACTAAACTCTACTGGTGATTGATGGTCAGCATGGACTCGGTGGACTGAAAGGCCTGTTCCCATGCTGTTTATCTAAACCAAACAAAATCCAAAATGTAACCCATCCATGACCTCCAGAGATGCCGCCTGACCCGTTGAGTTATTCCAGCAATTTGTGCTTTGGATAGAGTCTTCTTCTTCTTTCGTGTGGCGTGCACAGCCTAAAGTTGTTGGACAACTTGTTCTATTTGATCTTCCGTTCGTGCACGTCGAGTTGATTGCATTAGTCGAAACAAGGCGGACCACGTGAAGGTTGCAATCTTCCACCCCTTGGATAGGGTGAACAAGTTTGAACTAGTAAAAATTAAAATAAGTCAACAGCATATTTCCAAACCACAGGCGGCAGCTGAGATCTACACATATTAATTAATTCATGCGATTGACATTGTCGACAAAGCCAACATTGATTGTTCACCTTCAGATGCCGTAGAGAAGATGACAGCCATCTGCTTGAGTTGCTGCCAGCCGAGTGATAAATGTGCTCCCACAGTGCGGTTAGATCTGTAATTGCAAGATGTTGCCTTGGCAATGATGGCACTCAATACCCAATGCAGTACTGCGTGCATCTTGATGATGGTGATGTTCCCGGCCCCCGGTTCTTTTCGGTGGCAGAGTCCTTAAATTTAGAAGGTGCAGTCAAAGAAACCTTGGCAAGATGCGGCAGTTCAGTTTATAGATGGTACCTTGTTCCTTAAGCAGGAGTGTGCAGCCAAGCTTGTGGATTGAGGTTGATGGATAAGGTGTTGAGTTGATGGGTATTTCTTTCCAAGTATCTGCTCCTACCTTGGTCATTGTGGGCAACAGATGGGTTTGATGAATCGGGAACTGAGTCACCAACTACTGTCTCTAAAAAAGACTTGTTTTTATTACATATGTAGCTGATCCAGATATGTTTGTGTTTGGTGATAGTCTGGCTAAGCTGTATGCAAAAAATATTCTTCACTGTACCTGGTACTTAACCATATAACCGTATAACAATTACAGCACGGAAACAGGCCTTCTCGGCCCTTCCAGTCCGTGCCGACCATTTATTTCCCCCTAGTCCCATCTACCTGCACTCAGACCATACCCCTCCATTCCCTTCCCGTTCATATACCTATCCACTTTTCTTTTAAATGTTAAAATCGATTCTAGCTCCACCACTTCTGCAGGAAGATCATTCCACCCAGCCACCACTCTCTGAGTAAAGAAGTTCCCCCTCATGTTACCCCTAAACTTCTGTCCCTTAATTCTCATGTCATGCCCTCTTGTTTGAATCTTTCCTACCCTCAATGGGAAAAGCTTATCCACGTCAACTCTGTCTATCCCTTTCATCATTTTAAAGACCTCAATCAAGTCCCCCCTTAACCTTCTGCGCTCCAAAGAAGAAGGTCTCCAAAGAAACATGTAACAATAAAACAACCAGTGAGCCATTGTCTACCGATGATCCCACAAGATGTTTAGAGGTGGAGGAATCAATGCTTCTAATTTTAGACAAATCGCATTGCGGGAATTTCAATATGGAATTGATCATTACTTGTCACGAACCAGTTACTTGCCTGAAAGTTGGCATGGTTTGCTGTAGCCGGGCAAGAGCTGTTTGTTGGACAAGGGGTTGAAAATGGAACTGACTACTCTATATTATTAGTGAAGATCGCTGCTCCACACCTCGGGATGGAGGCGAGGTCACTGTTAAATAAAAGTGGAAGTGGCCCGGCCCAGACGCAGCTCTGTGCAACAAAGTCATCACTATCTCTACAATCTCCCTCAGTTTAGTTGCCAAGATGGTGCCCAACACAGCCGGCTCGTTGTGTGAGAGTCACAGGTGGATATGTAACCATACATTACAATCACTCCAGTCTTTTAAATCCCTACTCCTACACCAACATTTCTTATTCCCTAGATAGACACAAAATGCTGGAGTAACTCAGCAGGATAGGTAGCATCTCTGCATGGGTGATGTTTCAGGTCGAGACCCTTGTTCGGACAGTTCACAAGTTATAGGAGGAGAATTAGGCCATTTGGCCCATCGAGTCTACTCCGCCGTTCAATCATGGCTGATCTCTGCCTCCTAATCCCATTTTCCTGCCTTCTCCCCATAATCCTTGACACCTGTTCTAATCAAGAATTTTTCTATCTCTGCCTTAAAAACATCCACTGACGTGGCCTCCACACTCTCCTGTGGCAATGAGATCCACAGATTAATTACCCTCTGACTAAAGTAGTTCCTTCTCACCTCCTTTCTAAAAGAGCGCCCTTTAATTCTGAGGCTATGACCTCTGGCCTTAGACTCTCCCACCAGTGGAAACATCCTTTCCACATCCACTCCATTCACGTATGCCTTTCATTATTCAGTAAGTTTCAATCTTCTAAACTCCAGTGAGTGGAGGTCCAGTGCTGCCAAATGCTCATCATATGCTAACCCATTCTGTCACAGAGAGAATGTACCAACTCCACACAGACTAGGCCTGAGGTCAGCATTGATCCTGAGTCTCTTGCCTGTGAACTGCAGTCTACTAACTGCCCCACTGTGCTGCGTTTCACCAGCCAATCTGCTTGATCTCATTTTATTAGGGCTCCTTTACGACACTGAATTGAATGCTGCCTGATATTTGGGGCAATGGATTGGCCTTCACACGTCACCTCTGAATCTCTTGAAAAACCTATACGATCACCCCACAGCCTCCATCGCACAATGAATATAGAGTCCCAGCCTGCCGATCCTCTCCCTATAGTTCAGGCCGAGGCCACATCCTCGTAAATCTTCTCCACACTATTTGCAGCTTAATGATATCCTCCCTACAGCAGGTTGACTCCATATGTGGTCCCACCCAGTGTGTTGTGCACCAGTAAGTTAACATCCCAACATCTATGTAGGAACAAAGAACTGCAGATGCTGATTTACACCAAAGATAGACGCAAAGCGCTAGAGTAACTCGACGGGTCAGGCAACACCTCTTGAGAAAAAGGATGGATGACGTTTTGGGTCCAAAATGACTCCAGCACTTTGTGTCTATCCCAACTTCTATACTCATTATCCCAACTGATGAAGGCCATGTACCGAAAGCCTACTTGATCTGTATCTATCTATGACACCACTTTCAGGGAACGATGCCCCTGCTTTCCCTGATCCTCTGCTCTGCAACACGCCCCAGGGACCTGCTATTCACTGTGAAAGTCCTGCCCTGGTTTGACCTCCCAAAATACAACACCTCGCTCTTATCTGCATTGACTCCTTTAACCAATCCTCAGCCCACTTGCCCATCCTTGCCCAAAGACATCCTTGCCATAGAGGGGGTACAGAGAAGATTCACCAGACTGATTCCTGGGATGTCAGGACTTTCATATGAGGAAAGATTGGATAGACTCGGTTTGTACTCGATGGAATTTAGAAGATTGAGGGGGGATCTTATAGAAACCTACAAAATTCTTAAGGGGTTGGACAAGCTAGATGCTGGAAGATTGTTCCCGATGTTGGGGGAGTCCAGAACAAGGGGTCACAGTCTAAGGATAAGGGGGAATTCCTTTAGGACCGAAATGAGGAAAACATTCTTTACACAGAGAGTGGTGAGTCTCTGGAATTCTCTGCCACAGAAGGTAGTTGAGGCCAGTTCATTGGCTATATTTAAGAGGGCGTTAGATGTGGCACTTGTGGCTAAAGGGATCAGGGGGTATGGAGAGAAGGCAGGTACGGGATACTGAGTTGGATGATCAGCCATGATCACATTGAATGGCGGTGCAGGCTCGAAGGGCCGAATGGCCTACTCCTGCACCTATTTTCTATGTTTCTATGTTTCTATGTTTCTATCTGATCACGATCCTGCTATAATTTCTGATAGCCATCTTCACTATCGATCATACCACCCACTTTAGCGTCACCCAATTCATTGATATAAACTGCAAATTTCAATGGGCCCCAACACCGATTCCTTAGGCAAACATAAGGATAAGGGGGAAATCCTTTAGGACCGAGATGAGAAGGACTTTTTTCACACAGGGAGTGGTGGGTCTCTGGAACTCTCTGCCACAGAGGGTAGTTGAGGCCAGTTCATTGGCTATATTTAAGAGGGAGTTAGATGTGGCCCTTGTGGCTAAGGGGATCAGGGGGTATGGAGAGAAGGCAGGTACGGGATACTGAGTTGGATGATCAGCCATGATCATATTGAATGGTGGTGCAGGCTTGAAGGGCCGAATGGCCTACTCCTGCACCTAATTTCTATGTTTCTATGTTTCTACTAGTCACAGGCCTCCAGTTCACCAAACAACCTTCCACCATCTCCCTCATGGCTGACCTATCCTTCCCTCTCTACCCCATTCTCCTGCCTTCCCCCCATAACCCCTGATCCCCGTATGCACTACCTTGTATTTCAACACTACCTTGATGGTGCTTGTGCTTACTGGATAAGAAATTAAATATCACTCTGTAGCTATGTGAATGACTGCAGGACCATTTAATTAGTGTATTAGCCATAGCAGGAGAGTGAGGAGATTGCAGCTCTGCGTATTTCTGTCAGAGGAGCATTCCAGACATCATCATGCCACATTTAAAGATGGCCCTCGATCCACTGTATGTAGAGCAACAGTCATCATCCTGTGAATGGGCTATTCTCCAGCAGGGACTGGCGTCTTTCCCATACAGCAATCGCCCAAGGCCACAGGAGCTGAGCTGTGGAGCCCTCACGGAGTGCAACAGGGCAGAACCAACTCTCTGGCTGGCAAATTACCTGGTGCAATGAATGGGAGAAATTAAATGTCAGGGCAAAGTGGTGGGTAGAGGGTGGAGGATTTGAGGGTGTGTGTGTGTGTGTGTGTGTGTGTGTGTGTGTGTGTGTGTGTGTGTGTGTGTGTGTGTGTGTGTGTGTGTGTGTGTGTGTGTGTGTGTGTGTGTGTGTGTGTGTGTGTGTGTGTGTGTGTGTGTGTGTGTGTGTGTGTGTGTGTGTGTGTGTGTGTGTGTGTGTGTGTGTGTGTGTGTGTGTGTGTGTGTGCGCATTTGGTGTGTCCCCGTGTGTGTGTGTGTGAGATATACGTGTACATGTGTATGCATGAATGTGGTATATGTGGGTGCAAGTGGGTGTGTCTTTTCGGAGTGCGCGTGTGTGGTGTACATGTGTATGCATGTATGTGGTGTGTGTATATGCAAGTGGGTGTGACTGGCGCGTGTGTGTGTGGTGCACGTGTGTATGCAGGCATGTGATGTACGGATGGGGTATGTGTGTGCGTTCGTTCAATTTTGTACTTTTAAAAATATGATGCATTCATTTTATTTTTGCAGTTAGTCCTTAGGAATTGTAAATGTGACGTTCAAACAGTTTAGAAATTTCAATCATAAGACAACTTTGATGGGTGGGGATCCAGAAGGCCTGGCTGTGCTGACTGGTTCAGAAATACAAGTCTACAGCATCATAGTGGAGGCACAAGACCAAGACCACTGCAAAGGTGGTTAATCTCCACATTTATCTCTGCAAGTTCACCATTGCATTTAACCATATAACCATATAACAAGCGGGATTTCCAATGCAGTTTGTGTGTATCTTTCGTTTAAACCAGCACGTGCAGTTCCAATGTTCCACACCAGCTTTCTTTGTGTTAAAGGAGTCTGAAGAAGGGTCTCGACCCGAAACGTCGCCTATCTCCTTCACTCCTTAGATGCTGCTGCACCCGCTGAGTTTCTCCAGCTTTTTGTGTAACCCCAGCTTTCTTTGTGCTTTGTCTCCCCGAGCCAGCCCTAAATTTTGAGCGGGCTTGTGTCTAAGCTCTTTGCACACCAAGGCCCTGCAAAAGTCATTTCATATGGCAAGGTCTGGGAGGTGCACTGCGGATGTCTGGGGGAGGATATGGGAGAGGGAGTGGATTTAAAACCAAGTCCCAGAGGGGAAAGGGCAATGTTCTGACTTCAACTACAAGGCCACATGACGTATGGAACAAATCACTGGTGCAGGTGGCCAAGCAGAAAATTTAAGAGCTTCAAAAGTGAAACAGGAATGAGAAGGTTCCTGCCATCTGAAAAGAGTTAACTTGTTAAAAAGTGCATAATTGGATCTCAAGAGAAGTGGAATGAATGTGCGTATCCCGTCTGAAAGACATCACCATGGAGACGACAGTACCGATCTTCCTACCTTGCCACATAACACCTGTTTGGGACACGGGCATTTCAAACCGTATTATTTTGCCAATAATATCAATGCACCAATTGACCTCTTTGAGAGATACCCTAAAAGATTTAACAGGTAAAACACACCAGGAGCAATAAAATCCGTTTGCTGCCACTGATCAAAAAGAGGTTGGGTTTCAATCATAGCTGTGGTTCAAGTGTTTGCATTTGGGATCCATACTCAGACTGACGGTGATCAATCAACAAGAGAACCTGTGCTTAAATATTATCCAGTGAGCCCTGCCATGAATACGTCTGCAGGCATCAGATGAGAATAGTTTTGGTTTAGCTATAATACTGCCAATGTCTTAGTTCAGCAGATGTGATGGTGGATATGCCTGGGTCAGAGTCATAGAGCTTGGAAACAGGTAACCCGTGCTTTCCTTCTCTCTCTCCATCCCACCCCCTCCCAGTTCTCCGACCAGTCTGAATGTCTCCGACTACATTTTAAGTCTGTTTGCTTTGTTGTTACCTTCTCCAGCTAACATGAATCTATTCTACATATTCCTTGTCTTCATTCCCGTTGTTGTGCTTTCACACCTTACACTTCCTTGTCTATGTATCTCCCTTTTCCCTGACTCGGTCTTGACTCGAAATGACACCCATTCCTTCTCCCCAGAGATGTTGCCTGTCCTGTAGAGTTATTCCAGCATTTTGTGTCTCTTTCAACACAAATCGTCCATGCTGACCAAAATGCCCTTTCTAAGCTGGCCTTATTTGCCCAGGTTTGGTCCGTGTCCAATTGCCTCAGGTTTGCATTAAATCTTTTCCCCCTCAGCTAAAACTTATGTCCTCTGGTTTTCAATTCCTCTATTCTGAGCAAAAGACTGCATTTACCCAATCTAGTCCTCACATAATTTTATACACCTCTATATGATCACCTCTCATCCTCCTGCGCTGCAAGGAATAAAGTCCTGGCTTGTTCAGCCTCTCCCTATAGCTCAGGGCCTCCGGTCCTGGCAACATCCAAGTAAATCTTCTCCGCACCTTTTCCAGCTTGACAACACCTGTCCTATAACATGGGAACCAAAACTGAACACAATACTGTAAATGTGACCTCACCAATGTTTCCACAACTGTAACATGACCTCCCAACTACTACACTCAATACTCTGACTAACGAAGGTCCACATGCCAAAAGACCTTTTGACCACCCTACCAATTCTCAAGGTACTATGTACCTGCACTCCTCGATCAAGCACCTTGCATGAGATGCCCACGAGTCGACATCATCGGAAAGAAAAAGAGGAAATATTTTGCACTGCATGTTGCTTAGTTTAGAGATACAGCGTGGAAACAAGAGGCTCTTCGACCCACCGACTACGCCCCGAACAGCCATCCCCGCGCATTAACACTGTCCTACACACACTAGGGACAATTTACAATTTTACCAAGCCAATTAGCCTACAAACCTGTACATCTTTGGAAACCTGAGCTCCAGAAGAAAACCCACGCAGGTCACGGGAAGAACGTATAAACTCCGTACAGGCAGCACCCATAGTCAGGATCGAACCTGGATCACTGGAGCTGTGAGGCAGCAGCTCCACCACTGTGCCACCATTCCCACTGTGCTTGTCCTAACTGAAATAAATATTTAGCCATATATGAATAAGCGACTAAATTTACTTCAAAGTAAATGAACAAGATAAATGATGTGTTCAGTGGCATTTATGTTTAAAACCAAACACTGAACACAGAAATAGCATCTACCACTTGGTGAGATCAATGTCTGATGGGCCCCGGTGGCCTACTTTTTAACTAATTAAGTTTGTTTATCTTTCCTGCTGATAGGAAGTTCATTGGCATAATTACCTCCTATCATAATGAATCTGATCGCCACATCTCACACCAATACCAGAAAAATTTAAAGGTCAAATTTCACCAGTGATGATCTTGTTTTATTTTTATTTTGGTGCGTGACTTTTGCAACGATTTACTCCACTTTTCCATTTAAGAATCTGTTCCGCTCTCTGTGTATTAAATTAGCTTGGGCTCTCTTCCCATCAGTGATCTTAATGCTATTAGACTTGGTACATTCAGACATTAGCAGTCTCTGAATTAATTGGAAACAATGCACAAAGACACTCCAAAACATCTATTCAGATTTTATTAAAATGCCTATCGGATTACCAAGGTTCATTTGCGGCATTCTTTTAAAATGTATCTTTATTCGTTTTACAGAAGTAACAATTAAATTTGTCATAATCCTTTTTTGCAAGAGGCTTTTGATGTACATTTTCATTTCAGATTATTTTTCTTAAAATAAATGCTCTGCAATTTTCATTTCTTCAATAAAACAGTAATTCTAAACATTAAAAAGTGCAAGAAATAGAAGCTAATGCATATGTATCCAGTTCAGTATTTACAGTTCTAGGTATACAGCAGTATAAATAGCCTTTGTTTGGTTAAATGCGTGCAGATTTTTTTAAATGTTCATGAAATCATTGAGGGTATGCACTTAACATATGCAATCTAATGTAGAACAGGTGTGATTTGTATGAAGATTTGTCACTTCAAATAATGTTCTAAATGAGGCTTTGCTTTGGAGATTGAGCATAATTGAATTTCCAGTTATAAAATACTTATGCACCATCAGTAAGCAACAATTGCTTAAATGTTTTTTTCCACCCTGTGACACCATGGTGCTGAAACTCCTTCAGAATATGTACATGGTTGTTGAGTAAATTTGAATTGATGAGCTGTGGGATTTTTGCAGATGGCATTGGTGACCTATCTATCTCCTTGAGAAATATGAATTGAGGTAAACACATCAATAAATTATTTGTGACTTAGCCAAAACACAAAATGCTGGAGTAACTCAGCGGGTCAACCAACATCTCTGGAGGACATGTCTATCCATGTCCTCCAGTGATGCTGCCTGACCAACCGCGTTTAGTTTAGTTCAGAGTTTAGTTTAGAAGTAGAGCATGGAAACGGGCCCTTCAGCCCACCCAGTCTGTGCCGACCAGTGATCCCCGTACACTAGCACTATCCCACATTAGGGACAATTTACAATTTTTACCGAAGCCAAGTATCCCACAAACCTGTACTTCTTTGGAGTGCGGGAGGAAACCGGAGCACCCGGGAAAACCCACATGCTCAAGGAACTCTGTATAGACCACATCCTTAGTCAGGATTGAACCCAGGTCTCTGGCAGCAACTCTACCGCTGCACCACTGCCGGGTTACTCCAGAACTTTGTGTTCTGCTCACGATTCCACCTGCAGTTCCTTGTGTCTCTATCTTGAAACTTTACAATAGATTCTGAGTTCTGATTCTTCTCACATTTAACAAATAAAGTTTATTTATACATTTTTTCACTAAGCTAACATTGTGCTAATGCTATTTTTGTTTATTTTCGTGAACATGATTGGGGCTAACATTATATTACTTCATAAGATAGACACAAGAAGCTGGAATAACTCAGCATGTCAAGCAGCATCTCTGGAGAAAAGGAATAGGTGACTTTTTGTGTCGAAACCATTCTTCAGACTGAGAATCAGGGGAAATAGAAACCGATAGAGCCAGTGATATAGATATAGAACAAATGAATGAAATATATGCAAAAAAAGTAAAGATGATAAAGGAAACAGGCCATTGTTAGCTGTTCGAAGTCTGTAGAAGGGTCTCGACCCGAAACGCACCAATTCCTTCTCTCCAGAGATGCTGTCTGTTCCACTGAGTTACTCCAGCATTGTGTGTCTACCTCCTATTGTTAGTTGTTTGTTAGGTGAGAACGGATACAGACAATGAGACTCAACAAGACGACTTTGTATCTGGTGCGTCTTGGGTGGGACGGAGAGAGGGAGAATGCAGGGGTTACTGGATAGACTCGGCTTGTACTCACTGGAATTTAGAAGATTGAGGGGGGATCTTATAGAAACTTACAGAATTCTTAAGGGGTTGGACAAGCTAGATGGAGGAAGATTGTTCCCGATGTTGGGGGAGTCCAGAACAAGGGGTCACAGTCTAAGGATAAGGGGGAATTCCTTTAGGACCGAGATGAGGAAAACATTCTTTACACAGAGAGTGGTGAGTCTCTGGAATTCTCTGCCACAGAAGGTCGTTGAGGCCAGTTCATTGTCTATATTCAAGAGGGAGTTGGATGTTGCTCTTGTGGCTAAAAGGATCAGGGGGTTATGGAGAGAAGGCAGGTACGGGATACTGAGTTGGATGATCAGCCATGATCATATTGAATGGCGGTGCAGGCTCGAAGGGCCGAATGGCCTACTCCTGCACCTATTTTTCTATGTTTCTATGTTTTTTTTTTCTATGTTCTATGTTACTTGAAGTTAGAGAAATCATGATTAACACCACTGGGTTGTCTTTGGAGTGTGGGAGGAAACCGAAGATCTTAGAGAAAACCCATGCGGTCACGGGGAGAATGTACCAACTCCGTACAGTCAGCACCCGTAGTCAGGATCGAACCCTGGCTGTAAGGCAGCAACTCCACCGCTGCGCCATCATGCTGCCCTGGAGTTCCCTGTTCTAGGCCATCAGTATGCACCTTTATACTCTGACCCAAAAGCTTCAGTATTAATGTGGCATCCCTGAAGGCGGAGTGGGAGATATGGGATGCAATGATGATTCCAAACTCATGCAAAGAACATAACTTAGTTGTTTTTTTAAGTGCAAAAAAAAAGTAACATTCAAAAATAAACGAGAATAAGCAGGACCAGAGGTTACCATCAATAACAGTTCAACAAGGAATTGCAAACACAACTGTGGGCAGTTTTAAAGGTTAATAAACCCAAGGGCACATTCTTCTAAATGGCAGCCAAATTTCTGAAGTGAACTGGAAATTGGTTGATTCTGAACTGACAAAGGGTCACTGTGCCTGGAGCTGCATCAGCATGAAGGAGGTGGCTGGCAGGATGCTCGCAGGTCAGTGCGTGTTCCTTTATTGTTTGCAACATGCGCTAAATTATTTAGAAATGCACACAGAGGGTTTGCTGACCTGACAGCATCAAATCTTCTTGTGCGAGTGAAAAAGGCCAAGACCAGAAATGACAAACAGTGAACAGAGCAAAATCAAAGTAAGCTTTTCAGATTGGGAAATGAAACCAATAAGTGGCACATTCTATCGAACATGCAGTCTGAAGAATGGTCTCGACGTGAAACATCACCCATTCCTTCTCTCCAGAGATGCTGCCTGTCCCGCTGAGTTACTCTAGCATTTTGGGTCTATCTTCAGAGGAACCAAGTGGTGAGACATGCTGAGGAGATGAATATATAAAACATAATCAGCATTTTCTGTAGGTTAAAACAGAACCTACAGATTAGAGTGGCATTTGTGGTACGTTTTCTGAAACCACAATATAATCTGTGGCAAGAACAATACAGGTTCTTCAGCCTGACAGATGAAGCACCGGTCTCAGAAAGTGAACTCACAGACGTTTGCAGCAAAATTACTTAGTGTGCTGGAGGCATCCCGAACCACATTAACACAGAAAGGATAATTGACAGCGGGTCATTAAAGAAATATACAACAAACTTTGGACAATGCATATTAACAATGAGGAGGACGTTAATAGAAAGAGTCCAGAGTCAAAGATCAATGGATGAACAGAAACCTATTACTTCACTGATTGTAAAGCATTTTGGGCAGTTTGAGATCATGGACAACACTTTATAGATGCACATAAAGACACAATGTGCTGGAGTCTCTGTGGATCAGGCAGCATCTCTGGAGAACAAGAAATAGGTGACATTTTGGGTCAAGACCTTTCTTCAAACTTTATAAATGCGGATTGTTTCATTAAACCAGTGGTCTATTTAACCTGAGCACAAATTGGACAAAACAATCATCAACTCAACTCAGGCTCTTTAGGGAAAACGTAGTATTTTACTTGAAAGATGGCAAATAGGTGGATCAAACTAACCTAGAAATCAGTGGATATACCGGGGCTGGCCAATTCCGAGATGCATTGAATGACTATATTTCACAGTGAGTTTCTGAGGATATCACAGGCCTGTGATATTTGCTTTGTGGAAAACCTACTGCAACAGTCTGAAGAAGGGTCTCGACCCGAAACGTCGCCTATCTCCTTCGCTCCTTAGATGCTGCTGCACCCGCTGAGTTTCTCCAGCCTTTTGTGTACCCCCTACTGCAACATTAGAATTGTTACAACATTAGACATTGATCATTGCCACCTTCCGAGCATGCGATAAGACAGTGCAAAACATTGGGTTAACAGAATCAACACCTCAGTAGGGGAACGTGACTAAAGGAATATTCATGACGAGGAATATCAAATTGTAATTGAAAAACAAAACTTTAGTGAGAGCTAAGTACAACAAACACCAAACAAAATTAGTAACCTCCACTCAGACTCTCCGTGATGCTGCTTCAAGCAAGGTTTTCATTGTACCTCACCACACTTGTGCATTTGACAATAAATACGTGACTTGATAAAATAAAATGGAACCAGCATTGAAGGGGGCCACGGTGCCTCTGGCAAATTAAGTTTAAACTGAATAAGCAAGGTAGTGTTTAACTTTAGAAAAATCACAAAACCTGTCCTTGAAATTAGTAGTATGCAAGTTAGATATCGTCATTTTTGATTTACAACTGCTTCAGCTGGCCTGACATAACAGATGATATATTATTTCATGTATCACAATCTTATCACTAAAGTGAAACGTGTAATAAATTTCATGAAACTTCAAGGTTTATAAGCATTTCTGGTTCTACGAGGCTTTGTGAGGAATTTACTGCTCGATTTCAGTACTTGTAACATTTAACCAAGTGCGACCAAGAGGTCAAGGTGGCCCGTTGTTCCAGTTTCACATAAAAGTGCTGATGTTGAAAGAGATTCAGAAGTAGAATATGTTTTCCTCCTCTGCCAAGTCCTCTTGACCATTTTTGCTTTCTTGTGGGGCAAACGAGGGCCCTTCCATTAACTGCTGCGCCGACTGTTGCGGCTGCAAACTCCATGGATGCTGAACACTTGTCGCTGCTTGCTGCACAGACAAGTCTGCTTGTTTGTCGTTCAGATCTGCACAAAGGGGAAAACAGGTAAACAGGCTTCATTGCAATTCTTCTCTCTGGCAGAAACCAGGCTGCAGGGAAGGAGGTGAGGATGAGCAATTAAAATGGAACCGGGGACATACATAAATTCATAAGTGATAGGAGCAGAATTAGGCCATTCGGCCGATCAAGTCTACTCCGTCATTCAATCATGGCTGATCTATCTTTCCCTCTCAACCTCATTCTCCTGCCTTCTTCCCAGAACCCCTGACGCCCGTACTAATCAAGAATCTATCAATCTCTGCCTTAAAAAATATCCATTGACCTGCTCTCCACACCCTTCTGTGGCACAGAATTCCACAGATTCACCACCCTCTGACTAAAGACTAGACCAACCTCTTACCATCTTGATTTTATTCACCTCAATGTTTAAATTGCATGAGATAATGTTACCAGCTCTATCTGTCAGGAACTTCTTTCAATGTAATTTGCAGGTAGACAAAATTGCTGGAGAAACTCAGCGGGTGTGGCAGCATCTATGGAGCGAAGGAAATAAGAATTCTGAAACATAGAAACATAGAAAATAGGTGCAGGAGTAGGCCATTCGGCCCTTCGAGCCTGCACCGCCATTCAATGTGATCATGGCTGATCATCCAACTCAGTATCCCGTACCTGCCTTCTCTCCATACCCCCTGATCCCTTTAGCCACAAGTGCCACATCTAACGCCCTCTTAAATATAGCCAATGAACTGGCCTCAACTACCTTCTGTGGCAGAGAATTCCAGAGACTCACCACTCTCTGTGTAAAGAATGTTTTCCTCATTTCGGTCCTAAAGGAATTCCCCCTTATCCTTAGACTGTGACCCCTTGTTCTGGACTCCCCCAACATCGGGAACAATCTTCCAGCATCTAGCTTGTCCAACCCCTTAAGAATTTTGTAGGTTTCTATAAGATCCCCCCTCAATCTTCTAAATTCCATCGAGTACAAACCGAGTCTATCCAATCTTTCCTCATATGAAAGTCCTGACATCCCAGGAATCAGTCTGGTGAATCTTCTCTGTACCCCCTCTATGGCAAGGCTATGAAGAAGGGTTTCAGCCCGAAACGTTGCCTATTTCCTTCGCTCCATAGATTCTGCCGCACGCGCTGAGTTTCTCCAGCAATTTTGCCTACTTTCGATTTTCCAGCATCTGCAGTTCCTTCTTGAACAATGTAATCTGCAGGTCAGGCTCCGATAAGATAATCAGATCCTGATTTTATATTTTATATTTTATTTAGTTTCGGGATACAGAGTGGAAACAGGCCCTTCGGCCCATCGAGTCTGCGCCGACCAGCAATCCCTGTACACACTAGGGACAATTTACAGTCTTTACTGAAGCCAATTAACCTCCAAATCTGTATGTTTTTGGAATGTGGGAGGAAACCGGAGCACCCGGGGAAATCCCACGCGGTCACAGGTAGAACGTACTAATTCCGTACAGACAGCACATGTGGTCAGGATCAACTTTGATTGGTATCTGGCCCTGTAGAGCAGCAGAAACCGCTGTGCCACCCCCTTTAGTTTGATTTTAGTTTAGTTTAGAGTTACAGCATGGAACCAAGCTTGCCGAGTCCGCGCCGACCATTGATCACCCATTCACACTCATTCTATCTTATCCTACCTTCTCATCCTTCTCTCTACACTTGGGGCGACTTGCAGAGGCCAATTAACATGCACACCCACGTATATTTTAGATGTGGGAGGAAACCAGAGGATCTGGAGGAAACCCACCCAGTCCCAGGGGGGAACGTGCAAACACCACACAGCTAGCACCCGAGGTCTGGATCAAACACAGTGAGGCAGCAGCTCCACCAGCTGCGCCACTGTGCCGCACATCTTCGGGGCTGTGAGTGGGAAATCCTTAAAGGTTCCTCACAAACCGGTACGTTTCTTTGAACTGGCAGAGGCTCACAACGGTAAATTTATAGCTTTTCTTTTGTTTCCCCCTTGGGTCATGGAGCACAAAGCTTTCTCTGGGTCACCAGGAAACTGCGGGTTTATGCTGCAATGGGCAGACTCCCCCATGTCCCATTTGGGAATCCTTTCCCGAAACTTTACCACATGTCAGTGACCACTTCACATTAGTCCACAGCAGCAGTATCCCACTGATCAGTTTTATACGGAGCAGCTGCTTTCCACCATTCTCCAGGCACTTGGTCAGGAAGTTAGCAAAGAAATACTAATGATCTTATAAATAATCTTGTAGCCAGCTGCTTTTCCTAGATTACCATGTTATTCACGTCGGTATATTCCCATCCAGGTGCTAAAAATCAAATCCTCCATGCTCCTGATTCAATCCCGGAATGATATTATCATGAAAACAGAAGTAGTTAAGCTTTTGTTCGATCCACAAGTCAAGAGACATAAGCACAAAAAACAGGCGAATGCTTTAGTGAAGTACAGAGGGAATCACACACTATCGCCCTTGTGGCTAAGGGGATCAAAGGGTATGGAGAGAAGGCAGGTACGGGATACTGAGTTGGATGATCAGCCATGATCATATTGAATGGCAGTGCAGGCTCGAACGGCCGAATGGCCTACTCCTGCACCTAATTTCTATGTTTCTATCGCGGGCAAAGATTGTTAAGGGTTTGGACACGCTAGAGGCAGGAAACATGTTCCCAATGTTGGGGGAACCAGGGACCACAGTTTAAGAATAAGGAGTAAGCCATTTAGAATGGAGACGAGGAAACATTTTTTCTCACAGAGAGTGGCGAGTCTGACTCAGAGGGCGGTGGATGCTTTCAAGAGAGAGCTAGATGGGCCTCTTAAAAATAGCGGAGTCAGGGGATATGGGGAGAAGGCAGGAACGGGGTACTGATTGGGGATGATCAGCCATGATCACATTGAATGGTGGTGCTGGCTTGAAGGGCCAAATGGCCTACTCCTGCACCTGTTGTCTATTGTCTATTGTATCAAACTCAGATAAGGCAGTAATCTTGGGTGTTGTCTGCTATCTCAGGTGGATCTGTGAGATTTCATGGCACTAGTTTAGTTTAGTGAGACAATGCAGAAACAGGCCCTTCGGCCCACCGACCGATCCACCGCGCCGACCAGCGATCACCCCTTACACTAGCATCACCCTACACGTTAGGGCCAATTTACAATTTTCTTTACCGAAGCCAATTAACTTACAAACCTGGACATCATTTGGAATGTGGGAGGAAACCAGAGCACCCAGAGGAAACCCAGGCGGTCACAGGGAGAATGTGCATACTTCGTACAGAAACCCCCAGTAGTCAGGATTAACCACTCATTCCCTTCACTAAAATAAATGACAGCTAAACACCGAGTATCTGTATCTTGGGTGGAGACATATTAGCAAATAATCAAGCCACCTATTCTGATTTAGTCTAGTTTAGTTTAGAGAGACAGCGCGGAAACAGCCCCTTCGGCCCACAAAGTCCACGCCGACCAGCGATCCCTGCACATTAACACTATCCTACATACATTAGGGACAATTTACAATTTTACCAAAGCCTCAAAAAATACAGGAGTTTTGGCTGCAACTGGTCTGAAAAATGAGAGAAGTGAACAATTAATGTGACCCAGGTTACATAACTCGTCCAGAAAAGTTAGACAATTAATTATTTCAACATATTGTTAGTTTAGTTTAGAGGTATGGCGGGAAACAGGCTCTGTGGCCCACCAAGTCTGCACCAACCAGCGATCCCTGTGGACTATCTGACACACTAGGGACGATTTTCAATTTTTACTGAAGCCAAGTAACCTACAAACCTGTACGTCTTTGGAGTGTGGGAGGAAGCAGGAGACCCCAGAGAAAACCCACGCGGGTCACAGGGAGAACGTACAAACTCCATACAGACAGCACCCATAGTCATGATTGAATCTGGGTCTCTGGTGCTGTGAGGCAGCAACCCTACCGCTACATCACTCTGCTGCCTGTATAAGAATTATAATCCATTTTACAGTGAACCAGGGAGGTTTAAAGGAAGCGCAAGCAATGGCAACTCAATGGAGAGATGGAAGTGAATTCAGGAACTGGGGCCTGACGAGTCGGAATTAAGTGGAGGAACTGAAGTCCCGGCAAGTTGGATGGGAGCAAAATAATGACCAACATAAACTGGTGTGCCAGGTATGGAACTATCAGGCTTTCTGAATGACTGGATAGCGCATCATTGGAATTTTACTGGCCAGAGAAGCTTATTGCGGACTAAAGCATTTGATACATTAACACACTGAGTATACTACAAAAATAATTCAAGGGTATTAGAAAATGGAAAAACATAGAAAATAGGTGCAGGAGGAGGCCATTCGGCCCTTCGAGCCAGCACCACCATTGGGAGATTATAATCTGCTGTATACATTCAATTCTTTATTTTTTTCTTTGCAAGGTTGGCTAATCCTCGTTCAGGGTGGCACGTACTGGTTTGTAGGTTAATTGGCTTGGTCTAATTGTAAATTGTCCCTCGTGTGTGTAGAATAGCGTTTGTGTGCAGGGATTGCTGGTCGGCGCGGACTCGGTGGGCCGAAGGGCTTGTTTCTGTGCTGTATCTCTAAACTAAACTAAACTAAACACAGTGCCAGCAGGAAGTAGCACTGGATATGGGACAGTCTATTCACATCTGACATCCTAATGTGCAAAATGTCCAACAGGGACGCACTAGCTTGAAATAAGAGGCAGGAATCCTAATATTACACACATTCCCAAATCAGGGATAGTCAAACCAAGCTTAGGCCCCAGTGGCTGCAAGTGTACCACTCACCTGAATGGAAAATCAAACTCTGATGCTCCATTAGCACATGACTTGAAGAACTACAGGCTTTTTCAGCATCATCTCCTTTCATGTATATCCTCTCTCTTATATAGTTGGATGGATCATAGGTAGCTGTAAACAGTAAAAGAGAAAAAGCAATGCTGTTTTAATTTTATTTTTAATGAAACCATCCTGTTTCTCTGACAAGTGCAAATAAAGTGCACAGCAACGGCTCCACATGTTCAATGAGATACAGAGAACATAGAACAGTACAGCCCAGGAACAGGCCCTTCAGCCCACAATCTCAGTACCGAACATGATGCCAAGTCCAACTCTTGCCTGCCTGCACATGATCCATGTCCCCCCACCCCATCATTCCTTGTAGATCCATATGTTTATCCAAAAAATCTATTAAATGCAACAATTGCCTCCACAACCACCAAGCAGCATGTTCCCAGCACTCACCACCCTCTGTGTAAATAGGTTGCCCACACATCTCCTCTAATCCTTGCCACTCTCACCTGAAAGCTTTACCCTCCAGTATATGATTTTTCCATCCTGAGAAAGAGGTTGTGACTGTCTACACTATCAATGCCTCTCATAATTTAATGTACTTCAATCTCAAAAACCCTCCATCTCCAATGTTCCAGAGTAAACAAACCAAGTCTGTTCAACCCCCCTCCCCCCCCACCCCCTGTAGCTAGTAGCCTGTGATCCAGGCATCATCCTGAGAAACCCTCTTCTGCACTCCTTCCAAAGCCACCTCATCCTTCCTGTAGTGGTCAACCCGCACTGCCCCATCCTCATTGATCACCCTTGTCACCTCAAAAAGCTCAATCAAGGTAGTAAGGCACAAATAGCCATGGTCAAAACCATGCTGACCATCCCTAATTAACCCATTATCTTCCAACTGGGAGTAAATGATATCCCAAAGCTTCCAATAGCTTCCATAACACTGATGTGAATATTGTGTATGACATTGTTTATGACACTTTATAAATATTCTTGTTTTTTTTTGTTTTTTTGTATGCTGTTTCATACTTGCTTTTTATTTTTTTACTGTTCGAAATAAAGGATTTATTATTATTATTATTATTATTAAATATAATTCCCTGGATTCTCTCTACTTCCCTTCTTAAACAACGAACACAAGGAACAACGTAACAACGGACTAACATTAGCTACTTTCCAGTCCTCTGGGACCTTGCCTTTGGCTGGAGAAGATGCAAAGGTCTTCATCAGCATCCCACAATCTCCTCTCTTGTCTACGTCAATAATCTATCAGATGCAGTCGTCAATGTAACGGAGATAGAGTTCGGGGATAGGACCAGTTTTCACCTGGAAAAGGGATTGTTCAACGTACCCGACAAAGATCACAAAATCTAAAAGATCCCTTCATGTCCTGGGGATCAATCCTTTTAATGTTCTTCAATAGCCCCAACATCGCTACTCATATCGCCACAGTTGACAGACCCTGCAGTATGTCCTCTCTGAGTGTCGCTGTGACAACTCCTCCAACTCTTTTCCTTCCCGCTTTAGGTCTGAATCATTGAAACCCTGGAACATTGAGCTCATGCCCAGTCATGTCCCTCGTTTCTGTAATGGCCACAACATCATGATCACCGGCACAGAACCAGGCTCTAAGTTCATCTGAAGATAGACACAAAATCCTGGAGCAACTCTGCGGCTCAGACAGCATCTCTGGAGAAAAGGAATAGATGACGTTTCAGGTCGAGAACGTCTTCAGACTGAGAGACAGGGGAAAGGGAAACAAGAGATGTATGCAGACGGTGATACAGAGAGATATTGAACAAATGAATGAAAGATATGCAAAAATAGTAACGATGATACAGGAATGTGGACATTGTTTACTGTGAGCCAGGTGAAAACGGATTACAGACAATGAGACTCAACAAGACGACTTTGAAGCTCACGTGATGGGTGGGGGAGGGACAGAGAGGGGGAATGCAAGGGTACTTGAAGTTAGAGAAATGAAGACATACTGCTGTGTTATAAGCTGCCCAAGCAAAATATGAGGTGCTGTTCCTCCAATGTCTTCTGCTTTCCCCACAGTTCCTTGCAACAAAATAAACACACTTCAGCCCATCCGCTGCACTATATTCCTTTACCTCTCCCTCCCTATCCTGACTTTGAGACTCACTGGCCCTAACCTCTACCTTCCCATCACTCCTTCCAATTTCTGAGCTACGATTCTGGTTCCCACCCCCCTGCATCTCTAGTTTAAATTCCCGTGAGTAGCAGCAGCAAACCTCCCTGCAAGGATATTGGTCTCCCTCCAATGTCCTTGGGAGGGGAACCAAAATCCTTTTACATGATGAGCTATTATTTAAATAACAACTTTGAAGATTTTTTTTTTTTTAATCAGGATTTAAGAATAATCTGTAAGAAGGAACTGCAGATGCTGGTTTAAACCAAAGATAGACACAAATGTTGGAGTAACTCAACGGGACAGGCAGCATCTCTGGAGAGAAGGAATGGGTGACCTTTGGGGTAAAGACCTTTCTTCAGGCTGGTTAGGGACAAGGGAAACGAGGGAGTTAGACGATGATATGGACAGATAAAGAACAATGAATGAAGGATATGCATAATATATAGACAATAGACAATAGGTGCAGGAGTAGGCAATTTGGCCCTTCGAGCCAGCACCGCCATTCAATGTGATCATGGCTGATCATCCCCAATCAGTACCCCATTCCTGCCTTTTACTCATATCCCCCGACTCCGCTATCTTTAAGAGCCCTATAACCGTATAACCATATAACAATTACAGCACGGAAACAGGCCTTCTCGGCCCTTCCAGTCCGTGCCGACCATTTATTTTCCCCTAGTCCCATCTACCCGCACTCAGACCATACCCCTCCATTCCCTTCCCGTCCATATACCTATCCACTTTACTTTTAAATGTTAAAATCGATCCTGCCTCCACCACTTCTGCTGGAAGCTCATTCCACACAGCCACCACTCTCTGAGTAAAGAAGTTCCCCCTCATGTTACCCCTAAACTTCTGTCCCTTAATTCTCATGTCATGCCCTCTTGTTTGAATCTTCCCTACCCTCAATGGGAAAAGCTTATCCACGTCAACTATGTCTATCCCTTTCATCATTTTAAAGACCTCAATCAAGTCCCACCTTAACCTTCTGCGCTCCAAAGAATAAAGACCTAACTTGTTCAACCTTTCTCTGTAACTTAGTTTCTGGAACCCAGGCAACATTCTAGTAAATCGCTTCTGTACTCTCTCTATTTTGTTGACATCCTTCCTATAATTAGGCGACCAAAATTGTACACCATACTCCAGAATTGGTCTCACCAATGCCTTGTACAATTTTAACATTACTTCCCTACTCCTATATTCAATGCTCTGATTTATAAAGGCCAGCACACCAAAAGCTTTCTTTACCACCTTATCTACATGCGATTCCACCTTCAGGGAACTATGCACAGTTATTCCTAGATCCCTCTGTTCCACAGCATTCCTCAATTCCCTACCATTTACCATGTACGTCCTATTTTGATTTGTCCTGCCAAGATGTAGCACATCACACTTATCAGCATTAAACTCCATCTGCCACCTTTCAGCCCACTCTTCCAAATGGCCCAAATCTCTCTGTAGACTTTGAAAATCTACTTCATTATCCACAGCACCACCTATCTTAGTATCATCTGCATACTTACTTATCCAATTTTCCACCCAATCATCTAGATCATTGATGTACATGACAAACAACAGTGGACCCAACACAGATCCCTGAGGCACCCCACTGGTCACCGGCTTCCAACCTGACAAACAGCCATCCACCATTACTCTCTGATACGCCCTATCTAGCTCTCTCTTGAAAGCATCCGGAGAACCTGCCTCCACCGCCCTCTGAGGCATAGAATTCCACAGACTCACAACTCTCTGTGAGAAAAAGTGTTTCCTCATCTCCGTTCCAAATGGCTTACCCCTTATTCTTAAACTATGGCCGCTGGTTCTGGACTCCCCCAACATTGGGAACATGTTTCCTGCCTCCAGTGTGTCCAAACCCTTAACTATCACAGAGAGTGGTGAGTCTCTGGAATTCTCTGCCACAGAAGGTAGTTGAGGCCAGTTCATTGGCTATATTTAAGAGGGCGTTAGATGTGGCACTTGTGGCTAAAGGGATCAGGGGGTATGGAGAGAAGGCAGGTACGGGATACTGAGTTGGATGATCAGCCATGATCACATTGAATGGCAGTGCAGGCTCGAAGGGCCGAATGGCCTACTCCTGCACCTATTTTCTATGTTTCTATGTTATCTTTGAATAAATGAACCTTTGAATCTTATATGTTTCAATAAGATCCCCTCTCATCCTTCTAAACTCCAGAGTGTACAAGCCCAGCTGCTTCATTCTCTCAGCATATGTCAGTCCCGCCACCTCGGGAATTAACCTTGTAAACCTACGCTGCACTCCCTCAATAGCAATATAAAAAATAATATATTCTGTCTTTCGTTATTGGTTATCTATTCGAAGGAAAGATTCTAATACTTTGCTATCAGTTTATCAAATGCTTCCAAGATGGCTCCCAACCCAGGCGACTATTTGCGTGTTAGCCACAGCAGCAGATCTACAATCACATATTGCAATTGCTCCACACTCTTAAAACGCTACAGCAACATTTCTTACTTTATAATACCCTTGAACAATCCTTGATTGGACTTTGCTGGCTTTACCTTGCACTAAATGTTATTCCCTTATCATGTAATCTACACACTGCAAATGGCCTGATTGTAATCATGTACTGTCTTTCTGCTGATTGGATAGTGCCAAAGCTGGAGCGGGGTACTGATTTTGGATGGCGGTGCTGTCTCGAAGGGCCGAATGGCCTACTCCTGCACCTATTTTCTATGTTTGTATCATTTATGTGCCAATGTATTACAGTGGCCTAGAGATATATACACAAAGCACTTTTTATCTTTTCAATGCAAATGAAAGCCCATTACTTCCAGTAGAATGAACAGGTCCTGATTTTGGGGACAACACAGACCACTCCAGAAATTCACCTCGACACTTCCATTTACAAATTACAAAGTAACACACCATTCTGAAATAAAAACATCACTTTTCTGCGTATATTTCCCATTCCCAGCATTTGCAGTTGCTTGGGTTAATTCTCACACGCCATTCTGAAGAAGGGTCTCGATCTGAAACATCGCCTATCTCCTTCGCTCCTTAGATGCTGCTGCACCTGCTGAGTTTCTCCAGCTTTTTGTGTAATCCTCGATTCTCCAGCATCTGCAGTTCCTTCTTTAACATTCTGTTTTGTTAATATCATTTCTGGATCTAAATCCTGGAATTTCTCAACTTGCTCGGTGGGAATTCTTTCAATGGAATGACTTGTGGCTCACTGCCACCTTAAGGGGCAATAAGGGATAAGCAATAGATGGTAGCTTCACCATCATGCCACACCCAGTAAAAAGACAGAATTTTTGAAAGGAAGAAACTCAATTACGATTTATTTCCATTTTTAAACACTTAGTAATGGTTAAACAATCTGACATCTTTCAAGTTCCTATTTTAGATGAGGATTACATTGGCCTTTCCCTGCAGTTTAAATGGCAAGATTAGGTTAATGGCCATTCTATGCCCACCCTGGGTTTCTAATAAATTCATATGTGATAGGAATAGAATTAGGCCATTCGGCCCATCACGTCTACTCCACAATTCAATCATTACTGATCTATCTCTCCCTCCTAACCCCATTCTCCTGCCTTCTCCCCATAACCTCGGACACCTGTACTAATTAAGAATCTATCTATCTCTGCCTTAAAAATATCCATTGACTTGGCCTCCACACCCTTCTGTGGCAAAGAATTCTACAGATTCACCACCCTCTGAATAAAGAAATTCCTTCTAATCTCTTTCCTAAAGGAATGTCCTTTAATTCTGCAATTTGATATTTGATTGTTGCAATCTGATATTTCACAGTTATGCCTGAACTTCTGCTACCATCACATGGTTCACAACTAACTAGTTCTAGGAAGCTGCCTCGAGATTCAGACACTTCAGAAAAACTATTTGGTTAATTTGTTTCCTGCTTTTATCTTACTCCAACCAAATGAAATTTAATAAAATGGATTTAACTGTCACCTTATCATGTTCTCACATCTCAAGGATTCCACACAATACATTTCTTTAGAATTGCCGTGTCTGTTGTGCAGGCAACCAGAAGAGATGAATGACATGTCAATCTAGGTTTTTTTTTAAGATGGTCTTTGAGCTACAAGTTTAATAATGGAAGATGGTCTGTACATCCAATCGTTCGATCATTCTGCTAACTTCACTTTTACAGTGTAGTGGCGGTTTATGTTCAGCTACCATCACGGTGTCTCTTGCAGTGACGTTTTCAGGTGGGTATAAATATCACAGACATTTTACACTGAATTCTAGGAGCTGTTGAGCATTCCTTATTTTTAAACATGTCACGCACAAAAAAAACCCGAAAGAAACAAAACCACTCCCTGCTCAAGAAATAATGGAATGACGTTACAAACATCTAAACTGACTGAATGTCATGAGGCTAAACCAACCCTACTATCTCCGAATGAAGCAAAGAGGCAACATAGTTTTATAAATCAAAAGTCTTATTAGATTGACCGGGATCAAAACTGATCATGTATCACTTAGACCTTCATTTCCGACACCTTTATTACTAAAGCCACAGACAATTTCCAAAGTACTTCATTTTATTTTGCTGAAACTTTGTGCAGTACAACAGCCATTTTTTTTTTCACGTCTTATCTAAAATCTTCTTGTGGTACTTTTTTTTTGGTAGAAGCCTGTCAAGAAGGATTATGCGGTGTGAATGTAATACATAAAGCCTGACATTTCAGTGTTATGCTTGATCCCATCTAACAGTTTACAATGTGTAGCTGCTAGCAGCCAGCTTCTGTTAGGATACTGAAAATGGATAGCTGATTAATTTGGTGTAATTTACAATGAATTGAGTCATTGCTGGCATAGAGGGGGAAGTATAACATGGATCCAAAGTGCTGCAAGTAGAACATAACATGTCAATTCTGAAAATGGTCATCTTGCACAGTTGATAAAATCACGGGCGGAAATCGCTTTTAAAATATGTGTGGACACAAAGAGAGAGGGCATAGAGGGGAGAGAGGGAGGGGGTAGAGAGATAACAGAGAGGAACAATTACACGTTATAATGCGCCGCCGACGCATTCTGACCGCTGCTCCCGCCACCATTTTGGCCGCTGCTGAAAACCCCCCACATTGCACCCTTCTTCACATAGAAACATAGAAATTAGGTGCAGGAGTAGTCTATTCGGCCTTTCGAGCCTGCATCGCCATTCAATATGATCATGGCTGATCATTCAACTCAGTATCCTGTACCTGCCATCTCTCCATACTCCCTGATCCCCTTAGCCACAAGGGCCACATCTAACTCCCTCTTAAATATAGCCAATTAACTGGCCTCAACTAACCTCTGTGGCAGAGAGTTCCAAAGACCCACCACTCTCTGTGTTAAAAAACTCTCATCTTGGTCCTAAAGGATTTCCCCCTTATCCTTAAGCTGTGATACCTTGTCCTGGACCTCCCCAACATTGGGAACAATGTTGTGCAAATTCACGGCGGCCCTGTGATGGCTCGGCTCTGACAATTCGAGGGACCTACCCGGTAACAACACTAAGAGCATCTCCGGGTCGCTGTGCTCCCCGACTCGAATCGACTCGATGCCTAACTGACACATGCTCCGTCCTGCACTGATCTTGCTGCGAGCCGGATAAAATCTCTTGGTGGGCCGGATGCGGCCTACAGGCCATAGTTTGGTGACCCCTGATGTACGCATACATACGCATGATACTGTGTTAGCACTGGTTTAATTTGGAAGAGTGCAGCGCTAGCATCCTTCCCTCCTTCCTTCCACGCCCCCCCCCCAGAATTTCCACCCATAAAATGGTACTAGACTGCTGCCTGTGAACAATAAAATTATGATAACAGCATTGCAACCAAAAGACAAGCATAGGAACAGATCAAAACACAAAAACTAAATGAATGTGGCTCTAGTATTCAAGAAATGATTGAATAAAACTTGTAATATTAACTCTGTTTTCGCTCCCCACGGTTGCTGCCTAACATTGGGTATCTTCTGTAGTGATACAGTGTGGAAACAGGCCCTTCGGCCCAACTTGCCCACACCGGCCAACATTTCCCAGCTACATTAATCCAACCTGCCCGCGTTTGGTCCGTATCCCTCCAAACCTGTCCTCTCCATGTACCTGTCTAACTGTTTCTTAAACATTGGGATAGTCCCTGCCTGCACTAGATCCTCTGGTCCTTGATTCACCAACTCTGGGCAAGAGACTGTGCGTTTACCCAATCTATTCCAAGCATGATCTTATGCGCCTCTATAAGATCACCCCCCATCCTCCTGCCCTCCAAGGAACAGAATCACAGCCTACTCAACATCTGCCTATAGCTCAGACCATCTAGTCTTGGCAACATCCTCGTAAATTTATTTAATTTTATATTTTATTTAATTCCAGCGTTTGTGGTGTTCTCACAGTTCTGGTATCTGTTGCTCTTTCCTCCAGAGAGACCAACTGAGAATAACAAGCATTCACTGCTCTCACATCATGCTGGCATCATTTACATTATTCATTTATTCTTGGTCCCCAGCTTAGAACATTCATTCCCTTTTTGAGTTGAAGCCCACCCTATTTCTCTGCAACTTAAAAAAGTTAATTCCAACTTCTAGTTTCCATGGAACTTCATCAACCTGATAGATTAACTGTTTCTCCCCACACATCGTGTACTTCCAGCACTTTGCTTTTACTTTAGAAAAGACTTAGATTGAAACCTTATTAGGAAATACAGTAATGTCGGCAATGGAGGTAATTATGCAATAGTGATGGAATTTAACCCATGCATATCAGTTCCTTGATCTCATTTCAAATATTTCTCATTTGTTCTTAGAAAATAGGGAAAGGCCTTTTGGCCACTGAATCTAAGCCAATTAACAGAGTAATCTGATCAATCCACTACCCTTCCTGTTTCCCTGCCACTATTCTATCTCAGAGGTCCATGCATGCCCTGGTTCTCCTGCCATCCACCCACAATAGGAGTCATTTACAGTCAGCAGTTAGCATGTCCTAGGGATGTGTGAGAAAATCAGATCACCCAGAGGAAATCCATGTGGTCACAGGGGGTTGTTGCGAACTCCACACAGACAGTGCCCAAAGTTAGGATTGCTGGAGTGGAGTGAAAGCAGCATTAACTACCATGCCACTGTGATGCCCTATAATTAAGGACAAAGGACAAAGGACATTTATTATCACATACACCAATTGGTGTAGTGAAATTTGACTTGCCATTGCAGCACACAAATAAAGATAAGACACAACATCAAAGAATTTAACAGTAAACATAAAAACATCCCCCCACAATGGTTCCCAGTCCCGTCCCCTGTTCACCCATAGTTGGGCCTATTGAGGCCTCCACAGTCGCCGCTATGGCAGCCCGATGATTCAGGCCCTCTTGCCGGATGATGAAGCTCTGGCGTCGGGTGAACACGCCTCAGCGGTTTGGAATGTCGGGAGCGGCTGCTTCCTCCCCGGAGAATGCGGCTCTCGAGGTCAATGGGCCGCGCTGGTCGGAGCTCCGACTCTGGTGACCTCGTCGTCAGATCCCAGGCTCCGTGGTGTTTAAAGCTCAGCGCCGCCCGCGGCTGGAAGCTACACAGACCGCAGACCGCAGCTCCGCGATGTTGGAGTCGGCGGACCCAGCCCTCTGGAGCCCACCGCACGGCGACCCGGGCAAGGCATCACCCGCTCCACGATGGCTGCCGAAGCTGAAGTCCCGGCCGTTTCCGGCAGGAAACGACGCTCCAGACTGCCGGTAGGCCGCGAGGAAGGGGCGAAAACACGGCTCAGAGAAAAGCCGCATCTCCGACCAGGTAGGTACTGAGAAAAATAGTTTGCATCCATCCCCCCACATAAAAAGACTAAAAGACCTGCAAAACAAACACTTTTAACTAACTGAAAATAAATAAAAGGGTGAAAAGACTAACAGCTGCTGGCAGGGCAGCCGTACTCGACGGCGCCCTGGGAGGACCTTTCATTTAAAGTATGGAAATTAGGAAGGAGTCTGAAATAAAGTTCAAAGTAAACCGAAAAAATCTGAACAATATTCAAAATCTCTTCACATATATAACCCTATGTTATTTTTATTCAGTTGAAAAGTCAAGAAAAAGTATCTATTGTGTGGAAAACTTTGTTTGATTGGAGCTACCTAATGTAGCAATGCTGACTTCAAAACATCTTCTGCCTGAAGCATTCAACTGAGACTTGATTCATTGTTTCAAAGGGAACATTATTGATTTCTATCTCTTGCGTGTCCATTTATCAGCAACTTCTTTAGGTCCCTTTCATTTTACGCCGCTGGAGTATTGATCAACGTGCAGTGCAGAGATCTATCAATAAGGTGTGAAGATCGTGCCTTACTGTGCCACATTATTGCGTGAGCAGAATAGCAATTTATTTTTTCCCTTGGTACAAGCTAATGCAATGAAAATACAAAGCTGGAAAGCACTCATATTGATTTTAATACAGATCAAAACAAATTATAGTGTAAAATTCCCAAGAAATATGAAGCTACAGAAAATGCCAAATTGTCCCAATTGTGTTTGCATTGTCTGATTAGACTGCAGAGGGCAAAACCCCATGGTTTCCAATGGAAATGTCTAGCACCACAAAGTAAAAGGTGACAACCTGGCTGTACAGAACATTAAGTGTTGGATTAAATTAGTGGGCCACGCGGCATCTCTGGAGGGCAAGAATAGGTGACGTTTTGGGTCCCTTCTTTACAAGTTCACAAGTTATAGGAGAAGAATTAGGCCATTTTGGCCCATCGAGTCCAGTCCGCCATTCAATGATGGCTGATATCTGCCTCCTAATCCCATTTTCCTGCCTTCTCCCATAACCCTTGATACCCGTTCTAATCAAGAAATTCTTTAGACAAATTGGGCCCGTCCCCACTTCTTTCCCAGCTTTCTACTCTCTTCACCAATCAGCTTGAAGAATGACCCCAACCTAAAATGTCACCTATCATATCCCCCAGTGATGCGGCCTGACCTGTTGAGTTACTCCAGCATTTTCTGTTCTACTCAAGAGTCCAGCATCTGCAGTTTCTTGTGTCTCCAATAAGGCTGTACCAATTGCTAATATTAGACTCTCACCTATTTGATTTTGATTGTGAGGCAACTTACTTAACACCAACAAAGGCATTCAGTGACATTTTGATATGGAACTAGCAGGTGATCCTAACCCACTGAATGAATTACAATGGAATTGTAGGCATAAAAGGAAATAAAATGAAATGTATGGACGCAAGAAATTTGAAATAAAGATATAACATTTCATTCAGAAGATCAAACAACACCCATGGAGAAAGAAACTTTTATGCTTCAATCAACCACAACATGTATGGATAAACATAGCTTCTAGAATTATGAAAGTGAATACTAAAAGCTAAAATAACATTTAAGCACCAGTGGCTTGGCACACATTTTGTGGGCATTCACTGTGTTGAGGCAGAGAAGGAGAGAAGATTTTAGCTATCTTGATGGATATTCTCTGCCTCAGAGGGCGGTGGAGGCCGGTTCTCTGGATACTTTCAAGAGGGAGCTAGATAAGTCTCTTAAAGATAGCGGAGTCAGGGGATATGGGGGAAGGCAGGAACGGCATACTGATTGGGTCTGATCAGGCGGTGCTGGCTCGAAGGGCTGAATGGCCTACTCCTGCACCAATTGTCTATTGTCTATATCTCTCAAGATATAATTTACTAGTCAAGAAAACACACAGCACATGAAAATAACAAAATAAATTGCTGACTCTGCTAATCAGAAATTACGAACAATGGTCTTTGACCAATCATGTTTACTTAATGATTCCAGAAGATTACAATGCGTGGAATCCATGTTGAATTGATTGATTGCATAAAGAACTGGCTTGTCCATTGAAGGCAAAATAGATCTTTTATTTCCCATGTGACTCTTTGAGGAAGGTAGATATAGTGCTGGTTTAAAGTCTATTTGAAGGATGCCCATGTGTTTGCAATGGATGCTTTCTTGTGGTCAAGACTAGGTTTACACCTTAAGTTTTTCATTTAGTGGTAAGTATTATAGCAATTCAATAAGCTGACACCTGTACTACTCTGTGCATTTACCCAATCTACTCCTCTCATGATCTTGTAGACCTGTAAAAGATCATCCCTCTTCCTCCTGCGCTCCAAGGAATGATGTCCTAGCCTGGTTAACTTCTTTCTATAGCCCAGCCCCTCAAGTCCTGGCAACATCCTCGTAAATCTTCTCTGCACTCTTTCCAGCTCAACATCTTTCTTATAACATGGTGACAAACATTAACACAATATTCTAAACGTGGCCTCACTTATGTCGTATACAACGTTGGGATGTGGGAAGAAACTGGATCACCAGGGGGGAAGGCCTCGCGGTCACAGGGAGAATGTGCAAACGCCACGTGGACAGCACCCAAGCTCATGATCGAACCCGATCTCTGGCGCTGTGAGGAATAGAGCTCTACCAGCTGTGCCACTGTGCCAAGTCAGGGAGTCAGTGTTGTACAGGAGGCCATTCAGCCAATTAGCTCTGGCTCTCTGTAGAGCAATCCAATCATTCGCATCCCTCTACCTATCCTTTGATCGTTACTGTCAATCTATCATTTACAGTAACATTTATTGTCATTTTACTGCCATATTACCACTTTGGTCATTTTCCAGCATTTACCAGGAGTTTTGCCCACTTTGTTTTTCTATGTGCTGTGCCCGGTTAGGTTAGGCAATGGAGCTTTAGGAACTGTGCAGATGAATAAGTGAACAGTGAAAGGCTTGGATAGAGTGGATGTTGTGAGGATGTTTCCACTAGTGGGAGAGTCTAGGGCCAGAGGTCATAGCCCCAGAGTAAAAGGACGTATTTAGAAAGGATCAAAGAGGAATTTCTTTAGTCAGAGTAAGTAAGTTTATTGGCCAAGTATTCACATACAAGGAATTTACCTCGGTGCTCCGCCCACAAGTAACAACATGACAGTGACAGTTACGAATAACTCAGAAAACACTAAACATTAATAATAATAAAACATTAATGATAAAACACCATTGATCAAGCATGTGAACCAACAAAATACCAGATCAAAGGGAGACTACAGATTTTTGGCTGCTGAGTGGAGCAACTACTCGTGGAAAAAAAACTGTTTTTATGTCTGGCTGTGGCAGCTTTGACAATCCGGAGTTGCCTTCCAGAGGGAAGTGATTCAAAGAGTTTGTGGCCAGGGTGAGAGGGGTCAGAGATGATCTTGCCCACTCGCTTCCTTGCAGTGTACAGTTCATCAATGGAGGGAAGGTTGCAGCCAATAACCTTCTCAGCTGATTGGACGATTCGCTGCAGCCTCCAGGTGTCATGCTTGGCGGCTGAGCCAAACCAGACCATGATGGAGAAGGTGAGAACAGACTCTACGATGGCCGTGTAGAATTGGACCATCGTTGCCTGTGGCAGATTGTGCTTCCTCAGCTGCCGTAGGAAGTACATCCTCGGCTGCCCTAGGAAGTGGTGAATCTGTGGAATTCATTGGCACAGAAGGCTGTGGAGGTCAATGGATATTTTTAAGGCGGAGATAGATAGATTCTTGATTAGTACAGGTGTCAGTGTGTGGGGAAAAGCCAGGAGAATGAGGTTGAGAGAGAAAGATAGATCAGCCATGATTGAATGGCAGCATGGACTTGATGGGCTGAATGGGCTAATTCTGCTACAGGAACCTATGAATAAGCACTTTGCCTCACTATTCTCCTTTTTCATATTGTGCTGCATAATCTTTGAGGTTCAAATATGTTGATGAACTAAAGTAAACTTCAAATTAATCAAAAGGTTTTACATTCTTGCAAGCCAAACTTCAGAAGTGCTCAAAGTGAAAGAATATGTTCACCTGCAAGTTACCCGTCAATTAATCATTAGTCAAGTCAAGTGAGTTATGTTCAATAATTTATTGTCCTGGTTACCCTGAGTTGTCAGATATCACATAGCTATTTTTTCCCCAAATAATTCCATCAATCATAAAAGTAAGCAAATTAAGTGCCTGACAGAGGATTGAAACCAGAGGGAAGCGAGTACTTTGGGGTAAGGAGGGGGAGGATGGTTAAAAATGTAATCCACATGGAGTCAAATAAGTACTGGCTGACATAACCACAGCCCCCATTCCACCATGCTGAGAATAATGTGCTTCACACCAGCACTCATCTGGAACATATAAATCCAACACTTTGTAGTGGAAAACCTATACGGGGTATGGTAACATTGCATAATGGACTTGTAATCTAACAACCCACACCAGTGATCTGGAGACATTTGTTCAAATCCTAGCACAGCAGTTGGTAAATTTAAATTCAATCAAATCAATGTGGAACAAAAAGTTTGCTCGTGTGTCAGACGACGCACAGCTCGCTGTTGGCTTCCGTCGTCGTCCAACACGTTGACGGAATTGGTCGCCCGACGCATCTTGACGTCGTTTCCGGGGACCGCCACGAGGAGGCTTCTGTCATGGTCCCCGGAATAAAAAGTAATAGGTGACCATGGAACCACTAGGTTGTCATAAAGAAACTAATTGGCTGTCTCATATCCTTTAGCAAAAGTAATCCACCCAACGTTATCTAGTTTGTGGCTGGACAGGCGCAAGTCTACCGCTTACTGCCATGATCAAAAACACTAATATCTCGAACAGAAAACCAATCTGTGTGAAAAAGAATAAAATAAATGTAAAATAAAACGGTGGCGCAGCAGTAGAGTTGCAGCCTTACGGCGCTAAAGACCTGGGTTCGATCCCGACTACGGGTGCTGTCTGTGCGGAGTTTGTATGTTCTTCCCATGACTTTTCCCTGAGATCTTCGGTTTCCTCCCACACTCCAAAGACGTACAGGTTTGTGGGCCAATTGACTTGGTACAAATGTAAATTGTCCCCTGTGTGTGTAGGATAGTGCTAATGTGCGGGGATCGCTGCAGGGTCGGTGCGGACTCGGTGGGATGAAGGGCCTGTTTATGCACTGTATCTCTAAACTAAACCCAAATAATGGAAAGTGCTAGGAATACTAAGCAAGTCAAGCAGCATCAACGGAGAGAGAAATACATTTAATGTTTCAACTATTCATCACGTTGCGATGAAGGATACAACAGGGTTCTGGACACCCAAGTTTTCTGCCCTAACACCTTTAAGTTATGTTTAAATTAGGACTGATTAGTACTGCACACTAATGGAGCAACAGGCTGACAAATTCATACACACTATCCAAAGGCATTTCTCACCGGTAGACAAATCATACGGATAGGCAGAATGATCACAGATTTGTTGATGGTGCAGTGGTGGTGCATTCCAGCACTGAATGCAAAGGACTTTGTTGAACCGCAGGTGCAGTGAGAGCAAATGATTGTTAGAAGACAATGGTGGTCTCTTCACTGTATGAATGCACTGCGGTGGCTGAAGGTGGTTCACCTGCTCAACTGCAGTTTGAGATTGATTAGTAGGACTGGGTGTTACAATCCCTAAGATTTCACTACAATTGACATTCGTGGGTATGACCACTGGGTGAATTTGCTAACAATCAGACACGTCTTCAGTTGCGTACCTCAACGTCACTGGGTGTTTCGGCCTTTTATCACAAGACACCCTCAGTCGAGGCAGGCCCATCGCAGGTTGATCAGACCTGGGTGTGTGTCTTATTGCTAGCCTCTAGATGGACAATAATGCATACCTTGTCAATGATGTCCAAATAAAAGGTATGAGTGATCTCAAGGCGAATTTCACAGGAACAGTTTCAGCAAACAGACTGGAGTGTGTTTGCCACCCAGGCCACCTTTAACTCCCATGTGGACATAAATTCATACACCTCAACCGTTCTGGACTACATAAAATTCTGCACTGATAACGTCACCACCCATAAAGTGATAAAGACCTTCCCTAATCAGAAGCCGTGGATGAGCAGGGAGGTCAGACTCCTGCTGAAGGCTCGAGACGCCGCTTTTAAATCTGGCGACGCTGAGGGATACAGCTCATCCAGGGCCAATCTGAAAAAGGGAATTAGGAATGCTAG
Source organism: Raja brachyura (assembly GCA_963514005.1). The sequence continues at coordinate 17,543,447 of OY740783.1, forward strand.
ACTCAATCACAAACAGCGGATTGAGGAGCATTTCCGAAACAACTCTGACCCCAGGCGCACGTGGCAAGGAATTAAGTCCATTGCCGACTACCATAAAATCAACACCCCCCCCCCCCAGACAACGCCTCCCTCCCTAATGAGCTAAACCACTTCTATGCTCGCTTTGACCGGGACAACAAAACTCCAGCCATCAAAGTTGCTCCACCCCCGAATGAACAACCCCTCAGTCTCTCCACCTCTGCTGTACAAGACGCACTGAGCAAGGTGAATGAGCACAAAGCTGCCGGCCCCGATGGCATCCCCGGGCGGGTGCTCAGGGCATGTGCTGGACAACTATCCCTGGTCCTCACTGACATTTTCAATCTGTCACTGGCCCAGGGTGTCGTCCCCACCTGCCTCAAGACATCTACCATTGTGCCAGTGCCCAAACAATCAGCGACAGGGAGTCTCAACGACTACCGGCCAGTGGCACTCACCCCTGTCATCGCTAAGTGCTTTGAGCGGCTGATCCTGGCTCACCTCAAAGCCAGCCTCCCCCCCACACTGGACTCCCACCAATTTGCCTACCGGACAAACAGGTCTACAGAGGACGCCATATCGGCGGCCCTACACTCTGCCCTGACCCACCTGGACAGCAACAACACCTACATCTTTGAAGGTACAAAGGTAACTTTGAAGGTATGAGATGTGAATTGGCCAAGATAGACTGGCAGGTGATTCTTAAAGGGTTGACAGTGGATGTGCAATGGAAGGTATTTAAAGACTGCATGGATGAAGTACAAAAGCTGTTCATACCAGTTTGGCAAAAGAATAAATCGGGGAAGGTGGTGCATCCATGGATAACAAGGGAAATCAGGGATAGTATAAAAACAAGAGATGAGGCATACAAATTTGCCAGAAAAAGCAGTCTACCGGAGGACTGGGAGAAATTCAGAATCCAGCAGAGGAGGACAAAGGGCTTAATTAGGAAATAGAAAATAGATTATGAAAGGAAACTGGCAGGGAACATAAAAACTGACTGCAAAAGCTTTTATAGATATGTGAAGAGAAAGAGACTAGTTAAAACAAATGTTGGTCCCTTGCAGTCAGAAACAGGTGAATTGATCATGGGGAACAAGGACATGGCAGACCAATTGAATAACTACTTTGGTTCTGTCTTCACTAAGGAAGACATAAATAATCTGCCGGAAATAGCAGTGGAACGGGGGTCAAATAAGATGGAGGAATTGAGTGAAATCCAGGTTAGCCGGGAGGTGGTGTTGGGTAAATTGAACGGATTGAAGGCCAATAAATCCCCAGGGCCAGATAGTCTGCATCCCAGAGTACTCAAGGAGGTAGCCACAGAAATAGTGGATGCATTAGTGATAATTTTTCAAAATTCCTTAGATTCTGGAGTAGTTCCTGAGGATTGGAGGGTAGCTAATGTAACCCCACTTTTTAAAAAAGGAGGGAGAGAGAAAGCGGGGAATTACAGACCAGTTAGTCTAACATCGGTAGTGGGGAAACTGCTAGAGTCAGTTATTAAAGATGGGATAGCAGCGCATTTGGAAAGTGGTGAAATCATTGGACAAAGTCAGCATGGATTTACGAAAGGTAAATCATGTCTGACAAATCTGATAGAATTTTTCGAGGATGTAACTAGTAGAGTGGATAAGGGAGAACCAGTGGATGTGTTATATCTAGACTTTCAGAAGGCTTTCGACAAGGTCCCGCATAAGAGATTAGCATACAAACTTAAAGCACACAGTATTGGGGGTTCAGTATTGATGTGGATAGAGAACTGGCTAGCAGACAGGAGGCAAAGGGTAGGAGTAAACGGGTCCTTTTCAGAATGGCAGGCAGTGACTAGTGGGGTGCCGCAAGGCTCAGTGCTGGGACCCCAGCTATTTACAATATATATCAATGATTTGGGCGAGGGAATTCAATGCAACATCTCCAAATTTGCAGATGATACCAAGCTGGGGGGTATAGTTAGGTGTGAGGAGGATGCTTGGAGGCTGCAGGGTGATTTGGATAGGCTGAGTGAATGGGCAGATGCATGGCAGATGCAGTATAATGTGGATAAATGTGAGGTTATCCACTTTGGTGGCAAAAACATGAGGGTAGACTATTATCTGAATGGTGGCAGATTAGGAAAGGGGGAGATGCAACGAGACCTGGGTGTCATGGTACACCAGTCATTGAAAGTAGGCATGCAGGTGCAGCAGGCAGTGAAGAAAGCAAATGGTATGTTAGCATTCATAGCGAAAGGATTTGAGTATAGGAGCAGGGAGGTTCTACTGCAGTTGTACAGGGTTTTGGTGAGGCCATACCTGGAGTATTGCGTACAGTTTTGGTCTCCAAATCTGAGGAAAGACATCCTTGCCATAGAGGGGGTACAGAGAAGATTCACCAGACTGATTCCTGGGATGTCAGGACTTTCATATGAGGAAAGATTGGATAGACTCGGCTTGTACTCGCTGGAATTTAGAAGATTGAGGGGGGATCTTATAGAGACTTACAAAATTCTTAAGGGGTTGGACAAGCTAGATGCTGGAAGATTGTTCCTGGTGTTGGGGGAGTCCAGAACAAGGGGTCACAGTCTAAGGATAAGGGGGAATTCCTTTAGGACCGAAATGAGGAAAACATTCTTTACACAGAGAGTGGTGAGTCTCTGGAATTCTCTGCCACAGAAGGTAGTTGAGGCCAGTTCATTGGCTATATTTAAGAGGGCGTTAGATGTGGCACTTGTGGCTAAAGGGATCAGGGGGTATGGAGAGAAGGCAAGTACGGGATACTGAGTTGGATGATCAGCCATGATCACATTGAATGGCGGTGCAGGCTCGAAGAGCCGAATGGCCTACTCCTGCACCTATTTTCTATGTTTCTATGTTTACATCAGGCTGCTGTTTATTGACTTCAGCTCTGCCTTTAACACTCTTATACCCGCTAGCTTGATCACCAAACTCAGCGGTCTTGGCATCTCCACCTCCCTCTGCAATTGGACACTGGATTTCCTCACTAACAGACCACAGTCTGTTAGGGTCAACAACCTCACCTCCTCCACTATAACACTGAACACCGGCGTGCCACAGGGCTGTGTGCTCAGCCCTCTCCTCTACTCCCTCTTCACGCATGACTGCATCCCCAAGTATGGCTCCAACGTCATCATAAAATTTGCCGTTGACACCACGGTGGTAGGACTGATCAGTGATAATGACGAATCAGCCTACAGGGAGGAGGTCCAGCACCTGGCTACCTGGTGTGCCAACAATAACCTCGTCCTCAACTCCCAGAAGACGAAGGAAATAATTGTTGACTTTCGGAAGAACAGAGGGGGCAGACACACCCCCATCCATATAAACGGGACTGAGGTGGAGCGGGTCTCCAACTACAAATTCCTCGGGGTACACATCTCGGAGGATCTGTCCTGGTCCCTCAACACCTCAAAGCTGTTCAAAAAGGCACAGCAGCGCCTTTACTTTCTGAGGAGGCTCAAAAAAGCCCACCTGTCCCCCCGGATCCTGACGAACTTCTACCGCTGCACCATTGAAAGCATCCTGACCACCTGCTTTACGGTATGGTACAGCAGTTGCACGGTGGCAGACAGGAAGGCACTACAACGGGTGGTGAAAACCGCCTAGTACATCATCGGTGCCCCGCTCCCTGCCATGGATGCCCTCCACCGAAAACGGTGCCTGAAGCGGGCCGGGAAGATCATCAAGGACCCCTCACACCCTAATCATGGACTGTTTGCCCTCCTCCCATCAGGGAGGCGGTACAGGAGCCTCAGGTCCCGCACCAGCAGGACGAAGAACAGCTTCTTCAACTACACCATCAGACTGCTGAACTCGGAGCCCAGCTGATAGACTTGTCTGCACCCTGTATTTATTTATTTTCCGTACTGCTACCACTGCATTCTGTATTTATTTTTCTATATCGCTATCACTACGAATGACGCTAAACTGCATTTCGTTTTACCTATACTTGTATTTGTGCAATGACATTAAATTTGAATTGAATTGAATTGATATTCTGATTGTTAAGCTGTGTATTTGAGCACTTTAGGCTTGGACAACAGTTACTGTATATATTTACACAGCGCCTTTAGATTTGATTTTTGAGTATTTGAGACACGGTATGTGGATAGGCACATGGATATGCAGGGAATGGAAGGATATGGGTCATGTGTAGGCAGAAGAGATTAGTTTAACTTGGCACCATATTCGGTTATGACATTGTGGGCCGAAGAGACTGTTTCTGTGTTGTACTGTTCTATGTTCTATGGACAGAAAGAAGATAAAAATTGACAGGGACCAGTACAAACCCATCTGTTTCCACTTGACCAATACAGTGTTTTCTTTTTGCGTGAGAGTGTGGGAAACAGAATAATGTTGATTTGATCACACGGCCAAAATATGGTAACAGATGACTTTTGAAATGATCTATTAAATGATTAAACGCCTCAAAGTTGTCTGGTCTGGCTTAGTGGTAACAATCCCCAGAGGTTCTGGGCTCAAGTCCAACTCTGGAGATGAACACAACATCTAGGCTGCAATTTCAGCGCAGTACAGATTGGGCTTTGTGGCACCTTGCAATCTTGATTCCCACTTTACAAACATTATAGGGTGGCAGAGTGGCACAGCAGTAGAGTTGCTGCCTTGCAGCTCTAGGGACCAGGGTTCGATTCTGACTGCAGGTCCTGTCTGTATGGAGTTTGTATGTTCACCGCGTGGGCTTTCGCTGGGTCCCCCGGTTCCCTGCCACACTCCAAAGTTGTACAAGTTTGTTGGTTAATTGTCTGCAGTAAAACTGTAAATTGTGCTTAGTGTGTGTAGGGTAGTGTTAGTGTATGGGGTGATTGCTGGTTGCCGCAGACTCGTTGGGCCAAAGGGCCTGTATCTGTGCTGTGTCTCTAAAGGCTAAGGATTGGACTTTAGAGACACAGGATAAGTCGGCCATCTTTATAAAGATGGCCGACTTATGGATACCCTGTACAAACCAACGAGCATTTCAGAGAGTGGTGGGATGGATGGGGATGGATTTAACAGCTGCTAAGTGGCTTCAGGCATCTTCTGCAAGTTGGGAATGGGATCTTTTTGCGTGCTTTCTGTCTCTGCCCTTGCCTGCCCCTCACTCCCCTCCCCTTCCGAGCTGCAACAACCAGAGGCTGGGTTGAACCGAGCAGAGCAGGGAGTGCTGGGCAGACTCCCACACCCAGAGTTAGTGAGGCCAGCTGCCAGCTGGTCCGTCACACCTGCTCGCTCTCCTCTCCCAGCTGTTTCTATGGTCCTCTCCCCACACTGTTGTAGAGTCACAGATTTATACATCATGGACAAAGACCCTTCAGCCCAACTTGCCCAAGCTGACCAACATGCCCCATCTACACTAGTACACCCTAAACCACACTTAACAGATTTAGCTGTTACTGAAATTCTTTTCTTCCACTGAAGGAATCAGTTGGCAAAAAAACCCCAGGAAACCATCATGTTCATTGAAATATGCTAACACTTTGTAATATCACCTGAATGGTCTCAATTTACCACACAAACCAAAATGTCAGTCCTCCAATTAAACAGAATTCCTTCAATAATGCTTATATATATATATAATAATATATATATAATAATATAATTAATATATATAATAATATATATATATATGTGTGTGTGTGTGTGTATGTGTGTAAAAACATATATATATATGTGTATATATAAAAACAAATATATATATATATATATATATATATATACACACGCACGCACACACACACATATATGTATTGATATATGTATAATATATCCATCAGTACGTATTTCAAAGTACAGATTGTGATATAATTTAGCACAGTGGCTTTTTATTCAAAGGAAGGCTCTACAAACAATAAGTAAGTTTGTCCATAACCAGATAAATTACAAGCAGTAAGTATTATCCAGTAAAACTTGTTCCATTTCAAACAGTACCAAGCAATTTATCACATCAAAGAAAGGATCAACTAGGCTTATATTCGCTGGAATTTAGAAGAATGAGAGGAGATCTTATAGAAACATATAAAATTCTTAAGGGATTGGACAGGCATGATGCGGGAAAAATGTTCCCCATGTTGGGGGAGTCCAGAACCAGGGGTCACAGTTTAATAACAAGGGGAAAGCCATTTACGAATTAGATGACGAAAGTTGTGAATCTGTGGAATTTTTGCCACAGATTCACAACTTGCCCAAGGCAGTGGAGGCCAATTCACCTCACTCTTCAAGAGAGAGTTAGATATAGCTCTTAGGGCTAATAGAATTAAGGGATATGGGGAGAAAGCAGGAACTGATTCTGGATGATCAGCCATGATTATATTGAATGGCGGTGCTGGCTCGAAGAGACAAATGGTCTACGCCTGCACCTATTTGTTATGTTTCTAGCAATAGCTCTTGGAAGCCATTGATCAGGAAGTTTAGCCTTTTATCATACACTGCATTGGCAGCAGATATCAGGCAATCAGATATCCTGCATCTGCTGGGGTCTGCGGGGTCAAGGAAAGGGCGTTCACGTCGCGGCCCTATCAATCTTTCCACCACCACGCACAAGAAGCACAAGACCAACCACCATTGTGTGCAGATGCCGAGAAATGTGTTCAGCTCTGGCTGAACAACTTCTAATCTTGTGTGTGGACTTGATAAGAAGATGATCTCGTCTGCCAAATGTCTTGGAATGGACACCTTAGACATCTGAGGATCAAGATGTGCACGACGGAGAAGGTTCTACCCTGATCCCCCGCTGTGGGGAGATCCCAGAGTAGGTGACCTGGAGGGATGATCATATGGCGTCAGAGAGATCACCACCTGAGGAGGCCAAATTCATGGTCATTGGGAAGGAACTGCAGATGCTGATTTAAACAGGAGATAGACATAAAAAGCTGGAATAACTCAGCAGGACAAGCAGCATATCTGTGGAGAGGTAGTGAATGATGTTTCAGGTCGAGACCCTTCTTCAGACGTCACCCATTCCTTCTCTCCAGATGCTGCCTGTCCCGCTGAGTGACTCCAGCATTTTATGTCTGCATTCACCTGAATGGTCTCAATTCAACACACAAACCAAAATGTCAGTCCGCCAATGAAACTGAATTCCTTCAATAATGCTTAAATATATGTGTGTAAAAAACACACACACACACACACATACATATGTATACATATATATATATATATATATACACACATATAGATATATACACTCACATATATATATGTGTACATATATACACATATATACACACATATATACACATATACATACACACACACACACATATGTATTTATATATGTATAATATGTATAATATATCCCTCAGCACATATTTCAAAGTACAGATTGTGATTTAATTTAGCACAGTAGCTTTTTATTCAAAGGAAGGCTCTACAAGCAATAAGTAAGTTTGCCCATTACCAGATAAATTACAAGCAGTAAGTATTATCCAGTAAAACTTGTTCTGTTTCAAACACGGCCAAGCAATTTATCACATCAAAGAATGGATCAACTAGGCTTATATTCACTGGAATTTAGAAGGATGAGTGGGGATCTTATAGGAATATATAAAATTCTTAAGGGATTGGACAGGGTAGATGCAGGAAAAATGTTTCCCATGTTGAGGGAGTCCAGAACCAGGGGTCACAGCTTAAAAATAAGGGGTAGGCCATTTAGGACTGAGATGAGGAAAAACTTTTTCACCCAGAGAGTTGTGATTCTGTGGAATTCTCTGCCACAGAATTCTCTGCCACAGTGGAGGCCACTTCACTGGGTGTTTTCAAGAGTGAATTAGATATAGCTCTTATGGCTTACGGAATCAAGGGATAAGGGGAGAAAGCAGGAACGGGGTACTAATTCTGGATGATCAGCCATGATCATTTTGAATGACGGTGCTGGCTCGAAGAGCCAAATGGCCTACTCCTGCACCTTTTTTTAATGTTTCTATCAATAGCACTTGGAAGCCATTGATCAGGAAGTTTAGCCTATCATACACTGCATTGGCAGCAGATATCAGGCAATCAGGTACCCTGCATCTAATCTAGTCTGTCGAATGTCTTGGATTGGAAATCTTAGACATCTGAGGATCAAGATATGCGTGACGGAGAAGGTTCTCCCCTGATCCCCTGCTGTCGGGAGGTCCCTGAGGAGGTGCCCTGGAGAGATGATCATATGGCGTCACAGAGATCACCACCTGAGGAGGCCGACTTCATAGTCTGTGGGAATGATCTGCAGATCCTGATTTAAACCGAAGATAGACACAAAAATCTGGAGTAACTCATTGGGACAAGCTGCATCTCTGGAGAGAAGGAATGGGTGACGTTTTGGGTCCAGACCCTCCTTCAGACATCACCCATTCCTTCTCTCCAGAGCTGCTGCCTGTCCCATTGAGTTACTCCAATATTTTGTGTCTATATTCATGGGCAGTAGGGGCCACTTTAGGATGGGATGTGGAGTGGTGGCAGCTGATCAGGCATGTGATGTAAATGGTTCGGCAGGTGATACAACCATTGGCAATGAGCAGTGGCAAAGGGATTTTGGCAACAATGAGAATTTTTTTAAAGGTAGATGAAGATGAATATATTAAACTCATGGACAGAAACTCAGGCAGGCCTCAAAATTGGCCAATTTCAGTATTCCCCTGGGCCACAGAACTGTACTAAAGTTACTAAACAGAAACAGAAATAGGCCCTTCGGCCCAACTTGCCCAGGATCACCGTTGCTCATCTGCACTAGTCCCACCAGCCCTTGTTTGACCCATATCTCTCTAAACCTTTCCTTGCACCTGTCCGGATGTCTTCTAAATGTTGTTATAGTATCTGCCTCAACTACCTCCTCTGGCAGCTTGTTCCATATTGCCACCACCCGCAGAGTGAAAGGGTTGTTCCTCAGATTCCTATTAAATCTTTGTCCTCACATTATACCCATGTCCTCTGGTTCTTGATTCCTACTCTGAGTAAAAGACTATGCATCTACTCTAGCTGTTCCCCTCATGATCGTATCCACCTCCATCAAATCACCCCTTATCCTCCTGCGCTTCATGGTATAAGTCCTAGCCTTCCCAACCTCTCCTTATAGCTCAGGCCTTCATGTCCCAGCAACATCCTCGTGTACATAAAATGTGCACATATTCAAGACCGATCGTGATTAAATTCCAAGTTGAAATTTCATCAACAATTACGTGTAATATACATCCAACCAAAGACTAAAAGTTGGATCTTTGCAGATGGGGTGTTTCCAAAATGCCTCTTGCTGTATTTTATAATCTCTAAGCAATTTTTTCACAAGAGTAAAATTGTAAATTGTGCTTAGTGTGCGTAGGGTAGTGTTAGTGTATGGGGTGATCGCTGGTCGCCACGGACTCATTGGGCCAAAGGGCCTGTATCTGTGCAGTCTCTAAAGGCTAAGGATTGGACCTTATAAAGATGGCCGACTTATGGATACCCTGTACAAACCAACGAGCATTTCACAGACTGGTGGGATGGATGGGGATGGATTTGCCAGCTGCTAAGGGGCTTCTGGAATCTTCTGCAAGTTGGGAATGGGATCTTTTTGCGTGCTTTCTGTCTCTTCCCTTGCCTGCCCCTCACTCCCCTCCCCTTCCGAGCTGCAACAACCAGAGGCTGGGTTGAACTGAGCAGAGCTGGGAGTGCTGGACAGACTCCCACACCCAGAGTTAGTGAGGCCATGTATTCGCTAGAAGTTAGAAGATTTAAGGGAGATCTTATAGAAACTTACAAAAATCTTAAGGGGTTGGACAGGCTAGATGCAGGAAGATTGTTCCCAATGTTGGGGAAGTCCAGAACAAGGGGTCACCGTTTAAGGATAAGGGGGAAGTCTTGTAGGACCGAGATGAGAAAAACATTTTTCACACAGAGAGTGGTGAATCTCTGGAATTTCATTTCGGAGTCACGTGAGTGACTTCGTGAAGAGCCCGCCGGCGCGCATGCTCGACATATCGTCGTACCGCGTTGCTGCGACGGCTGGCGGTGGAGCGCGCTCCTCGCCAGCCCTTCAGAAGGGGCCACGGAGGTAAGTATCCTACCTTTAGTTGGTGGTCCTTGTTGTGGGTTTTGTCTTGCAGCAAGAACATGGATGGGAGTTCCAAGGGCCGGAGGACGTCAGGACGAGTTCGCCGGTCAACAGTTCCGGGGCCTTTACCATCGGCAGTACCTGCAACCCAGGCCGGGACTCAGGCGGAAATGTGGGTAAGCCCTGTGTTTACAGGTCCAGATCCGCCAGCACACCACAGCTCGGAGGAGTTCGACGAGGAGGAGTGTGGTGTGCCGCCAGAGCAGGGGGACCCTGCCATGGCAGTCAGGTCGTCAGCGGGCTCGCTGGCGACCTCGAGCTGGGTGCGTGCGGCTGCACGGCCAGTTCCACTCAGCCCTCCGAGTAGGGGAAGGGCAGCAGCCCCGAAGCCAAACCCTGCCAGGGCTAAGGCATTGCCTGACACGGAGGAGCGGTCAGGTTCCAGGGCGAGACCCGGGGCAGCTGTGAGGTCCAGCCGGCACACCCCGACTCTCGACGCCGGGACAGGTCGGTTGAGTCGGGTCTCGTCGCGGTCGCCGAGCCCCCCATGGATGGGTGGGCGAGACCATGCGTCGGCAAAGTCCACGATGTGGGCAGCCGGGAAGCCTGCGCGGGCTTCAGGCAGCCATGCTTCGGCTGGTGCCGACACCACGCCGCAAGTGCCCTTAGTGGCAGCGGCTTCAGCTCCCGCTAAACGGAGGCGGTTGAACACGCCCGCGCGGGAATCGCGCAGTTTCGCCTCGGCGGCTGTTAGCGACAACTACCGGCACCGGCAGGGCCTCGATGAGGTGCAGGCCGATGATAGGAGCCCGGTTTCTTTTCAGAGCCGGAGGACTCCGACCACCTGAGTGTTCAGGGTGAAGGGCGTATTGACCGTATGGAGCGGCTGCTGGAGCTCCTGCTTCAACGTCAACTACAGCAGGGCAGCAACAGGCACAGGGCGTCGTCACCAGCCTCTACCATCAGCCTGGAGCAGCAGGAGGAGGAGGTTTTGGTGGATTCCATATCACCTCCGTTGGAGGTGCCAGCGGAGGATCTTCTGGATGTGGCGACCAAATTGCGGCCCCACATTCATCTGGACTTCCTTTAAACGCAAAGCTGGCAGCCACTGTGGACTTTCTTAACAACCAGCAACTACAGGAAGAAGTCCTCATTCAGGCAATGAGCCGTCACAAGGCTCCATCCAATTGCAACTCCCTCAACGTGCCTGTGGTCAATACGCCGATATGGGGCAACATCAGTGGGGCTATCCACAACAAGAGGTAAAATTGCAGTGGATCCTGAAGCTCCTCACGGCCGGTATTACCGCCTTTGCGCGGTCGGTGGACGGGGATGAACTGAATTTGGACCAGGAAGATGCTCTGGCCCTCCTGTGCGCGACCCAGCATGAAATCAACGGGTTTCGCAAAACCAGCATCCGCCCAACGCTCAATCCGAAGTCTGCAGGATTGTACAAACCACCGCCGCCGCCCCCGCCCCGTCAGCTCTTTGGGGAGGACCTCTCGAAGAGAGTCAAAGAGCTTGACGAACCAGCCAAAACGGTGGGGATCATGCGCTCTCAGAGTGCCCCCGCATCGTCAGGCTCAAAGTCTCCATACATTCGATCACGAGGGTCTGCTAGTACCTCGATGAGGACCCACCCTCAAGCTCCACAACGACAGCAACATCAGACCCAGCACCAGGGGTCTTTTTTAGGACAGCGTCGGCAGAGACCCTGGTGGAAAACGAAGACGCCGCGCCCTCAAGCCAACCCAGCACCTCCACATCCACCCACGCGTGTCTAGGACCGCTGGTAACCACGGGGGTGAGGGGGTCTGGTTCTCTCTTTCTCTCTTTCTCTTTGTTTAACTTCACTTCGGTTGTTTTTGAGTGCATGGGGTAATTTTACTGGTGACGAGTATGTGTTGCAGAATATTCAGGGGCATAAAATTGAGTTTATTAATGGCGACATTCCTCCATCCCAGCACATGCCCGCTTGAACGTTTAAATTATCTGCTGCAGAACAGGCAGCCGGCTATAAGGAACTGTTAAGTCTTGAGCACAAAGGAGTGATTGAGAGAGTGGTGCATGAGCCAGTTGAATTTGTTTCGAACATATTCACCAGACCTAAGAAGGATGGAGGTTGTCGTGTCATTATTGATCTAACCCGTTTGAATTCTTTTGTAACATATACTCATTTTAAAATGGATACGTTTGAAACAGCCAAATCATTGATTTCTCATGGTTGCTTTATGGCATGCATCGATTTAAAAGACGCATATTATTCCGTATCCATCCAGAAATGTGACAGAAGGTTTTTGAAATTCATCTGGATGGGGCAACTCTGGCAGTACAAGGCTTTGCCTAATGGGCTCACCACAGCCCTAGATTGTTCACTAAATTAGTGAAGCCAATTATGGCTTATTTGAGACAACGACACCATATAGTTATGGCCTATTTAGATGATATCTTAATTGTGGGCCACACCCTGGAATTGGCTGAACAGGGTGTTGCAGCTGCTGTCGATATATTTCAACAATTGGGGTTTCTTGTCCATCCAGAGAAATCAAAGTTCTACCCTGCCCAGGTGATTAATTACCTAGGGTTCACGGTGAACTCTATAAGCATGAGGGTTACCATTCCAATTAACAAGATTGAGGAGGTTACCCAGGTGTGTCAAGATTTAATCCGCACCAATATACCATCGATTCAGCACTTAGCTACAATAATTGGGAAGCTGGTAGCTTTGTTTCCGGCAGCGCGATATGGACCTTTGCATTATCAGAATTTGCAAAGAGCTAAAATTGCTGCGTTAAAACAGAACGCTGGTCATTATGATCGGTCCATGCAGCTGCCGCCCGAAGCGATAAATGAGTTGCAATGGTGGGTGTGTCACATTAGCAGCTCATTCAAGCCTATTAGGGAGGCTAATCCGGTGGTATATTTGCAAACTGATGCAAGCTCCAATGGTTGGGGAGCCACGAATAATTGCTCTAGTTGTGGTGGCAGATGGGACACCCTTGAATCAACGATGTTGTTAACTCAAGGGATTAACTATTTGGAGTTGCTGGCAGCATTCCACGGACTTCGTGCGTATTGTTCCAAGGTTGTTGGAGCACGTGTCCGTCTCCAAATAGACAACACCACAGCAGTAGCATATTTAAACCATATGGGTGGTACCAGGTCAGTTTCGTGTGACAAATTGGCTAACTCAATTTGGCTCTGGTGTGTTCAAAGAGACATTTGGATTTCAGCTACCTATTTGCCAGGTGAGCTTAATACTGTGGCGGACACCAGGTCACGCAAATTTAATGACAATATTGAATGGATGTTGCATCCTGAGATTTTTTCTAAAGTCACAGCTAAATTTGGTAAACCGGACATTGACCTCTTTGCGTCACGGTTGAACCATCAGGTACCAACCTACGTTTCATGGGAACCAGATCCTGGGGCTATAGCGCTAGATGCATTCTCGCTGGACTGGGGGAAGTGGTTTTTCTATGCCTTCCCCCCGTTTTGCCTCATCAGTCGGGTATTGCGAAAGATTCAGGCAGATGCTGCCAAGGGCATCCTTATTATACCCGACTGGCCCACACAGCCTTGGTATCCGGTGGTCTTTGACATGCTCAACGAACCTTGGGTCCTTTTGAAGGGTCGCCCACAATTGGTTACTCACCCTGTCTCAGGGGAGCCACATCCCTGCCATGGCTATTTAAATTTGTTGGCTTGCAGGTTCTGAACAGGCCGTTAGTCCAATACGGCCTCTCGGCTCGGACCATGGATACCATCGGGGCATCGTGTCGAGAGTCCACAAGGCGAAGATACCGCTCGCATATTAAGAAGTGGGAAGCCTACTGCAGCCGCTCTCGCATCACGTACGATGACGTGACAATAACCGACGTCCTGGAATTCCTCGCGGGGTTGCACCATGATGAACACTTAAGTTACAGTGCCATCAACAGCGCCAGAAGTGCGCTATCATTCTACCTTAGTTTGGAGGTAGGATCCAACAGGCTAGTGTCCAGACTCATGCGGGGTATATTCAATATGAATCCGCCTACACCACGCTATAATATCACCTGGGATGTCAGGGACGTATTAACCCTGCTCAGGACGTGGTCACCCATGGAAGGGCTCCAACTGGACCAACTCACCATGAAGCTGGTGATGTTACTAGCGCTGACTTCAGCTCAGAGGGTACAGACACTACACAAACTTCGTGTCGACAGAATGACGTCTACCCCCACAGAAGTAGTCTTTTTCATTGACGAGCTACTAAAGCAGCATAGACCTGGGTGCACAGGGCTGCAGCTGAAGTTCCCGGCATACCCCGCAGATGCTAGGCTATGTTAGCCTCACATATCCGCCACTATGTCAAGGTGACGGCACGCATCAGAGGAATGGAGAGATACCTGCTTGTCACTCATAAGAGACCTCATCATCGAGTGACAGTCCAGACGATATCCAGGTGGCTTCGAGTCGTCTTGGGTAAGTCAGGTATCGACACTAATGTGTTCAAGTCTCATTCCACCAGGGCTGCATCGACGTCAGCGGCGAGGGTCATGGAGGTGCCCATGGACCAAATTCTCGCCACAGCAGGATGGGCTAATGAAGCTGTGTTCCAGCGTTTCCAGCGTTGGGGGATCTTATAGAAACCTACAAAATTCTTAAGGGGTTGGACAAGCTAGATGCTGGAAGATTGTTCCCGATGTTGGGGGAGTCCAGAACAAGGGGTCACAGTCTAAGGATAAGGGGGAATTCCTTTAGGACCGAAATGAGGAAAACATTCTTTACACAGAGAGTGGTGAGTCTCTGGAATTCTCTGCCACAGAAGGTAGTTGAGGCCAGTTCATTGGCTATATTTAAGAGGGCGTTAGATGTGGCACTTGTGGCTAAAGGGATCAGGGGGTATGGAGAGAAGGCAGGTACGGGATACTGAGTTGGATGATCAGCCATGATCACATTGAATGGCGGTGCAGGCTCGAAGGGCCGAATGGCCTACTCCTGCACCTATTTTCTATGTTTCTATGTTTCTATGTTTTTATAACAAGCCTGTTGCTGCTCCTCTACAGTTCGCAGAAGCCGTGCTGAATGCAGGTCAAGAACGTGGAGATGTCCCCGCATGAGGGGTTTTTGATTTGTTATTAATAACTCTGCTCTTGTTTTGCAGTATGAACTGTTGAGCAAGTTTGTTCCTCCCATCCATCCCTGGTAGTGGTGTGTCAGCATGGACGTGGTCCAGGGCGTGTAATCACAGAAGCTTTGAAGTCTTCACGAAGTCACTCACGTGACTCCGAAATGAAATAGTAAGATTGAACGAGAACTTACCAGTTCGAAGGTTGATCTTTATTTTATGAGGAGTCGAAGTGAGGGATTTCGTGCCCTCCTCGCCCAACCCTCAATCACCTTCATCTGGTAATCTTAGTCACTTCAATCTTACTATGCAAAGTCATTTCTTTTGTTGGTTTCTGTGACTCCACGCCGCTACTTTGAAGTATGTCGAGCATGCGCGCCGGCGGGCTCTTCACGAAATCCCTCACTTCGACTCCTCATAAAATAAAGATCAACCTTCGAACTGGTAAGTTCTCGTTCAATCTTACTATTCTCTGCCACAGAAGGTAGTTGCGGCCAGTTCATTGGCTATATTTAAGAGGGAGTTAGATGTGGCCCTTGTGGCTAAAGGGATCAGGGGGTATGGAGAGAAGGCAGGTACGGGATACTGAGTTGGATGATCAGCCATGATCATATTGAATGGCGGTGCAGGCTCAAAAGGCCGAATGGCCTACTCCTGCACCTATTTTCTATGTTTCTATGTTTCTAAGAGAAGCACAGATAAAGCAATGGTTTGTGCCAAGATTGCTTCTTCAACTTCTCAGCAGAAATAATCTCAAACCATCCGAAGATGGAACAAGACAGCCCCAAAATCTGTGCCTGTGGAATTGAATTCTGTCAGACACAGATGTGGAACATTAAAGTGGCTCAGGAAGAAAGGCTTAATTTTACCAATAGAGTAAGAAGGAACTGCAGATGCTGGTTTACACCGAAGATAGATACAAAATGCTGGAGTTACTCAGGCAGCATTTCTGGATAGATGGAATGGGTGACGTTTCGGGTCCAGACCCTTCTTCAGACGTCACCCATTCCTTCTCTCCCGAGATGCTGACTGTCCCGTTGAGTTACTCCAGCAAGAGAGAGGGGGCAGATGCGAGTGGGAGACAGTGGGGGGGGGGGGGGGGGGGAGACTGGACCGGCAGAGAGACATTCTCGGCAGCTGCGCGCACACAGACCCGCGCCTCATCTGCACCCAGGATCGAATCTTGGTCCCCGACGCCACAAGCGCTGCCGAACCGCCACTGCACCATCCCCCCCGTCCCCCACTCCCCCGAGTGTCTCATCCCCACCCGGGGGCGGCCGGAGACTTCTGGGGCGACCCAGACCGACGGGACACTGGCCCGGAGCAGCGGCCCACAGCCAGCGCGGAGAAGCTCCAACGCCAGCCCAACCCTGCTCCAAATCCCGAGGAACACTCTCCGGGGACCGCCAACTGCACCCCCTGTCTCTCCCAGCAGCAGCCGGCCAACCCCCCCCCCCGAAGCTGGCCATCAACCGGGACACGCACAAAACGCTGCAGCAACTCAGCGGGACGGACATTCATCCCCGGAGAAAAGGAATGGGTGACGTTTCGGGTTGAGACCCTTCTCCAGAGAGGCTGCCTGACCCGCCGAGCAGCCCTAGCACCCCGTGTGCATCTCCGCCGATGTCCGGCGCTCGGCCCCCGCCGGCATCGAGGAGGCCAACCAACAGCCACTGGACAAGGCGAGAGGTACAGTCGATGGCCCCCCAGGAGCCAGAGCAGAGCCAGTGTCCCCCCCAGGGACGAGACACCCGGGGTGGGGGGGTGGGGGGGGGGACTGCACTCAACAGCGCCAGGGCCCGAGGCCAACCATGGATGAAAAGCAGGCCTGCACCCAATGCAGCACCGTAACTGTAGGGGATGTTTATAGCGAGTGACCTATGACCTGGGCATGCAAAGTCGGAATACCAAACTCGCTTATTGACAGTTGCCTTTTTAAAGGAAATAATTTCCAGTCTTTTTATACAGCTTTGAACTCTAATGGCCCTTTGCAGTCATCACCTTAGAGGCATTTGTTGCATGACTGATTCTGATCATTTTTGATTCTGACCTCGGGTGCTGCCTGTGTGGAGTTTGCATATTCCCCCTGTGACCCCTTGGGTTTCCTCCGGGTGTCCTGATTTGCCCACACATCCCAAAGACAGGTAGGATAATTGGACTGGTTAAATAACCCCTAGTGTGTGGGGAGTGGATGCAAAAAATAATAAACTTGGTGGGCTGAAGAGCCAGTGTGCATGCTGTATCTTTCAAACCTATTTAAATGGAGCCAAATGACTATTTTTCAAGCTTCACCTGCTTTTTTGTCTACCTTCGATTTTTCCAGCATCTGCAGTTCTTTCTTAAACATTTTTCAAATGGTATCATGGTTATGGTTCGATAAAGAACCAAACCAGTGTTCTGTATTTATTCAGAAGGATTATGCTTCCCTTCCCCTGCCCATTACAATACAATACAGTTTATTTGTCATTTAAACCTCACATGAAGTTCAAATGAAATTTGGTTTCTGCAGTCATACAATAAGAAAAGAACCAAGACACACACCAACACAATTTACACAACATCCATCACAGTGAATCTCCTCTTCACTGTGATGGAAGGCAAAGTCTTGTCTCTCCCCTGTTCTCCATTTCTCCCCCGATGTCAAAGTCAAAGCCCCCGACGGGCGCTAGCAAGTCCCGCGGCCATTTAAAGCCGTGCCGGGCGATGTAAGGCCCTGCTCCGGGTCTTGATGTTAGAGCCCCCGGCGGGCGCTAGCAAGTCCCGCGGCCTTTTAAGCCGCGCCGGGCGATGTAAGGCCCTGCTCCAGGTCACTTTCAACCCCGCAATTCGGGCGGGAGAAGTTGCCGTTGCGGGAGCTCTGAAAAGCGGTTTCCCACCAGGGACCCGTGAGCTCCCGATGTCACCGTTCACCGGATCTGCAGCTGGAGCCTCTGAGATCCGGAGTTGGGACGCAGCAGCGCGCCACCACAGCTCTCCACACTACGAAGCCGGCCAGCTCCGCGAAGGTAGGTCCGCAGCTCCGCCGGCATTATTATCTATCATACCAATGGTATGAATATGGATTTTTCTAAGTTCAAGTAACCCTGGCATTCTCTCTCTCTCTCTCTCTCTCTCTCCATACCTCCCCCATCCAAGTCGCACCAGCTTCTCATTTTGCACCCAACAAACAGCTAACAATGGCCTTTATCATCATTACTTTTGTGCATTTCTTTCAATCATTGTTCGTCATCTCTCTACATCACCTTCTATATCTCGGGTGACTTTCAGTCTGAAGAAGGGTCTCGACCCATTCCTTCTCTCCAGAGATGGTCCCAGTCATGCTGAGTTACTCCAACTTTTTGTGTCTATCATTTATCTTACCTTGGTCACCTTTAGGCTTGCACAATGACAAAGGTTTTCAAATTTAACCCAATTTGCATCTCGCTGTGAATTGCACTCGCAACTGTGATAACTTTACAAACCTCACATGCCTGTTGTAACCTGATGTACATCAGCAAATATAAAATCTCCCAAAGTGCAATTGTTCATGTGTTTCTTGAAGCATGTATTTTCTTTAAATAACAGCTGAAAATTGGTTTATTGCAACAGCTTAAGACATTTTAATGCATCCAACCTACCTCTGGAATATACTGTAGCAGCAGTAAATAACAGAAAAGCGATTTTACCCAAAGACGTGCTGGTTAGTAGGTTAATTGGCTTGATGTAATTCTCAATTGTCGCTAGTGTGTGTCGGATAGTGTTAGTGTGCGGGGATTGTTGGTCGGCACGGACTCAGTGGGCCAAATAGCCTGTTATGGGTGCTGTATCTCTGAACTAAACTAAACTTCCATAAAATACCACATAGTGGTACGTGGATTAATTGTTTAATAAACTCTTTACAGAATCTTCTAAAGAGAATATATTTAAAGGATATATAATAGTCACATTTACTTAGCCGAAGACTTTTGAATTGATTTTAAAACCCCAGTTATATTCATGTTCATGCAATACAAGCAATATTTAGTTTTAAACGTGGATATGTTTTAAGACTCTACAATAACTTTCTTTGGCAACTTCTTCTGATATTGATGAGCTCTGGGTACTAAGCGCCGTTATCCACATTGTTTGAAGAACCAGTTCAACCAAAATGAAATACAGGAAATGGGAGTAATCATATTGCAGTCCAGCAATCACTATTAAACATTAAACCGTAAAATAAATGATTTGTTGGAACTATATAAACAGTACTAAATCACTAGACACTATTATATTGCAACGATTTTTAACAGGCTCAAAATTCTTCTGGAGGCAGCTGACGGAATCTAATTTTCCTGGTTGCCAGGGAAAACCAGTTCCTTTGTTACATTCTGCTTCATGTGTGAGTTTTGCCAAGTTTCTCTCAGTTTGATGCTGGAGTTGATAAGACAGGTTCAGCTTGCCAAATTTGACTGTGGTTACATTTGTCACGAACGGCAATGGTTTGTTCGTGACTTATACACAAGCAAAAAAAAAATCTTCCCTTTTGAAAGTTGATGAGCACTACCATCCAACACTGTCAATGACTCACAGTTCAAAACTCACTGCTCCATGAGATACCTATCTATCCTATTGTACTTCCCCAATTTTAGTTGCATTTAAACATTGTTTCAGTGAGTATTTGCTCGAAATCACATCCCCTCAAACAATTTGCCAAAATCAACAGCTGGTACGGCAAGTGTGAGAAAGAGAGTTAAATAATAGTGTTTGATCTATTGACTTCTTTACTGCAATATTTATTTTATGTCTGAAAGCTTCAAATAATAGAAGCAAGATAGATCCATAAAAATAATCTCAACGGAGAATTCTATTTTTAAAACAGTTATACTTTGAAATTGTTTGTTCTCTGTGAGATGAATATTGTGAATGAACCTTGGGGAATAAAGAGGAAGAAGAATGGACTGTTTTGCTTTCCATCACAGTGAGGAACGTGTAGGGGAAATAAATCATGCATGACTAATCTTCTGGAATTTGTAATCAGGATGTAATAAGTAAAATGGGCAAGGGAGAGCCAATGGATGTAGTGTACCTGGACTTTCAGAATGCCTTTGATAAGGTGCCACACTGGTGATTAATGGACAAAATTAAAGCACATGGTATTGGGGGTAGGGTAGAAAATTGATTGGCAGACAGGAAACAAAGAGTAGGGGTTAACGGGTCCCTTTCAGAATGGCAGACAATGACTAGTGGGTTGCCGCAAGGCTCGGTGCTGGGACCACAGATATTTACAATATACATTAATGATTTAGATGAAGGAATTAAAAGTAAAGTTAGCAAATTTGCAGATGACACAAAGCTGGGTGGCAATGTGAACTGTGAAGAGGATACTATGAGGATGCAGGGTGACTTGGACAGGTTGGGTGTGTGGGCAGATGCATTGCAGATGCAGTATAATGTGGATAAATATGAGGTTATCCACTTTACAGCAAGAACAGGAGGGCAGATTTATTATCTGAATTGTGTCAGATTAGGAAAAGGGGAAGTACAACGAGACCTGCATGTCCTTGTACATCAGTCACTGAAAGTAAGCATGCAGGTATGGCAGGCAGTGAAGGAAGCTAATGGCATGTTGTCTTTCATAACATGAGGATTTGAGTATAGGAGCAAAGAGATCCTTCTGCAGTTGTACGCGGCACTTGTGAGACCGTACCTGGAGTATTGTGTGCATTTTTGGTCTCCTAATTTAAGAAAGAGCATTCCTGCTATTGAGGGAATGCAGCGTAAGTTCACGAGGTTAATTCCCGGGATGGCGGGACGGTTATATGATGAAAGAATGGAGCGACTGGGCTTGTATTCACTGGAATTTAGAAGGATGAGAGGTATCTTATAGAAACATATAAAATTATTAAGGAATTGGACACGCTAGATGCAGGAAACATGTTCCCGATGTTGGGGAGTCCAGAACCAGGGACCTCAGTTTAAGAATAAGGAGCAGGCCAGTTACAACTGAGATGAGAAAAAAAAATTCACACAGAGAGCTATGAATTTGTGGAATTCTCTATCATAGAAGGCGGTGGAGGCCAATTCACTGGATGTGTTCAAAAGAGAGTTAGATGGAGCTCTTAAAGATACCAGAGTCAGGGGTAGGAGAGCAGAATCAAGGGATATGGGGAGAAGGCAGGAACGGGGTACTGATTATGATCAACCATGATCACATTAAATGGCGGTGCTGGCTCGAAGGGCTGAATGGCCTACTCCTGCACCTATTGTCTATGTATCTATGTGTGATCAAAGATGTCCAGTTTGCCTTTCATCGGGGTCATTCAACTTCAGGGCTCCACCCAGCCTTAGTTCAAAGAAAACTTGAACAGATCTCCTGCTTGCCAAACATTTTAACTCTCCTTCCCACACTGACCTTTCTGTCTTCGGTCTCCACTGTCAGAGTTGGGCCAAACGTAAATTGGGGGAACAGCACCTCATAATTCACCTGGGCACCTTACAATCCAGCGGTATGAATATTGATTTATCTAACTTCAGGTGATCCTTGCATTCCTTCTATCTCTGTCCCTCCCCTACACTGATTGTCCTACTAGCTTCACTGTAGTCCTGCTGAGTTTCACTGTTTGTATCTACTTGTTATTACCTTCCCCACAGCCAACAATGGAGCATTGTGGGCTCCACCTTTCCTTGATCATTGTTGTTGGCTTTGAGTTTTGTTCTTTTCATACCTCTCATTTGTTTGTTCTTTGTACCCTTTCATACCTCTAGTTTCCCTCTCTCCTGACTATCAGTCTGAAGAAGGGTCTTGACCCAAAACGTCACCTATTACTTTTTCTCCAGAGATGCTGCCTGCCACACTGAGTTACTCCAGAATTTTGCATCTGTCTTCAGCCTGGTTCCAAGGGTAAAGTGATCGATTGCACTTGACATCAAGTCAGTATTTGATCACAAGTGTAAAAGTAAAGCCAATGAAAGCTGTCCAAGGTTGACAAAATGCTGGAGAAACTCAGCGGATAAGGCAGCATTTATGGAGTGAAGGAAATAGGTGACATTTCGGGCCAAAATCCTTCTTCAATACTGGAATCATACTTACTCAAAGGAAAATGGTTGATAGAGGGCATTCATGTCTAACCCGAGGGCCTAGATCTCAAGGCAAAGAGGAACTTCACCAATCCTACTTCATCAGTAACTTTCCTTTCATCTACATGTCAAAAGCTGGTACAAATTGAATTGAATGGAATAGTTTTTTTCATTAGCCAATTATGTATACGTACAAGGAATTTGCCTTGGTGCTTTGCTTGCAAGTAACAACATAATAAACAGTAGACAATTAAAAATAAAACATTATAAGTTCAACATATGAGGAATGAAATAAAATACCAGAGGCCAAGGAGGCTACAGACTTTTGGCTGTTGAGTAGAGCTACTGCTCATGGAAAAAACCTGTTCATGGTGCAGCATAGTACTTTCTTGTGTGGCAACTGATTAAATACTTGCTATAAATCTAGATGGACCCATATTTAATTATATAATTACAACATCAATAAAGCTCAGGTTTGCCAAATGTGATTTCCCTTTCATAAATCCATGTTGACTCTGCCAAATCCTATTATTATTTTCTAAGTGCCCTGTTCCTCTTTCTTATTAGTAGAGTTTACCACTTTTCCTGCTTGGTCAGGCGAACTGGTCTGTAGCTTCCTCATTTTTTCTCTCCCTCCTTTCTGAAATAGTGGAATCACATTTCCAGCCTCTGGGAAATGTTCTAAAATCTATGGAATTCTGAAAGATGACAAATAGAGCATTCACTTCTCTCCTTGGCAATATTTTTCAAAACCCCAGGTAGCAAGTTATCGGGTGCTGGGGATTTGAAATTTAAAAAAAGAAAATGCTGGAAACACTCATCATGTCTCAGTGGAAAGATGAACAGAGTTGCCATTTCAGGTCGAATACTCCTTTGCCAAGTCCTGGTGATTACTGGCTTTTGGTTTCATTCATTTCCTTAATACTATTGTCTTTATTTTCTTTGACTTCTTATTCTCTCCAGACCTCTAGAATGCCATATTTTTGTACATTTTTTTGGTGTTTTCTTCTGTGAATAAAGGCACATAGATAGTAATTCTTCAAATTCTCTATTTTCCTGCTTCGCAATATAATTTCTGTTTGTTTGATTTTTTTCCTGGCTGCATCCCAATAGACGTTTCTACTGTCTGGTTTATGCTTCTCACTAGATTACTCTCATATCTGCTTTCAATTGTCAATTTTTGTCAATCCTTGTCAATTTCTCAATTCTGCAATAAGTTCTGAAATTCTCTGTCTTTTTACTTCTTTTTGATAATTATATGCTATTTCCTTGGATACAATACTGTTGTACCATTGGAGCTTTTATATCTTAAAGGGATATCCATTCATCCAAAAAATATTTAATGAACCGTATATTAAGAGAAATGAAGGGTAACTAGAGAGAGAATAGGACTCCTCAGAAACCAAAGTGGTCATCTATGTGTGGAGCTGCAGGAGATGGGCAAGCAAGGTCCTCAATGAGTATTTCTCCTCCAATTTTACCACAAAGAGAGGCATGAAGATTCAGGAAAGTCAATGGAGATGCTTGAAGACAATCCGTTTTGCTGTGAAGGAGATACTGAACATCTTAATACATTTCAAGATAAATAAATCTCCCAGGCCTGATCAGATATATCCAAGGTCACTGTGCAAAGCTAGGAAAGTCCTGGCTGAGATATAAGAATCATCATTAGACACAGTTGAGGTGCTGGAAGAACAGGGGTCTGAAGTTGTACCTCTCTTTAAGAAGGGCTTGAAAGAAAATCCTGGGAACTATTGACCAGGAAGCTTAACGTCTGTTGTAGCAAAGTCAATGGAGAGGATCTGAGGCGTAACATACGTGCATTTGGAAAGGCAGGGTTTGTAAAGGAAGGGTCAATGTGGTTTTGTGCATGAGAAATCGGTCTCACAAATTTGATCGAGTTTTTTGAAGGAGGAACCAAGAAGGTTGATGAGGGCAGGGTCCAAGCCTTTAAGGACTTTATAATATTTCTGTATGGTAGGCTAAACTGAAAGGTTAGATCGAATGGGATCCTTGGAGATCTAGCTAACTGTATACAGAATTGGTTTCATGGTAGGAAGCAGAGGATGGTGGTGGAAGGTTGTTTTTTGGACTGGAGGCCAGTGACTAGCAATGTGCCTCAGGAATAAAATGCTGTGCACATTGATATTTGTCACATATATCAAGAATTTGAATGAAAAGTTACAAGGCACGATTAGTAAATTAGTAGATGACACTTGATCAGCTGAGGAATAGCTAATAGAATTAAATCAGTTGTGTGTGAGGTGCTGCATTTTGGGATGTCAAACCAGGACAGGACCTTCACAGTGAATGGTTGGGCCCAGGGGAGTACTGTAGAGTGAACGGATCTGGGAGTACAAGTACATAATTGCTTAAAAATGTTGTCACTGATAGAAAGTGTGTTGAAGAATTTGGCATGCTGGCCTTCTTCATTCAGTGAAGGGGTTGGACAGGCTAGATGCAGGAAGATTGTTCCCGATGTTGGGGAGGTCCAGGACAAGGGGTCTCAGCTTAAGGATAAGGGGGAAATCCTTTAGGACCGAGATGAGAAGGACTTTTTTCACACAGAGAGTGGTGGGTCTCTGGAACTCCCTGCCACAGAGGGTAGTTGAGGCCAGTTCATTGGCTATATTTAAGAGGGAGTTAGATGTGGCCCTTGTGGCTAAAGGGATCAGAGGGTATGGAGAGAAGGCAGGTACGGGATACTGAGTTGGATGATCAGCCATGATCATATTGAATGGCGGTGCAGGCTCGAAGGGCCGAATGGCCTACTCCTGCACCTAATTTCTATGTTTCTATGTTTCTATGTGAGTTGGGTGCAGAAGTTGGGATGCCCTGTTACAGTTGTACAAGATGTTGGTGAAGCTACACTTGTAAGTGTACCTTTGTATGTGTCCTAGGGTATGCTTCATAACTGATATGAATGACATGGATGATGAAATCGACTGTAATTTATCCGAGGTTGTTGTTGATTAAAAACCTGGTTGGCAGTGCAGTCTATGAGGAGACTTCAGACAACATTGATACATAAAAGGGCAAAGGCAAATGGAAAGTCATATGGGAATCTTAAGATCATCCACTTTGGTAGGAAGAGTTTTTTAAATGATGAGAAATTGAAAGGCTTTGGGTTGTTGGTCTCGATTGCAAGAGAGTCTTACCAAGAATAGAGAGGTTTTGCTCCAATTATATTGGGGCTGGGTAAAACCTCATAAATAATCTTGTGCACAGGTCCAGTTTCTCTGCCTTAGGAGTGATATACTAACAAAAGAAGGAATACAGAAAAGGTTCATCAGATTGATATCCAAATTGGTGAGTTTTGCATTTAAGGAGAGGAGACAGGACCATGGTCTCTTGAATTCAGAAGAATAACAAGTCATAAGGAATAGAAGTAGAATTAGGCCATTTGGCCCATCATCTACTCCACCATTCAACATTGGCTGATCTATTTCTCCTTCCTAACCCCACTCTCCTGCCTTCTCCCCATAACCTCTGACACCTGTGCTAATCAAGAATCCATCTATCTCTGCCTTAAAAATATCCACTGACCTGGCCTCCACAGCCTTCTGTCGCAAATAATTCCACAGATTCACCACCCTCTGACTAAAGAGAGTAAAGAAGTGATTTATTGAAACATGTTAATTTTTTAGGGTGCTGGAGAATTAGATGTTTCTCTGGTTGATGCATTAACAGCTGGAAGGATTGTATTTCCAAAATAGGAGGTTGGCTATTATAGACAATAATGAAAATACATTTCTTCCATTCGAGGGTGAGGAATGTTTGGGATTCTCTGCCCATGAGGGCTGTGAAGAGTCAGTGTCTCATTGCACGAAAATAAAAAACTGCAGATGCAGGAAATGTGAAATAAAAACCGAAAAAGCTGGAAACAGTCAGCAAGTCAGTCATCATCTATGGTAAGACAGCGTTTCAGGTCCTGGACTTGAAACATTATTTCTGTTTCTCTTCCCACAGATGCTGCTTGATTTGCCAAGTGATTCCAGCATTTTCTGTTTTTATTTCAGTGGTTAAGTATGTGTAAAAGAACGATGGGTAGATTTTTAAATATTAAGGTAATTAAAGGATATGGGGATGAGTGCGGGAACGGATGCTGAGGTGAGGGATCAACAAGTATAGCCTGCTCCTGCTTCAATTTATCTCCTTATCTTCATCGTAAGGTGAAAATATTATATAAACTATGATAAGGCTAGAAATAAATTCAGACCAAAATAATACAAATTTACTGCAACTTGATTGAAGTCTGACATGTATTAGTAGTTAATTCTAAACTACAAAATGTTAAGCAGACAGAAATGAGCTGGGAATTTATTTAATTTCAAGCCCATTGGAATGTGGTGCAGTGTGAACTTGATAGAAACTAATCCCTATTAATTAATTCTGTTTTATCGAGTTATCAGATTACAGGTGCAGGAGCCACACAACAATAATAAATGACATTTGAACAGAATGATTCCTTTGCACGCACAATGGAATAAGAAGGTGTTGCAATGCTTTTGATAATGCTACAGAACAGAGCGTTGATGTAACAAACACATAAAATAGACCCAACTCAAGATGCTTTACTGCACCAATAAAGCGAGACCATAATATCTGATTCATATCTTAATGCCTGGCAGATGAACGACCTGAAATATTTTAAAACTGCATTATTAGGAAAAGCACTTTCCATTGTACTGCAGATGAAGTGACACACTTTGATCGCAATGATTTAATTCTTGTAATGGAAGTTTCAAACTGCAAGGATGCAGCGAGAGGCTGATGACACATCAAGCAGTGCTTCAAAAATAAATATGTATATGTTAATCTGATCATTGCAGGCAATAGATAGATGGAACAATTTTAAGAATGTAGTTCCATTGTCTGTTTTTCAAACAATTAGTTGTTGTGGGGCTGCTTATATTTTGCACGCTCCAATTAAATCATGTCTTGACATTGTTATTAGTACAGCTTGATGGTGGTGTTCCATGATAAAAAAAAACACCTGTAATTTCAACACTTCAATCAACCTGCTCATTTATGTAATTGGATACATCACAACAGGAATTTAGTTGCCAATAGGTTCTTCTCAAACAATCACGTACATAATCTTCTGAACTCAACACTATTTTCCACTGTGCCTGTATCTTGTTTACACAAGTGGAATTAAAAATTATCTTTGACCCTGAAACTTAGCTCATTCAAAGTACTTTTCAACCATAAAATCCATCGCCTCCCGCATTGCAATGGAGCTCGCCAACGTTACACACAACAACAATGATCAGTGTTTGGACTGCATTTTATTATCTATACTACTTGCAGGTATGAGCATTTATACAGGTACGTGAATAGGACAGGTTTAGAGGGATGTGGGCTAAACGCAGGCAGGTGGGATGCGTAGTTTGAGCAAGTTGGGCCGAAGGGCCTGTTTCTATGCTGTATGAGTATATATAAGTTAACTAATTATTGCTAAGTATTGTTAAAGTAGAATTAAAAATGGGTATAGGTAACAAACATCTGATATGGACTGCTTCACAAAATTGTATTTTTCATATTTTTCCTATACCTATGTCTGGCATATTTATATTTATGGTCTATGCTGTTCCAATTCTGGCATCTTGGAAATCCTGAAATGTAATCGCTTGACAACTGCGGGGATGATTTTTCTAAAAGCCCTTCTCTAAAACTCACTACCACTCTTTAAAAGTAATCTCTTTGACCAAGCTCTATCATTCCTCCCAATTTCACCGATTGCTGGTCTTAATTC
Source organism: Raja brachyura (assembly GCA_963514005.1). The sequence continues at coordinate 17,571,376 of OY740783.1, forward strand.
TTTGTCTGATAATTCTCCTGTAAAGTCGTGGGGCTTTATTTGCTGTGAAAAGCTCCATACACATGCAAAATGCAAAAACTCATGGAGAAAATGGAGAAACTCAGCAGCTGAAGCAACACAGGAATGGCCAACAATTTGCGTTGAGATCCTGCCTTACTGATGGAGAGACCTGACCTGAAACGTCAACCAACCCTCTGCCTCCACAGATGCTGCTTAACCTGCTGAGTTCCTTCAGCAGTTTGCTTGTTGCTCTAGGTTCCTGCATTATTTCCCGGTGACCATGCGGATTTTGTCTGGGTGTTCTGGTTTCCTCCCACATCCCAAAGATGTGCAGATTTGAAGGTTAATTGGCCTCATAAGTTATTGGAGCAAAATTAGGCTATTCAGCCCATCAAGTCTACTCTACTGTTCAATCGTGGCTGATCTATCTTTCCCTCAAAATCCCATTCTCCTGCCTTCTCATCGTAACCACTGACACCCTTATTGATCAAGAATCGATCAACTTCCACCTTAATATCCATTGACAGTGCAGGAGTACCTCGGGCCTTGGTAGGGGGGGATGAAAAACTATCGAGTTGGTGGATTCCTTTTGCGTGATATGTATAATATAATAACTGGCTTTTTTTTTTCCTTTTCTCTCTCTGTGTTCTAGGGTCTATCTCTTAACCCCCTCTCTCTAATTCTTTGACCAAGGGTTTTTTTGTGTTTTTTTTCTTCTCCCCTTTGGCACGCTCTTTCACTTTCACAAGTCTTTTCACCTACTTCACTCTCTTTCTTTCCATTCCTTTTCTTTAAAAGCCATAAAATTATGGGGTACAATGATTGTAACAATATATATGTGATGTACGCTGATGTATTTACCTCTAATAAATAAAAATATTTTAATTTTTTTTTTAAAAAACAACAAAAAAACAATATCCATTGACTTGTCCTCTGTAAATTGCCCCTCGTGTGTGGGAAGTGGATGTGAAAATGTGATAACATAAAACTAGCGCGAATGGGTGATCAGTGGTTGGCGTGGACTTGGAGATCGGAAGGGTCTGTTTCCATGCTGTATCTTTCAATCAATTAAAGATGCTGTGAAATTTAACATCAAAAATTAAATATATCTGGAATAAAAGATGAATGTCAGTGAAGGGAGCTGTAAGATCAACAGAATGTCATCTGGGGCACTGTCCTTTAGTTCTTTAGTGAAGAAAACCTGTCACCTGTGTGGACTGTACGTAAATAAAGTTTCACCAAAGTGGAGGATTCCTATCCGAAACCCTTTATCACTTGGTTCAGGTGCAGTTAGGGATGGAAAATTCCTGCTGGGCTTGTTTTGTGACGTCAACATCCCATGAACAATTTCATTAAAAAAAATTGTGTTCCTGCAGCTTACAACGTGCGAGATTTGTAAATGATTAGAAAGTAACCTGTCAGGAAGAAGGGTGTTACTGACGTTCAGCAGAGATCACCACCAAGGATAAATAAGTAGTAGAGTGATGAACTCACAGATGATGAAAGTATGGCTGAAGTTTTAGTCTGATGACTGTGATGTAAGAATTCATCCGGGAAAGACTTGAGAAACAGCCATTGTGTTTTTAGTGATAGAATAGCAGGATGGCTCTGAAACAGCTCAAAGAATATATCTGAGAATTTTCTCTAATCCATTTAAAATCCTGATAGTCTTCATGATTTGTTTAAAATATATATATTTCCGGTTGTTACTTAAGAGATGTCCATTAATGGTTGAATAATTTGACAGACATTCTTTTTTGCAGGGGAGGGATGTTGCAAAAAATATTAATAATATTCGTTCTGTAACACACCCTTTATTTTGCATTCAATTCGGTTAAAATCTCACAGACATTGTTTGCAGGATGTGCAATTATTATCGGTGCTGTAGGCAAGTATTATATGCAAAAACACAATGGCAAAAATATATTTGTCCAGGTGGAATTGTCTTTAGAAGAACTAGGTCTATTTTAAGCTTTGAATTAGAGTATCCACCTGAAAAATATAATGAATTGACATCCAATCAAAGTAACAGCTTTAAATATAACCTGCTGCTGACATTAAGCATTAACTGAACAATTATTCTCCTTGCTACGGGAGTTTATTTCTTTTCATGCCGCATCATTCCTTCAATTGCTGAAAGATCAAACACATTTCTTCACACGCCCACTAATTCTCTCTCTCTCTCTTTCACTCTCCACACCTTCCCCATTTTTAGCTTTGTGGGAACCTGCCTCAGGCTTCTTGCACATTAGTTTCTGATTGACTGAATCCAAGGACACTGGCACTTTTGCTAGCTGGTTATGCCTTTTTAAATGCACACTTAATCAGATGGCTATTCATGGTATGCAACGAACAAATGTTTAATCAAAAGGCGTAGAAAATATTTAACTCAAAGGGTCAGATTTGAAATATATGATTAACAAATGTTGTACTTGATGCCATTTTATACAATTCACAATTCACACATAAATCCATGAGGAAGTAGGTCAAAAATGCTGACTTTTAAACTGAATATCACTGTTGTTGTCACATGTGCTCACACTGTCAAGAGATGCACCTACAGTGTCACATGCCAACCTTATGTCTCCGAAGCCAAGCTGATGATCAACGAGTGTAGGAAGGAACTGCAGATGCTGGTTTAAACTGCAGATAGACACAAAAAGCTGGAGTAGCTCAGCGGGACAGGCAGCATAAATGGAGAAAAGGAATCGGTGACGTTTTTTGGGTCGTGACTCTTCTTCAGGCATCTCAGCCCGAAACAGCACCTGTTCCTTCTCTCCAAAGATGCTGTCTGACCCGCTGAGTTACTCCAGCTTTTTGTGATGATCAAAGAGGATGTTGTGAGGTTGCAATATATTTTCGTTCATTGGGGTTTCGTTTCTTGTGATTTTCAGAAGGAACATTGAGTCGTAGGACAATAACTGTTAGGTTCACAAGGTTAATCCACTGGATGGCGGGACTGTCATATGTTGAAAGAAGCGACTGGGCTTGTATATACTGGGATTTAGGATAAGAGGGAATCTTATTGAAACAAAAAAGATTATTAAGGGATTGCACACGCTAGAGGCAGGAAACATGTTCCCGATGTTGGGAGAGTCCAGAAACAGGGGCCACAGTTTAAGAATAAGGAGTAGGCCATTTAGAATGGAGATGAGGAAAAACCTTTTCACCCAGAGAGTTGTGAACCTGTGGAATTCTCTGCCTCAGAAGGCACTGGAGGCCAATTCTCTGGATGCTTTCAAGAGAGTTAGATAGAGCTCTTAAAAGATAGCATAGAAGCATAGAAACATAGAAAATAGGTGCAGGAAGAGGCCATTCGGCCCTTCAAGCCAGCACCGCCATTCATTGTGATCGTGGCTGATCGTCCCCTATCAATAACCCGTGCCTGCCTTCTCCCCATATCCCGACTCCACTAGCCCCTAGAGCTCTATCTAACTCTCTCTTAAATCCATCCATTGACTTGGCTTCCACTGCCCTCTCTGCCAGGGAATTCCATAAATTCACAACTCTCTGGGTGAAAAAGTTTTTTCTCACCTCAGTCTTAAATGACCTCCCGTTTATTCTAAGACTGGGGCCCCTGGTTCTGGACTCGCCCAACATTGGGAACATTTTTCCTGCATCTAGCTTGTCCAGTCCTTTTATAATTTTATATGGTTCTATAAGATCCCCCCTCATCCTTCTAAACTCCAGTGAATACAAGCCCAGTCTTTTCAATCTTTCCTCATATGACAGTCCTGCCATCCCACGGATCAATTTCGTGAACCTATGCTGCACTGTCTCAATCACAAAGTATCCTTTATTGTCATTCAGACCTTTCGGTCTGAACAAAATTTCGTTGCCTTGCAGTCATAACATATAATAAAATACACAATAAACACATATTTAACATCCACCACAGTGTGTTCACCAGGCACCTCCTCACTGTGATGGAAGGCAAAAGTCTTGTTCTCCCTCTGCGCTGAGGCGATCCAGGCCTCTGATGTTATCACTAGGCCCGCGGCCGAGCCTCCGAAGCCGGGCTGCCGCCACCGGAACGCTGGAACACCGCCACAGCTCTGAAGCCGGGTCGCCACTGGAACGCCGCTGGAGCACCGCAGCTCTGAAGCTGGGTCGCCTCTGGAGCACCGCCGCTCTGAAGCCGGTCGCCACTGGAACGTCGCTGGAGCCCCGCAGCTCTGAAGGCGGGTCGCTGCCGCTGCTGGAACGCTGGTTCGCTGGAACGCCGCCACATCTACGAGGCCGCCAGCTCCGCCATTAGGCCTCAGCACAGACGGAGACAGTGGACATGACAAGAAAAGTCGCATCCCCCCGAAGGGAGAGACCAAAACCCTGTTTCTCCCCCCCCCCCCACACATACACAGCCTAATAAACCAAAATTCTAACTAAAACAGACACAAGAAGACAAAAAGAAAAGAAAAAACAGACAGACTGCAGGTGGTTCACAGCTGCCAGGCTTCCAGAGCCACACGGTAAGGATGTCCTTCCTCAAATTAGGAGACCAAAACTGTACACAATACTCCAGATGTGGTCTCACCAGAGCCCTATACGGAGTCAAGGGTTATGGGTAGCAGGCAGGAACGGGGTACTGATTGTGGATGATCGACCTTGATCACAGTGAATGGCGGTGTTGGCTCGAAGGGCCGAATGGCCTACTCCTGCACCCATTGTCTATTACGCCGGGTCATGAACAATGGGATACCAAGGGATTAATGGCTTCTCCTGCTACATAGTTTTTGTGGAAACTTGCCTGTCCACACATTTGGGCGTTTCACTGAAACTATGGTAATTGAATGCAAGGAATCACAAGAATAATTACTCTCACTAGGTTACTGCTCAAATGGAACAATACTAGTTGGCACAGCCTATTGATGTGTAGAGAATGAAGAAGCACAAGGTCTATAAAAGATGCTTGCTGCTTCATCAGTTAACCCTGGAGCTCTGTGGTAGCTAATTATAAGTAACTAGACTAAGTGGGACCTGTTTGTCCCCCAACGCAACCATTCCCCAATTCAATATTCCACCATGGTGTGGAGAAGGGGGGTGATGTGGGTGGGGGGTGGGGTGGCGTGGGGGGGGGGGGTGTGTGTGGGGGGGGGGTGTTGGTGTGGGGGGAGGGGGTGGTGTGGGGGGGGGGGGGTTGGGGTGGTGTGGGGGGGAAGGGGCTCCACTCAGTAATCCCCAGCTGCAGCACCACACAGCACCTCACGGCTCCACTCAGCGGCTTCCCAGACTTCCCTCAGCAGCTTCCATGACTCCACACAGCAGCTAGCCCGACTCCACTGAGTGGCTTCGCCGACTCAATCAGCACAGCTTGTGGACTAAGCCCGCCACCGGGATTTTATTCTCCAATGGGTGCCAGAAGGCGTTAACTTCATGGTGACTGACAGACGAGAAGACCAATCTGCTGTTATCACGATTTATTAAACCTTCATAACTTTTGTAATCTTGCACTGATCGGAACAAAACTTGGTATGCTTGGAGCAGAGGAGAATAGCGAGTAAGGTGGCGAAAAATGCTAGCGATATACGGTACCGTTTTTGCGAAAATTAAAAAACAAAGCAAACCAGAAGATGAGAGTTTTACTAATAGTATAGATTTATTGATCTGGACATTAACGATGGATACAAAATGCTGGAGTAACTCAGCAGGACAGGCAGCACCTCTGGTGAGAAGGAATGGGTGATGTTTCGGGTCGTGACCCGTCTTCAGACTGAAGTCAGGGGAGTGGGCAATGCAGAGAAGCTTATTCCATCTTTCAATAACATTGTAATGGATCGACCCCCAAATAGCTGCCTTCTCCCTATATCCCATAATACCTTTTGGTTAACAAAATGTATTAATTTCATAATTAAAAAAGGTCATTTGTGAAAAAAGTTCCAAATTTTAATCACTCGTTTATTCTCTTGCAGAATTTTAATCTAGTTTCATTTAATTACCTTTATCCTATTTGCCCCCACAATTCCTTAACGTGACAAGCTGTCTGGTAAAGATGACCTTCCTGAATCCCTGTTGGATATTCTAGTGACAGCATTTACCCTTATATTTCCAGGCCTTGTCCTGGAATTGCAAGGTTAATCCCAGGAACTGACCTCCCCATCAAAGGGATCTGCCTGCCTCAGAAATGAGCTAATATCATCAGAGATCCACACCTACCCTGTCACGTTCTCATTTCACTCCTCCCATCAGGATGAAAGTACAGGGACCAAAAGACATGACCACCAGGTTCAAGAAGAGCTTTGTCCCAGTAACCATCAAGCTCTTGAACACTATGCAATGCCACCCTCCAATAAGTACTAACATGGACTGTGTCTTTGGTTGCACTATGTTTTATCAAGTCAAGTCACGTCAAGTCAAGTCAAACAAACTTTATTGTCATTTAGAAATACATTGATATATGCAGTTCCAAACGAAATTACGTTGCATTTGGCTCCCTGTGCAACACGATAAATTAACAGAAGGATAGACATGGATAAAATGGATAAAAAGGATAAATAGACAATGGTGGCAGCCCATTACATGGCATTCAGGAGTCTGATGGCTCGTGGGAAGAAGCTGTTGCAGAACCTTGATGTTCTGCTCCTTATGCTGCGATATCTTTTGCCCGAGGGCAGCAGAGTGAACAGTCCGTGATGGAGATGTGTGGGGTCTTTTATAATACTGCTGGCCTTAGACACGCAACGTTTGGTCACAATATCCCCGATTGAGGGGAGAGAGGTCCCGATGATTTTTTCCGCTGCACTCTCTGCACAGACTTCCAGTCAGAGGCCTTACAGTCCCCAAACCAGACAGAGATCCAGCTGGTCAAAATACTCTCTATGGTGCCCCTGTAGAAAGTAGTGAGGATGGGATGGGGGAGGTGAGCTCTTCTCATCCGGCGCAGAAAGTGCAACCGCTGCTGCGCTCTCTAAACTGTTGATGAGACGTTATTCGACCAGGTCAGACTGTTAGTGATCTGCACCCCCAGGAACTTTGTGCTACTGACCACCTCCACATCGCTGTCATTGATGTGAAGTGGTATGGGACTGTGCCGGTATTTCCAGAAGTCGACGATGACCTCCTTTGTTTTTTCGACATTCAGGATCAGGTTGTACGTATTGCACCAGTCCACCAGTTGTTTCACCTCCTCCCTGTAAGCCAGCTCATTGTCGTCCCTGATGAGGCCCACCACTGTTGTGTCATCTGCGTACTTCATGATGTGGTTTGTACTAAACCTGGCACAACAGTCGTGAGTCATCAGGGTAAAGAGCAGTGGACTCAGGACACAGCCCTGAGGGGAGCCGGTGCTCAGAGAGATGGTGTTAGAGGTGTTATTTCCAACCCTCACAGACTGGGGTCTGTCAGTGAGGAAGTTCAGTAGCCAGTTACACATGGGGGTGCTGAGGCCCAATGGAACCAGTTTGCTTATCAGGTGCTGGGGGATAATGGTGTTGAATGAATGTATTTTACACTAGTGTTACAGATATTGTTAATATAAGTTAATATCTTATTGATTTTTTGATTATATTTATCAGTGTGGTGCGTTTACAGGCCTGTTAAGCAGGTGCTAGTAAGAATTTCATTGTTCTGTTGTCGGTAACTATGACAATTAAACATTCTCAACGCATTCCTGTGGAAGTATCTTGACTCAATTTATCCAATCAAACTCTTTCAGGATGATGAAAGCTTCCATTGAGCCAACAGTCAATCTGTTCTTTGTATGAAGAGCTCCGTTATATTGCAAGAGTACAACTTCCCAACTCTTGTACCATCCTAATAAATCTTCTTTGCATATTTTGTGCCTCTTTATCTCAGCGGTAGAGTTGCTGCCTTGCAGCGAATGCAGCGCCGGAGACCCGGGTTCGATCCCGACTACGGGGGTGCTGTCTGTACGGAGTTTGTACGTTCTCCCCGTGACCTGCGTGGGTTTTCTCCAAGATCTTCTGTTTCCTCCATACTCCAAAAACGTATGGCTATGCACGTTAATTGGCTTGGTAAATGTAAAAATTGTCCCTAGAGTGTGTAAGATGGTGTTAGTGTGCAGGGGTCGCTGGTCGGCGGGGACCCGGTTGGCCGAAGGGCCTGTTTCCGCGCTGTATCTCGAAACTAAGCTAAACTAAAAAATACCAGAGGTGCCCCCAGTACAGAATGGTCAAATGTATTAATAAACAGATTATACATTACGCTTTGCATTTTACACTTTGGCCTGAAACAGATGCTCCATTCCAAGAATTTAATTTAAGATACAGGATGCCATTTTTCCCAACACGTCCCTGTATGTGAAAATAATGAACCCAGCCTAAACCCATCTTCAGGCACTAGGATTGGAGGCCTGCAGGTTATTTAAGAATAAGGAATAAGCCATTTAGAACGGAGACGAGGAAACACTTTCTCTCACAGAGGGTGGTGAGTCTGTTGAATTCTCTGCCTCAGAGAGCGGTGGAGGCTGGTTCTCTGGATGCTTTCAAGAGAGAGCTAGATAGGGCTCTTAAAAATAGCGGGGTCAGGGGATATGGTGAGAAGGCAGGAACAGGGTACTGATTGGGGATGATCAGCCATGATCACATTGAATGGAGGTGCTGGCTCGAAGGGCCAATGGCCTACTTCTGCACCTATTGTCTACAAATCTTTAAGGACACATCCAAATAATTTCTTACACATGGTAAGGGTTTCTAACTTTACTTCTATTCGTGGCAGTGAGTGCCAGACCTTGACCACCCTCATAGTATAAGGGTACAATGCTGTCACTAGAATATCCAAAAGGAATTCAGGAAGGTCATTTTTTTCAGAGAACTTGTCACATTAAGGAGTTGTGGAGGCAAATAGTATAAATGTAATTAAGTGAGACTAGATTAAAATCCTGCCGTTTGGAAGTCGATCAGTTACGATTTCATCATCACCCCCCTAAGTCTTCTTTATGACCTCTGGGTTTGGAGCAATGGGAAATGGGAATAGACACAAAATGCTGGAGTAACTCAGGTAGCATCTCTGGAGAAAAGGAATAGGTGACATTTTGGGTTGGAACCCTTCCCTTAAGTTTTTCTATTTACCCCAACAAGGCACTTCATAACTTGATACATCTTAATTTTGTCATCTCTCTAGCTCCTCTGTTTCCAAGTAAACAATCTTAGATTATTCAATTATTTCTCCTAGCTTAAAGGTTCCAGTCCCGGCAACAATGTCATGCATCTTCCGAATGTTCTTTCCAGTCGAACTTAACTGTAAAGGATGGCCAACACGGTGAGAGGTACACTGGCTGTGGTAGAACATTTCCAGCAGAACCTCCCTCCTCTTACAGTCTATGCCTCAGTAATAACGGACAAAATTGCATGTGCATTTTAACCACCTGTCCATATGCCTTGAAAGATCTGTGGACATGCACTCTAGTCTCCCTGTTCCTCCACATCTCACAATGTCCTTTTTTAATGTGCATCTCCCAAAAACATTACATCACACACTCTCTGGACTGAATTCTCCTTTCCAGATGTCTGCCAGCCCATTTATTTCTTCCCAGTAATCCAAAACTTTCCTTCCAACTGCCTTTAATAAAACTTTCCAGCCTTACCTTCAGATGGTTAGCATTAATAATTTGATTGCACATTTTCTTCACGGTAAAGTGTTTTACACTACCGCAACTGTCTAGAGGTAGTGGAGGAGCAGAGAGGCTTTAGAGTGTATGTTCACAGATCTTTCAAAGCTGAAGCATAGGTTAAAAGGTGGTTAAAATGCCCATGAGATGCTGGCTGTTGCTGAGGCAAACAATGTTACAGTAGAAGGTACACAAAAGGCTGGAGAAACTCAGCGGGTGCAGCAGCATCTAAGGAGCGAAGGAGATAGGCAACGTTTCTGGACAAAACCCTTCTTCAGACTGATGGGAGGTGGGGTGGGTGGGGAGAAGGAAGGAAAAAGGAGGAGGAGGAGCCCGAGGGCTGGGGGAGAAGTGGGAAGGGGAGAAGACAGCAAGGGTTACCAGAATTGAGAAAATTCAATTGTTCAAGCCCAGAGGATGCAGACTCCCCAAGCGGAATATGAGGTGCTGTTCCTCCAATTTGCAGTGTTGCTCACTCTGGCCGTGGAGGAGGCCCAGGACAGAGAGGTCGGATACGGAATGAGAGGGGGAATGGAAGTGCTGAGCCACCGGGAGGTCGGGTTGGTTATTGCGGACCGAGCGTTACAGTAGAACATTATTTGTGTCATATTGAAGCAGATGCTACAATCCAGAATTATATTAAGCAATCTACAATACAGAAGTATATTCTGGAACTATGGGCTATAGGTTTAAGGTGAGAGACAAAAGATTGAAAAGACCTTTACAATAAAACATTTATGAATTTTGATATTTTGCAATCAAAATATTGATAACTATATGATGGCGGGAAAGGTAAGTTTAATTAAAAATCATCCTAAAAGCTTAATTTACCCATCTGAGCTGATAACAGTATATCTCCATGCCAATGGAGAATGGTTTTCTATTTTTAATATCATTCATAGTTTTCAAATATATATTTAATATCTACAAAACTGCTCAAGGCATTTACCTTTGACAACATCAACTCTCCTGAAATGTCGTTCTAAAGATTCTACACAAACAAAGGTTAAGCCCTGTTCTGGTTTCACAAGTTTCCAATTTTATGCAGGTGCAAAAGATATGCATTCGTACAATTTTGTGCAGTCAAAATATTATAAAAGATGGAAAAGAGACCTTTATAATAAAATATCAGTGAAGTTTGTGTATCTCATGTTACAAAAAAGGAATAGTTGTTTTGATGTGGCTGACTGAATTACATTCAAATAGTGAGGGGTTTTACACAAATGTTCTTCCGCATTTAATTTTATACAAATGGATTGTACCCATAATTGAGCAGCGTCATTGTGATTTTAATTGCATGCCAAGCTGGAGCAGAGAGATGCTTAAAATAAACTTACCATCTGAGAAGGCCAATTAAGACATAAATCAAGCAAACATTATTCCACTGAACAGCTCTGGGAGTCAAGCTGTGACAAAGACTCAAAATGACCACGGGAGAAAGAAATTAAACATTTGCATTTTCTGCTGTATTTTCACCAATTGAAATACATGTTGGCGGAAGCCAAAGACAATGTAGTCAAAATAAAACACTGTGACGGGAACTGAAAATTGAATTGTAAGTAATTCTAACCTATTGTTATGTAACACAAATGAAGGTAAGCAAATATAAATAAGTCAAATTATAAAGTAATTAGTATTACGATTCTAAAGTCGTTCAACTTTTGGCTAGTGAGGCGCTATGAAGTGAATCACGATAAGGGTTCGTCTTTTCTCAAGGATGTGTGGAAAAAAAACACAGGCGCTCCAGGTTTCCTGAGGAATTGTGGTGACCTAAATGTTGAGCTCAGCTGTCAAATGGAACTCTGAAAGAAGTCATGTCACATTTGATCTGTTTGTGCAACTGTCTCACGTTTGAGGAATTTCCAATGGGTTCTGTGGCTCTCTGCTCCAGCAGGTTCCCCCAGCCATTAATGGGTTAGCGAAAATTTGCTTTTGTTTCAAATCTTGTTTTTGATCCTTAGGTTTTGAGAAAATGGATAGGGATGCATCAAAATAATTTATTCCCAGGTAATTGACAACTTTTCAAAGGCGTGTCCATTTTCTTGCAGAAATATATTCGGTAGTAGTTTTATTTTTGGAGATGGGTTCCATCCACAGGTAGAAAAACACAAAGTGCTGGAGTAACTCAGTGGGTCAGGAATAGCTCAGTGGTGTTTAACTTCTCTGGAAGAAATGGATAGGTGATATTTTTGGTCGGGACCTTTTTTTGGACTGAAGGGTCCCCTCCCAAAATGTCACCTTCCAGAGATGCTGCCTGACCCTTCAGCACTTTGTGTTTTGCACAAGATTCCAGCATTTGCAATTCCTTGCATCTCTATGGACAGAATCTCCTCCCATAAATTTCCAACCACTTTCAAGAGTGTGTATGGGGCCTGTAGGAATTAAATCATTTAAACTGAGTGAACTAATGCTCACTGGCCTGTAGTTCTCTGGCCTGGTACTTGCAGTCCTTATTAATAAAGGCACAACATTAGCCACACTCCCATCTTCCGGTACACCGCTCTTTAGACTTTAGAGATACAGTGTGGAAGCAACAATCCAGGTCCACGCCGACCAGCGATCACACCGTATAATAACACTGTCCTGTACACAAGAGACAATTTTACAATATTTTTCCAAAGCCAATTGACCTACAAACATGTACGTCTTTGGAATGTGGGAGCACCTGGAGAAAAGCCATGTGGTCACAGGAGAGAATGTACAAACACCATACGGACGGCACCGGTAGTCAAGATTCAACCCGGGTGTCTGACGCTCGAAGGCAGCAACTCTACCGCCACGACACTGTGCTGCCCTCACTCTTAGTTAATGATGATAAATATATCTCTGGAAGGGTCCTAGCAATTCCTTCCATGGCTTCCCACTTTGTCCTAGGATAATGTGTAAGAAGGAACTGCAGATGCTGGTTTAATTTATCCTAGGACAAGAAGATAGACACAAAAAGCTGGAGTAACGCAGCGGGACAGGCACCCATTCCTTCTCTCCAGGGATGCTGCCTGTCCCACTGAGTTACTCCAGTTTTTTGTGTCTATCTTCTTGTCCTAGGATAAATCTGCCAAACCCCCTTGACTAACCCACATTAAGAGCAAAAGGGTAATGAGGGAGAGAATATGGGCCCTTATTCCCCCAGCACCTCTTTTTTTAAATGTGATTGTTTCAAGACATCACCATTCTCTTTCCTGAATTCCCAGGCTGCCATTACCTTCTACACAGAGAATTCAGATAAGAAATATTCATTTAAGACCTCCTGCGGATCTGCACATGAATGACCACTGATCCTTCAGCGCCCACCTTCTCTCCCTAGTCAACCTTTTGCTCGTAATATATTTACTAAGCATCGAGCGACCATCACTTATTTTTTTCCCCATTCACTTGCTTTTTTCTGTAAAGGTATCCTCATCTGTTAGAATGGAAAGATAATACAAACTACTTAACAATGCTGCAATGTATGAAAACAAAAAAGAATGGATAATTTCACATCCGCAGATTGCCTCGCAAGACTTCACAGCTCATGAATCTATTCACTGTTACAGTGAAGGCACATGCCATAGCCAATTTACACCTTTGTATGTTTATAATGATCGGTTGTAATGGTGTTCAGACAAAGGACAATTTCAATTCCACTGGCTTTGGAAGATCTAGAGATAAAATACAGGCTGGTGAATAGCAATTGCATGGTTGAGGCAAAATATGTTTTTTTCTTCCGTTTAAACATGATGTTCTAAATGCTTTTTACCCAAAGTCATGATTCAGAATAGGATAGTGTACACACTGCAATTGTGAACTGTTAAAATAAAAGTGTATTTTCATGTACCTTTGTTCTTTTCCTTGTTTCCTTTGGCGAAACTTGCAAATTTTGCTGGAATTTGTTGATGGATTCCTGTGAATTTCAGGAACTGGTTGGCCATACTCAGTTGAACGGGAACTTCATGCCTCAAGTTCTCATTTATCCTAACAGCGGGACCGTAGGAGCTCTCCACCTTGTGAGACTCAGATAATGTCCGCACACTGTTTGCTCTCTGGTGGTTGTTCAGCGAATAGTGGAGCGCGGCCTCGTTTACAAAGATTGATGCTGTCTCTGGTAGCCCGTCGCACAAGCTTCCTGTTCGAGAGTGTGTAGGGGCCTGTAGGAATGAAGACATTTAGATTGAGTGAACTAATCAGTGCTATTGCTTTTTACACAAAACTTTTGGAGACGCAAAGAACGGCAAATGCTGGGACCTTGAGTAAAACCCTCGGGCTATCTTTTATCGGACTTTACAGAATTTACCTTGCATTAAACGTTATTCCCTTATCATGTATCAATACACTGTAATTGGCTCGATCATAATCATGTATCGTCTTTTCGCCGACTGGTTAGCACGCAACAAAAGCTTTTCACTGTACCTCGCTATACGTGACAATGAACTAAACTGAACTGAAAAAAAACCCCACTGAGGTGCTGGAGTTATGCCCCTGTCCCAGTTAGGAAACCTGAACGGAAACCTCTGGAGACTTTGAGCACCACCCAAGGTTTCCGTGCGGTTCCCGGAGGTTTTTGTCAGTCTCCCTGATGGTCGAAAGTGGTTTCTGTTTTAAAAATCGGTAATATTTTAGTCGAAGCCGGTTGCAATGCTAGTTGAAGGTGGTTGCCGGAGGACAAAAACCTCTGGGAACCTTGGGTGGGGCGCAAAGTCTCCAGAGGCTTCCGTTCAGGTTTCCTAACTGGGACAGGGGCATTACTCAGCAGGTGAAAGACTCATACAGCACAGAAACAGGCTCTTCACCACAACTTGTCTATGTTGACAAAAATGCCCCATCTAAGCTTCTCCTATTTACACGTGTTTGGCCCATATTCTTCTCTAAACCTTTCCTATCATGTACCTGTCCATGTCATTTTTAAATGCATGGGTCAGGAAGCATCTTGGTGGTGAACCATACTAGTCCAAGACCATCACTGAAGTAGGCCAGTCTGTAAAAGGGTCCCGACCCAAAATGTCACGCCTCCACTGATGCTGCCTCACACCACTTTGTTTCTCACTAATTACAAATATTTACTTTGTGCACTCATCTTGTGTACTGCAGAAGGGTGGGATGTAAATTCGCTCTTTCAGCATTCCCTTCCCACGCCCCACCTACAGCCCTCAGAGTTCTGACCTCAAACATGCGTTCCAAGGAATTGATATAAAGGTTCTGGATTTTCCTGAAATGGTTTTAAAATAGCACTACAAAGGCACTTTTCTCATGCAACCAACCAACCACTTCAAAAGTAATGCTGACAAGTTATCTTCCCAGCTGCCTTGCCGGTTTTGTCATGTATTATAGGAGCAGGATATATAGAAATGCCATTCAAATGAATTACATGGAACTACTTGTATATCCTGTTTTTATTATTTGGAACTGTCGTAAGTGCATTCATTAAATAAGCCATGCAAATACAGTATTTGTCACTTAAATAGAGAAATGCGAAAGAGAGCTTAAATAACTTCACATATTTCACATATGTTCATGGGTGACAGACTGTTCCGGTGTCTGATAATGAATTAAAAATGAGTACATTAATTGGTGCTTTGCAATTTCAAATCATTACAAAATCGTTGTCACATTCCCCATCAGTTTATAATTGTATGTGTTTGTTATGACGCAGTGCCATTTTGAGACTATAATTAAATATATTGCAAACAATTTATCTTATTAGTAGAAGTTCAGAGCTGTTCTAAATATATCTTCGATTTAGAATCATAGAATGATTACAATACTGAACAAAACCATTTTGCTCATTGAAATCCATGCTAATTTGTGAAGCAATCTCATCTTTACAGAGTACTAATTGTAGAAGTCCCACAGGTCTCCTGGATATCTATGTTCCTCCAAACCTGACTTCCTGGGCATAGTTTAATTATTTTATTACTCCTGACTATTGTCGAAGCTCTGGAACTTCCTCCCTCAACCACTTGGCCTCTCCACCTCTATTTCCTCCTTTAAGAAAGATGCTCCATAAAACCTACATTATTGATCAAGCATGTTGTCATTTGCCTTAATACTTCAATGAAAAGCACAGTGTCAAACCCTGTGGGTAAATTCTTTGGTGTGAATTTATGACTGACGATCTGCAGTTGACCAACCACGTTGAAGTGACAACCAAGAAGGCAAATTAATGCCTCCATGTCTTCAATGACTTACGAACTTCTGCAGGTGTCCTATTGAAAGCATACTGTCGACTTGCATCACATGCTCTGCCCAAGACCACAGGAGGGTAGAGAAAGTGCAGAGAGTTGTGGAGAAGCCCAGTCCATCACACAGACCAGACTCCCCACCTACTGACACCATCTACACTTCACGCTGCCTCTGGAAAACAGCCAACACGATGAAAGACCTTTTGCACCCTGGTCATTCCTTCTTCTCCCCACCCCTATCAAGCAGAACCTTAAACCACGCACCACCAGACTCAGATCAGCTTCTTCCTTCTGTTATCAGGCTTATGAACAGTCCTCCCATGAACACAAATTTATGTATTGTATTATCTGCTTTGATTGGGTTATATGCAAAACAAAGCTTTACACTGTACCTCGGTACATAACAATAATAAACCTAAACCTAATATTGTTATTAAAACTTTCTCTTAGTTTGGGCTGACAGTATACCCTGTAGGAGATGGATGATTTCTTTGCTCAGGAAATTATGCAAACGCCCTCAAATCGAGTTTTGGGAATGATTTATTATTTGTACAAAATGGAGTTCCCTCGTCAATCTAGTATTTGAAGAAACACAGTATTGTACTGTCTTCAATCTGAAGAAGGGTCTCAACCCGAAACGTTACCCATTCCTTCTCTCCAGAGATGCTGCCTGTCCCGCTGAGTTACTCCAGAATTTTGTGTCTATCTTCGATTTAAACCAACACCCGCAGTTCTTTCCTACACATTTCTTCTTTTGCCTGTCTCGCTGAGTTACTCCAGCATTGCGTGTCTATCTGTGCATTTACCTGATCTATTCCTCTCATGATTTTAATCAAGATCACCCCTCATCCTCCTGCGCTCCAAGGAATAAATTCCTTGCCTGCTCAACCTCTCATATAGCTCAGGCTCTCGAGTCCTGGCAACATCCTTGTAAATCTTCTCTGCACCCTTTCTAGTTTGACAACATTAAGGGAGTGGAGGCAGGTGCTACAACAAACATTTAAAGGGCATTTAGGTGGGTACATGGACAGGAAAGACCTAGAGGGACATGGGCCAAATGTGTACAGTTGGGACTAGTGTAGATGGGACATCATGGTCAACATGAGCAAGTTGAGCCAAGAGGCATTTTTCCATACGGTACAGCTTTCTTCTGTTTATCTGAAACCAGTTATCTATCTTATTCTTTTTTGATCAATTTCAAAGTCTGTATACCTGAGGGATTTCCTGTGGTAACATCATCACAGGTAGACTTCTCTGCCGACTGTGCTTCCAGGAGTTTATGTGCCTCTGTTGCAACTCCAGCTTATCTTTTTCTTTTTCCAACGTTCTCATGCCTTCCCTCAGCCTCTCCAGATTTTGCTGGTATTCCTTCCACTGGCTCTCCAGCTCCTCTCGGTCTCGCAGCAGCTGCTCTGCCTGCTCTTGGCGCTCCTGCTCGCATTCTTGCAGCCGGCTCTCTCGCGCTGCCTGTTCCCTCTGCCGCTGCTCGCTCTCCTGCTCCCAGCGATGTTGCTCCAGCTGCAGCTGGTGCTGAAGTTTGCGCACGTTCGCCAGTTCCTCCCTTTGCTTCTCCATGTTGCGCTGCTTCTCCTGCTCCAGGAGTATATTTCCTCGGGGGGTGTGGGTGTGAGCTAATCGCTCACGCTCCTGCAGGATGAGGCGTTGCACTTCAATGTAACTGTCCTGGATGGTCACTGCAGCCTGAATACAAAGCCAAGAGTGAGTAGAGTACATATGTTGGTATTATCCCTTCCTGTATAAATATGTAGAGCAACTCTTTCATCAGTTCATAAGCGATAGGAGTAGAATTAGGCCATTCGGCCCATCAAGTCTACTCCGCCATTCCATTATGGCAGATCTATCATTCCCTCTCAACCCCATTCTCCTGCCTTCTCCCCATAACCCCTGACACCCGTACTAATCAAGAATCTATCTATCTCTGCCTGAAAAATAGCCATTGATCTGGCCTTCACTGCCTTCTGTGGCAATGAATTCCACAGATTCGCCACCTTCTGACTAAAGAAATTCCTCCTTTCTCTTCTCTGGCTCAGTACATGTGGAACACGTGGCAATGCTGTCAATCTGCTGGCTTCATGGTCACCAGCAGGTAGAGGTAACAGGTTCTAATTCCATTCTCAACCTCAACACCCAGTAGCATTCATATCATGGATTCTGCACATCCAATTTTTTTGCAGATCTTGTTTCTAGCAGTAAAGTTGCAAATTACTTCATAACGGACATATTTGATGAAATAATAAAAATAGCTCACCTGTAAACTGTAAAGAAGCCGAGTAAGGTTCTGCACTCTCCAAACAATCTACAGGAAAAATACAACTTTAATTAAATAAATTGAACTTTAGTTTTGGTAATATTCTATCTCCTTGTAACTAGTAATAATCAAAAGCAGTTGCATAGAAATGATGCCGTACTGTTATAGACGAAACAGATGGAAGCAACAGATTGATACCAGTTTTGGTTGTTGGAATAGGAAGGGCGTTCATTACAGGTCCATAGACGTATATAGCTTGAGGAATAGCATCTCATCTGTTGTCTGACTTAATATGAAATTCAACAATTTCAGCTAACTCAATTCCACTGAATTTCTAAGACATTTCAGATGTTGGAAGCAAAACATGAAGTGCTGGAGTAACTCAGCAGATCAGGCAGCATCTGTGGAGAAAAGGAGAAGGGTCGAGGCAATGGACAACCACATTTCAGGTCGGGAATAGACACAAAATGCTACAGTAACTCAGCGGGTCAGACAGCATCTCTGGAGAAAAGGAGAAGGGTCGAGACCCTTCGGGACCCTTCTTCAGAGTCTGTAGAAGAATCCTGATGAGAAGCGTTGTCCGTCTGTCCCCTCCACGGATGCTGCCTGGTCCGCAGAGTTCCTCCAGCATGTTCTTTTCAATGTTTGCATCAGGACTGTCGACTTCTGCTGTAGCTAGTGTTCGTAATATCAGCTCATCTGTTCTATCTCCACCAACACTGCTGGATATTTCCTGCAGCTCTCGTCTGCACTCCACTGCTCTTGCATGTACCTCTGTTTAGAAGAGTTTAGAAGAATGAGGGGGTGCCTCGTTGAAACATACAGAATAGTGAAAGGTTTGGAAAGAGTGGACGTGGGGAGGATGTTTCCACTAGTGGGAGAGTCTAGGACTAGAGATCATAGCCTCAGAATTAACCAACGTTCTTTTAGGAAGGAGAAATGTATTTAATCAGAGGGTGGTGAATCTGTGGAATTCTTTATCACAGAAGGCTATGGAGGCCAAGTCAGTAGATATTTTTAAGGCAGAGATAGATAGATTCTTGATTAGTACGTGTGTCAGAGGTTATGGGGAGAAGCAGGAGAATGGGGTTAGGAGGGAGAGATAGATCAGCCATGATTGAGTAGACTTGATGGGCCGAATGGCTTAATTCTACTCCTATCACTCATGACCTTATGACCATTGCTTGTGTCTTTTTTTTAACTAATTTGACCAGATGGCTTCATCAACATCTTATTACCACAACAACCCATCATCTTACTCTATCCAATGTTTTCCCATCCATCATTTCTCACCCTGTCACTGTCAGTGACAAAGTATGTTTTAAACTGAAATATTAAATTGGTTTCTCATTCCGCACATGCCACCTGAGGCTGCTGGCTATTTCCAGCATTTTGTCTGTAGTCGGTGGTGCTTGGAGGGAATTGAATTTGGAGGGAAATTATATAATTGGGTGACTGACAATGTTCAGATGATGCTGGTTGTTGGGAGGTTGTGGGGCATCTGATTAGGAGCTCAGGGCATAGGTGTCAAGAACATTTAGGATCAGGAGATAGACACAAATGCTGGAGTAACTCTGCAGGCAGCATCTCTAGAGAGAAGGAATGGTTGACGTATTGGGTCGAGACCCATGCGAAGGTCAGGAGAAGGTTGATTGGAGTTGAGGGAGGGGGCAGTTTTGCCAAGCAATTGACGTATCCAGCAGGGTGCTCCACACTCCCTCTGCACCGGATAGACCAGGTCACCACAGGAGTGCCCATGATGTTTGGCCCTGGGACAACCTACGTTCCTCCATGAGGAACGATGACATCCTCTGTGGGCCTGATGTGGAAATCACTTTAGGGTCCAAGGATTTCCTTTACCCAATACGTCTTAAAATTGTATCCAGCAAAATCTATTGATCACAGTCCGGAATATTTCTACTGGCCCAACAACCACATAATTGGAGGAACATTCTCCAATCCTCTTGTTGAAGCATTCTCCAAACCAAGGCACTAAAGTGCTGCTTCCTTAAAGGAATAGATAGGGGAAGGGAATGAGATGAATAGAGAGAATGAATGTCTTTTACCCAGAGTAGGGGAATTAAGGACCGGGGAGATAGGTTTAAGGTGAGAGGGGAAGGCTTTAACGGGAACCTGAGGGGCAGATTTTTTTGCATAGAGCATGGTGGGCATATGGAACGAGCTGCCAGAGGAGGCAGTTGAAGCAGATACTATAACAACATTTGAAAAAACACTTGGACAGGTACGTGGATAGGAAGGTTAAGAGGGATATTGGCTAAACAAGGGAAGGTGGAGTTAGTGTAGTTCGGACATCTTGGTCAGCATGGGCCAGTTGAGCCAAAGTGCCTATTTCCGTGCTGAAAGACTCTGTGAGAGCTATAAAGAGATTTTCATTCATACGGCAACAAAATATGTTGCCAACACCTAAAGGGAACTTCCAGTTTCCTTAGATAGTCATAAAATGTTGGAGAAACTCAGTGGGTCAGGCAGCATCTTTAGTTTAAGTTTTGTTTAGTTTAGAGATACAGCGGGGAAACAAGCCCTTTGGCCCACTGGGTCCGTGCCGACCAGCGATCCCTGCACATAAACATTATCCTACCTACACACTAAGGACAATTTTTACATTTACCAAGCCATTTAACTGACAAACCTGTACGTCTTTAGTGTGTGGGAGAAAACCCATTGGAACGGAGTCGAGGAAAGACTTTTTCTCACAGAGAGTGGTGAGTCTGTGGAATTCTCTGCCTCAGAGAGCGGTGGAGGCAGGTTCTCTGGATGCTTTCAAGAGAGAGCTAGATAGGGCTCTTAAAAATAGCAGAGTCAGGGGATATGTGGAGAAGGCAGGAACGGGGTACTGATTGGGGATGATCAGCCATGATCACATTGAATGGCGGTGCTGGCTCGAAGGGCCGAATGGCCTACTCCTGCACCTATTGTCTATTGGTATCTATCTATTGGTAAACCGAAGATATCTGAGAAAATCCAAGCAGGTCACGGGGAGAACGTACAAACTCCGTACAAACAGCACCCGTAGTCAGGATCGAACCCGGGTCTCCGGCGCTGCATTTGCTGTCAGGCAGCAACTCTACCACTGTGCCACCGTGACCGCCCGTAATCTCTGGATTAAAAATAGGTGACTTTGTGGGTTGAGATCCATCTTCTGACGAGTTACCTTAATTGTGCTTTTAACAGCCGGGGTGATGATTGTAGGCAAGATGATTGTGGTTATGCACAGTTATGCATCTGCTTCTTTAAAGAAGGAGTAATTAGCTGACATTGTACAGCTAGCAGGAAGCCAGGCCAGTCAGAAAAGCATATCGGGAATTTGGAACCGCACTGCCCACGGATTTTATGCCAAGGATTTCAAAGGTTGAAACAGTCTGCGATGCATGATTGAATTTCCAATCTGCGATTCTAGTGCAAGGTCACTGTTTGTTCAACAGTAATCCCATTGGGGGAAAAAAAAGTTATAACACACATAACTTGCTGCAAAAAACTAAATTAGCCTACATTGTTCACTCGGCAGAAAACCCACCACTTCCATTAAAATGACATCAATGAAAAATCCAGGCATCGGAGCAAGATGCAACTCAGAACATTGTCAAGACTGATAAAAATCTGAAAGATAAGGCATACAATTCCACACTGAAAATGAAAAAGAGTGAACATAACTAATGATAATGGCCAGTCAATCATTTAAATAGGCTTTGGCTGATGTCCTATCTTTCTCATCATTCTTGTTTATCAAGATATCATTGCCTGAGAAATGTTTGTTAATTTCTATCTCTTCAATATGTCAAACGACTCAGCGTTCTGCCTTCTGAACATGAATTCCTGATATATACACATGAACAGGATTTTCCAGACCTACAAATATCCTAAAGATCCTACAAATATCCTCCATATCTGAGGAAGGATGTGATGTCTCCAGAGAGGGTCCAGAGGAGGTTTACTAGAATGATCCCAGGAATGAGTGGGTTAACATATGATGAGCATTTGGTGGCACTGGGCCTGTACTCGCTAGAGTTTAGAAGAATGAGGGGGGACCTCATTGAAACGGACAGAATAGTGAAAGGCTTGGATAGAGTGGATGTGAGAGGATGTTTCCACTGGTAGGAGAGTCTAGGATTAGAGGTCATAGCCTCAGAATTAAAGGATGTTCTTTTAGGAAGGAGATGAGAAGGAATTTCTTTAGTTAGAGGGTGTTGAATCTGGAATTCTTTGTCACAGAAGGCTGTGGAGGCAGTCATTGGGTATATTTAAGGTAGAGATAGATAGATTCTTGATTAGTACAGGTGTCAGAGATTATGGGGTGAAGGCAGGAGAATGGGTTTAAGAGGGAGAGATAGATCATCCATAATTGAATGGCGGAGTAGACTTGATGGGCCGAATGCACAATTCTACTCCTATCACTTATGATCTTGACTTTCTTTATAAGATTATACTTGCTTAGTCTCTCACCTTGCCAGCTGAAGAGCATCTTCTCTGCACATATCTTATTAAATAGTTAAATTATTTTAACTGAAATTGAATTAATTACTGTTAAAATTCTAAATGGAATTTAAATTTGACCCTTTAAGCTTAGTATCACTTGGTATCATGTGTTGCGTTTTACAAAGATATTTTGGGAATTTAAGGATGTTATATTCTAAATTAAATTTCATAAGAAAAACTAGGGCAGTCATGAACTAAAATCATAACAATGGGATAGATGCTAATCTATCATCTATGATCATCGTCCTTCACAAAAATAACTATTTCTACAACGAATGAAAGGTAGTTTTCTTTTGTCTTTCACATTACCATAGTTCAGGCGTGTTTCCAATGACAATTGTGATTTAGCTCATAAATAAATTCATAATAACTTGGCCACCTTAGGGTTCTAAACAAAAACAGCTCCAAATAATGCAACGCTTCCTGTATCTTCTCATTGAACTGACAGAGCAAGCTGTACGGCAAAATACAGGAGATGAATCTTGCAAGATTAATAATTGCCCAAGAAATAAATTATATTAAATAATTTCTTCAACAAAATGAGAATAAAACGAATTCTTCACCTTTGTTCATCTTCTGCCATCTGGAGGCAGAGTAAAGAATTGCAGATTTAAAGACTCAGAATCTATTTCAGTTTATAGAATTAATGAAAAGCAGTTACCTAAAGATTCATGCTGTCAGTACAACCATGTATTTAATTTTGCCTCTGAAACGAAATTTGGCAAATGACTACAAAGAGCTACTGTTTATGCACAAAATTCTACACTAATATATATTTAAATTGTTAATAAGAAATGCCACATATATTTTAGATCCAGCTGCACAACTCTATCACCTCTTTCAACCCCTTGATTGTGCAGTGAAGATAGAAGTTCTTAAAAATGTTAAGAAAAAGATTAATACTACAGTATTAGTTTGTGCACTGATAATTGATTCCCTGTTTGGAACAAAGGACTGTAAGTTTGCAGCTTGCCTAAGAATTTTCAGTGCAACATAGAAACATAGAAAATAGGTGCAGGAGGAGGCCATTCGGCCTTTCGAGCCAGCACCGCCATTCATTGTGATCATGGCTGATCGTCCCCTATCAATAACCCGTGTCTGCCTTCTCCCCATATCCCTTGACTCCATTAGCCCCTAGAGCTCTATCTAACTCTCTCTTAAATCCATCCAGTGAATTGGCCTCCACTGCCTTCTGCGGCAGGGAACATAGAACAAACATAGAACAAAGAACAGTACAGCCCAAGAACAGGCCCTTTGGTCCACAATGCCTGTGCTGATCATAATGCCAAGACCAACTCTTAAATACCTGCCTTACATGCATGCCTCCAAATCCTTCCCCAGATATCCATATGCCTTTCCAGAAGTCTCTTAAATGCCACTATCATATCTACATCAACCACAAATCCCTGTAGAGTGTACCAGGCACTCACCACCTTCTATGTAAAAAAACTTGTCCTGCACATCTCCTTTAAACTTTGCCCATCTCACCTTAAAGCTATGCCTTGTAGTATTTGATTTTTCCATCCTAAAACCTTTCCTTTTACTGTCACCAAGCATATACTGGATATGCTATAATACTTTGAACAATCATTATCAGGACTCAAACAAAAGCCGTGCACATGTTATTGTGAATCTATGTTTACAAGAAATCAGGAAGGATAATGTAATCATCACCCAGTAAACAGTGCACATACAGGAAATTCTAGCATCTGCAGTCTTTTGTGTTTCCAAAGAAAGATGCAATGTTGGGACTAAACAAAGACGACCTTAGATGGGATGAGGTGGCAGATGAGTTGAGGCAGTGACCAAACATGATAGATAGGCCACAGACCTGGCTTGGAAAGCCATTGTATTATCTAACATAAGAAATACTTAGCTGCATTGGTAAATTCTAGCACAGTGGTGTTTGGGGTGGTGAGTGGAGACATTTGCAAGTCTCGTGTTGAGAGGACCTTGCACTTGCACTCGCACGGTGGGGAAGGAAGGGGGTTAAAATACAGCCGGTATGTTCTTGCAGAAATTCGGGGACAGGGATTGGGATGCAGTTGAGGTTTAAAGAGGTCAGTGGTGGGAAAGGTTGGGATTCTGCAAGGTTAAAGAAAGCCCTACATTGGAAACTCAAGGCAGTTTCTAGAGAGGTGAGTTAGGGGGCAGCAGGGCAGCGGAGTGAGAGTTGCTTTAGTTTTTGTGAGAGGAAATGGTGATAGGGATAGAGGTAGGCATTTGACTTGTGTCGCTGCTGAAACCAGTTCACCACTGCCAGAGTCAGACCACGTTGCTCCAGACATACACAATGATAGAAGTCCACAGGCTATTGAGGTCCCAGCTCCCCTGTTATGCTTCAAAAGGAGCATCAGTCGGGGGTTGTCATCATCACATGGGTCTCTATTGCAGGAACCATATCAGGGCATCGAGGATGATTCATGCCAAGACAAGCATGATTATGACCTGAATTGGCTACAATTGCAATTTATTCCAGATTGATTTAATTTATGACACGACCTACACAGATACAACCAGCATTATGTAGCACTACGTGATCCTATTTCCAGGAACATGTAATACTTCATTGTCAAGAAATCAATTTAATTCCTTGTCCGAACAATATACTGCTGAATCCTGTAAAATCAATATTATGTCTTGGGGGAAAAAAAAACTTGGTAATAAGTAATTTGAAATTCAGACGGTGCAAAAAAAATAGGTCATTGTTCTTCTCCTTGCTCCTGTTGTGCAGAAGATACAGAAGCTTGAAACCATGCACCACCAGAATCTGGAACAGCTTCTTCCCATCCATTACCAGGTTTCAGAACGGTCCTTCCTCAAGCTACTGTATAGTCCGATTCATCTTCACCTCATTGTGCACATTGGCCTTTGTAACTGGAACTAGTGCACTACAAGGTGGCACTGCAGTAGAGTTGCTGCCTTACAGCGCCAGAGACCCAGGTTCGATCCTGACTATGTGTCTGTTTGGAGTTTGTACGTTCTTCACGTAACTTGCATGGGTTTTACCCCGGGAGCTCCCCCACACTCCAAAGATGTGTACGTTTGTCGTTTAATTGTTTGGGTAAAATTGTAAAATTGTCCCTGATGTATATAGGATTGTATTAATGTGCGGGGATTGTTGGTCGGTGTGGACTCGGTGGGCCAACCAGTGATAGAAATACCTGTTTCTCTAAAACTAAAAACTACAGTGTGAGAGCTATATTCCACATTCTGTTTCTTTCAATTTTCTCTACTTATGGTACTTGCGTTTGGCTTGATTGCATTTACGTGTAGTATTATCTGATTGGATCAGATAATGCAAAACAAAACTTTTCACAGTACCTCGGTACACATAACAATAATAAATCTAAACCTAAAGCTAGACCTAAAAATCATAATGAACTATAAATTATCCTTTATTTACCATTTGCCATCTTGTGGCAAACAAAAGAAATACATATACAAAGTGGAGGAGTAACTCAATGGGTCTCTGAAGTACATGATTAGCTAATGTTTTGGGTCGAGACCCCTCTCCAGTCTGAAGAAGGATAGCAACCAGATCATTGGCTATATTCAAGAGGGAGTTGGATGTGGCTCTTGTGGCTAAAGGGATCAGGGGGTATGGAGAGAAGGCAGGTACGGGATACTGAGTTGGATGATCAGCCATGATCATATTGAATGTCGGTGCAGGCTCGAAGGGCCGAATGGCCTACTCCTGCACCTATTTTTCTATGTTTCTAACCCAAAACGTCACTTATCCATGTTCTCCTGAGATGCTGTCTGACCCGCTGAGTTACTCCAGCATTTTGTCTTTTTTTGTAAACAAGTATCTGCAGTTCCTTGTTTCTAAAAGAAATAGATTTAAAAGATGTCAATTTTCTTTAGCCTGTAAAACAATTTAAGTTAAAATGACTTCTGACAGATCCCCAACATCCCAATCTCTTCACCCGTCTAATGTCTCCACGGAATGCTGTTCAGCATCCAGTCCTGCAAGAGATGCAATCCTAAACCCCACTACGTTCTATTCACTTACCTTGAATGTATTCTCTGGCCTTTATTGACCCCAGTTCTAACAAGGTCCAATTTAAAAATTTCAAACTATCTTCAAATCTCTCCTCAGTTTTGCACCTCATTACTTTTGTGATCTTATCCAGCTTTACAAATCTCCATGAACTCAGTCAAATGTCCTTTTATTCTGTTGTGTTCTCTTCCAATTTTGGCATCTAGTTAATGTTATTTCATGAGGCACAAAAACCTAAGTTTAAGAATTCCCTTCAAAAACTGAAGTCTCCACCTCCCACCATCCTTAAGTCCAACATCTCTGACCAGTTATTTTGTTTCCCAACCTTGGTCGAGAGTACCCAACCTTGGTTCAATTAAACTTCCACTATATAAATGCAAGTGGGCATTGCCCATTGTTCAGACAGATCAAAAGTAGGAAGTCAAATCATGGCCAAATACAAGAGAAAGTAATTTGGCATTTCAGTTTCAGCTTATCATTCAACGAAACAAAATGAAAACAAAAGTAACTACAATTTCTGTACATTGGAACACATTCCACCCACATGAAAGTTCTAGCCAGCAGCAAACATTATTAGAGGAGTATTATGGTACTTCTGTTCTACCAGAAGCACCATCTTTTAGATGAGCCATTAAATAGAAATTTAATCTCAACGAGACCCATGGCACTTTTTTTGAAGAAGAGATAGGAGGCCCGTCTTTACCTTCTAACCAGCTTCATTAAAATAAAAGTTGGTTATTTATTTTATGATATTTGTGGGGTCATGTTTTGCATTAATTGGTTGCGATGTTTTTCTTTGTTATAACTTCAAAAGTTCTTCATTGGTGCAAAGCTCTTTGGGAAGTCCTGAGATTGCAAAAAGTACGAGAGTCATAGAGTGAAACAGTGGGAAAATAGGCCCTTCGGCCCAACTTGCCCACACCGGCCAACAATGTCCCAGCTACACTAGTCCCACCTGCCAGCATTTGGCCCATATCCCTCCAAGCCTGTCCTATCCATGTGCCTGTCTAACTGCTTCTCAAACAAGTTTAAACAAGTTAATTGCTACTAAATCAACAAATGTTCTTCCCTTCCCTTTCTTCATTTGCAATTTACTAGGAGGAAACCGGCCACAGACATTTACTGAAACTTGGTCATAAATATAAAGATCAAGCAACGTGAGCACTGACTCTTCTCTTGGGGAAGAGATTGACAACAGCTGGACATTATTCTGCACAACAGCATGCCTGTGATTGGGTAGGAAGGAACTGCAGACACAAAATTCTAGAGTAACTCAGCGGGACAGGCAGCATCTCTGGGGAAAAAGAATGGGTGACGTTTTGGGTCGAGACCCTTCTTCAGTCTGAAGAAGAGTATCGATCCTAAAGGTCACCCATTCCTTCTCTCCAGAGATGCTGCCTGTCCCGCTGAGTTACTCCAGCATTTTGTGTCTATGCCTGTGATTTCAAAGGTCAACTCTCTAATCCCACACAACTTCAAACCCTGGCAGAGAACCACAAACAACACACTGCCAAATTTCTATTCCAAGATCACAACTTAACTCGCAACGCACCTCATACAGAAAAGAAAAGTCAGTACAAGTTGCAAGGTGTAAATATTACAGAGTGATAATTTTAACAACTACAGGGTGTACTTCTATCAGTTGAAAATTGATTTGATTTTAATAAATCCCCTGGCCAAGATTATTAACAAAGATGAATATATAAATATTTCATTTCTAAAGTTGTAATTTTTTTCTGTCTGACTGAAAATGACAATTACTTTATGTGGACATTAACATGTGAAGATCCAGAAGATGCTGTCAGGGATGCCACACTTTTATGGAAGGTGTGCTGTTTAAGTCATTACAAATACATAGCTTAGGCCCCCTTCGGTCATGGCTGACCATGGGTGTCTCCAGGGTGCGCTATATGGAGGATGCCTGTGCGTGACTTTGTTTAACGTGGGGAGACTGGTGCACAGACAGCCACCACACGGTCCTTGACAGATCTGGGTGAGGATCCAGTGGCATGGAGTCCAAGACGACCGGAGACCCTTTTCTGCTGCAGCCTTCAACCGCCTTCCCAGCCATTGTGACGCTCCACTAAGGTCAGCCATCATCCTCCGCTTGTTGAGCTCTTTGTCAGGGTCCTCCACCTCGACCTTACCACCATGGTTGGCCCTACCAGGAGCATAGTTCTAGGCGGCATCGCTCTCAGGATCTGAGGTCCACACAAGCTTCTCCACCACGACAAGGTGACAATCCACAGAGAAATACATAAGGGAACATCAATTTCCTAGTTCCTACGAAAGATTAGGTGTGATACAACACAATAGTAAATAAGCCTTTAATGTTCTGATGAATGATAAATAAATGCCTTGGGCCTCGATCTCAACTACATTTTCACGCAGTATGACCAAAACAGATAACCAATATTTCTAAGCAACTGTCTTTGTTAAAACTAGTTTTTCTAATTATTTCATAAAAGTGTTGACCCTTAGTGTGTATTTGCTCAAGTATGGGGCACATCGCAAGTTTAGTTTAGTTTAGAGATACAGCGCGGAAACAGGCCCTTCGGCCCACCAGGTCCATGCCGACCAGCGATCCCGCATATTCACACTATCCTACACACACTAGGGACAATTTACACTTGTACCTAGCCAATTAACCTACATACCTGTACGTCTTTGGAGTGTGGGAGGAAACCGAAGATCTCGGAGAAAACCCACGCAGGTCTCGGGGAAAACCTAAGTACAGACAGTCAAACGCCATACAGACACCACCCCTAGTCAGGATTGAACCCGGCTCTCTGGCACTGTAAGGCATCAACTCCACCACTGCGCCACACTGCCATTTATTAAGCTAGGCTTGTCTATTGAGGTATAAGATTTTCTTACCATTGCTGGTAACCAGTTTGGTGAAGTAGCTGCAACAATATAGTTTTTTTTTTAAATTATGGTAAGGCTATTCATTTGTAGGAATAAGATTTTCTCACTCAGAGGAAAATGTATATATTTTAAAACTAGTATGTGATTGGCTTACTCCAGGAAGCAGCTGAAACTCTGCAACAGGAAACTGAAAATCCACGCAGGTCATAGGGGAGAACGTACTAACTTCCTACAGACAAGCACCCGTAGTCAGGATCGATCCCGGGTCTCCGGTAACTGCAAGCGCTGTAAGGCAGCAACTCTACTGCTGCGTCACCGTGCCGCCCCTTTTCTGCCTTCGAAATAGGCCCTTCGGCCCCTTGAGTTTAGTGTGCATTCGAATTATGGACAATGAGAAGTTAATCACATCTTTCTACTCCTTTTCTAGCATCAGACATTTTTCTGGAAATTCACACCCACCCAGCTGATTTTTCACTGAAATGCAATGGAAAATCCTGGAGTAAAACATGATGACAACCACAACCACATAGATTTGCCTCAAATTTGACCTGGCCTTTCCTGCAGTGAATAGCCCATGTGATTAATGCAACAAGGATGCACTGGATAACATTATTACCTTTTGGAGCATTGGATGGAATTTGGACAAAGATGTTTTGTAAGAGAGCATCATGGGCCTTTCCCGGGACTATGTGATGTTCTTACCAAAGTACCTGGACCTCTTAGGTCTTTCTTTGCACCACCATAGGATCACAATCCCCAACAATTCCTGATCTCTAAGGCATCCCTTCCACTCTCCATGTGGCAAGTACAGGCTCTTGTTCTCCTGACCTTGGTTATTACACTTTACTCCATGAAAAAACAATTTCCCATTACAGTACCTCAACTCAAGTTCAAGTTCACATGCACTATGGGGTGCAGTGAAATGTAATTTAACATGCGGCGTTACAACTTCATGTGTAGGAAGAAACTGCAGACGCTGGTTTACACTGAAGATATCGACAAAAATGCTGGAGTAACTCAGCGGGTCAGGTCGCATCTCTGGAAAAAGGGAATAGGCGACATTTCGGTTCGAGACCCTTCTTCAGACTCAACTCCATGGTTGTCCACCAATCCAATTGCAAGAAATATGCCAGCTTCTGACCTCCCCCAATACCTTCGCTCCCAACCACACCCCATGTTTCAATTAGATGACAACAAGTGCATTTGTGATCCATATCAACCTCCAAAGTATGCAATCTGCAAAATGGTCACCACTCCCTTTCAAAGCCAACCTGAACAGACGATGTTTCAGGTCAGACACAAAATGCTGACATAACTCAGCGGGACAGGCAGCATCTCTGGAGAGAAGGAATGGGTGATGTTTCGAGTCAAGACCCTTCGGGTCAGATCGTTGTTTCAGATTGTTGAAGAGTCCCAACTTAAAATATCATCTGTCCATTCCCATTGCAGATGCTGCCTGACCCGTTGAGTTCTATCAGCCTGTTGTATTTTGCTCTTGGTCATTTTGCATTTTGCTCTGCAACTCTTCAGTAATTGCAGGCTCTTGTGCAACTATGTTAATTTCATGGCGTTTAGAATATATAACACATACATTCTGTCTAATAAATACAGTTTCCTTTGTTATATTTGAACTGATCTTTCTAGGTGCAGAGTCACAAAGTCCTAGAGTACACAGTGTCAGAGAGACTCATTGGGACTTCATACATCTTTGGCAGAGCTATATAACTTGTTCCCGTACAGCGGTTTGTCTTGTTTTAATTATGTGCAGTTGGCAGTTCTTACCATTCTTGCTACTGATGTATTCATCTTTATTTAGAACTCCAAGAATAATTAGTAACCATAGCCTGCATGCAATATGTACAAAGCGATGGAAACATATCAATGGGAACATAAGCGGTTCATAATGCAAAATGTTTGGAAATGTTTGCAATGGTGTTCTATGTTATCGTTCTGCAGTGTTGTGTGCTGCCTGTTGATTTAGCCTTTATAAAATTGTATACAATAACTCCTATCTACAAAGCTAAAATCCAAAGAAAAACTTAATTCCCCTCCTACACTGTTAATAATTTACTGGATATGGCAAACGATCGAATGCAACTGTATTAAGAGTAAAACAGACACAAAATGCTGGAGTGACTCAGTGGGACGGGCAGCATCTATGGAGAGGAATGGATGACGTTTCGGGTCGAGACCCTTCTTCAGACCTTCAGTATTAAGAGTAAATTATACTCCAGATGATAGAATCAATAATGAAACATAGGACAAACTGTCACTGCAAATTGGAATCCATTTATGAATCTAACTGATGTTCCCAATTATTTTGGCAAGTATTATCAACCACATTGAAGTTAAAAGGTTTATTTTGAGAAATAAACAGTGAATAAATTATTATGTCCAACTTACAGAGAGAGAGAGAGAACAAAGTAATGTTCATACTGCACAAAAAAAAAGTGGATTTGAAGAGGATAAAAAAAGCTTGACATTTGAAAAAACGCTTACTAAATCACAATGAATTAAATTGAGCTAAAATCCAAAGAAAAACTTAATTCCCCTCCTACACTGTTAATAATTTACTGGATATGGCAAACGATCGAATGCAACTGTATTAAGAGTAAAACAGACACAAAATGCTGGAGTGACTCAGTGGGACGGGCAGCATCTATGGAGAGGAATGGATGACGTTTCGG
The DNA here is from genome assembly GCA_963514005.1 of Raja brachyura. Next base: position 17,603,417 of record OY740783.1, read on the forward strand.
GTCGAGACCCTTCTTCAGACCTTCAGTATTAAGAGTAAATTATACTCCAGATGATAGAATCAATAATGAAACATAGGACAAACTGTCACTGCAAATTGGAATCCATTTATGAATCTAACTGATGTTCCCAATTATTTTGGCAAGTATTATCAACCACATTGAAGTTAAAAGGTTTATTTTGAGAAATAAACAGTGAATAAATTATTATGTCCAACTTACACAGAGAGAGAGAGAACAAAGTAATGTTCATACTGCACAAAAAAAAAGTGGATTTGAAGAGGATAAAAAAAGCTTGACATTTGAAAAAACGCTTACTAAATCACAATGAATTACTGTGCTGGAATAACCAAGGGAAAAATAAATTCAAGAAAGTTACAAACAAGCCAGAAAGCCAAAATTCTAGCTTAGGGGTTTGATCCAAATATAATTCATAACAAATGTCTCTGCCTCGAAGAGTGTTATGGAATGAAGCATAACAAGATCCTTCAAAAGGAAGAGGACATTTCAACACTGCAGTCACTGTTCGGTCTGCCAGTCTCATGCACATTGGCAATCTAAAAACTATCAATTCATAGTCAGGATTGTGTTGTTACTTACAGTTTGCATGTAGCTTTCCGGCCTATGTGGGTAGAGTTCGCTGTCTCCTTTCAAAAACAGAACATCAGAGCCGCACCGGGCATTTTCTGATGGCCTTGTTGCAGATTCTATGACTGGTAGATTCAAATCTAGGTTCTTGGTGTCCGGTGCTAATATGCCATGCAAAAAAAGGAATGTTTTATCCATAAGGTCATAAGGTCCATGAGTGATAGGAGCAGAATTAGGCCATTCAGCCCATCAAGTCTACTCCGCCATTCAATCATGGCTGATCTATCTCTCCCTCTTAATCCCATTCCCCTGCATTCTCGGGGGCCGTCGAGAACAAAGGACAGGGACCTGGCATGAGGGGGTCGCCGATAAGTAAGGACGTTGAGGGGGAGGGGGCGTCAAGAACTAAGGGAGGTGGTGGGAGGGCCATTGGGGGGAAAAAGGGGGTACTTTATAACTTTGTCGGCACTCTTTACGTGGCAAATCTTTGTATGCCTAGGTATACAAAACAAAGCGTCTCACTGTGACTTTTCACATGTGACAATTAAGTAACTCATCTCTCCCTCTCTCATCTCTCATAACCCCATTATTCCTCATGAATCAACTGATACATCTCAAAACAAGACCATCCAGCTGCTATAACACAGTGCAAAATCCTATTTACATGATATGGTTCTCAATCCATGGGCAATATGCAGCCTACACCAGCTCAAAGCTGATTTTGTGTAGGAAGGCACCGCAGATGATGGTTTACACCGAACGTAGACACAAAATGCTGGAGTAACTCAGCGGGTCATGCCGAATCTCTGATGGAATAAGTGATGTTTCAGGTTGAAACCTTTCTTCCCACTGAGAGTCAGTGGAGAGGGAGGCAGTCTTGCTCAATTCATTATCAGTTACCCAATCCTCTGAGCAGTGAACGAGGGCGAGTTGTGCTGGCATTTGTATTAAATATTGCACTGTGTTAAGAGCAAGTAAACATGACCAATCAAACTTACACGAAAGTTATATCTTCACCTTGACCACTTCTCAAAATTAAAGATAGCATATAATGCAGGAACTTGATACTGTCCCAACGACACTGCAAGCTCTTAATGAACATGGCAATTTGTGACAACAAAGAGATGAATTAGCGCAGTGTTTGCTTTCATGCCCGCCACTATCACATACCTCTGAACACTTATCGTGAACCACCCCCTCAAGAGTCCACATCTTTCTTTAATTCACAAGCTTTTGTAATAAAAGGTAGCTTCCTGTACATACAGAAACCATAGGACTGCCAGATATGTATTGGATTAACCAATGTTCCTGTTCTAACAGGGAACAAAGGCAAAGAGACAAATGACTCTCGGGGGAAAGTAACATTTTGTCACAATCAATTGTATTTCTCGCTTGGCCTGACGGCAGTGGGGAAAGTGGGTGAAAGTTGAGAGGACGCCAGAGGGAAAAGTTGAAACAATACACTATCTTTTCTAAAAGTTACATGATCATAGACATGAGCGTGGAATTATATAATACCACTAACTAACTCTATGCGTCTACTTTGAACATGCATTATATGACATTTTAAAACACCAACAACAAAGAATGATGCCTGTTTTTCCAACTGAAAGTATTCAAGCAAATCATTTAACAAACACTGTGGCTCATTTATAAGATATAGGAAATCCTCTTCTGCCAGGAATAAACCCAAAGAACTATAATTTTGCCAGTATTAATGTATGTATCCTAAGCACATTTATAACTTTACACTTGTATTTGGAAATATGTTTAATAGATTGGGGAGGGAGAAAATGACGTGAGGAATAGAGAGATTGAAAATAAAATGGCAAAATAAGTAAAACTGTATTAGTATATCTTAAAAGATATAGTGCATGAAAGAACTGCAGATGCTGGTTTAAATCGGAGGTAGGCACAAAATGCTGGTGTAACTCAGCAGGACAGGCAGCATCTCTGGAGAGAAGGAATGGGTGACGTTTCGGGTTGAGACCCTTCTTCAGATTGATGGCAGGGGAGTGGGCGGGACAGAGATAGAACGTCGTAAGAGACAGTAAGACTGGTGGGAGAACTGGGAAGGGGGAGGGGGGTGGAGAGAGGGGGAAAGCAAGGGCTATTTGAAGTTAGAAATTGGAAGTTAGAAGAAGATGTAGAGTTGATTAAGACTAAGAACACATCATGCTAAATAAACAGGACCACACCTCAAAGATGGACCTGTACCAAATGGTATTATAAAGTTGTTCAACAATTTTATGGTATCGTGTCTTATAATTCTAACTTAATTTAATAGGATTTAATTTCCTTTACTTTGCATGTTATGATCATTACCATGTCCTTATTGCTTTAACACATCAAACGTATTGCTGGAGAGATGTAACGCATAGAAAATCACCTCCATTGTAAATCAGACAATTTCTTTAAGAAATCTCCCCACTATTCTTTGCAAATAACATGGTTAGAGTTTTTTCTATCTGATAACTGTGTAAATGCTCATTAATCCCCCGTAACCAGCTTAGTTTCTACTTACACACAGATGGTGGTGAATAATGGATGAAGTTCCCAGACACATCCAGTTTGTTTGGCATCACAGGTTCTCCCACATTTTCCAATGGTTGCCCAGCATTGCTGCATGGCTGAGATGTCAGTGCAGTTTGAAGGATCTCAGCTATGAAATGAGAAGCCAATAAAACACAAGAATAATCCAATTGTGTCACGTTTCAGCTAAACTTCTCTATAAACAAGAAACTTTATCAATCTGAACATTTGTCACATTTTTATAAGATGTCATTTTTGGACTTAAATAGTCAAGCTAAAGTATGACAAAATTCCTACCTTCCCTGACTGCAGCGGTCAATAGAAATCCAGCCTGGGGCAGTTCAACCGTATCTGGTCTAATCAAAAGAAGGGCCTCTTGATTTACTTCTTCACTTCCGTGTCTTTCAATCATGTCTGTATGGATCTGCAACTTCTCCTCCAAACAAGTGCAAATCAATTGATCTTGCACACCCAGCCGCTCTAGACAGCAAGATCGGCAGTCACAAACACAGATACATGTTGTAGGGAATGCTAACAAGAAACAATCTACTGTACTAACATAATATTCTGTACTCTGTGCCCAGCACTGCAACTGCTTAAATGTTCAACCATCCTAGCACTGCGGAAAAATAGAACATTAGTCAATTCTGTATGGAAAGTATGAATACACAAAGGTGGAATTGTACCCACATAATTTTAAGAATACTGTAAAATGATGCCAATTATTTGCAAGTCCAAACAGTAGATTTAACACATTTATCTCGAGAAATATGGATGCGAGTCAGAAAAAGTAATAATATGTCTGTTAATAGGTCTTTAATAGGTCTTTAATAGGTAATAGGTCTTTATTCTCTGGAGCGCAGAAGGTTAAGGGGGGACTTGATAGAGGTCTTTAAAATGATGAGAGGGATAGACAGAGTTGATGTGGACAAGCTTTTCCCTTTGAGACTAGGGAAGATTCAAACAAGAGGACATGACTTTAGAATTAAGGGACAGAAGTTTAGGGGTAACATGAGGGGAAACTTCTTTACTCAGAGAGTGGTAGCGGTGTGGAATGAGCTTCCAGTGGAAGTGGTGGCGGCAAGTTTGTTGGTATCATTTAAAAATAAATTGGATAGGCATATGGATGAGAGGGTTATGGAGGGTTATGGTATGAGTGCAGGCAGGTGGGACTACGGGAAAAAAGTTGTTCGGCACGGACTTGAAGGGCCGAGATGGCCTGTTTCCGTGCTGTAATTGTGATATGGTTATATGTTATATGGTTATGTCTATTATTAACACAACATCAGAGTAGGTAATGATATGTCTATTATTAACACAACATGTAGAGTCAGGAATGACAATTGTTATAAGGGTGTTAAATATTTCATTAATTTTTTCAGCTCTTTCTGGGGAAATACAAATGCTTGTCTATACACCATTTTGCTCAGTCCAGGTGAAGATACAAAATATTTACCCTTGAATTGAATTCTTTAATGGTTTCTCCTGCAGACTATTAATGTGGTGGGGGTTGAGGAGTAGGAGTGTGAGGAAGGGAACGATATAGCCAACTCTTCACAGCTGTGACAGACGTCATCAACCAGTGGCGTTTGCTTTAGTATTGCTCAGGATATGTACCTCCCTGTTTAGAGTGAAGGGCAAGTCAGGAAGCTTGGCTGACGAGGGAAATTGAGGCATTGAGGCATTGGTCAAAAGCTAGAAGGATCCATGGGACATGGGCTGGGATCAAGTGCATCCCTGGAGGAGTTTCGGGAACTAAGGAGTAAACTGAAAAAGGCAATCAGAAGGGGAAAAAGGGGCCGGGAGATAGCTCTGGCCGATAGCATTAAGAACTGTAGACATACTGCAGACACGCTATGTGATCCAAAATCATCTTTAATCAGCACTTAAACTTTAATAGCATAAAGGATGGTTAGATGTCAGAACATGCCAACTGCTGCTTGAGCTGCGTGGTGCCAGAAGCAAGTGCTAATATAAACGTTATAGTGGGGTGGGGTTATGTGTGATTGGTTAACATGCACAATCAATCTACAAGAACAATCCTGAAATATTTTATAGATACAGAAGGGGGAAAAGCGTAACTAGAGAGAGAGTGGGGCCTCTCAGGAATCAAAGCGGTCACCTCTGTGTGGAGCCACAGGAGATGGGTAAGCTCCTAAATTGGTATTTCTCCTCTGTGTTTACCAAGGAGAAATACAGTAGGACGGAGGAACTTGGAAGTGTCTTGGGAGCAGTCAGTGTTACCGTTGAAGAGGTACTGAAGGTACTATTGTGTGTGTTGAGCTTATAGGACTTGATATTACAATCCCTACTATCATTGGCACCTTCTTAATAACTTGAGTGGGGGTAGGGGTAAAGACTTCATTGGGGTCGTCAGGTGGGCACCCTCCTTCCTTGGTGTTTCGTTGATAGGCCCACGACATCTCCAGAGGGCGCAACAGCAACACCAGGCATCCCAGGTGCGCTCTCCTCCGTTTTACCCCTGTTGCTGGTGAAGGTAGATAAATCTCCTGGGCTTGATCAGATATATCCATGGACATTGTGGGAAACTAGAGAGGAAATTGCGGGAGCCCTGATTGAAATTAACCAGTCGTCCTTAAATACAGGAGGGGTGTCGGAAAACTGGAGGGCGGAAAATGTTGTGCCTCTTTTCAAGAAGGCCTGCTGGGAAAATGCTAGGAATAATAGGCCGGTGAGCTTAACATCTGCAGTTGGAAAGTTACTAGAGTGTATTCTGAGGGATGGGTTATACATGCATTTGGATGGGCAAGAGCTGTCTAGGGATAGTCAGCATGGTTTTGTGCATTGGAGGTCGTGTCTCAAAAATCTGATTGAGTTTTTTGAAGACGTGACCAAAAAGGAGGTTGAGGGCAGAGCTGTAGATGTTGCGTACATGGATTTCAGTAAAGCATTCGACAAGGTAGGCTGTGGAAGATTAGATCGCATGGGATCCGAGGAGAGATACCTGAATGGAAAGCAAATTGGCTCCATGGAAGGAAGCTGAGGGTGATGGTGGAAGGCTGCTTCTTGGACTGGAGGCCTGTGACTAGTGGTGTGCCTCAGGGTTCGGTGCTGGGCCCGTTACTGTTTGTCATCTCCATCAATGATTTGGATGAAAACATACATGGCAAGATTAGCAAGTTTGCTGATGATACAAAAGTGGGTGGTTTTGCAGATAGTGAAGATGATTGTGAAAGATTGTAGCAGCACCCTCAACACCTCCAAGCTGATCAAAAAGGCGCAGCAGCGCCTTTACTTCCTGAGGAGGCTCAAAAAAGCCCACCTGTCCCCCCAGATCCTGACCAACCTTTACAGCTGTACCATCAAAAGCATCCTGACCACCTGCTTTACGGTATGGTACAGCAGTTGCACCGTGGCAGATAGGAAGGCACTACAACGGGTGGTGAAAACCGCCCAGTACATCATTGGTTCCCAGCTCCCTGCCATGGATGACCTCCACCGAAAACGGTGTCTGAAACGGGCCGGGAAGATCATCAAAGACCCCTCACACCCTAACCATGGACTGTTTGCCCTCCTACCATCAGGGAGGCGGTACAGGAACCTCAGGTCCCGCACTAGTAGGATGAGGAACAGCTTCTACAATAACACCATCACACTGCTGAACTCGGAGCCCCGCCGATAGATTTCTCCAGTCTCTCCGTCCACATTGTCTGCATTTTGTATTTATTCTCTATATTGCTATCACTACGAACTGACGCTAAACTGCATTTTGTTGTACCTATACTTGTATCTGTGCAATGACATTAAAATTGAATTGAATTGAAGGATCTTGATCGATTGGCCAGGTGGGCTGAGGAATGGTTAATGGAATTTAACACAGAGAAATGTGAGGTGTTGCATTTTTGGACATCTAACAAGGGCAGGACCTACACAGTAAATAATAGGCCTCTGGGTAGTGTTGTAGAGCAGAGGGATCTAGGAGTACAGGTGCATGGTTCTTTTAAGGTCAAGTCGCAGGTAGATAAGGTGTTCAAAAAGGCTTTTGGCACATCGGGCTTCCTCAGCCAGAGTAATGAGTATAGAAGTTGGGAGGTCATGTTGCAGTTGTACATGATGTTGGTGAGACCACATTTAGAGTATTGTATTCTGGGCGCCATGTTATAGGAAAGATATTGTCAAGCTTGAAAGGGTTCAGAGAAGATTTATGAGGATGTTGCCAGGGTTAGAGGGTGTGGGCTATAGGGAAAGGTTGAGAAGGCTGGGTGTCTATTCCTTGGAGTGTAGGAGGATGAGGGGTGATCTTATAGAACTGTATAAGATCATGAGAGAGATAGATCGGGTAGATGCACAAACTCTAGCCCAGAGTAGGGGAATCAAGGACCAGAGGCCATAGGTTCATGGTGAAGGGGAAAACATTTAACAGTAATCTGAGGGGTAACTTTTTCACACAAAGGGTGGTGGGTAGACTGGATAGACTCGGCTTGTACTCGCTAGAATTTAGAAGATTGAGGGGGGATCTTATAGAAACAGGAAGCAGATGCAGGAAGATGCAGGCTAGCAGGAATATTGTTCCCAATGTTGGGGAAGTCCAGAACAAGGGGTCCCAGTTTAAGGATAAGGGGGAAATCTTTTAGGACCGAGATGAGAAAAACATTTTTCACACAGAGAGTGGTGAGTCTCTGGAATTCTCTGCCACAGAAGGTAGTTGAGGCCAGTTCATTGGCTATATTTGAGAGGGAGTTAGATGTGGCCCTTGTGGCTAGAGGGATCAGGGGGTATGAAGAGAAGGCTGGTACGGGATACTGAGTTGGATGATCAGCCATGATCATATTGAATGGCGGTGCAGGCTCGAAGGGCCGAATGACCTACTCCTGCACCTATTTTCTATGTTTCTATGTAAATGGAACAAGCTGCCAGAGGAGGTAGTTGAGGCTGGGATTATCCCATCGTTTAAGAATCAGTTAGACAGGTACACGGATAGGACAGGTTTCGAGGGATAGGGACCAATCGTAGGCAGGTGGGACTAATGCAGCAGGGACATGTTGGCCAGTGTGGGCAAGTTGGGCCGTTTCCACACTGTATCAGTCCATGACTATTGTTGTGGAACTGAAAAGTGGCCAAGCTACTGTGAGTGCTGGTAGGAAGTAATGCACAGCAATACTGAAGATCGTACAAAAGGCCAGAGGAGCACAGTGTGTGGGTACATCTACAAACAATAAACAATGTTCATATGTTAATGAGTGATAGGAGCAGAATTAGGCCATTCAGTCCATCAAGTCTACTCTGCCATTCAATCATGGCTGATCTGTCGTTCCCTCTTAACCCCATTCTCCTGCCTTCTTCCTGGAACCATGACACTTGTACTAATCAAGAATCTATCTACCTCCGCCTTAAAGATATCCATTGACTTGGCCTCCAGTCTTCTCTGGCAATGAATTCCACAGATTCACCACCCTCAGACTAAATAAATTCCTCCTCATCTCCTTCCCTAAAGGAACGTCCTTTAATTCTGAAGCTATGACGTCTAGTCCTAGACTCTCAAACTAGTGGAAGCATCCTCTCCACATCCACTTGATAGCAAGCAAACTAAAGTTTTTCACATACCTCATTACACATGACAATAATAAACCTAAGCCTTTCCTCTCCAATGTTCCTGAAAATGATGGTGTCTCCCAAATTTATGCAATTTTTTAAAACCAAATTTGGCTTTAAATTGGGGCACTGATTGGGGATGATCAGCCATGATCACATTGAATGGCGGTGCTGGCTCGAAGGGCCGAATGGCCTACTCCTGCACTTATTGTCCATTGTCTATAAACCCTGTAATATGATTTCTGCCCAGCCCAGTACCCAAATGATTTACTTACATAATCTGTCTGCACACTAATGATGTTCCTCTGCAATTGTGACAAAGGAGATTTTCCATTCCTCACCTCCATCAGGTCATGTGAAGCTTGTGACACGACTAATCACATCACTCCCTTCTACATTCTTGACCCATTGTCCAACTGACTGGGAATAAACCAGCCTGCCTTTTAATCAATACTGTCATAGTCTCAGAATTAGCTACACTTGCCTCTTTCCTCACACCTACACCACTCACTATGTGACTCCCAAGGATATATCCTTGGCCTGTTTATATTTCTCAACTAAGTGCAAATCCTTGCAACAGCATACACAAACAGTATCAACTTCTAAATGTGTGCTTTCAACACCTGGCTCTGCCTTGTCACCACCACCTTTGATGTTCTGCTGCTTTTAAATCAGCGCACCACTTGCCCCACCGTCAACGCGTAGAAATCTCCTCTAAGTACATAAGGGGCCAATACAAAAAAACAGTTTCAGTTCCTGTCACAAAGTCTGTTCTCGCTCCATGGCAACTATCTGAAAGCAAGCGGATTATTTGTAAACACAATGCCATTTCTGACCCCGTGATAAGCCACAAATGACATATCAATATCGCCACCTCTGCAACATTCCCCATCTGCATTTGTTTCCTATGCTTAAAAGTTGCTGAAAGTTGCGAGGTAGATCTTTTGAGCTCTACCCTTGGCCATATCAACACACTCTTGGACAGAACTGCACGTTCCAATCTCTATAAATTTGAGACAATTCAGATGCTTTTGTCTGACTCCTAATTCCTATCAAACCCCAAAGAAGGACCCAAAATGCCAGAGTAACTGGGTGGAACAAGCAGACAGACATTGTGAGCCAAATGGCCTGTATGTGTGCTGTACTGTTCGATGTTCTATGTTCTAGAGTCAATGGTTAGGGAACCGAGACATGACGTCAATGTTTTTCCTACATTAAAAATCCAGTTTAGGACAATTTTTCTAGCTGGGTTGGTGTGACTCAGCTTTGCAGAGCTGGCACCAATCCAGCATCCCAGGGGGATTTACATCACTGTCTGCATATTTTGCATTCTTCACAAGATAATCAGAACTAAATTATTCAACGTTTCAGCCCAAGTATGTTGCATGTGGGCATGTGGTGCGTCATTATCCAAAGAAATGCAAACACAGTCATAAGAATTAGCAAAAGGAGGAGGCCTTTCAGCCCCTTGAGCCGGCACCACCATTCCTGGCTGACCCTGGGGCTCTGGGACCACTTTCCAATCTCATCTCTGATCCTGGCGAAATAGAACAGAAGATGGACAGAAAATGCTGGAGTAACTCAGCGGGACAGGCGGCATCTCTGGAGAAAAGGAATGGGTAACGTTTCGGGTCGAGACCCTTCTTCAGACTCCTATCAAATGCCGATCATTTTTGTGCTCCCTGATCCACGCTGGTCAAGAAACTCTCACTTTTTTCTTTCAAATAATTGCCTGTTTTTTTCCCTTGACTTTGTCTTACCATCGTAAATACCCTGGTTACTCATATTCTGATTCCCGATCAGCCCAGAATTTAATTAATTTTATTATTGTCACCTGTACCGAGGTACAGTGAAAAGCGTTTGTTTTGTGCTAAATCAATATTCATTCATTCATACCCCTGGGTTGAAAGCTGCCCAGGCGAAATATGAGATGCTGTTCCTCCAATTTGGCCTTACTCCGACAGTGGAGGAGGCCCAGGACAGAAAGGTCAATGTTGGAATGGGGAGTCTTATGGTGTAGACAAAAGATGCATTTTGTCTATATTAATTAGATTTTAATTTTAATTAGAATCATTACCCATTTTAATTAGAAATTCAGCTACATTTATCAACAATATTTTTCCATCAATGTACAGCCCTATTCTGTTGAGATTTTTTTTTTTTACTCTAATAGAATTAATAATAGAATTGATAATTTAAAATTGAAAAGCATTTAAATTAAAATTTGGAAAATTTGAAACACAAATGTTTACGTTTTTGGTGGTGCTGGTACTTCATGTGCTATCACAAAAATCTCTTTAAGGATAAGGGGGAAGCCTTTTAGGACCGAGATGAGAAGATCTTTTTTCACACAGAGAGTGGTGAGTCTGTGGAATTCTCTGCCACAGAAGGTAGTTGAGGCCAGTTCATTGGCTATATTTAAGAGGGAGCTAGATGTGGCCCTTGTGGCTAAAGGGATCAGGGGGTTTGGAGAGAAGGCAGGTACAGGATACTGAGTTGGATGATCAGCCATGATCATATTGAATGGCGGTGCAGGCTCGAAGGGCCGAATAGCCTACTCCTGCACCTATTTTCTATGATTCTATGACAAAAAATAAGCACAGGTTACACTTCAGAAGCTCAGATCATTGAGATGGTACAACTTTGGAGCAGCTGCATTTTAGTATTGCTTCCAGAAACATATTACTTATTATGACAAGTTTTATGATAGAACTAGCGTACGAGTGATCGCTGGGCGGCATGTTGGGCCGAAGGGCCTGTTTCCTCCCTGTACCTCTAAACTAAACTAAACTAAGCACATTAATAATGGCCACTATTCTCAAACCCTCTGAAATCAGGTTAAATTTGCCACAAATAAGAGAATTAAAAGGAATCATGCAATTTGTCTAAAAGGGTAGGAAAAAAAAAATCATTATATTTTCTCTGCACCGTGATAAAATATCTTTTTATTATGAGAATGTTTCACTCATCAAATGAATTAAGATGATGTCATGCACATTTAGAGTGTGTGTTTTCTTTTCCTGCATTAACAATTTTAACACTGCTAATTTTCGTACTTTGTGTTTAAGTCTAGCATTTATCAGACTGAAGATACCTACTCTTAATTTAACCAGATAAATCTGCTTTACGTGCTTCTGTACGAATCAATTCCTGTTATGGAAAATCGTAAGTGTTTTCCTGAAACTGCACTTCATTTGTTTACTTAAGAAAATGGAACAGGGAACAGCACAGCCAGAATGCAAATACCTTGGAATTTCCTGGTCTTGGCTGCTCTTGCCTCAGCAATTCGTTTGTCCTCTTCATATTCGCTTAATCGTTCTTCCTCCTCCTCAGGGCAACTTTATCAATCAGAGCAAGAAGTACCAAAAGGAGCGTTAAAAAAGATATTGCTACATCAATAATACTTCTTCATTTACAATGCAGAACAAGACGTATTTTTCAGTGATACAGCGCAGGAACAAGATCTTCGGCCCACCGAGCCCGCACCGACCAGCGATCCCCGCACAATAACACTATTCTACACACACTAGGGACAATTTACAATTATTATCAAGCCAATTAACCTACGTCTTTGGAGTGTCGGAGAAAGCCCACGGGGGTCAGGGGGAGAACGCCGCGTTTCATTGAGTGTAGTTCAACATATATGGTTATTGTGCAATAAAATAATGAAAACGGTTGAATTGAAGAAATCAGTACTAGAAATCTTACAAACTGAAGCAGCTGTATTTCTTCAACATTTCAGCACATATTGGCTTAACATATACAAGGGTGGCACGGTGGCACAGCAGTAGAGTTGCTACCTTAGTGCCAGAGATTCAGTGCCCGGGTTCAATCCTGACTACGGGTGCTGTCTGTACGGAGTTGGTACGTTCTCCCCGTGACCTGCGTGGGCTTTCTCTGGGTGCTCCGGTTTCCTCCCACGTCCCAAAGACACACAAGTTTGTAGGTTATTTGGCTTTGGTAAAATTGTAAGTTGTCCTTAGTGTTTTCTCAAGAGACCAATTCAATTGTACTTCCACTTCCACCTCAAATGAGGACAGCTGAATTAAATGAGGGACCCTTTGATCAGGATGACACAGCAATGTAAATGATCACCAATTTACTGTGGTCTAGCAGAAAATTTGTGTCACTATACTCCAGATTATGAGGAAAAATGTTGGTCTATCCGTACATATCTGCCATCGATTTGCGATTTTGCACATGCATGCATGAATAAAGAAGTCTTAAAATTTATTGACATTTGTTTGCCAGTGCTTTTTGTGAATTATTTCAAAGATGCCACTCACGCAACATCTCCATAAATCACTCCATAAATTTCCATGTACAGCAACGGCTGAGAGATTAGGATAAGTCTCAGTTTAATTACTTATTGGCCTGTCCCACTTAGGTGTTTTTTTCGGCAACTAATGGGCGCCTAGTTTGTTGCCAAATGTTCGCCGGGAGTAGTCTCCTTAGTCGCACAAAAAGTCGTAGCATCTTTCTGGTCGCCGCTAAATTTTCAACTTGTTGAAACTTTTTCGGCGACAACGAGTTTGATGCCAATGAGCGTAGCTTGACGTATGTGCTGTCGTAAGTTGTCGCCAGGATGACATAGGTTGTCGCCTGTTTTTCGGCGACCTGCTATGACCATGATAGTCACCAGCAGTTGCCTAAAAAAATTGGCAAGTGGGACTGGCCCATTATGTTATTAAATTGATTTCCTTTTTATTACGTTAATATTTTGAAATAATTAAATAGATTAGTTGAAGATCCCTTTGAAATATTTCTGAATATATCAGAATGCTAGAGAAATATATATTTTTATGATGAGTTTAACAACTGATTATTATGTTACTGTGGCTGTGTAGGAACTATAGATGCTGGTTTACACCAAAGATAGACACAAAATGCTGGAGTAACTCATCGGGACAGATAGCATCTCTGGAGAGAAGGAATGGGTGACGGTTTGGGTCGAGACACTTCTTCCAACTACAGCTGTCAAATCTGATTAATTTGTTAGCAAACCAGGAGTGTTTTAACTTGCTATAAACATTATTAATCTTTAAATTGTGTTTGTATTTGGGAGGAGGGAGGAGGGAGGAGGGGGGTGGGGGGTGGGAGTCAGAAGAGATGGGTGAGGAAGGGAAGGTTTGCCTATTGGCCCCACCCTGAAGAGAACAATTAACGCAGCAACAGATCTTGTGGCAGCAGAAGATCTTGTCAATAGAGATTATCAGGTCACATCACCCGGGAAGCTTTTGCTCGCAAACATGCACTAATTAAGTGTGGCCTGAGTGATTGGGACAATGGTGAGCGAGGCTGGCAAGCAAGAACAATTCATTGCTAATCAGAATGTCTTGGTTCTTCTTGCAGGTTTAATTTCATGTCATTAATTAGACATCAAAATGCAACCTTCCCACATAATGGTGTAGGGACTATTTCTGTTGAGACATAGCATAGTGTGAAAATTAAAGACAGGGCTTTCAGGTCTGAAGTTAGGAAAGATATCTTCTTCCAGAGGATGGTTTGGGGCGATTATCTGCATGATACGAAGTCAACTACAATTATAAATCTAGCGTTGATCTGTTTATGATAACCAAGTGTTAAGGGATAGACAGGGTAAGGGTGTTGAAACATAAATCACCTCCGGCCCCACTAAAAAGTAGGAAAACCTTGGAGATAAAATGGCAGATTCTTTACAAACCTACTTAATCTTTAGTGATAATAAATTATATGTAAAAGTTTCAACATTAACGCTCTATGATTTTATCCAAATGAAATAAATTATAAAATACAATTTCTTTATTCTCAACTGTTTTCTTACAAAGTGCATTTGCCACAAGGTGTCACCAGAAAAATGTCAGGAGTAGAAATGCAGGATTTGCAGGGCCAATTTGCTGAGTTTTTTTAATTTCCAAAATGTACTTCATTCATAAAGTTATAGAGGAAAAACAATACAATCAGTACATGTCTTTCCTTACATGTGTTATGCCATTAAATTAATGCATTAATTGTGCATCATACTAGCACATACTCCAAAGACGTACAGGTTTGTAGGTTAATTGGCTTGGTATAAGTATAAATTGTCCCTACTGTGTGTAGGATAGTGTTAATATGCGGGGATCGCTGGTCAGTGCAGACTCAGTGGGCCGAAGGGCCTGTTTCCGTGCTGTATCCCTATCTAAACTTAGTTTGTTGTTTTTTATGTGTGTGCGTGTATGTATGTATACACTCAACTAAATCTCCTGCGAGGCCCATGGGAGAAGGACATGATGGATTCCATGCAGTGAGAGGGGTGTTCCTAGTCAGTTCCTTCCTATATGGCTAGAGTTTCATTCCTAACACATGCTACCTGCGAGATGGCTGTGGTGGTGCTGAGGTAATTATCCACCACTTTATAAAACGCGCAAGTGCCAAAATCTTGAAAAAAAAGATGCGATGGTCTTCACTGACATTTGTCCCAAGCAAATACTGAGCAGGGGACTCTTTGATCTGAAAACCAAAAAAACTAAGGAGGCTGAAAAAAAAATAAGAACAGAAAATGAAGCTGAAATGTTAACAACTTTCTCTTCCCATAGATGTTACTTGGTTGTAGTCTTCCAACACTTGTTTGGGAGACAGGCACAAAAAGCTGGAGTAACTCAGCGGGTCAGACAGCATCGCTGGAGAAAAGGAATAGGTGATGTTTCAGGTCGAGACCCTTCTTCAGACCCGAAACGTCACCTATTCCTTTTCTCCAGAGAACCTGCCTGACCCGCTGAGTTACTCCAGCATTTTGAGTCTTTGGTTTAAACCAGCATCTGTCCTTCCCTGACCAGTCTGAAGAAGGGTCTCGACCCGAAACGTCGCCTATCTCCTTCGCTCCCTAGATGCTGCTGCACCCGCTGAGTTTCTCCAGCTTTTTGTGTAACCATCTGCCTATAGTTCCTTCCTACACTTGTTTGGAAGTGTTCTTCCAACACTTCTGTTTGTGTTTTAGCTCAAAGGGGTAGGGGCTACCAGCACAGACAAATGAACTATGCAGGAAAGGGATTTAAGAGAGATTTCTACAGTAGAGATACTAATAAAAGAGGTTTTGTAAGAATATTCCTCACCTTAACACTTGCTCAGACACAGGAAGTTAAAATTACAAATCAAAGGCTCTTTATGCAAAAAAAAAGATGCATATTGATCCAACAAATCTTGGGAAAAAAGAAGGTATTTGAACACACAATGTAAGATTAAACTTTACAAATCCCTTTCACTCCTTGTCCGAAACTTTTGGAACTACACCAGATTGCTTAGGAAATTGCAAGAGGACATTTGTCAAAGTCAAAGTCAAGTCAAAATAATTTATTGTCATGTGTCCCTGACAGGACAATTAAATTCTTTTGTTTTTAGGAAAGTAGGATCATTAATCAGATTAAGGGTGAATCATTATATACTTATTAAAAGCCTGATCTTGTACATGTGTATATGTGTGTGTATATGTGGTTGTCTTTACATCTTTGCCAAAACACTACGCGGTAACGATAACATTTTTACATATATCTGAGTCACATATTTCCCCTCTAGGCTGAGATCACCTTATCTGAACATTGTATGATTTATTTCTCGACTTATTACTGATTAAAAGTAAGTGAGAAGTTTAAAAACATCACAAGACTTTGAATTTAAAACTATCAGCTTTCACTGATGACACCACAATAGCTCGGCTAGCAGTGATCAGCTTTACTGAAGATATCATTTTATATTTGACATTATTCGCGATTAAGGTTTTAAAAATGCCAACTTTAACTACATTTTTACATATTCCGATTCACACTTTTCCCCTCTCGGCAGAGATCATTTTCACTGAACATTTTATGCTTTATTTTTCAACTTATTACTAATTAAAGTTTAAAAAAAATCAAAAGACTTCTAATTAAAAAAGACTTTGAATATAAAGCTTCAACTAATGATGTCACAATGGCTCGGCTAGCAGTGACGACACAGGAACATTCTGAATTTTTCACCTCACAGGAGGGGGAGGGCGAATTGCTATTGCAACACGCAAGGGAAGTGCAATTGGAATTTTTTAAAAGCCCACTGCTCAGGGAGGCAGGGAGTGCTGGAATCTTACATTCGGGAATGGCTTGAGTTGGAGGACAACGCCTCCCGTGGTGGGTGTGTTGGGGGAGCAGACCCAATGAGTCTACACTTGCTCTAGTATACAATAAAAACATACACAGTTGAATAATGAATTAAAATGTAGATGTTTTCATCCAAAACTCCACCAGGTGTTGGAGTGATGGGCGGAGACAGTATCCAAGGCTGGAGGTGATAAGCAGAGAAGACAAATAGCAGAGAAAACAAATAGCGGAGTCAGGGGATTTGGGGAGAAGGCAAGAATGGGGGGGGGGGGGGGAGGTACTGATTGGGGATGATCAGCCATTATCACATTGAATGGCGGTGCTGGCTCGAAGGACCGAATGGCCTACTCCTGCACCTATTGTCTAATGTGTGTAATAGGGAGCACATGGTAGAATCTGATAAGGAAGGGAGTGAAATGTAGAACCAGTGGGAAGGGTGGTGAGTAGGAGGGAGGGAAAATAAAATGGGAGATGTAGAATGGGGGCGGGGGTGGGGGGGTAGGGATGATCAAATTGAGAGGGGAAAGGAACTGGATGGCACGGGCAGGGGAAGTGGTAAGAAAGGTGCAGGGGGGGGGGGGTACTGAGTGGAAGAGAAGGAGGAGGGTAGGTGAGGTTGGATAATACAATGTTTATGCTGTTGGGTTGTAGGCTAACCAAGCAAAACATGAGGTGCTGTTCTTCGGACTGCATTTGCCTTTCTAATTTATCACAATTAGTGTCTGGAGGAAAGGGTTTCCACTGGATACAACAAGCCTAATTTAAGGCAGAACTTAAACTGTGCTATAAACTATATGTGTAAAATTCTGCAAACATTCAATCCATGGTGGGATTGATGCATATCACCGTACCTCTCCACTGCCATTCTAATCAGTCTCATCCAATTGTTCCGCTCCTCCTTTGAGCTTGTGTGTATTTCGTACATTTCAGGCCCAGCAGATGAAGCACTGATTAAGAACATTCCTCGTTCCTCATTTGCAACTTCGCGGACAATTAACTTCTGCAGTAAGATAACTGCGGGCTTCTGGTCCTGGGAGGAACAAGTGAAAAGGTCAGGTGAATAAACAGAAAGAAGTGTAATGCAATTTAGAATGAAGCATATCAAATGGTCCTGAAGTTATGATTTAAATGAATTATATTCCATTCTCCAAACAATTCACTCTGGCAGCAGCAAGATTTTGAGTACAACGTAGAATGCCCTATGATGTCTGTGCCAACCATGATACCAATTTAAACCGTAGATCTGCCTGCACCAAATTTATAACACTCAATATCCTGTTTGTTTTTGTATGTCTAAAGACTTCTCGATGTTGCTTTTCACCACATCCCCAAGCTGTGTGTTCCAGGCACCGTACCACTCTCTGTAAAATAAAACTTGTCAGGAAATTTTCATTAAATCTTGCCCTTCTTGCCATAAAGCTATGCCCTCTAGTATCTGTCATTTACACGCTGAGAAAAATACTGTTTACCTCTAAGAAATTGCAGGGAATTATGGACGCAGCCCAGACTTTCTATTGATGTTATGGCATGGTATGGTATGGAAATGGTATGTTAGCATTCATAGCGAAAGGATTTGAGTATAGGAGCAGGGAGGTTCTACTGCAGTTGTACAGGGTTTTGGTGAGGCCACACCTGGATTATAGGAAGGATGTCAACAAAATAGAGAGGGTACAGAGGAGATTTACTAGAATGTTGCCTGGGTTTCAACAGCTAAGTTACAGAGATAGGTTAAATAAGTTAGGTCTTTATTCTCTGGAGCGCAGAAGGTTAAGGGGGGACTTGATAGAGGTCTTTAAAATGATGAGAGGGATAGACAGAGTTAATGTGGACAAGCTTTTCCCTTTGAGAATAGGGAAGATTCAAACACGAGGACATGACTTTAGAATTAAGGGACAGAGGTTTAGGGGTAACATGAGGGGGAACTTCTTTACTCAGAGAGTGGTAGCGGTGTGGAATGAGCTTCCAGTGGAAGTGGTGGCGGCAGTTTCGTTGGTATCATTTAAAAATAAATTGGATAGGCATATGGATGAGAAGGGTATGGAGGGTTATGGTATGAGTGCAGGCAGGTGGGACTAAGAGAAAAAAGTTGTTCGGCACGGACTTGAAGGGCCGAGATGGCCTGTTTCTGTGCTGTAATTGTTATATGTTATATGTTATATGGAGTATTGCGTACAGTTGTGGTCTCCAAATCTGAGGAAAGACATCCTTGCCATAGAGGGGGTACAGAGAAGATTCACCAGACTGATTCCTGGGATGTCAGGACTTTCATATGAGGAAAGATTGGATAGACTCGGCTTGTACTCGATGGAATTTAGAAGATTGAGGGGGGATCTTATAGAAACTTACAAAATTCTTAAGGGGTTGGACAAGCTAGATGCTGAAAGATTGTTCCCGATGTTGGGGGAGTCCAGAACAAGGGGTCACAGTCTAAGGATAAGGGGGAATTCCTTTAGGACCGAAATGAGGAAAACATTCTTTACACAGAGAGTGGTGGGTCTCTGGAATTCTTTGCCACAGAAGGTAGTTGAGGCCAGTTCATTGGCTATATTTAAGAGGGCGTTAGATGTGGCACTTGTGGCTAAAGGGATCAGGGGGTATGGAGAGAAGGCAGGTACGGGATACTGAGTTGGATGATCAGCCATGATCACATTGAATGGCGGTGCAGGCTCGAAGGGCCGAATGGCCTACTCCTGCACCTATTTTCTATGTTTCTATGTTTCTATGACTCCATTTACACTTCACGCTGCCTCGGCAAGGCCAGCAACATAATCAAGGATGTCGCACCCTGGCCACTCCCTCTTCTCTGCTCTTCCATCAGACAAAAGGTATAGAAGTGTGAAAACGCACACCACCAGATTCTTCCCAGCTGTTATCAGGTAACTGAATCATCCTACCACAACCAGAGAGCAGTGCTGAACTGCTATTTACGTTTTTGATGATCCTTGGACTATCCTTGATTTGACTTTGCTGGATTTACCTTGCACTAAACTTTATTCTCTTATCATGTATCTATACACTGTGATACCTGGTCAATCCGTCTCTTCCCACCCAGACCACCCCCTCCCCTGGTACTTTCCCCTGCAACCCCAGGAAATGCTACACCTGTCACGTTATCTCCCCCCTCGACTACATCTAAGGACCCAAACAGTCTTTCCGGGTGAGGCAGAGGTTCACCTGCACCACCTCCAACCTCATCTACTGCATCTGCTGTCGTAGGTGTCACCTTCTCTACATCGGCGAGACCAAGCGTAGGCTCGGCGACCGCTTCGCCCAACACCACCGCTCAGTCTGTACTAACCAACCTGATCTCCCGGTTGCCAAGCACTTCAACTCCCCCTCCCATTCTGAATCTGACCTTTCTGTCCTGGGCCTCCTCCATTGCCAGAGTGAGGCCCAGCGTAAATTGGATGAACAACACCTCATATTTCGCTTGGGAAGTTCACACCCCAGCGGTACGTACATTGACTTCTCTAATTTCGGGCAGTCCTTACTTTCACCCACCTTCCCCTCCCTCTTCCCAGCTCTCCCACATAGCCTACTGTCTCCGCCTTTTTTCTGCCCCCCCCCAACATCAGTATGAAGAAGGGTCTCGACCCGAAACGTCGCCTACTCCTTTTCTCCATAGATGCTGCCTCACCCGCTGAGTTTCTCCAGCATTTTTCGTCTACTTTCGATTTTTCAAGCATCTGCAGTTCCTTCTTATACATTGTAATTGGATCGATTGTAATCATGTTTTGTCTTTCTGCTGACTGGATAGCACGCAACAAAAGGCTTTTCATTGCCTCAGTGCACGTGACAATAAATCAAACTGATCTTAACATTTATATACATCTGCTTGGTCACCTCTCAGCCTTTGACGCACCAGAAACTCATCCAAGTTTGAACCAATCTTTTCTATTAACTCCAATCCAGCCCACATCTTGGTGAACTAACTCTGCACTCTCTCCAAACCCCCTACATCCTTCGTATAATATGACGAACAGAACTGCACACGATACTCCAAATGTGCCCACATTTTATACAGCTTTAGAATTACAGCGCAGAAACAGGCCCTTCCGCCCACCAAGTCCACGCTGACCAGCGAACACCCGTACACTAACCTACACGTTCTAGGGACAATTTTACAACTTACCAAAGCCAATTAATCCAACATCCTGTATGCTTTTGGAGTGTGTGAAGAAACCAGAGCAACCGGAGATAACCCAGCAGTCGCAGGGGGAATTTACAAATTCCATAAAGAGAGCACCCGTAGTCAGGAATAAAGCAGGGTCTCTGGTGCTGTCAGATGGCAAATCTACCGCTGCACCACTGTGCCACCCTGCAATGTGATTTTTTGCTCAACACCCCAACTGATGAAGGCAAGCACACCTGCGCATATGCCTGCTCTGCTTGTGTTGACGCATTTGGGAGAAACAAGAAAGGAACAGAGATTTTGGATACAGGCGAAAGGAATAACTGTGTTGCAAAATTACGAGGTTCGAAGCATGTGCTTGAGATCAAACAATATGCCAAGGTTCTAGATCTTGATTTGAAACCAAAATGGGGATGCACTCAATGAGAATAAAACTATGAGAATTAGAACTATGGTCTCCAAATAATCTCCAAAATAAATTTGTGACTTAATATACTGTAGAGTCACACCAGCATCGTAATAGTGAGGTCAATGGAGCAGAGGTGACACTGGCTTCTGTTAGTGTATATATTGAAGCTGAGCATATGGCTATGAATTTTGCATGAAACAGCCCACGGATGATGAACAAGAAAGGGCCAGTGACAGGATGTTGCTAAAGGTTTGGTCTCATTTGTTCTCCCTTGAACAATTAGACCAACCCTTTGCGTAGGAAGGAACTGCAGATGCTGGTTTACATCGAAGATAGACACAAAATGCTGGAATAACTTAATGGGACTGGCAGCATCTCTAGAGAGAAGGAATGGGTGATGTTTCGGGTCGAGTCCCTTCTTCAGAAGTTAATTCTGGCCAAATTGGATAGGCCAGGACACTAAAATTGAGTGAAGGCTTCTGGGCTTCTAGGCCATTTGGTTAATTTAAATGTGCCTTCTGCAGAAATGGGACAAGCTGCAGAATGGTGCCAGTTTGTCTCGAGCCTAGATAAGAGCGGCAGGAAGAGAATGAAACATCTGAAGATCCTGACAATTAGGTGCAAATTGCATGGAATGTATTGGATGAATGCAAACCAGACATACACATTGTGCATATTGTTGCAAGACTTTACTTTGCTAGATGTTGATTGGATTAAGTATTGAGCCTTGTCTGGGTTTCTTGAATATCTGGGCACATGTTGCGATGTTTGTTTCCTTTCAGAAGCTCCGTTTGAATACATTGCATTAGTTACTGTATTATTGGGATAGGGAAATGTCTGTTATGTTTGGGGTTAATCGATATCTGTTATTGGACTGTAAAGAGACCACCCCCATGTGGTTCGGCCCCTCAAGGTTCCGGGACCTACAAAAGGCCGCTCCCACGAGGTCATGTGTCGATCTTCTGGGAGAACGCTTAGGACTGCGTGATCTTCTGGAGTGTCTCTGCTTGAGCAAGGCCAAAGAGGGCTTGGTCAGGCAGATACAAGGATCGAACCAGCGGTGGTTAGGTACAGTAGTGGGAACTGTAATTGTGTTTTGTCAAAATAAAGATTAGTTACGCAAGTGCTTGACTCAGTGTATTTTTGACTGAAACTAGACTGGGGGGAAACTTAGAACGAGCTATTTACACAGACTCTCAGACACTGCTTATCCCATTGAGTTACTCCAGCATTTTGTGTCTATCTTCAGACCAAATCTTTAGCAAGATCCTGCCCCTTGCCCTCACTTTTTCATGATCCAAAGACTATTTCTTGCTAAATCTGTAGCCATGTGCGCAGCTTTGGTACATACAGTAAATGGAGCTGGTGTCATCTCTGTTCCATTGACCTCACTTTTAGGTCATAGCAGAGACACGAGACTTCAGCCAAAATGGTGAAGCTGTCCAAGCAGATTTCCATGCAACCAATCAATGCGGGAAGGCAGCTGCGCACTGCGCAGTCTATCCCAAGTTGGTCTTTGGATACAGCTAGACTGCTTGTGGTTCTACTTATAATAACAGTTAGGGGGTGTAGGGGCTTTGAATAAGAATACTTGCCTTATTCTACTCTAACCGCAAGGAATTCCCCTAACTTGGTGCTCATATCCCATATGATGATGTCACTATGTCCTCTGACCAAATTACATTAATATATGATGTATTACATAGGGAGAGGACAATTAACTGTATCAAGTACCACAGAATTTAGCACTTTAGTTTATTGTCACCTGTACTGAAGCACTGTGAAATGTTTTTGGTTGCATCTGCCATCCAGTCAGAAGAAAGACTATACATGATTACAATTGAGCAGTCTACAGTGTACTGATACAGGATAAAGGGAATTATGTATAATGCAGGATAAAGTCCAGTAAAGTCTGATTAAAGGTAGTCTGAGGGTTGCCAATGAGATAAATAGTAGCTCAGCACCAGTCTTTAGTTGTTGAGAGAATGGTTCAGTGCCTGATGACAGCTGGGAAGAAACTGGCCCTGCGTGTTTTCACACTTCTGTACCTCTTGCCTGATGGGAGAGGAGAAGAGAGAGGGACCAGGGTGAGGCTCATTCTTGATTATGCTGGCAGCCTTGCTGAGGTAGCGTGAAGTCAATGGAAGGGAGGTTGTTTTGTGTGTTGGTCTGGGCTGAGTCTACAATTCTCTGCAATTTCTTGCGGCCTTGGATGGAGCTGTTCCCAAACTGCGCTGTGATATGTCCCAATAAAAGGCTTTCTAAGGTGCATCTGTAAAAGTTGGTGAGAGTTGTTGGGGGCATGCCAAACTTCCTAAGCATATTATATTTTACAATGACATTATGCCCAGAAGGAACATTTAAGTACTGAACCGCATAAAAAGGAAAGATAGAAATTCTGCCGCTCTTTCCAATCTCCAATGGTAAAACAATCTTGTATTGGTCAAGATAAACCAAGGTGAACTTACCACAGTGGCAAAAGCATACTTTTGGTCTTTGTCCTGCAGGAAAATCAGCACATCTGTAAGGAGCAGAGCAGTGATATCTGCAAAACAAAGTGACATCACTTAAAACATGGATGCTTTTCCATCTCTCTTTATTTATGCAATAATCTTGCTCTCTTTGCTGAGATTATACAGCTTGTGTGTGAAATGATCCTCAGGTCTTTCATCGTTAGTGTAAATTAGTTGCAAGCAATTACCTGAGAAAGCACAATCGTGTGTGGTGTACAGGGTCGGATACACAAAGGGTCTTTGCAAGATGGATTGCCAACAGCAAGTTTGTAGGAGGGTGACTTGGACAGGTTGGGTGAGTGGGCAGGTGCATGGCAGATACAGTTTAATGTGGATAAATGTACAACGAGATCTGGGGGTCTTTGTTTATCAGTCACTGAAAGTGAGCATGCAGATACAGCAGGCAGTGAAGAAAGCTAATGGCATGTTTGCCTTCATAACAAGGGGAGTTGAGTATAGGAGCAAAGAGGTCCTTCTGCAGTCGTACAGGGTCCTAGTGATACCACACCTAGAATATTGTGTGCAGTTTTCCTCTCCAAATTTGAGGAAGGACATTCTTGCTATTGAAGGAGTGCAGCGCAGCTGCACAAGGTTAATTCCCGGGATGGTGGGACTGTCACATGTTGACAGAATGGAGCGGCTGGGCTTGTATACTCTGGAATTTAAAAGGATGAGAGGGAATCTTATTAAAACATATTAAGATTATTAAGTGATTGGACACGT
Organism: Raja brachyura; assembly: GCA_963514005.1. The sequence goes on from OY740783.1 coordinate 17,627,954, forward strand.
TAGAGGCAGGAAACATCTTCCTGATGTTGGGGGAGTCCAGAACCAGGGGCCACAGTTTAAGAATAAGGGGTAACCATTTAGAACAGAGATGAAGAAAAACTTTTTCACACAGAGAGTTGTGAATCTGTGGAATTCTCTGCCTCAGAAGGCAGTGGTAGCCAATTCTCTGGATGCTTTCAAAAGAGAGTTAGATAGAGCTCTTAAAGTTAGCGGAGTCAGGGGATATGGTGAGAAGGCAGGAATGATGTACTGATTGTGAATGATCAGCCATAATCACAGTGAATGGTGGTGCTGGCCCGAAGGGCCAAATGGCCTAATCATGCACCTATTGGAACATGGTGGATAGAATACCACAGACGTTGTCCGAGATATCGACCAAAACTATGTATCATCTTTCCGCTGACAAGATTGCACGCAAAAAAAGCTTTTCACTGTACCTCAGTATATGTGGCAATAAACTAAACTAAATTAAACTACCGGTAAATAAACGATTTATAACTCCACATATTTGTGCGTAATAGTCTTAATTTAAACGATGAAAACACAATTTACGGCCCAATTTATGAGCTGTGATTCGCTGCAACTTTACCTTTCAATCGTCCCGTGGCTGTTTTCCAGTACATTGATCCCTCGTGCTGCAGTTCCCTGTCTCGGCCGGTCAGATCTTGCTTTCTAAACGCACGCCCATTCTTCAACTTGGCATACGTTTTGTTTTCAAACTTGTTTAAGATGTCCTGCAGCTTTTGGACCTTCTCATATTTGTTGACATTCGTATCCACTGACGCAATGATGTCCTTTATCATGGCAAGAGATCTGGTCACATTCTCATTCTCCTCTGTCCCCTCTGGGAATAACAATACAACAACATTTCAGTCTATTATTTGTCAGGCATATTCCTTTATGTAAAATTCCTTGATGAGCTGGAGTGAAACAAATGCCTGAGTTTTACATACTGACTCATGGCTTTTGACTACAGGATATTACACCTAAAAGTCATGGATGAAACATTTTACATAGAAAACAGGTGCAGGAGGAGGCAATTTGGCTCTTCGAGTATACCCCTTTATGGAGAGTAATTCTGAAAGGCATGCATAAACTGGGGTCAGCATGTCTAACCCCTGCAAGTGCCTTGACCTCCATGTTGGTTATGACACATGTAAAGGGATGAAGCCCTATGAAACTTTCCTAATCTTTCCCATACGCAAATGTTGATCATGTTTGGCTCCCAACAACATATTTCCAGTGACTTTTTTCAATATATCACTAATGGCATTCATTAGAAATGGATCTTGACACTGTCCTCCAACAGTAATGCATCGCACAGTTCGTGGGGACACCAGCCACGTTTGGGTAATTTTCCTATGTAGAGAACACCATATTCATTACTTCATCAAAGAATTACAGAACCAAATCAAAAAGGGCTGAATGAACTTAGCGGATCGGGCAGCATCTGTGGAGGGACATGGACAGATAATATTTCAGGTCAGACCCTTCCACAAACTAAATACCATCAGTCTGAAGATGGGTCCTGACCCAAACCGTACCCTGTTCAAAGTCAAAGTCAAAAGTCAAAGTCAAACAAACTTTATTGTCATTTAGAAATACATCGATATATGCAGTTCCAAACGAAATCCGTTGCATTTGGCTCCCTGTGCAACACGATAATTACCAGAAGGATAAACATGGATAAAATGGATAAAATGGATAAAAGGATAAATAGACAATGGTGGCAGCCCATTACATGGCATTCAGGAGTCTGATGGCTCGTGGGAAGAAGCTGTTGCAGAACCTTGATGTTCTGCTCCTTATGCTGCGATATCTTTTGCCCGAGGGCAGCAGAGTGAACAGTCCGTGATGGAGATGTGTGGGGTCTTTTATAATACTGCTGGCCTTAGACACGCAACGTTTGGTCGCAATATCTCCGATTGAAGGGAGAGAGGTCCCGATGGTTTTTTCCGCTGTCCTCACCACTCTCTGCACGGACTTCCAGTCAGAGGCTTTACAGTCCCCAAACCAGACAGAGATACAGCTGGTCAAAATACTCTCTATGGTGCCCCTGTAGAAAGTGGTGAGGATGGGATGGGGGAGGTGAGCTCTTCTCATCCGGCGCAGAAAGTGCAACCGCTGCTGCGCTCTCTAAACTGTTGATGAGATGTTATTGGACCAGGTCAGACTGTTAGTGATCTGCACCCCCAGGAACTTTGTGCTACTGACCACCTCCACATCGCTGTCATTGATGTGAAGTGGTGTGGGACAGTGCCGGTTTGGGACTTGGCCGGTTTGTTCATTCCCACCTCAGATGCTGCCTGACCTGCTGAGTTCCTCCAGCACTTTGTTTTTTTCTCAAGATTCTAGCATTTGTAGTCACCAGTGTCTCCAAAGTATGGAACTAAATAGACCATCGGCTCATTGTGTCCCAAGCTAGACTCGGCAATTTATTTCATTCACGAGCTCTTCACGAAACTTAAATTATCCAATTTGTATGGTGACTGTATCAGCATCGGTGCTTTCGCAGGCTTTAAACAGCATCACAAATGCGGGCTTAGAAATTCTGGCAGCGTACATCTGGCTCCTGTTACCAGATATTAAGGCCATTTATGTTTGCCACAGGCTCTCAATCACTTCAGGACCATCGAGCAGCTGCCAAATGTGGTAAACCTCCATTCTGTGGAACATTAATCCTGCCATTTAAATTTGGCCAAGCCTTATGCTTGTGCCAGGACTGAAGTAAATGTGCTGCATTTTCACTGACAGCCATCTGGAAAAGGCCAAATTAGAGATATTGATCTTTCAGATTCGGCTAAATTTACACAAACTTCTTCTACGCAAGTCCCACACACCATGAAGAGGTGGCCTCAAGCTGTTCCCAGAACAGTTTTGAAGGATCTAAAGCCATAGGCTCTGCATTATCAATCCTGCATCTTTATCTTTGCCTCTGCTCTGCATCTACCCTATGATGTAGACTGGCAAGATCAGTGCATCTTGCAGCTTGAATGCAAACCAGGCAAGAGAAACACACAGGAACGCATTTTGCGTCAGATCAGTACACCATGTACTTTGAAATCTTGTTGTTTTTCCAAACATGCCTGCAACAATCTACCCTAGAATTTTTTTTATTTTTTTTTTAAATGAATACAGATTCTATTCACTCTCAATTTTTGGTTCAACAGGACTAAGACGTGGAAGAGTAGCCCCCCAAAAGACAATCACTGCATTTGGAATAAACCATAGGTAGACACAAAAAGATGGAGCCACTCAGTGGGTCAGGCAGCATCTCTGGAGAAAAGGAATAGGAATGTTTCGGGTCGAGGCCCTTCTTCGTCTCGACTTGCCCACACTGCCAACGTGTCCCATCTACACATTCTTTCTCTCCAGGGATGCTGCCGGGCCTAGATTTACTCAAGTTTTTTGTGTCTATCTTTGGTTTCAACCAGCATCTGCAGTTCCGTCCTACACATTTGGAATAAACCATGCTTGTTCCCTCAGCTGGAAACTGTACACTAATTTACTGCTGACTTATTGACGGAGTAGTGTATTATTCAGCCACCTTAATGCTGCACAGCTCAGCAGGAAAGTCAATGTCACGAGAACCACTTAATGCTTTTAAAGCAAACATTAAAGTAAGCAGCTGCTGCTTACTTCTGCTTACTGCTTACCACCTACTCAAGGTCCATTAGGGAAGAGGAATAAATGCTGACCTTGCCAGCAAAACATGAACACACTTTCTAAAAAAAACCTGCAATTCTTTAGGAGCTGCAACAGATGTTGGCAATTGTTCTCAAACTTCCTTGTAGCAGGGCTGCCAACATTGGGTGAGAGTTGAGAAATTGCAAGGGAGCATAGCGACCGAGGGGGGGAGGGTGTTGGAGGGGGGACACCCCCCTCTTGCTTTTGCATTTTTCAGCTTGAAATTGTGCAATCTGGTGCATACTGTAGCGAGTCTTTTAATTTACACTTGAATGCAACATTTATGCTTTAAATTGGATTAGGTCTGAATAAGGTTAGGCTAAATTACATTCCTAATTACATTCCACAATAGAACCAGGCTCTGATCAACAGGTGCAGCACATGAATGACTATATTCATGTATGGAAATCAGATTATATTCATGCTGTTATGCATATATATATATATAGAAAAACGCAGAGAAACTGGGCAAAATTCGGACTTCCATCACTGTTTTGCACAAATAAATCAACCAACCTTACCCTTTGAATATAGAAACAAGATGAAAATAATGCCACATATTCAATCATATATGGTTCAACGAAACTAAGATATATATGTAAAAGATATATATGGAAACAGGCCCTTCAGCCCACCAAGTCCACACCGACCAGCAAGCTATCATATACCAGTTCCATCCATCACGCCAGGGACAATTTACTGAAGCCAATTAACTTACAAACTGGCACTTCTTTCAGATATGGGAGAAACTGGAATATCCAGAGAAAACCCATGTGGTAGTAAGGCAACAACTCTACCGCTGCGCCACCCCATTAAATTATTTTTTTCTGTAATATATTTATTATTTATTATGGTGTCACGTCAATAAAGATGAACATATGATTCAGATTTCTTACTCCCGTGTTCCATAGGTTGCCGAACCCTGTCCTACATGTTTGGCCTCATTGTGGTCCCCCCCATGCTTTACGACGGATTCACCTGGTTAGTTCTATCTCCGGCTGCTTCATGTTGTCAGCGGCTGCACATCCAACCAAGAAAGAAGAGAAGAGAAGAAACGCGACATCACTCACAGCCGTCAACCGACACGCTTCTCCTGACCGCACAGATCGCTCTGATGTGGCGCAAAGAGACAAACTGTGCAGGGACTGAAGACAGCGTGAGAATTCAGTCATCAGCGTGAGAGCGTGAGAATTGGCTGAAATGCGTGACTCTCATGATCAAAGCGTGATCAAATCTAAGGCCAGGATGTGACAACACACACACAGGGAGGCAAATACACAAAGGAAGACAGACACACACACACACACACACACAGGCAGACACACACACACACAGGAGGCACAAACATACACAGACACACACACAGGGAGGCACACACACAGGGAGACACAGAGAGACACGCACACGCACACAAGGAGACAGACCTTGTTTCCCCCTATTCCCCCCCCCCCCCCCCCCCCCACACACACTAAAACATACATTTGGACATACTACAAACCAAAAAAAAGTCACAAATGACAAACATGCTGCTGGCGAGGCTGCCGCTCACAGCGCCACCTGATGGACGCCACCCGATTTGGTCACTTGCATCAAATGTGAGTAGGATTATATGGTGACTTAACAGGTAATTTAACACAATTTATTCTAAAATTGCATTCTTAATCTTCTTGACAAAATTAAAAAACTATTTGCAATAATTAACACCTTTCTCAACTTCTGAACAACCCTTATAATCACACTTATTATAACCCTTATTTAGACGCAGATACTGAGGTAACATAGGAACCTACACATTCATGAAACAGCATCGAGCGACCAGCTCAGAATTTACCTTCTGTGTATTGCAGTAATCGTTCAAGTAGGACTGGGTACTTGGTGATCCGTTGGGTAACCAATAGTATACATTCAGGCACACCCAGGCGTCGGACTTGCAGGTTGTTGCTCTGTTGCTAAAAATGAAAAAGAAACGCAAGATGTGATGAAAAATCTTGTTTTCACAATATTTCATCTTGGAGAGAAAATCGATAAACAAATACTTACCCTGATAAAGTTCTGAAATTTTTTATTTTGTTGTTGCAGTTCTTTAAAGAAACTGACTGCCTCATTGTGATGACTGCAAAATTCTCCATATGTGTGCTTCAACTTACTCGCATTTTCATCTGTAAACTAAGTAAGTAAGTTTAGTGGCCAAGTATTCACATACAAAGAATTTGCCTTGGTGCTCCACCCACAAGTAACAACATGACATACAGTGACAGTTACGAATGACTCAGAAAACACTAAACATTAATAATAATAAAACATTAATGATAAAACACCATTGATCAAGCATGTCAACCAACAAAATACCAGATCAAAGGGAGGCTACAGATTTTTGGCTGTTGAGTAGAGAAACTACTCGTGGGCAAAACCTGTTTTAATGTCTGGCTGTGGCAGCTTTGACAATCCGGAGTGGCCTTCCACACGCTAAAGATGATGACGCTCAACAAGTTGGTGTTTCGTCTAAGACATTAAAACGAAACACATTTCCAACCATCAAGACATGTTACTTACCACAGATATTAATGCAAAGACGATTAACTTACATTATATTCTACAAAAAGTCTCATCACATGCATGAGGAAAAAAGTGCATTTTACACAGAGTGACTTATTTTGAATGTTGTCACTATCAAGCAAGTTAAGGGGAAATAAACTGTTAAAGAAGCTTCGAAGGAATGATTCCTCAAAGACACAATAAACCCAAAGGGCACCTTAAGACAATAGATATCCCAAACCTACTGCATACAAAAACTGACATTTTTTAATTCTTATTTACTTAGAACATTAAGTTCGAATGCTGTTCATTTTAAACCTTTACAATTAATTTACAACCAATTCACTTCTGCATACTGACACAGGAAACTGCCCCAACCTAAACTTACAGGACCTAAACTAAAAAAATGGGCCCTGATTTTAAATCTGAACTAAGTTTTAAGCTTTAACGCCAGATGCCATCAGGATCCAATATGTACTCTAACTTTTGGGCGGAAGTTTTTTGTACCTGCTTTGTTATAGCAGCCTTTTTTGGCAGTATAGTGGTGCAGCAGCAGAGTTGCTGCCTTACAGCGCCAGAGACCCGGGTTCAATCCTGACAACGGGTGCTGTCTGTACTGAGTTTGCACGTTCTCCCTGTGACCGCGTGCGTTTTCTCCAGGTGGTCCGGTTCTCCTCCCACATTCCAAAGACTCTCAGGTTTTTAGGTTAATTGGCTTTGGTAAAAAATATAAATTGCCCCTAATGTGTGAGATAGTGCTAGTGAGCAGGGATCACTGGTCAGCGTGGACTCGGTGGGTTGTAGGGCCTGTTTCTGCATTGTATCTCTAAAATAAAATAAACCAAAACTATATTGAAAAAGATTATTGTCCAACTGTTCTTGGAGAGTTATGTAGCCTGCGTCACATTAATTGTTCACTTCTCTAGTTTCGCAGACTAGTTGGAACTAAAACTTGTAGCTTTTTTTCTGCAACAGAAACGAGATCTTCAAATCCTGACATCCCTCCAGATCTACCACGTTCCAAGAGATTCTGTGACCATTGCCGCGTCACTTATTCTAGCCTTACCTGCTGTAAAAGGATATCACCAATCTTATTAATGAAAAAATTCTTTTCACTATCTTCCTCGAAAGACTCCCGCCGTCTCTCTTTCAAGCAGGAGAAAAAGTGTTTGTGGATTTCTAAGAGCTCATCCAAAGAGGGAAATATTTTATCGATGGTGTTATGATCTAACTGCAGCTCCTCCTTCATGCCCTTCCTATAAATCTCTGACATTATCTCCAGGGTCTGAACGTGGTGCACCTCTGTCTGCATCAGCTCTGGAAATAAAGAAGAAATACTTAAGTGTTCAAGTCTGAGGACTCAATTGCAACGTACAGCAAATGCTTGTGCATAACGTTAGGTCAGGTCGCCAACAAAATGCATTATATTATGGGGGTGACACGGTGGCGCAGCGGTAGAGTTGCTGCCTTGTATGTTCTCCCCATGACCGCCATGGGTTTTTTTCTGAGATCTTAGGTTTCCTCCCACATGCCAAAGACATACAGATTTGTCAGCTAATTGGCTTGGTATAAACGTAAATTGTCGATAGTGTGTGTAGGATAGCATTAGTGTGCGGGGATTACTGGTAGGTGCGGACTTGGTGGGCCGAGGGCCTGTTTCCCTGCTGTATCTCTAAGCTGAACTAAAGATATATTGGACAATAACCTAGCTTATCAGAAATATGATAACAGAGTGGTAGAAGCTGATCCTGAGACTGGTTGTGTACACTTTCAAGCGTCTGCACCTTTTGCTCGATGTGAGCAGGGTGAAGAAAGCATGACCAGGGTGGGACAAGTCTTTGATTGTGTTGGGTGCTTTTCTGAGGCAGATGGAGTCAATGGTGGGGAGTCTGGACTGCGTGTTAAAGAAGGAACTGCAGATGCTGGAGAATCGAGGGTTACACAAAAAGCTGGAGAAACTCAGCGGGTGCAGCAGCATCTAGGAGCGAAGGACTGCGTGATGGACTGGACTGCATCTACAACTACCTGCAATTTCTTGCAGTCTTGGGCAGGGCTGTTCCCAAACCAAGCTGCGGTGCAACTGAACAGTATGCTTTCCATGGTCCATCTGTAGAAGTTTGCAAGAGTCACTGGAAACTTGCCAGATTAATATGCCAAATAAATAATATTTGCAATAATTATGCTTTTGTTGCAGAATATCATTGGATGCAATAATGAAAGAACTATTACAATGACATTATGCCCATAGACCGAATAACTTTTCCTGGTTATTTCTTCGGACCTGAAGTGGAGTAACTCAAGAATTCTTAATTTGAATAACGAGGGGAAAATAGTTTTGATCAATTTTATAATATTTAATAAAACTCTGAAAACCCCAAGTCGCATCCATTGCTGTTTCAAATTGGGAAGTAACAACAGAAAGTTAAACTACTTTGATAAATTGATTGGTCTACCAGCAACCACATTGCAAAACCACTTTACTCACCATAAATCACATCCTGTCTCTTTATGAGATCCTTCTGCTGTTTACTACTAAATGCTTGATCAACTGCAAGGCTCCAAGACTCGGCTTTAAACTCCTGTGCATCAAACTCAAGGTCTTCACGCATTGGAGGGACCATATTATCTGGTAAAATGAAGACTAACATCAGTGTCTGACAAAGAACTTTTCCCTGTAAGATAATTTCACATGGATAAATCTTAAACCATTGCAGCCAGTGGAGAAATCAGTTACAAGCCTTTTCCCATCCATTTCCATCCAAGGATTTTAATACTCAAAAATTGTTTGGGAGATGCATAAATTATCACTGACTTCCTTCTTGAAAAATGATCCCAGATCGACGAACTTCTTTGAAAATAACTGCTTGAAGATAGAAATCTTTACTTAATATTTCATGTTTCATGTATTCAATTTTCCTCCTGGGATAAATAAAGTTATAGCGTATTATATCATATCATATCGTTGAAACAATTTGGTTTTAAAACTGTAGACACAAAATGCTGGTGTAACTCAGCAGGACAGGCAGCATCTCTAGAGAGAAGCAATGGGTGACGTTTCGGGTCGAGACCCTTCTTTAGACTGAGAGTCAGGGAAGAGAACCAGAGATAATGAGGTGTAAGGCGTGAAAAGGAGACATCATAGGAGAATGAGACCAAGGAAAATGTAGAAAAGATCATTGTTAGCTAGAAGACGGTGACATCGAAGCATACAGTGATAAAATTTAATAAGGGGGACAGTGAGACTGGTCGGAGAACTATACTTTGCAGCTTGGTTTCCTCCTCATCTCCTTCCTAGAGGAACACTCTGCATATATGTTCCGCATCTAGTTGATCACATCCTTGAATGATGTGAGGTTATCAGAGATCTAGTTGCAGCTGCAGTGCAGGTCTGATCTGGATGAATTACCAGCTCAACAATAAACGTGATTGATCATGGTTTTGAACAGGATCTTGTAATCCTCAACAAGCGGTGAGATGGGTTACCAATGTTTGTTCCCATCCTTCTCACTCTTTTGCAGGAAGACGGTGATTATGCCTCTCCTCAAAAGTGTCTGGCATACTATCAAGCAAATGCTTACCCCTTGATAATTCTAACCCACCTTGGTCAATCCAGTTCAACAAAACCAAGTACAATTCAGCTTGTACAGAGTTAATAATCAGAAAAAAACTCTGCCGCTCACTGTCATCTGTCGCCTCTAAGCGACAAGATATTCTGGGAAGGATGGTGCATGGGACGGGACGGGAAACGAATGGACGTGGACGGGAAAGGAATGGAGGGTTATGGTCTGAGTGCAGGTAGATGGGACTAGGTGAGAGTAAGTGTTCAGCACGGACTAGAAGGGCCGAGATGGCCTGTTTCCGTGCTGTAATTGTTATATGTTATATATATATGCATGCAGCCTTTCAATCTTAAAACCATCGTCTGATGGACGGTCTTGGGAGTTCCACCTCAACATCAAACCCAGAGACCACTGAAGTATCAGATTATTTCCAGAAGTTGGTCCATTCCCTTCCGGTCCGGATATTTTTGAGGATAAAGAACTTAATGTTCACCCGGTTTGCTTCCTACCAGTGCATCGGGTGAATTAAAGACTGACTTCACATTTCTCCAACCTCCGCAATCCTTTTTTTAGTTCTTTATTCTTGGAGTTTATCAGTTTTACATTAAGCTTCCAGATATCATTGGCAGCCTTCTGCTCTTCCGTAGATGAGAGTCATCCAGCACAAGGCTGTGACGTCTGGACACAAACAGGATGTGCACACAGGATGAGCTATCTGGTCTCACCGGGTGAGTTGCAATGATGCTAAATCCAGATTAGCTAAAGGCATTGCACAGTTTGGCATGATGCACAAATACAAAATTAAAAAAAAACATGACATGTATATGACTGCGGATAAAAACGTACACAAGAGGAAGAACACCAACAGGAATGCATCATAGAAGACTGTGGAAGTGACAATGTCAGGGTTATCTAAGTGACACTCCACAATGACAAAGCAAGATTGATGAAGAACTGAACTTCCATGAGTCAAATCCTGCTGCTTCGGCCCTCCCTACAGTATGGGTTTCCCAACTTCCTAGCACCCCTGTCCCTGAAAACACCATTGCCCATATTATCAAAACAATCCCAAAAGCAGAAAAATGGTCACCAGGCAAGAGTTTAATGAATTAAAATTATTCATCGATATATTATTCTTTCAGCCGTAAAGTAATGACTAATTGTCTTTTGGTGTGCTGGCCTTTATAAAGCAGAGCATTGAATATAGGAGTAGGGAAGTAATGTTAAAATTGTACAAGGCATTGGTGAGACCAATTCTGGAGTATGGTGTACAATTTTGGTCGCCTAATTATAGGAAGGATGTCAACAAAATAGAGAGAGTACAGAGGAGATTTACTAGAATGTTGCCTGGGTTCCAGCAACTAAGTTACAGAGAAAGGTTGAACAAGTTAGGTCTTTATTCTTTGGAGCGCAGAAGGTTAAGGGGGGACTTGATTGAGGTCTTTAAAATGATGAAAGGGATAGACAGAGTTGACGTGGATAAGCTTTTCCCATTGAGGGTAGGGAAGATTTAAACAAGAGGGCATGACATGAGAATTAAGGGACAGAAGTTTAGGGGTAACATGAGGGGGAACTTCTTTACTCAGAGAGTGGTGGCTGTGTGGAATGATCTTCCAGCAGAAGTGGTGGAGGCAGGATCGATTTAAACATTTAAAAGTAAAGTGGATAGGCATATGGACGGGAAGGGAATGGAGAGGTATGGTCTGAGTGCCGGTAGATGGGACTAGGGGAAAATAAATGGTCGGCACAGACTGGAAGGGCCGAGAGGGCCTGTTTCCGTGCTGTAATTGTTATATGGTTATATGGTTAATTGTCTTTTGCTGATTCTGAGATGCATCAGCCAGTGAAGCCATATCACTGCACTGTGAAATAAAAGTTGTTACATTTGCAGTTAGGATAACTTGTGGAGATCCTCTGATCAGGGTTTTAATGTGGGGGAGTTAGAGAGTGAGATTTGCTCCCATATCCCTTTTCCTCTCCATCCCTTATCCCATTTTTTCTGCAACCTGAAACAAGTTAAGGGCCTGTCCCACTAGGCCGTCATTTACGCGACAGGCTGGTAGTGACTGACGCACGACAGTCGCGCTCGTCATCATGCGTTCGCACAGTCGTCTGGAGCGTGTGACGTCATTTGAAGATTGACACAAAATGCAGGAGTAACTCAGCGGCACCGGCAAAATCTCTGGAGAGAAGGAATGGATGATGTTTCGGGTAGAGACTCTTCTTCAGTCTGAAAAAAGGTCTCGACCCGAAACGTCACCCATTGCTTCTCTCCGGAGATGCTGCCGGTCCCGCAGAGTTACTCCAGCATTTTGTGTCTATCTCCAATCGTCTTGACCCCGCTCTGGGAGTAGGAGTGGGGCCGGATCCAGATCTGCAATGGCCGTGAGCCCCAGCCGAGCTCGCCAATCGCCTGCCTGCTTCTGCTGCTGTTGGAGGTGAGCCGTTGAGCCACGCCAGGGTGTCCCACTTGGCCGTCATTTACGCGACAGGCTAGTGGCACGCGAAGATTTTGTCCAGAACAAAATCCTAGAGCGCTGCGCGATACCGCGCGCAACTCCACACTCCACCACGGCACTCCGTGCGCCCGTCCCGCACTACCCACACGCAACCAGGTAAATGGTAAATGGCGCGCAAATGACAGCCAAGTGGGACAGGCCCTTTGGTTTATCCCTTTCACAGGTGCTCACCGTCCAGTGCAAGTGATTCTGTTGAAGGAGACGAGCCCATTGTTTGAATTAATTCCTCAGACTGTGATCTGTTCCTGGAAATATAGCCATCCACTTCCGTCTCCATCGACTCACCAAGTCTCCTATAAAAACAAAAAGAGACAATTGTTCCAGAGAAGTAGAATAATTTAGAAAGTCGACTTCATGTTCGCCGGAGACACACTCTTTACAAAAATTGTGTTTACCTGTCTACACTGATACTCGAAGCACTTTTTGACAGTGGCTGATGTTGTAGCGAGGCTTCTCGTTTGAGAGCAGATATTCCAATAGGTAAAGAGAATGATGTGTTCAGTGATAGTGACGAAGCATCCTTTAGTGAATTAGCTATTGAAACAACAAATAATTTAATAGTTTAACACTGAGCAAGTCAGGCAGTTAACATAACTACAGCCCTAGCAAACAACATGATTGACTAATTTGAGACCATGGACAGTCTGATACAATATCTGTAATTGACTGTAAACCTGTAGAAGAATAACATTTGAGTACCAGTGTAATCTTCAATAGACAATAGACAATAGGTGCAGGAGTAGGCTGTTGGGCCCTTCGAGCCAGCACCGCCATTCACTGTGATCACGGCTGATCATCCACAATCAGTACCCCGTTCCTGCCTTCTCCCCATATCCCTTAACTCCGCTATCTTTAAGAGCTCCATCCAACTCTCTCTTGAAAGCATCCAGAAAACTGGCCTCCATTGCCTTCTGAGGCAGTGGATGCCAGATTCACAACTCTCTGGGTGAAAAAGTTTTTCCTCATCTCTGTTCTAAACGGCCTACCCCTTATTCTTAAACTGTGGCCCCTGGTTCTGGACTCCCCCATAGAACACAAAGAACACAAAGTACTGGAGTAACTCGGCAGGTCAGGCAGCATCTCTGGAGGCCAGGTACTCCAATAGTTTGTGTTCTATGAGTGTTGATGTCCTGTTGTTCCTCTAAGTCAACTGCTTTTGTTCTCCTCAAGATATGCCCACTTTGAAGAAGTTCTCCGCCTCCCTCCCTCCTCTCTAACTGCTCCCCCTCTGTGATTCCCCCTTCCCTCCTACTCTACGACCACATCCTTACCCAGACTCGATACCACAGCCACAGCTGCACCCGCTGAGTTTTTCCAGCATTTTGTGTACCCTGCTTTTTTCTTCTCTTGTGATATCTAAGCAGCCATACTTTTGGCAAGGGTTACACAAAAAGCTGGAGAAACTCAGCGGGTGCAGCAGCATCTAAGGAGCGAAGGAGATAGGCGACGTTTTGGGTCGAGACCCTTCTTCATACTTTTGGCAATGTTTCCAGATCACCTTTATTTTCATATACCATATGTAAAAGGCATCCTCGCTTTCACTTAGTTGCGAGTGAAACAATTAAAACGTATTGAGAGACAGAGGGACACATAATGTACAAGTCCATGGATCCCTCTAGATGACAGTACAGATAGTTAAAGTGCTGAAGAAGGCATAAGGGATACTTGCACTCAATAGCCGGTGAACAGGATATAAGAGCAGAGAGGTAATGGTACAACTTTATCAAACTGTGGCCTGGCCACAGCTAAAGTACTGCCAGTAGTTCTGGTCACTACGATGCAGGAAAAATGTGATTGCACTGGGGAGTGTGAAGATGAGATTAAACAAAATAGGCATAAAAAGCTGGAGTCACTCGGTGGGTCTGACAGCATTTCTGAGGAAATGAAATAGGTGACGTTTCAGATCGAGACTTTCTTCAGACTGAAGAAACGTTATCTATTCCTTTTCTCAGAGATGCTTTCTGACCCGCTGAGTTACTGCAGCTTTTTGTGTTTATCTTCGGTTTAAACCAACACCTGCAGTTCCTTCCTACAGATTAAACAAAATGTTGCCTTGTAGCATTCATTCATGATGAGAGGCTACATAGGGTTAAGTTAGTTTTTCCGGGAGCAGAGAAGGCCAAGAGGGACTTGATTGAGGTGTACATAGTTATGTGAGGCATAAATATGTTAGATGGTAAGAAATGCGTCCTTATAGCAGAGGTGACTAAAACTAGAGAGTACAGGTTTGCGGTAAGGGTTACGAGATTTAGTGGAGGTGTAGGAAGCATTTTTTTACCCAGTCAGTGGTTGAATCTGAACTGCACAGTGACATAGTACACATGACCTAGATGTCTGAATCACAAGCCTATATACCATATACCCATATAACAATTACAGCATGGAAACAGGCCTTCTCGGCCCTTCCAGTCCGTGCCGACCATTTATTTTCCCCTAGTCCCATCTACCTGCACTCGGACCATACCCCTCCATTCCCTTCCCGTCCATATACCTATCCACTTTACTTTTAAATGTTAAAATCGATCCTGCCTCCACCACTTCTGCAGGAAGATCATTCCACACAGCCACCACTCTCTGAGTAAAGAAGTTCCCCCTCATGTTACCCCTAAACCTCTGTCCCTTAATTCTCATGTCATGCCCTCTTGTTTAAATTTTTCCTACCCTCAATGGGAAAAGCTTATCCACGTCAACTCTGTCTATCCCTTTCATCATTTTAAAGACCTCAATCAAGTCCCCCCTTAACCTTCTGCGCTCCAAAGAATAAAGACCTAACTTGTTCAACCTTTCTCTGTAACTTTGTTGCTGGAACCCAGGCAACATTCTAGTAAATCTCCTCTGTACTCTCTCTATTTTGTTGACATCCTTCCTATAATTAGGCGACCAAAATTGTACACCATACTCCAGAATTGGTCTTACCAATGCCTTGTACAATTTTAACATAACTTCCCTACTCCTATATTCAATGCTCTCATTTATAAAGGCCAGCACACCAAAAGCTTTCTTTACCACCTTATCTACATGCGATTCCACCTTCAGGGAACTATGCACAGTTATTCCTAGATCCCTCTGTTCCACAGCATTCCTCAATTCCCTACCATTTACCATGTACGTCCTATTTTGATTTGTCCTGCCAAGATGTAGCACCTGACACTTATCAGCATTAAACTCCATCTGCCATCTTTCAGCCCACTCTTCCAAATGGCCCAAATCTCTCTGTAGACTTTGAAAATCTACTTCATTATCCACAGCACCCCCTATCTTAGTATCATCTGCATACTTACTTATCCAATTTTCCACCCCATCATCTAGATCATTGATGTACATGACAAACAACAGTGGACCCAACACAGATCCCTGAGGCACCCCACTGGTCACCGGCTTCCAACCTGACAAACAGCCATCCACCATTACTCTCTGGCATCTCCCATTCAGCCACTGTTGAATCCATCTTGCTGCACCGCCATTAACACCCAAAGATTGAACCTTCTTAACCAACATTCCATGGGGAACCTTGTCAAAGGCCTTACTGAAATCCATATAGACAACATCCACTGCTTTACCCTCATCAATTTCCCTAGTAACCTCTTCAAAAAATTCAAGAAGGTGTGTCAAACACGACCGTCCAGACACAAATCCATGTTGACTGTTCTTGGTCAGACCCTATACATCACAATGCTTGTCTGAGCCACAGCTTTATGAAGGATACTTCAGACCAGCATACCTGTGGACAAAACAGATAGAGCAAGAAGCCAGCATCACAGGTCCCTACATCTACATTTCTGATCCGGATTGTAGCTCATCTGTTCTTCACACAGACAAAGAAAGTTAGCCCTGTCACCCAATCACCTCTGCCATTAATTTTTCTATCTATATTGTCGATAGTCCTCGACAGGGATATACACCAAGCACGAGTATTCTCTCCTCAAAATGTTTAGCTGCTGTCATGAATGGAAAACAATGTGAAAACAGGAAAGATTGAAGCGGTGGATTACACAAAAAGCTGGAGAAACTCAGCGGGTGCAGCAGCATCTAAGGAGCGAAGGAGATAGGCGACGTTTCGTGTCGAGACCCTTCTTCACACTGGTCAGGGATCAGGGAAACGAGAGATATAGACAGTGATGTGGAGAGATAAAGAACAATGAATGAAAGATATGCAAAAAAGTATCGATGATAAAGGAAACAGGCCATTGTAAGCTGTTTGTCGTGTGAAAATGAGAAGCTAGTGCGACTTGGGTGGGGGGGGGGGGAGAGAGAGAGAGATGGAATGCCAGGGCCTGAGGGCTGAGGGAGAGGTGGGAAGGGGAGGAGGCAGCCTGGGTTAACAGAATTGAGAAAATTCAATGTTTAAGCCCAGAGGATGCAGACTCCCCAAGCGGAATATGAGGTGCTGTTCCTCCAACTTGCAGTGTTGCTCACTCTGGCCGTGGAGGAGGCCCAGGACCGAGAGGTCGGATACGGAATGGGAGGGGGTGTTGAAGTGCTGAGCCACTGGGAGGTCGGGTTGGTTATTGCGGACCGAGCGGGGGTGTTCGGCGAAACCTGAAGCGGTGGTGGAGTGCGTGGTGGAGATTGAAGCAGTGGTGGAGATTGAACGTTATGGTTTTCTGTTGCTTTTTTATTCCAGCCTAATTGATTAGCTCAAGACAATGGCCAAGGGAAATGTCAGAGAATGCGATTTTCATGGGTAGATTTAATTTCACACCATTGATGGATCTATTTCATACTTACAATGCATACAATAGGCTGCCTTGCTTCTGCAAACTATGTGATATTTGTCTTGAGATTTCTGCTGAAACATAAATTACAAGGAGAGAATAAAATAAGGTAGCACAGTAGTGCTGACAGTTGGAGCCATCTGCAAGAAGCCATTCATAACTGCTGGGCATTTACCCATTTTAATGACACCAGGCCCATGACTCCCCACACACACAGGCAAATTCAGAATCCTGATCCTTACTGCCTAACACACAATGCTGCATCTTCCAGACTGCTCCATCACTGGACTCCCCAAGAAGTCAAGCAACATAGCTCATCGTGTGAAACTTCTGCATCTAAACTGGGAAAACAGATCCTTGGGTACTGCGTCCAATTGGGTACGCCTCTTCCAATTCCTTTTGTATCATTTTAGGGTCATTTCATGATTTTGATTTAATCAAATGGATAGGAATGATTTGGGCCGAGAAGGAGTTTGTTGAGGGTCGAGGAAGAAATGAGGAATTTAAGGCCTTCCTGGTGGGGGATGGAGGTGTCGAATGATTGAACGTCTGTAGTAAAGATGATGGAGTGGATGTCCGGAAAGCAGAATAGGGGCTCAGGGCTCGGTGCTATCTCCTGCAAAAATGCAGAACTCGTGCACTGCATTAACCTCACCACTACATTCCATCCTACATCTCCGACACCTCCCTCCCCTTTCTTAATCTCACCGTCTCCATCACAGGAGATAGACAATCGACTGACGTCTATCACACTGACTCCCACAAAAATCTCGACTGCACTTCTTCCCACCCTGCTTCCTCCAAAGACTCTATCCTTTACTCCCAATTCTTCTGTCTGCGCCACATCTAAGCCCAAGATGAGGTTTACCATGGCAGGACATCTAAGATGTCCTCATTCTTTAGGGAATGGGGGTTCCCCTCTTCCGTCACAGAGGAGGCACTCACAAATGTCTTTTCGGTACCCTTCGAGCCCCACCCTTGCTCCCCTCCCCCTAGTTGCAACAGGGACATATTCCCCAAGTCCTTATCTTTCACACCATCAGCCATCGCATACAAAACATAATCCTCTGACATTTTCACCATCTCCAACGAGACCTCACTTCTAGTCACATCTTCCCATCTCCACCTTCTGCAGAGACCGTTCCCTCCGCAACTCCCTGGTTAACTCATACCTGCCTAACCAAACCACCCCCTCCCCAGGTACCTTCCTCTACAACCGCAGGAGACGCAACACCTGTCCCCGTACCTCCTCCCTTGACTATGTCCAGGGACCCTGACAGTCCTTTCAGGTTAGGCAGAGATTTACTTGCACCTCCTCCAACTCATCTACTGTAACTGTTGTTCAAGATGTGGACTCTTATACATCGGTGAGACAAAGCATGGGTCGGGTGATCATTTTGCTGAACATCTTCACCCTGGAACCACCTGATCACCCCGTTGCTAAACACTTTAATTACCCTTCCCATTCCCACAATGACGTTTCTGTCCTAGACCTCCTCCAATGTCAGAGTGAGGCTAAATGCAAAGTGGAGGAACAGCAACTCGTATTTTACTTGAGCAGCTTACAACCTAGGAGTATGAATATTGATTTCTCCAACTTCAAGAACCCCAGCATTCCCTCTCTCTCCATCCCTCCTCCACCCAAGGCACACCAACTAGCTACAGCTGCCAATGACCTGTCCCCTTTATCATTGTTACTTTTTTCCTCATCTTTCATTCATTGTTCTATATCTCTCTACATCTTCGACTGTATCTCTCGTTTCCCTTTCCCATGACTTTCAGTCTGAAGAAGGGTCACAACCCAAAGCGTCACCCACTCCTTCTCTCCAGAGATGCTGCCTGTCCCGCTGAGTTACTCCAGCATTTTGTGTCTATCTTGGGCCACACACAAGGCAGGTGGGACTAGGTATGGTGGGGTATCTTTGTTGGACAAGTTGAGCCAAAGGGTCTTTTTCTGTGCTGGATGACTATATGAAACTAAATAAAGTACATTTTTGTAATTTTAGGCTATCCCATTTCACAGTCATTTCAGCACGTACCCCAGTGCAACCTATGTAGCATTTTAAAGATCATCTTTAAGTTTTCACACATTTCATTAAAAGTCCAAGCTAACCAATCTTCCTAAAGAGAAGTAATTGTTCCATTTTGGTAGTGTTTCTGCAATCAATTTGCATTTCATTACTTTTACACTTCAACAAAGGCTACAAGGCTCAGCAGTATATTTCAAATGATTGTTTGTGATTTAGAGGGAAAACCACTGGTGCTGGTGCTCCCATGTCTTTGTCCTTCACAGCGGTTGAGGTCACAAGAGGGGCTATTGGTATGGTCTACGTGTGTGACTGCACTGCATTTTGTAAGTGGTGTACACAGCAGTCATGGTACACAGTAACTTGTTATGATTGTGGAGAGCTTATCAATCGATTGGACCTCATTTTAATGCCACTTTGCCGTGAACAATGTTGAAATTGTTACTTGAGACTGGATCTATTATCCTCCAGGCAAGTTATGATTATCTCATCATCCACGGATATGTGTATTGAAGATGCTGAGGAGATTTTGGGTCGCTGGGAAAAACTCAATCACAGCAGTAAACGTACTCTCTGACTTGCATTGACCTGAAACATCACCCATCCGTTTCCTCCAGAGATGCTGTCATACTACAGCACTTTGTGTGTATATATTTGCATTGAATTTTATGGACTCCTCCAGTTAAGGTGCTGTTCAGTGGTGACCCCTCGGATCGTGAGGACAATGTACATATGATCTGGATAAACCACCAGGTCAGCATAGAGTGGAGGTGGAAAGGATGTTTCCATTGGTGGGAGAGTCGAGGAGGTCATAGAGGTCATAGCCTCAGAATTAAAGGTTGTTCTTTTAGAAAGGAGGTGAGGAGGAACTTCTTTATCAGAGGGTAGTTAATCTGTGGAACTCATTGCCATAGAGGACTGCGGAGGCCAAGTCAATGGATATTTGTAAGGCAGAGATAGACAAATTCATGATTAGAACGGGTGTCAAGGGCTATGGGGAGAAGGTACGAAAATGAGATTAGGTGGCAGAGATCAGTCATGATTGAATGGTGGAGTACTCTCGATGGGCTGTATTGCCTAATTCTACTCCTATAACTTGTGAACTTGTGAAAATATGCCAATTACCAACCCACAAAATTGGCTCAAGAAGTGAATTGGTTTGAGAAGATTCTTCACAGACCCAAGCTCTTATATTCCTAAATCACTGCCTATACTCACGGGATGCTTGATTTTGGTACACATAGGGGCAGAATCTCTGCAACTTTTATGAACGTTCATGGAACAATCTGCAAACAAAAAAAAAACATATTCAGCAAAAAAAGCAAAAAAAAGTAAAAAAATACAAATGCGGGAAGTGTGAAAACTTAAAAAGCACAAAAACATAACATACCTGTCGTAAAAATATAACCCAACTTTTAACTCAGCTTTTCCCTGATATACTTACAATGCATTTCTAATGGCCTGTTTATATTTTTGTAATACTTATTTTTTTCACCAATATTGTTATAGGTCAGATATTCTTTTTAGGCAGTCCCTCGGATTCAAGGTTAACTTGCTTCCAACTCCAGTTCTGTGAATTTAGAAGTAGCTGATGATGTGCAAGAGGAGCTTGACAGAGCAAATGGATGAATAATATAAGAGATTATTCATCCCTACTGCTATTATGCTGGGCTCACAATGTAGGTATGTTACAATACCTACCTTTAGCAGCGCTGCAGTTCTGCCGTCCCCTGTGTGCGCGACTTTGGCGTCTTTCAGAGGGGGGCGGGTTTAAAATGCCGATTTTTTCTAGGCAGTCCAAATCAATCCATGTCGGGCGATTTCGTCGCTAAAGAGAAATCGCTCCGACATTTCATTCATAAAGGTATTTTTAAACAACGCTAGATTATTTATTAACTAGAGTAATTTAAAAATCATCTTCTAAAGCTCTGAACGGTGACAGCGGAACGGACCTAAGATAGGCGATAAAAGAAGCTACACTGTTTATTTTTACATAAAAACTTGTTTTTTAGGAAGGCTTTAATCACATTTTCATGTTGCGAAAAGGGGACAAAAAAAAAATGTATGAACCGGCTGTATTTTTCATACTGACTTCACTGCAAACTGCGACATTCTAATCCACCGCATTCCACTAAAACCCACTCGCTAGTTGATTTAAATGGCCATTAATTTACAGGCATTAAACATTAAATTCCTTCCATTTGGCCAATAAAGTCATGAAAATTAGATTTAAAAATTATGTTATATTGTGGATTATTGTGTGAATGTTATTTGGACACTTTAAAAATTTTTAAAAAGTTTATCTTTTCTTAAGAAATGGATAGATGTTTAGATCATTGAATTTTGTAATTATCTACAATTAGATAACTAACTAATTATATGCTTTAATTTCAGGTCATCCAAGTAAGATTGTTTCATATTTGTTTCAGAATGCTTCAATCTATAATAACTGAACATTTCATTGAGTTCTCTTAATTTTTAAGAAAGTTATGGGCTTTTGACTATTCTAGATCACAGCTTTTGAGTTAAGTCAATTGAAAGGCAATGGGGAACAAGATGCTAATTCCCGAGAATGAAAATGGCCATAACTTTCTTAATACTGAAGATATGAAAGTAAATTAGGTGTCAAATTAAACTTCTTTTTATGCTTTATCTGATGGGATAAATTGCAGACTTGATTTTTAAAATCTCAAAATTTTGTAACATTGCTACACAATGCTATTCTGGATGAATGCTATTCTGTCCATTCATCCTATCTATTCCCCTCATGATCTTATACACCTGTACAAGATCACACCACAGCCCCCAGCGGTCCAAGGAATAAACTCCTAGCTTACCTAGCCTCTCCTTAAAACTCAGGCCCTCAAGTCCTGGCAACATCCACGTCAATCTTATCTGCATTCTTAACAACATCCTTCCTATAGTAGGGTGACCAAAACTGAACACAGTACTCCATATGTGGTCTCACTGTCTTGTGCAACTGTAACATAACATCCTCTACTATCCACATCACCTGAACGTTCAGTCTGAAGAAGGGTTCCGACCAAAAATAAAACCTACTCCTTTTCTGCAGAGTTGCTGCCCAACCTGCTGAGTTACTTCAGCATTTTGTGCCTTCCTTTGATGTAATCAGCATCTGCAGTCCCTTCCTCCACACAGCATCCCAACTTCGACACTCAATACCCTGACTGATGAAGGTCAGTTCAGATGCCACCTTCAAGGAACTACGAAAGCTGGGAAGTTGGGATGCTATGTGGAGGAAGGGACTGCAGATGCCTTCTTGATCACCCTGTGATGCCGCTTGAAAGCCTTCTTGATCACCCTGCGATGCCACCTTCAAGGAACTATGCAACTGCACTCCTATATTCATCTGCTCTAAATGAACCCCCAGGGCTTTGCCATTCACTGTGAAGGTCCTGCCCTGGCTTGACTTCCAAAACTGCAACACCTCGCAGTTTTCTGCATTAAACTCCATTAACCATTGCTCAGCCCATTTGCCCAAATGATCAAGATCCTGCTTGTAATTTTTGATAACCATCTTCACTATCTACGGGACCAGCCACTTCAGCGTCATCTGCAAGCTTACTAATCGTGCTTTGTACCTTCTCACCCAAATTGTTGATACAAACCGCAATGGGTCCAGCACCGACCTCTGTGGCAAAACACTAGTCACACATCTCCAGTCTGAAAAACAACCTACCACCATCACCATCTGTTTCCTTCCATGAAGCCAATATCCAGTCAGCTCGCTCTCCTTGGACCCCATGTGATCTAACCTTCCACAGTAGCCTACCATGCGGAACCTTATCAAATGCTTTGCTCAAGTCCATATAAACAACGTCTATGGCTTTGCCCTCATCTACCTTTTTTGTTACTTCTTCAAAAAACTAAAACAGATTTGTAAGACATGATCTCCCACGTACCAAACCATGCTGACTACCCCTAGCGGAGATATGGGGAGAAGGCAGGAACGTGGTACTGATTGTGGATGATCAGCCATGATCACATTGAATGGTGGTGCTGGCTTGAAGGGCCGAATAGAAACATAGAAACATAGAAACATAGAAAATAGGTGCAGGAGTAGGCCATTCGGCCCTTCGAGCCTGCACCGCCATTCAATGTGATCATGGCTGATCATCCAACTCAGTATCCCGTACCTGCCTTCTCTCCATACCCCCTGATCCCTTTAGCCACAAGTGCCACATCTAACGCCCTCTTAAATATAGCCAATGAACTGGCCTCAACTACCTTCTGTGGCAGAGAATTCCAGAGACTCACCACTCTCTGTGTAAAGAATGTTTTCCTCATTTCGGTCCTAAAGGAATTCCCCCTTATCCTTAGACTGTGACCCCTTGTTCTGGACTCCCCCAACATCGGGAACAATCTTCCAGCATCTAGCTTGTCCAACCCCTTAAGAATTTTGTAGGTTTCTATAAGATCCCCCCTCAATCTTCTAAATTCCATCGAGTACAAACCGAGTCTATCCAATCTTTCCTCATATGAAAGTCCTGACATCCCAGGAATAAGTCTGGTGAATCTTCTCTGTACCCCCTCTATGGCAAGGATGTCTTTCCTCAGATTTGGAGACCAAAACTGTACGCAGTACTCCAGGTGTGGCCTCACCAAAACCCTGTACAACTGCAGTAGAACCTCCCTGCTCCTATACTCAAATCCTTTCGCTATGAATGCTAACATACCATTTGCTTTCTTCACTGCCTGCTGCACCTGCATGCCTACTTTCAATGACTGGTGTACCATGACACCCAGGTCTCGTTGCATCTCCCCCTTACCTAATCTGCCACCATTCAGATAATAGTCTACCCTCATGTTTTTGCCACCAAAGTGGATAACCTCACATTTATCCACATTGTACTGCATCTGCCATGCATCTGCCCATTCACTCAGCCTATCCAAATCACCCTGCAGCCTCCAAGCATCCTCCTCACACCTAACTATACCCCCCAGCTTGGTATCATCTGCAAATTTGGAGATGTTGCATTGAATTCCCTCGTCCAAATCATTAATATATATTGTAAATAGCTGGGGTCCCAGCACTGAGCCTTGCGGCACCCCACTAGTCACTGCCTGCCATTCTGAAAAGGACCCGTTTACTCCTACCCTTTGCCTCCTGTCTGCTAGCCAGTTCTCTATCCACATCAATACTGAACCCCCAATACCGTGTGCTTTAAGTTTGTATGCTAATCTCTTATGCGGGACCTTGTCGAAAGCCTTCTGAAAGTCTAGATATAACACATCCACTGGTTCTCCCTTATCCACTCTGCTAGTTACATCCTCGAAAAATTCTATCAGATTTGTCAGACATGATTTACCTTTCGTAAATCCATGCTGACTTTGTCCAATGATTTCACCACTTTCCAAATGCGCTGCTATCCCATCTTTAATAACTGACTCTAGCAGTTTCCCCACTACCGATGTTAGACTAACTGGTCTGTAATTCCCCGCTTTCTCTCTCCCTCCTTTTTTAAAAAGTGGGGTTACATTAGCTACCCTCCAATCCTCAGGAACTACTCCAGAATCTAAGGAATTTTGAAAAATTATCACTAATGCATCCACTATTTCTGTGGCTACCTCCTTGAGTACTCTGGGATGCAGACTATCTGGCCCTGGGGATTTATCGGCCTTCAATCCGTTCAATTTACCCAACACCACCTCCCGGCTAACCTGGATTTCACTCAGTTCCTCCATCTTATTTGACCCCCGTTCCACTGCTATTTCCGGCAGATTATTTATGTCTTCCTTAGTGAAGACAGAACCAAAGTAGTTATTCAATTGGTCTGCCATGTCCTTGTTCCCCATGATCAATTCACCTGTTTCTGACTGCAAGGGACCAACATTTGTTTTAACTAGTCTCTTTCTCTTTACATATCTATAAAAACTTTTGCAGTCAGTTTTTATGTTCCCTGCCAGTTTCCTTTCATAATCTATTTTCCCTTTCCTAATTAAGCCCTTTGTCCTCCTCTGCTGGATTCTGAATTTCTCCCAGTCCTCCGGTAGGCTGCTTTTTCTGGCAAATTTGTATGCCTCATCTTTTGTTTTTATACTATCCCTGATTTCCCTTGTTATCCATGGATGCACCATCTTCCCCGATTTATTCTTTTGCCAAACTGGTATGAACAACTTTTGTACTTCATCCATGCAGTCTTTAAATACCTTCCATTGCACATCCACTGTCAACCCTTTAAGAATCACCTGCCAGTCTATCTTGGCCAATTCACATCTCATACCTTCAAAGTTACCTTTGTTCAAGTTCAGAACCCTTGTTTCTGACTTAATTTTGTCACTCTCCATCCTAATGAAGAACTCAACCATATTATGGTCACTCTTGCCCAAGGGGCCACGCACAACAAGACTGCTAACTAACCCTTCCTCATTACTCAATACCCAGTCTAGAATAGCCTGCTCTCTCGTTGGTTCCTCCACATGTTGGTTGAGAAAACTATCCCGCATACATTCCAGGAAATCCTCTTCCTCAGCACCCCTGCCAATTTGATTCACCCAATCTACATGCAGATTGAAGTCACCCATTATAACCGTGTTACCCTTGTTGCACGCATTTCTAATTTCCTGTTTGATGCCATCCCCAACTCCAATACTACTGTTAGGTGGCCTGTACACAGTTCCCACTAGCGTTTTCTGCCCCTTAGAGTTTCGCAGCTCTACCCATATCGATTCCACATCCTCCACGCTAATGTCCTTCCTTTCTATTGCATTAATCTCCTCTCTCACCAGCAACGCTACCCCACCTCCTTTTCCTTTTCGTCTATCCCTCCTGAATATTGAATATCCCTGGATGTTCAGCTCCCAGCCTTGGTCATCCTGGAGCCAAGTCTCCGTGATTCCAACTATAGCATAGTCATTAATCGCTATCTGCACCTTCAACTCATCCACCTTATTACGAATGCTCCTCGCATTGAGACACAAAGCCTTCAGGCTTGTTTTTACAACACTCTTACTCCTTATACAATTATGTTGACAAGTGGCCCCTTTCACATCGATCCCTATTACACTTGGCCATACTCTCCTATCCCTTTGTGAGCTTTCTTCCCCGTTAATTCTGGGGTCATTAACCATCGCTTTACTCTCTTTCCCTCTAACTCCGTCCTCGACTATCCCATTTGATACCCCACCCCCCTTATTCAGTTTAAAACCATCCGTGTAGCAGTGGCAAACCTGCCGGCCAGAATGCTGGTCCCCCACCTGTTAAGATGCAATCCGTCCCTTTTGTACAGTTCCCCCTTACTATAAAAAAAATCCCAGTGATCTAAGAATCTAAATCCCTGCCCCCTGCACCAGTTCCTCAGCCACACATTCAGGTCCCATATCTCCCTGTTCCTGCTCTCGCCAGCACTAGGAACTGGAAGCAAACCGGAGATAACAACCCTGGAAGTCCTGCTTTTCAGCATTTTTCCGAGCTCTCTGAAGTCCCGCTGCAAAAAATTCATCTCCTTCTTTCCAACATCATTTGTGCCAACATGCACGACCACTTCCGGCTGGTCACCTTCGCCCTTGAGGATTGTCTGCACTCTGTCCGTAACATCCTGGATCCTGGCACCAGGAAGGCAGCACACCATCCTGGAATCCCGTCTGTTGCCGCAAAAACCCCTGTCCGTACCTCTCACAATGGAGTCTCCAACTACAATGGCGTTGCCCGACTTTGGCCTCTGTGGGTTTGGCTCATCAGCCCTTTTTGTTTGGCAAGCCAGTCCGCCGCTCAGTGGGATACCGTCTTCCGTCCCGGCAGCTTCCACGTGGGTGAACCTGTTCACAAGAGGTACAACACCCGGGGACCTTTGCATCCCATGTTTTCCTCCCTTTCTCACCGTCACCCACCTTCTCTCTTCTAGTGCCTTGGGTGTAACAATCTCACTGAAGGACTTGTCGAGAAACGACTCAGTTTCTCGAATGAACCTGAGGTCATCCACTTGTTTCTCCAGTTCCCCAACACGGTCCTTCAGGAGCTGTACCTGGATGCACTTCTCACATTTGTAGCATCCAGAGGCACCAGCAGTGTCCTTGACCTCCCACATACTGCAAGCATCACACTGCATCAGCTTGCTTGACATATTCTTTTGCCTCGGTCTCGCCCTATCCAGTATTTTGCGCAGCCTTCTCGCCGAAGACTCTCGAGCCAAAGACTCACACTTTACTCACAGGGCACTTCCCTCACTGCCGCTCCCCAAGAGCTGCCTTGCTTATATTGACTGTTCAATTGCCTAATTTACAAACCAAATTCCTCAGTTTTGAGGAACTGCTTTCCCCCTCTGACTCACTGAGAACTCTCCTCCCACTTGGGCTAGAGCCAATCAGTGCTTTCTCCTGCTTCTCTTTGTTGCTGTTGCTTCAAAATCCACGGGAAGACTTACTCGTGCACCTATCGTCTATTGTCTATAATCAGCCTGTATATCCAAATGCATATATGTCTTATACCTCAGAATCCTCTCCATTAATTTGTTTAACATTAGTGTTGGGCTCATGGTGTATGGATCCCAGGCTTTTCCTTGCAGCCCTTCTTAAATAGAGGCACAACATTAGCCACCCTCCAGTCTTCCGGCATGTCACCCATGTCTAATGATGAATTATTTATCTCAGCCAGGGTGCCTGCAATCTCTTCTCTTCTCTCGCCACAGTGTCCACAGATATAGGATCAGGGCTGGGAAATGTATCTACCTTCATATGCCTTAGGACATCCACCACCGCTGCAACTGTAATAGTCAGTCTGCCCTGAAGACATCTCCATTAACTGTCCCAAGTACCCCAGTCTTCATAAGTTCATATTCATAAGACATATGTCTATCTTCACTGAGGAGAAAAGCTCTTTGAAAAAAGTATATATAGCTCGAAGGCCTGCCTCTATTCTTTTATTTCATCTTTGCTTCTAGAAAAATGACTTTTCTTGGGTGGGAGAAGGGGATTCTGGCCAAATCATCTGCTCCATCAAACAAAGAGTTGCATATGAATTACTGTGACTTTTCCAATACAAATACAGCAGAGTATTTTTTTAAATCTTGGCCTGATGAAAGTTAACATTGGGAAGTTGCACATGATGGGGTTGTGAGATATATTGATCCTACTGGGTCCAAACTCATTACGTGAAATTCTGACCTACACCATCATGCCTGTTTGTTATGTTGATGTCGTAAACACAAATGGTTTCTACTCACTGGAGCACTGCAGAACATCTTTTCCACTGACAATCTTGTCACAGACCAAGCAGTGCACTGTCCCTGAAATAGCCCCTGCAACAAAGTGATGGCCATTGTTCCATTTCTCTTTATCCTTGGTATCCTTGTGTTTCCCCTGTAAAAATATATGTTGGAAATAGGAATGAAACCGCGCAGAGCTAGATTATGCATTAGAAACATTTCTGCACAAAAAACATCAACTTTCAGAGTTTGTAATAATGACACTCAATAGTACAGGACAACTCTGCATATAGAGTCATATACCACGGAAACAGGCTCTACAGCCCAATTTGTCTGTACCAACCAAGATGCCCAATCTAAGGTATTATCATTTTCCCACATCTGGCCTATATCCCTCTAAACATTTCCTATCTATGTACTAGTCCAAGTGTCTTTTAAATGCTGTTGTAGCATCTGCCACAACTACTTCCTCTGGCAGCACGTTCCATATGCTCACAACATTGTGTGAACATATTGCTCCACAGGTTCCTATTAAATCTTGTTCCTCTCACTTTAAACATGTGTCCTCTTGATTTTGACTCCCCTACCCTGGGTTGAAGATTGTGCATTCACCCTACCTGTTCTGCTCAAGATTTTGTACTCCTCTATAAGATCACCCCTCAGCCTCCTGTACTCCAAGGAATAAAGTTCTAGCATGTAAGAAAGCACTGCAGATGCTGGTTAAAAATGGAAGGTAGACACAAAATGCTGGAGTAACTCAGCGGGTGAGGCAGCATCTCTGGAGAGAAGGAATGGGTGACGTTTTAGGTCAAGACCTTTCTTCAGTCTGACTCTCTCCCTGACTCCCTCTCCCCTGACACTCAGTCTGAAGACGTGTCTCGACCCGAAACGTCACCCATTCCTTCTCCCCAGAGATGCTGCCTGTCCCGCTGAGTTACTCCAGCATTTTGCATCTATCTTCAAGGCTTCAAATAAAGTTATTATTGTCTCAATTTTCAGTTACACAACGCCTTCTGCAGTGGAAATTTAATTGATAACCAGAAACAAGCACATAAGTTCAATGCAATTTCAGTGCATTCAATTCCTTTTGCCTGGGGTGGTCTGATACCTTGAACAAAAGTCACCCAGTCCTTAAGAAAATTAATTAGCCTCCATGGATTTACCATTGTTCACTTTTCACGGTAAACAAAGAAATTTGAATCAATTAAGTCACGAAAGTGCAGTAGGCAGAATAAAGAACTTATTGGGTATGAACTTACTATCAGCAGCCAGCACCCATGCTAATCACTGTCAACTGTGGCAAGTTTATTAATGATTCCGTATCTGGGAACTGCTGCACTAGGATTTATTGCCTGTCCCTAACTATCCTTGAGAAAGTGGTTGTGGCTAACCTTATTAAATAAGAATGGTCTTGCTGAAGCTAATCCCACAGAGTTGATGAGTGGGGAGTTCCTGTATTATGTCAGGTCGGAGGAAGTTCCCGTAGCACGGGATTACACAACATGTAATCCCGTGCTACCTGCTCCATGGTCGGCTTGTCGGCGACTAAACCGTCTCCCCCACCTGCTTTGCCAGGTGAAGAGGGGGCTGTGGACCTCCAGCAGAACCAAAAACAAGACCTGTCAAAGGGCGGATGAGCTCCTAGCGAGCGAACGACCATCCACACTTCAGTAGAAGTTGCGATCACTGTCGTCCATAGCACTGTAAGGCACCGTGCCCATTGATCTTTTCAACGATGATGATGGTATTTATATCCTGCATTGAAGGGCCATTTCCAAATCCGGAAGTGTTCCTACATTCCTGCTGCTGTTGTCCTTCTTGGTAATTGTGAACATGGGTGTGTTAGGTTTAACTTTAACCATTGGAAGGTTTTCCTTGTGATACCCATTGATTTGGCTAGAAGAAGGGGACCAGTACTTAACTCAACTCGTTCTTCTGACCCAACACAAGGGCATAGGCAAGGTGACTGTTGGGTATTTTTGCAAGGCATTTTTGCACCAGCATGTTCTAGGTTCATGTGGCCACACATGAACCTAGAACATGCTGGTGCAAAAATGCCAGCTATTCCGTGCCTTACATATAGGTTTAACAAATACCACAAATCATCTGGAGAAAATGTTTCCGCTAGCGTGAGAGTCTAGGACCAAAGGCCGTACCCTCAGAATTCAAGGAAGTACCTTTAGAAAGGAGATGAGGAGGAATTTCTTTAGTCGGAGGGTAGTGAATCTGTGGAATTCATTCAAGTCAATGGATATTTTTAAGGCAGAGATTGACAGATTCTTGATTAGTAAGTGTGTCAGGGGTTGTGGGGTGAAGGACGGAGAATGGCATTGATAGGGAAAGATAGATCAGCTGTGATTGAATGGCAGAGTAAACTTTAAGTTAGTTTTGGTTAATTTAGAGATACAGTGCAGAAATAGGCCCATCAGCCCACCAAGTTCACGCCAACCAGCGAACCCCGCAGACTAACACTGTCTTCCATACACCAGGGACAATTTACAATTTTACCGAACGCAATTAAACTACAAAGCTGTACGTCTTTGGAGTGTGGGAGGAAACCAGAGCTCCCGGAGAAAACCCACACAGGCCTCGTGGAGAACATACAAACGCCGTATAGCCAGCCCCCATAGTCAGGATTGAACCCGGGTCTCTGGCACTGTAAGACAGCAACTCTATGGGCCAGTCCCACTTAGCGACATTTTAGGCGACTACAGGAGACTATGCGGTCGCCACATGTTCGCGGTTGGATCCGGGGTGTCGCCTTCATGGTCGTGAGGAGTTCCCGCATTCTCGGAACTAGTCGCAGCCTCATTATGGTCGCCGCTAATTTATCAACAGAGAAGATTCACCAGACTGATTCCTGGGATGTCAGGACTTTCATATGAGGAAAGATTGGATAGACTCGGCTTGTACTCGCTGGAATTTAGAAGATTGAGGGGGGATCTTATAGAAACTTACAAAATTCTTAAGGGGTTGGACAAGCTAGATGCTGGAAGATTGTTCCCGATGTTGGGGGAGTCCAGAACAAGGGGTCACAGTCTAAGGATAAGGGGGAATTCCTTTAGGACCGAGATGAGGAAAACATTCTTTACACACAGAGTGGTGAGTCTCTGGAATTCTCTGCCACAGAAGGTAGTTGAGGCCAGCTCATTGGCTATATTTAAGAGGGCGTTAGATGTGGCACTTGTGGCTAAAGGGATCAGGGGGTATGGAGAGAAGGCAGGTACGGGATACTGAGTTGGATGATCAGCCATGATCATATTGAATGGCGGTGCAGGCTCGAAGGGCCGAATGGCCTACTCCTGCACCTATTTTTCTATGTTTCTATGTTTCTCTGTGAGAAAAAACAGCATTCGCCTGAAAAATCACCAGAGTGGGACAGGCACATAACTGCAGTCCAAAAGACATCAATATAAATGGAAAATGACACACATGAGGCCAAAGGCATGGAAAAAGGTTGGTGATTTTGTGTTGTGAAAAAGTTTAAAGTAACAACATAGCAGGGAAATTGACCTAGAAATTTAAAAAAACAAGCACACTTAAAAACAACCTTCTCAGAGATTTTACTGCTGTTTGACAGGTCAACGACTTAAAACTCCAGGGACTTAAGTTGCTGTTGCAATAGTGAGTTTGATTAATGTAAGCTAATTAATTTGAAGCATTTAAATGGACACACTTTAAAAAAAAAACTGGTATGTAACTTATCTGTAGCCTCAACATAAAGTTATATTCCAATAAATGGAATAAGTGTAGCTAGGACATGTTGGCTGGTGTAGGCAAGTTGGGCCAAAGGGCCTGTTTCTTCGCTGTATCACTCTATGACTCTAAATTATTGAACTAAATGGACCAACACCATGCAATAATATCCCACTGTACAAATATGTCCAATGTATTACCATGCCACATGAAATAACATTGGTTGTAAATGAATGAACAAATGAAATGGAACATTATTATCTACCTTGCCCTTGTTTCTGGTGCTCGTCATTCTGTTCTTGAGGAAACTGAATGTGCGGCTCACTTTATATTTCTCAGTCTCTGCTTTTGAAGGAATAATATACTTGTCCCACTCTTCCTCTTCAATTCTGTAAAAAAAATACCATTAGGCAAAGTTCTTCTCACTGCCAAAATTAAAAGATTTGCTCCAGGATTTAATTCTTACGTACAAAGCAAAACAAAACCAGCGACATTCGAAGGTTCAGTAAACTGATGTGCTCATTGCTGAACTACAAAGCCCTGGATGTGCGAGAATTGATCCCTGGATTGTACAATCATTCGGATGGCCAATGGGGACTCTCTTTATGTCGTTATCCAGCTACCACTGCTGCAAGCATGCTGGGGTGCTCACTAGGTGTAAACAGAGTTTGAGCAAAATGCTCCCCATACTTGAAAAGTTTTCCAACAGCTGCAACTAAGGTTCAGACTTGAATATGGGCCAGAAGTGACGAATCGGTACTGGCCTTCGTAGCATTATACACTGCCGCTCCGTTTGGAGAATGGAGGAGAGTGCAAAATTCTGTCATCAATTAATTTGTGGGACACATTTCTAAGATGCTTGAGTAAATAAGCTTAGGGATTCTTCCTGACGAAAATCATATTTAGATACCAATAACATAAAGGGTTAAGGGCCTGTCCCACCAGCATGCAACTCTATGCGATGAACGCGATCAAACCGGCAGCGGGGGCCGCGCGGAGGTCGGGTGAGTGGCACAACGCGGCGCAAAGTGAGGCGAACTTGGAGCGAAGTCCAAGGTAAGTTCGCCAGGACAGAGAGGGGCACACAGAGAGGGGCACCGAGGCGCACACACACACAGGGCCACGGAGCCACACACATAGAGGGTCACGGAGGCACTTACAAATAGGTTCACGGAGGCACGATGTCCGGGCGGTGTGTAAATGTCGAGGCGACTGTGAGCCGACAAGCCGTTGCCGCGCGGAATTTTTGGACATAGTGGGTTTTACGGAGCCCCGCGCGGTGTCGGGGCGAACTCGGGACGAACTCCGCACGGCTCCGGCGATCGAAGTGGGACCGGCCCCGCGACGCCGGACGGCTCAAGCGACCACGTTAGGTCGCGCTAATCGCATAGAGTTGCATGCTGGTGGGACAGGCCCTTTACGATAACATGGAGAAAAGCTTGCAACGAATGCAAGTGAGTCACAACTTTAGGCCGCGAATTTAGACGTGCAGCTCAAAGAATACAGCTGACACGTAACTATCTATTTGTAGCACAGCTAACTTGCAAAATTAGTCTTTGAATAACAAGATTAGTACAAAGAGAGAAAATGTCCCAAAAGGCCTCAATCAATTTGTATTAAATTTCTGTCTCTGTTGGGCATAGGTTTGCTCCTGTTGATATATTGGTGCACAAATTGTATTTCAGAAGAATGCACCTGAATAAAAGGCGATGATAAATCATTTTTGTATTGCAGATGAAGACCAGATAAAAGAGTATCTCAGTCTTTTCATCGCATTACTAAATTCTAAACTTCAAAGTACCTGAGAAACCAGCATATTGAATTTGCAAAATGTCACTCTCTGCGAAAACTCATTGGGAATCAATAAACTAGACATGAACTAACCATGAATGACTCTTCCTGATATACAGTATATGATTCGTTTGTTCTGCTTTGCCCTTCTTCGTCTAATTAATGTAATCATTGGCAAGGTGAATTGGTGCTACAATTAATTTACATGGAGCACTGCTTGCAGCTATGTGCTAGATAATGAATTGAATGCTTCAATGCCCCGACACTATTCTCAATCATTCCTGTCACAATCCTGCACCTTACATCCAATACACTTCCTACGGGAGTTAAGCTAATCTTCAAAATTAATGATAACTGTTCAGTCTATTGCAACACTATTCCAGAACAAATGTCACCCCAAACTTCATTAGTCTTGCTGCAATTTTCATAACATTTGCATTTGCCTTCATTTGTCTTCATAGAATGTCAAACAGCACAATACAGGAGCATACAACCCACAGAATGCACAATACAGCCGACCAAGCCTGTAATAGGCTGAATATGATGCCCAGTTAAACTAATCTCCTTACCCTGCACGTGATCAATATACCTCCATTCCCTGCATATCCATATGCCTATCTAAAGGCCTCTTAACCATTAAACCATCTGCTGCCACCACCATCCCTGAAGCACGTTCCAGGCACCTGCCATTCTCTGTGTAGACAAACTTGCTCTGCACATCTCCTTTGAATGTTCTCTCTCTTCCAGCTTCCTCCCCCTCTTACTCCATCTGACTGAAGAAGAATCCCAACCCAAAATATCCTCCACAGATGCTGCCTGACCGACTGGGTTTCCATAGCACTGTATTTAACAATATTCAAATATTTCACTTGTGTCTCCTTTAAATCTTCAACTCACCCACCTTAAACATGAAGTTTACTGCAGCATGTGAGATGAGCGTTACATCCAACATCCATCAGGCAACGTCCTCTATCAATCTCTTCCCCCTACACGAAACTTCCCGCTAGCAATAAATGTTTACAGAGAGATGAGGAGCGGCGCGTGGAGCAGCGGTAGAGTTGCTGGTTACAGCGCCAGAGACCCCTCGCCGGGTTTGATCCTGACCATGGGTGCTGTCTGTACGGAGATTGCACGTGGGTCCCTGTGACCACGTGGGTGCTCCGGTTTCCTCCCACATTCTAATGACGAACAGGTTTGTAGATTAATTGCCTTCTGTAAATTATAAAACTGTCACTAGTGTGTGTAGGATATTGTTATTGTACGGAGTGATCGCTGGTTGGTGCGGATTTGGTGGGCCCTAAAGGGCCTGTTTCTCTAAAGTTTAAAGAGACTCCAAAAGACACGTTCCATATCTCAGGAACCACCACCCGGCAATGGCAGATATCAGTGATGAATTTTGTCATCTCCTTCAATGAGCCAGTACAGCCTTTGGTAGATTGAAGATAAGGATGTCCTAATCTTAAAGGCCTGTCCCACCAGCATGCAACTCTATGCGATGAACGCGATCAAACTAGAAGCGGGGGCCGCGCGGAGGTCGGGTGATCCCCTGTAGAGGGCCGTTCCCACCAGCATGCACCTGCATGCGGCAAGCGCAACCAAACCGGCAGCAGGGGCCGCACGGAGGTCAGGTGAGTGGCGCAACGCGGCGCAAAGTGAGGCGAACGGAGCGATGTCTAAGGTAAGTTCGCCAGGACAGAGAGGGGCACACAGAGAGGGGCACAGAGGCACACACACACAGACGGCCACGGAGCCACACACATAGAGGGTCACGGAGGCACTTACAAATAGGTTCACGGAGGCACGATGTCGGGGCGGTGTGTAAATGTCGAGGCGACTGCGAGCCGACAAGCCATTGCCGCGCGGAATTTTTGGACATTGTCAGTTTTTCGGAGCCCTGCGCGGTGTCGGGACGAACTCGGGACGAACTCCGTACAATTCCGCACCGCTCCGGCGATCGAAGTGGGACCGGCCCCGCGACGCCGGACGGCTCAAGCGACCACGTTAGGTCGCGTTAATCGCATAGAGTTGCATGCTGGTGGGACAGGCCCTTTAATCTCAAAACCAGCACAAAACTCTAGGTCTGACAGGCAGCAATGCTTTCTGTCTTTCTATATGCTTCTGAGGCCACAGTAGTCGCCACAAGGCCTAAAGAAAAACCTCACCAACGTGGCCTCTGCAAAATTCTCCAAATCCACTAAAGGATGATAAACAACATCAGTGTCCACCCCAGCCCATATTTCCACGACTAACACCCCGGCTACATTAAGTCAGCTCTGTCAAGCAGGCCACATTGTACAAATACCCACCACCAATCTCCTGACTCTATTCTGAGGTCTGTCATTAAAAGTGATTATCCAGGCTGATGAGGCAAAGATTCAAGAATGAGCTCAAAGACCCCTTGAAAAATGCAACATCCCTGCCAACTCTCCGGAATACCTGGCCCATGGTCACATCATCTGGAGAGGGTGCATGTGGGATGGTGTTGAAAACCTTAGACCCATTCATTATGATCACACAGTCATATGTGAGTTTCTGAAGGAGTGCACACACCTCACAGACTACCCACCCAATGGGCACTGCAAACATCATTTGTGGAAGAATCTGCATTTCCCATATTGGCCTAAGACCACTAAGCCAGAGTGGAAGCAAGTCATCCACAATCCTGGGGGTCTGCCGAAGAGAAATTGTATGTTAAACCCTTTGGTTGCTGATTGTGAGGTAGAGATAGAGTCTGAGAGTCATACAGCACATAAACAGGTCTTGTGGCCCACTATGTCCATGCTGTCCTTTATGCTCATCTACTCTAATCCCACTTGCCTGCAATTCCTTTGTATTTAAATCCTATCTAAATGCCTCCTAACCATAGCAATTCTATCCAATCCTGCTACCTCCTCTGATGTCCAAATATCAATCATTCTACTCAAAAAGAAATTCGCCCTCAGATCTCCGTTAAAATTTCTTCTTCCCACCATAAACGTATGCCTTCTAGTTTTTGATACCCCTACCAAAGGATAAAGATTTGAACTATCTACTTATCTACATATCTCTCTCCACATAATGTCTCTATCCGGCCAACATCCTGATGAATCACCTTTGCACCCTCTCCATTGTAATCACATCCTTCGTGTAGTGGGTGACCAGAACTGAACACAATCTTCAATTGCAATCTAACCAGTGCTTCGTAATCTACATCCTGCTGTAACCTTAGAAAACCTTCCTCGCTATCCAAAACATTACTAATTTTCGTTATCATATATATAAAATATAATATATGATTTGGCCGTGAATGTTGGAGGAATAATTAGTAAATTTACAGATAACATGAAAATTAGTAATGATTTGGATCGTGCTGGGACCCTTTCTGTTCACTAAATATACAGTGGCTTGCAAAAGTTTTCATACCCCTTGAACTTTTCCACATTTTGTCACATTACAACCACAAACGTAAATGTATTTTATTCGGATTTTATGTGATAGACCAACACAAAGTGGTGCATAATTGTGGAAAGAAAATGATACATGGTTTCCAAATTTTATTACAAATAAAAAACGGAAAAGTGTGACGTTGCAAGCCATTGTATATATATATATATATATATATATATATATATATATATATATATATATACACACACATATCTAGTGAACAGAAAGGGTCTCAGCACCTATCCCTATTACAGACACTTATCAGACTTCCAAGAGCCTTCCACCATTACCCTCTTTTTCTTATCACCAAACCAATTTTGGATTCAATTCACCCATTGCCCTTAGATGTTATGTGCCTTAACCTTCTGAATCAGCCAACCATGTGGACCACAGAGAAAAGGCATTAAAAACTGCAAATATTCCAGTGTATTCTCAAATGCTTACTAAATATAGTCCGAGTTTTCTGCTCTACTGGAGTCAAAAAATTAAGTGACCTTTAAAATGGATTAATAAAGGATGCGTGAAGTGCAAAGGAAAATCTTTTTTTATATGATCACACATAGTTCAATTAATCCACAGTGCGGTGTGGTTTCTTGTACACTTGACACAAATGCTGATTTGGCAGGACCACACCATTTCTCCTGCTGCGAAATACAGCTCCACAAAAAAAATAACTTTACGTAGCTATTTTCTCCTTAAAAGGAAATAACAGAAATTGTGGGTTCATGTGTAATATTCATTCACATACTTAGTTTTAATGTAGTAATACTATGACCAGGAAGGAGAGAATTCATGGATTATCATGGGGAAGGGAAAAAGGAAGAGATGAACAACGATTGCCCAATAAGAAGATAGACACAAAATGTTGGAGTAACTCAGCGGGTCAGGCAGCATGGCTGGAGAAAAAGAACAGGTGATGTTTCTGGTCAGAACTCTTCTTCAGACTCACCATTTTATTTCTTTAGAAGGGTTCTGACCCCAAACGTCACCTATTCCTTATCTCCAGAGATGCTGCCTGACCTGTTGAATTACTCCAACATTTTGTGTCTATCTTCGATATAAACCAGCATCTGCAGTTCCTTCCCACACATGGTTTCCCAATGATGGACCAAATATGAAAAAAAAATCATGAAGAGGCAACGTTAGGAACTTAAGAGTGCATTGTTTACAAAATCTACAGGATTTACTTGGTGAGGCTGCTTCAGGGCCCCTACTTACTGAGGAGATCAAGAGGACAGGCACATGGGAAATCCACCATTTGCAGGTTCCCCTCCAGGTCACACAACATCCAACCTTGGACCATAGTTTTCAATAAGGATCAACAGCATTTTCTCATAGACATGATAACCAGTCGTGTCATGTCTGGTGAAATGGATAGGACAGGTTTGGAAGGATATGGACCAAACGGGGTCTGGTGGGACTAGTGTAACTGGGACATGTTGGGACGAAGGGCCTGTTTCCACACTGTATCACTCTATGACTCTATGTAGTAATAATAGTCATATGTAGGCAGTGCAGCCTAGGTTCACGAGATTGATCCCTTGGATGGCGGGACTGTCATATGAGGAAAGATTGAAGAGACTAGGCTTGTATTCACTGGAGTTTAGAAGGATGAGGGGGGATCTTATAGAAACATATAAAATTATAAAAGGACTGGACAAGCTAGATGCAGGAAAATTGTTGGGCGAGTTCCCAATGTTGGGCGAGTCCAGAACCAGGGGCCACGGTCTTAGAATAAAGGGAAGGCCATTTAAGACTGAAGTGAGAAAAAACATTTTCACTCAGAGAGTTGTGAATTTGTGGAATTCCCTGCCACAGAGGGCAGTGGAGGCCAAATCACTTGATGGATTTAAGAGAGAGTTAGATAGAGTTCTAGGGGCCAGTGGAATCAAGGCAGGCACGGGTTATTGATTTGGGACGTTCAGCCATGATCACAATGAATAGCGGTGCTGGCTCGAAGGGCCGAATGGCCTTCTCCTGCACCTATTTTCTATGTCTATGTCTACTAAATAAATTGATAAAAGGAAAAGGAAAAGAAAAAATGAATTGTGAAGTTTGAATCTCAGTTGCAAGCAGGTGTATAGCCTATGTGTAGGAAGGAACTGCAGATGCTGTTTACACCAAATACACAATGTTGGAGTAACTCAGCGGGACAGGCAGCATCTCTGGAGAGAAGGAATGGGTAATGTTTCTGGTCGAGACCCTTCTTCAGACTGAGCTTTTATTGAGGACAGACTGTTCCGTATCGGAAAGGTGGAGGTCGGGGGTGGGGGGGTGGTGTTGAGGACAAGGGTGGGAGTTGATGCCAGAGGGGGACAGGTGAGTGGACAGAGGCAGAGGCAAAGGTCTGGTGGGGGTTCACTGAGGAGGAGGCCGGGGTGGGGGGGGGGGGGGGGGGGAGAGGTCTTGTCTATTATGAATGAATGAATACAAGTCACAGTGAAATTCTTTGCTTGCATTCCCAAGGTATGCAAATAGTCGCCCATAAAGGGCACTTCCAATGTATATAAGAAGAGCTGTCAGCAGAGAAGAGGTGAGATAGTTAAAATAACCCATAAAATAATTTCACAGGAATCTTGTTGTAAGTGCTGGTAAGTTGCAAGGTAAAGCCACTGACATGATTTGTGACTGGACTTCTCCCCAATCCTTTACATGGATAGGAAAGATTTGGAGGGACATGGGCCAACACAGCCAAATGGAACTAGCCCAGGTTGGCAACTAGGCCAACATGGAAAAGTTGTTTTAAAGAGCTGGTGCAGAATGTGCTGCATAAACTCTATCACACTGTAAATCCACCAATAAATTCACACAATTTCTCATTTCTGATGCTATCAACATTTTCAAAAAAGATAAATTGGATTCTGCAAACATTAATTCATGAAAGTTCTCAGTGAGCAGAGAGTAGAAAGGCACAGGCCTGATGAGCAGGTAAGCAATAAATCAGGACTGCTGGCTGTTCAGATTCACTATTATCTTAAATCATTATTAAATATAATGAATTGCACAGCAAAATTATACAATTAATTAAACCAACACTAAACCACTTAATTACAGATCACAAACATATTCAATGAATTAATTTAAGAATTGGAGGACAGGGAGATATATTGATCCTGCAACATGAGGGAGTTTGTGGACATTTTGCTCCTGTGTCTTTCCATCTGCAGTAAATGGCTGCAGCTCAGGGAACATCAGCGTCAGAAGCTGCTACCTGACTTAATGCAGCAAGACGTCAACAAGAGAGACGAGTATCTGTGTCAGAATGTGCAGGAAGGAACAGCGGATGCTGGTTTACACTGAAGATTGACACAAAATGCTGGAGTAACTCAGCGGGTCAGGCAGTATCTCTGGAGAAATGGAATTAGGTGACGTTTTGGGTCGAGACACTACTTCAGCCTGAAGAAGGGTCTCTACCCAAAACGTCACCTATTTATTTTGTCCAGAGATGCTGCCTGACCTGCTGAGTTACTCCAGCATTGTCTATTATCTGTGTCCATTAAATGCGGTGGAGTTGACACACATTCAGGGTCAGGGCGGCGTGACTGTGAGGAAGGCAAGTACAAGAATCCTAATGTTAGTTTTGCTGGAACCCAGCACTTGCCAATTGATGTGAGGTTCTTGCAAGCCCTATGCATATACTGTGTGTGGGGATTGCATGGAGAATGAACAAACTGAACTCAGTATCATGGTACAAGATGCCATTCAAGTGTGGGG
This sequence comes from Raja brachyura, assembly GCA_963514005.1. The sequence continues at coordinate 17,668,788 of OY740783.1, forward strand.
AGTTCAAAGGAAAGCAGTCGCAATGTGGGGCAGTATAGTTAGCGGATAGACAGCGTGATCTGAAGTTTTGAAACAGGACTTCAGGCTCTAATTTCTGCTGGGAATCCGGATGAGGGACATCTCCTCGAGGCTAGTGAGGAACGGAGGGAAGGGATTAGATACAATTATTGTTAATTGTTATCTATGTGCGATGGTGCATGTACATACCAATAATGTAAGGGTTAACAAATGTGAGTGAAGTTTACAATTTTTTAATAGAGCCAGACTGACTATTGGAGAGTTTGAGTTTATTTTATCGTCACACGTACCGAACTACATTGAAGGGGTGGATGGAAAATTCCCATGGCTGAGGAGTTCAGAATGAGGGGGGGTCACAGACTCGGGTTAAACAGATTTAGGATTGAGTTGAGGAGCAATTGCTTCGTTCAGAAGATGGCAAACCTCTGGAATTCTCTACCATCAAAAGCTGTGGAAAACAAATTACTGAATATATTTACGAACATGGAAGGCAGATTTATCGACACAAGAAAACAGCAGGGAGTAGGGGAAGTGTGTGGGAAGGAATATTATGTGGAGATGGATAGTCAGCCATGACTACAGCATAGTGGAGCAGCAGGTTTAAAGAGCCAAATGGCTCACTCCTATCTTCTGAGTTTTTATGTTTCATACATTCTAGGTAAGATAAAGCAAGTTGTTGGTTCATGATTGGCCTTGCTTCACCAGATGCCTCAGCGCTATGCCTGCTTGTGGACAGATGAAACTCATGAGGCCTTGTGTAATCACAATCATCACACAACTACAGCGAGATGCCCGTTCAAAATAATTTAGTTAATGCAAGAAAGGTCACAGGGACACAGAATTAGCTTTTGGGAATCATCGGTGACATCAAATCTAAGCAGACTTGCACACAATATTCTTCACCAGCCTGTCAATGTTAAAAGACAATGACACAGGACAGGTGGTGAGGAAAATATTACTTCACATATAGAACAACGGAATTAGTTATACATTCCAAGCTCGTGGAAAAGCAATCACGGGAAATAATGGGTTCCAGGCAGAATTTGAAAGGGAGAGTAATGTCATATGCCTTTCAGAAGGTACTAGCAGGATTCATACATGAGATAATGATTGCATACATCAAGCTTTGCAGATCAGTGTTATATAAACCATATACTACACAGTAACATGTTTATATTGCTTGGTTTCCATTATGAATGTGCAGCGTAGGTTAACAAGGTTAATTCCCGGGATGGCGGGACGATCATATGCTGAGAGATTAGAGCAGCTGGGCTTGTATACTCTGGAATTTAGAAGGATGAGAGGGGATCTTATTGAAACATATAATTATTAAGGATTTGGACACACTAGGGGCAGGAAACATGTTCCCAATTTTGGGAGGGTCCAGAACCAGGGGCCACAGTTTAAGAATAAGGGGCAAGCCATTTAGAACGGAGATGAGGAAACAATTTTTCACATAGAGAGTTGTGAGTCTGTGGAATTCTCTGCCTCAGAGGACGGTGGAGGCCGGTTTCTCTGGATACTTTCAAGAGAGAGCTAGATAGGGCTCTTGAAGATTGCGGAGTCAGGGGATGTGGGGAGAAGGCAGGAACGGGGCACTGATTGTGGATGATCAACCATGATCACATTGAATGGCGGTGCTGGCTTGAAGGGCCGAATGGCCTATTGCTGCACCTATTGTCTATTGAATGCAGATACGATGGTGGCATTTAAGAGGCTGTTAGATCGGCACATGAATATGCAGGGAATAGAGGGATATGGGTCACTTGCAGGTGGATGAGATGTGTTTATCCTGGCATCATGTTCTGCACAGAAATGGTGGGCTGTATTGTTCTATGGTCTATGAATTTGTATGTAGGAATATATAATTGAAAAATCAACACCAATACGAAAAAATTCAAGAGAGAAAAAGTACATGGATTTAAGTGAAAGGAGCTGAACTCGGTAATTCGGCCCATCAAGTCTACTCCGCCATTCAATCATGGCTGATCTATCTCTCCCTCCTAACCGCATTCTCCTGCCTTCTCCCCATAACCCCTCACACCTGTACTAATCACTGGTTGGGAACCTAGTGAGAAAAGACAATAGACAATAGGTGCATTTGGCCCTTCGAGCCAGCACCGCCATTCAATGTGATCATGAGATCATGATCAAAGAGAGGCAGCAGGCTTTTAAACATTCTCCCTGGAGCAAAAACAATCACTGCCAGTGAATCCATTCCATCAGAAGATCAACACTATCAACTCAGACTATCACTACCGGTATTTTTAAATGGCAAACATGGGCCAAACTTACATTTGCGGAATCACTAGACAAGTCAGCATTTTCACACTGTTGCCCCATTATTTAATTGGTATGAATCACCAATAAGAATGCAGCATGTCAATAACTGAATGCCCAAACACACATGGACGATCTCTCCAAATTAGCAATAGAGTTGGGGCTCATGTTGTCGACCTCCCCTTTGTGAGCCCTGTCAACTGACCTCATTCAGGCGCACGACAACAAACAGAGACAGCAGCAGGAATAACGCAACCTCAGTAGCTGCGGTTTAGCGCCCTAATGCAACCCCAAGCTTGGCGCCAACCCGGAGCTTGCTCCCATTTTAGGGCGGGCACCTATGGATGTCGAAACGGATGGCATCACCCTGCTGCAGCTGAATGTGGAAGGCCTAGCTGGCTGCAGTGTCTGGAGGGCGTTACATAACTTCTGCTGCCTCAAACGCAAGAAGAAGAATGCACAAGTCAGCCAATCTCCCCATTCTCCCTTCAAAGCCCAAGGAAATCACAGCAAAAAAGAAGTTAAGTCAAAATCAGGAACTCAGACAAATAAGTGTGCTTGGTGTTGCTGGAAGTACATGCAGTCCTTGGGACATTGAATGGCAAAGTCTAGGAAACATGAATGTATATGAGTGAAGCAATGAGCCTTACAGGGTGTTGCCAAGAAACATATTAGATGCACCTTCCTCTTTGAATTTTTCCTATCACTCTGGTTGACCATTTATTTGAGGATAACAGCACAATTTTAACACCTTGGTTCTTGCATGGTTACATATCAACAATTTTTATATTTGTTAAAGGAGAACATTTGGAAAAACCTTTTTAGGCAAGTGGTGGCATAATGGCGCAGTTGGTAAAGCTTCCACCTCACAGCGCCAAAGACCCAGATTCGATCCTGATCTCGGGTGCTGTCTGTGCGGAGTTTGCACGTTCTCCCCATGACCTTGTGAAATTGCTCCAGTTTCCTCTCACAAAATACATAAATGTGTAGGTTTGTAGGTTGATTGGCCTCTGTAAATTTCCCCGAGTGTGCAGGGCGTGGATAGGAAAATGATATAACATAGAACTAGTGCGAATGGGTGATCAATGTTTGTCGTGGACTACATGGGCTAAAGAGCCTTCTTCCAAGCTCCATCTCTAAACTAAACTCAACAGGGAAGTGCGAGGTGTTGCATTTTGGACCTACACAGTGAATGGTAGGCTTCTGGGTAGTGTTGTAGAGCAGAGGGATCTAGGAGTACAGGTGCATGGTTCCTTGAAGGTTGAGTCCCAGGTAGATAATCAGGTGTGGTCAAAAAGGCTTTTGGCACATTGACTTTCATCAGTCAGAGTATTGAATATAGAAGTTGGGAGGTCATGTTGCAGTTGTATAAGACGTTGGTGAGGCCACATTTTGAATATTGCATTCAGTTCTGGGCACCATGTTATAGGAAAGATATTGTCAACCTTGAAAGGGTCCATAAAAGATCTATGAGAATGTTGCTAGGACCAGAGGGTGTGAGCTAGAGGGAGAGGTTGAGTAGGCTACAATAAAGTTTCAATGCCAGATCTTAAACAGTTGCCTGTCAAACATTTTTGATCCTAACCAAGCTTCTCCAGACAATAACAAGCTGGAGATTTTTCTCTTGTTAACGTAGCAACTCAACACCCCTGCAAAACTGCATCAATTCATACAATAATTAGGGGTGGAATTCTCTGCGCTGACAACAATCAGGGAAAAAAAATCTACCCTTGGTTATAACAATGCTGGACCTATCCATAAGTTGCTCAACAGAAAATCTGATGCTACAAATAAGATTCCCGTAAGCTGCCTCAGTGGAATGTTTCCGCACAACGAGAGGTTTAACAGTGTAAAGTAATCGAATTAAAACAGATGGATATTAATTCACATAGACACATATTTAGTAGAGGACTGAAACGTACTCTTTAAGAAATTCCGATAGTGTCAGGTGCTGCAGCGTGTCTGCTAGCTCCGAACAGCCTTCCTCATCGGCTGACTGTGCCCGTTTGCGAAAGCTAAGTTCCCTATAGAAAATGACAGATTCCTGTTTTTTTTTCTGCAATAAAAAATACAAACCAACAGAACTCCAGAATAATACATTCAGTTTGTTTGTTATTGCGACAGATTATCTGAAACTGAAATATATTTTCCAACACTGAGGTAAAACTCCTTTTGGTAAATTCAAAGCAAATTTCCATGTTTGTGGGGATACACGCAAAATGCTGGAGTAACTCAGCGGGACAGGCAGCATCTCTGGAGAGAAGGAATACGTGGTGTTTTGGGTCGAGACCCTTCTTCAGACTCCATGTTTGTAGTATTGGTTTATCTAGAGATCATATTATCTGGATAACTTAAAATAAAATGCAACGTGACTCCATGTAGGCACCCATTATTCTGAATAACAGAACCATGTTTAATGTGTCAAGGCTTCTTGCTGGGATATATTTACATGGTCATATTCTGCCACACAACTTGTATGCACTGCTCTAAAATTTGGAAAGGAAAGTTATGATCTGGTGATCCTGACATAAATGGCCTTTGGTGTGAAGCCCAACAAGCAACTAAAGCAGAACATCAAGGTTCTGCAACAGCTTCTTCCCACGAGCCATCAGACTCCTGAATGCCATGTTTTATCTACCCTTGGTTATAAAAATGCTGGACCTATTCATACGTTGGTCAACAGAAAATCTGATGCTACAAATAAGATTCCCGTAACATGTAATGGGCTGCCACCATTGTCTATTTATCCTTTTATCCTTTTATCCATTTTTTTTCCCAGTTAATCCTTCTGTTAATTATCGTGTTGCACAGGGAGCCAAATGCAACGGAATTTCTTTTGGAATTGCATATATTTCTAAATGACAATAAAGTTTGTTTGTTTGTTTTGTTTTGTTTTTGATAAAGTACCTAAGATATGCTAAAGGCCTGTGCCTGAGATTGGTTTACAGTGCATTCAGAAAGTATTCAGACCCCTTCATTTTGTTATGTTACAGCCTTATTTTAAAATGGATTAAATTCTTTTTTTTTAAATCATCAATCTAAACACAATACCCAGAATGAAGAAGTGAAAACAGGTGTTCAGAAATGTTCGCAAAGTAATTAAAAAGCAATAACTAAAATATCACATTTACATAAGTATTCAGACCCTTTGCTATGACACTCAATGTTCAGCTTAGGTTCATCCTGTTTCCATTGATTATCCTTGAGATGTTTCTACAATTTGATTGGAGTCCACCAGTGGTAAATTAAATTGATTGGACATCATTTGGAAAGGCACATGCCTGTCTATATAAGGTCCCATGTTTGACTGTGCATGTCAGAGCAAAAGCAAGTCATGAAGACAAAGGAAATGTCCATAGTCCTCCGAGACAGGATTGTGTCGAGACACAGATCTGGGGAGGGGTATAAAACAATTTCTGCAGCATTGCATATACCGAAGAGCACAATGGCCTCTGTCATTCTTAAATGGAAGAACTTTGAAACCACCAGGACTCTTCATAGAGCTGGCCACCCAGCCAAACTGAGCAATAGGGGGAGAAGGGCCTTGGTCAGGGAGGTAACCAAGAACCTGATGGTCACTATGACAGAGCTCCACTGTGGAGATGGGAGAATCTTCCAGAAGAACAACTATATCTGCAACACTCCACCAATCAGGCGTTTATGGTAGAGTGGCCAGACGGAAGCCACTCCTCAGTAAAAGGCACATGACAGCCCGCTTGGAGTTTGCCAAAAGGCCCCTAAAGGACTCTCGGACCATGAGAAACAAGATTCTCTGGTCTGATTAAACCAAGATTGAACTCTTTGGCCTGAATGTCAAGTGTCACGTCTGGAGGAAACCAGGCACCACTCATCATGGTGAAGCATGGTGGTGGCAGCATCATGCTGTGGGGATGTTTTTCAGCGGCAAGAACTGGGAGACTAGTCAGGATCAAGGGAAAGATGAACGGAGCAAAGTACAGCGAGATCCTTGATGAAAGCCTGCTCTAGAACGTTCTGGACCTCAGACTGGGGCAGAGATTCACCTTCCAACAGGACAATGACCCTAAGCACACAGCCAAGACAACGCAGCAGTGGCTTTGTGACAAGTCTGTGAATGTCCTTTAGTGACCCAGCCAGAGCCCGGACTTGAACTCAATTGTACATCTCTGGATGGACCTGAAAATAGCTGTGCATCAATGCTCCCCATCCAACCTGACAGAGCTTTAGATGATCTGCAGAGAAGAAAGGGAGAAATTACCCAAATACAGGTGTGCCAAGCTTGTAGTGTCATACCCAAGAAGGGTGGGTAATACACACTAGGCTGTAATCGCTGCCAAAGGTGCCTCAAACAAAGTATTGAGTAAAGGGTCTGAATACTTATGTAAATGTGATATTTAAGTTATTTCATTTTAATTACTTTGCAAAGATATCTAAACACCTGTGTTCACTTATTGATTATGGGGTATTGCGTGTAGATTGATGATTTAAAACAATCAATCCCGACTACAGGTGCTGTCTGTACGGAGTTTGTACGTTCTTCCCGTGACCGCGTGGGTTTTCTCCGATATCTTGAGTTTCCACCCACACACACAAAGACGTACAGGTTTATAGTTTAATTGGCTTGGTATAAGTGTAAATTGTCCCTAGTGTGTGTAGGATGGTGTTAGTGTGTGGGGATCACTGGTCGGTGGGCCAAAGGGCCTGTTCCTGCTCTGTATCTAAACTAAACTAAAGAACAGTAGCAACAAACAAAGCACAGGCTTTGTCATTTTGCCCGATCGCTTCATATAACTGCTTAGCTTCCATACTTCAAGGTAATGAGAGTTGCGTCAAGATGAAGGGGGTTTGCAAACGGGACTCACTGCCAGTACTACAGCTGTGTATTTGGTGCTGGTGCCAGATACAAGTCTACCTAAGCTTTCAACTAAGCCTAAATTTGGACATGGATTTTAAATAAGCAACACAGGTCAAATGTGAGATCTGGCTAGGTTGAGAAATTGGAAGAATGAAGAATATAGAACATTTAGCGTGAAAGATTTCAGGACACTGAAACTGAGACAGAGAAATAAAAAGTGTGGACATAATGGTTCAAAGTCAAGGCAACAACACGTGGGAGGGTAATGCTGGATAGTTTACTCAAGTCAACAACAGTGCAAATAGCTGCAATGAAAAATAATCAGACCTTATAATATCTCGTCAGATAAATAAAACAGAAATCGTAGAAGTTGAAAATGAATATGTTCAACAAACATTGGCTCAATCACCTCTAAGTTATTTTGTGTACTTCTACCTTCCATACTGGAGAAAGGGCATCTAGACACAGGGGTAGTGCAAGAAAATTCAGCTAAACAAAAATCTAATTCCAGGCATCAGAGCATTAAGCCAGAGCATTAGCATTAAGATTGACGATGCATAATTGGGATGGAGATGCAGACAGTTATAGATTTTATTATCTGCTGTGTCTGGTAAATATGTAAAACAGCCTCCCTGTAGAAGCTGTAAAAGCAAATAGTGAAAAATGTATGAATAAATTGGATGACTATTTCATAGATGTTTGAGACGATATTCGTGGACTCGGTTAATAGATTTTTGTATAATCCTGTAACTCCTCAAGATTGAATGGCAGCATTTAACATGAAAAAGTAAACAGATTTTGAAATACGTGTGTCTTATTAAAAGTGGAGTGATAAACATTCAAAAGTGATTATTGATCACACAATAGGATTTTGTAATCTTAGGAATATTGTGGTCAATCATGCTAAATAGATTTAATGTATATCTCAGTTATATCTGGCTATAAGCAGTTCAAACTGCATGCCTCTATTTTTAAAATTTTGAGCGAGAGCCTTCTCATTTTATGTTTAGATATGATTATACTTATATTGTAATCCATCTCCAGGAGATGTATTTTACGACCAGGGTTAGACTCAGAAAGACTGAAATCATCAATCACGATTTCCAGATGTACTTGCAATGCTGCTTACCCTATTTTAAAATCCTACAGCATAATAAAAAATGAATTTAAATTTTGTTTCCACCAAAGTGTTTGCCAACGCTGTGTAATTAAATCCAACGTTTTTGGATTCTAATTTACTTTTGACGAGAAAAATTAAATTACTCCCTCACTGGATTTTACCTGATTTTTAACCTAAATTACAGGATACCAAATTGAAACCTGGAAAACCTTTGATATTAAAATTGCAACAACATTTTATATTTGTTCAGTGTTTCTAATGCCATAAAATGACACAAGGTACCTCTTCAGAACATTATCTGGAAATAAAAAGACACCAGGCCAAACTGATGTTAGACCCTGAATCATAAGGTTAGTCACGCTAGAGGCAGGAAACATGTTCCCGATGTTGGGGGAGACCAGAACCAGGGGCCACAGTTTAAGAGTAATGAGTAAGCCATTTAGAACGGAGACGAGGAAACACTTTTTCTCACAGAGAGTGGTGAGTCTGTGGAATTCTCTGCCTCAGAGGGTGGTGGAGGCAGGTTCTCTGGATGCTTTCAGGAGAGAGCTGGATAGGGCTCTTAAAGATAGCAGAGTCAGGGGATATGGAGAGAAGGCAGGAACGGGGTACTGTTTGGGGATGATCAGCCATGATCACATTGAATGGCGGTGCTGGCTCGAAGGGCCAAAAGGCCTACTCCTGCACCTATGGTCTCTTGTCCATTGTCACAGAAAGAGTTTCAAAGGTGGAGAATGGCTAAGAGATTAAGGGTGGGAATTGTAGGGTTTAGAGGCCAGGCAGTTGAAGACATAGATAGTGGGTTGAAGGAAAAAGAGATGAAGAGGCAATCAGAATTGAAGGAACAGAGAGATCACACAGGATTGAATCGCTACAGAGTTGGGGAGAAGCAAGGCTGCAGAAGATTTTGAACATGGGGATAAACATTGTAAAACAGTGGAGTTACTATTCTGCATTGCCAGTGTAGCTCAGTGAGCACAGGGATGATGAATGGGCACGTTTTGATTGGGATGCAGGCAGCAGAGACCTTGTGGAATTAAATTAGTTTGGCTGTACGTAACTTTACAAGTTCTATAGGAGTGGAATGAATGACCCCTTCACATAGTGCTTTCATGAAGTTAGCTGAAAATCATTGACTTATTTTAAGTTGCTTCTGATTCTTCCGCAATGTGTAACTTTCTATGAGTAAAATGGAGCAAATAGCAGGCACAGCCACCGTTAATGAATCATTATCAAAAGGTCAGTGGGGTGCACAGTGGTACAGCGGTAGAGTTGCTGCCTTGCATCACTAGTGGCCCGTGTTCAGTCCTGACTATGGGTGCTGTCTGTACGGAGTTTGTATGTTCTCCCGGAAACTACGTGGGTTTTCTTGGGTACACCGATTTCCTTCAACAACATACAGGTTTGTAGGTTAATTGGCTTCTGTAAATTGGAAATTGTCCCTAGAGTGTAGGATACTGCTCTTGAAGGGGCTGAACGCTAGACAGCACAAACTCGCTGGGCCGAAGGGCCTGTTTCCACCCTGCATCTTTAAAGTCTAAACTAAAGTCATTCTGGCAGTAGAACATTATTGGTACTGTTTTGGGATTAGTACAATGGTTCACCGTGGAATGAATAAACTCAAGATTTCCGTGTTAAATAAATCCCCCCCTTCCCGAGTGAGAAGTATTAATAAAACCTTAGCGCAGATGAAGGGACACATGCACAATATATGGGATCCAGTCAAAATGTCAGCAGCCATCAAGACAAAAATTGCTTTGGGATCTTAGATCTAAAGTGCATTTCCTCTCTTGCTTTGTAAATTGTAAATTGTTCCTAGAGTGTCAGATAGCGCTAATGTATGGGGTCGCCGATCGCTGGTCGGTGGGGACTCGGTGCGCCGAAGGGCCTGTTTCCACGCTGTATCCCAAAAGTAAAGTTGAAAGTCTTTGCATTGCCTCAAGTTACTATCATGGAATGGGAGCTCCTGCACAAGCAGATAGGCTGGCAGGCTAGGTTGTCAATGTATGGAAGCAGCACACATAGAAAGATCAAAGCTAGCTTAGTCTAATAACTACACAAGCCTCATACCACCAGGCATGGGGAAAGAGATGTATGAACCTTAGGGGTGGGAGTATACAAGAAAGAGGATTCCAAAGGAAATAATTCCATGTTTTCTTGGCACACTTAAATAAATGGAGAAGGAAACCTTGGGAACGAGACAAAATGCTCAGGGATTGGGTCGGATGGATATTAATGAAGGAGAGAAGAGAATGTAATGGCAATAAAGGAGAAACATGTCTGAATATGTTTATATACAATTCACACAGACTCCATTGTATGCAAGTCACGTACATATATCAACATCCTCATATGCATGGACAGGAGCAATTAGGAGTGGTCAACAAATAATCTCCTTTTCATTGATGACTATATCCGTTCAAATTAATTGAAAACTATACAAAACAAGAAATAAACACCGTCTGTGAAAATGTAACAAGTCACATATTCTTTATCCTGAAAAACAATTGCAACTTTGATTATCTCTAGAGGTAGATTATGACTTTTTATGAATCATGTCATTTAGTTAGGCTTTGTAACTGCCTGGTTTAATGAGGCTATTCCAGCTTAATCCAGTTTAAAGTTCTATTCTTCACTGTACCTTCTTTCTTTCGGTTGCTCGGATAGACTGAAGGTTCGCTGTTCTGAAATAAAGCAACATAAAAATATGTTTACAGAAGAAAAAGGTGAAAACAATACATGGTCAACTTTCTTTAATCTGGTGAGGAGTTTCCTTCAATAGAAAGTACTCTGGACACATGCCTAGATCAGAAGTTTGACAATTAATCCATTTGTTATTCAGATTATTTTGAATCTTTTGAAGATTATATGCTTGATGAAGAAATGCATGTCCTAACAAATTATATGTTTCCAAATTTTGCATCATGCTGAACCATGCATTCTCATGAATGTCTTCTTGCATAATAAAACTTCCTTCATTCTGCTCCAAAATGGCATTTCAGTCCAGGTGGAACTACAACTGGAACAGTCTTTCCTTCAAAAAGCCATTCTGGGCCTATCGGAGTGAGGTTTACAAGTTGATGCAAAACTGGCCAATGAGTCATAGGTGAGCTGAATTAGAAAATGTAAATCGATGGCATCAAGCAACATTACAGTAAAAAACTCTTCAATGTTGTCAGTCGTATGTAAACTTACACCAATGTACTTCCTTGAATCAGTAGCAGAGATGTCATCAATTTGATTGATTGATCAATTTAAGACGCTTCCATGATTATCCCCAGCAAATTTAGAAAGTAATTACCAACTCATTACAACAACTGATAGCTTAATGCAGACCATATTATTTGCAAGTCTCGTAGGAAGTCCTACCACAATTTTCAATGTTTAACAAGCTGTAAGAGAGAAATTGCTTCCTGGTAAATTAAAATTAACTGATTTATAAAATGACCGTCAAAAATGTTGCGACAAACGGTGGTGAGGTTAGACGAAAATTCTAGTGGCGTGGTTCGACAGAAATTTATAGATTAATTTACAAAAGGCTGTGGAGGCCACGTCAGTGGATATTTTTAAGGCAGAGATAGATAGGTTCTTGATTAATACAGGTGTCAATGGGAGAAGGCAGGAAAATGGGGTTCGGAAAAAGCCATGATTGAGTGGCAGAGTAGACTTGAAGGGGCGAATGGCCTGATTCTACTCCTATCACTTATGACCTTATAGATAACTACCATATGTAATTGTGGGTTAGTGCTAATGAATTCCCTTGAGGATTCTTCCTGTATGCCAAGAAGCTCAATATATTAAACTTTATTAACCCCAGAAGTTTGATTGCACATTTTTTATCCCGAGTGGGGTGGAAGATTGCAACCTTCACATGGTCCGCCCTGTTTCGACTAATGCAATCAACTTGACGTGCACGAACGGAAGATCAAATAGAACAGGTTGTCCAACAACTTTAGGCTGTGCATGCCACACGGAAGAAGAAGAAGCAAGATCCCCCGAGTATTTTTTGTATCAAGCAGAATAGTCTATTCCTGGCTGTGTGGGCTATACATGTGCCATTGGGGTTATGAACATAGAAACATAGAAAATAGGTGCAGGAGTAGACCATTTGGCCTTTTGAACCAGCATTGCCATTCAATTTGATCATGGCTGATCATCCAAAATCAGTATCCCGTTCTGGCTTTTTCCCCATGTCCCTCAATTCCCTGAGCCCTAAGAGCTAAATCGAACTCTCTTATTATCAATTATTATTTACCCCTCTCATTTTGTCTTTACTGTGAAGATGCACGTGGATAACAAAAGATGGTGAGAGCAATAATCCAGGAAATGGAAGAGCATATAAATGGGGAATGTGTTAATCAGAACAGGCACCTTTCCATTAATTGAATCTATGCAGCTTTCCATTAATGCCTAGTAACCAACCAGACTGACTATCCTAGCCTAGTCATGGCGTTCTAGGGAGATACAGCACAAAAACATGTTCTTCCGCCCACCTTGTTCACAGCAACCCACTTACACAAAATCTACAATAATCCCATTTTTAATTTGCCATCCCATTTTCCCATCAATTCCCCCCAGAGTCCACCGTTTACCTACAGGATCAGAGAACATTAGGTTCAAGGTGAAGGGGAAAAGATTTAATAGGAATCAGAGGGGTTTTCTTTTCACACTAAGGGTGGTGGGTGTATGGAACAAGCTGCCAGAGGAGGTAGTTAAGGCTGGGATTATCCCACCGTTTAAGAAACTGCTGGGCAGGTACATGGATAGGACAGGTTTGGAAGGATATGGACCAAGCGCAGGCAAGTGGGACTAGGGTACCTGGGATATTGTGGGCGAGTTGGGCCGAAGGGCCTGTATTACTGTATCACTCTATGGCTCTGATTAAGATCTGATTAAGGGGTCAGTGCAGATGTTGTGGGTTGTCATCCTAACGGAGCAGAGGCCCATGGCCCCAGAGCTCCTCCCTAAGTGTACTGCAATCCTATTTGGCATGCAAGCAGTTTGTGTTTTGCTCAAGATTCAAGCATCAGCAGAAAACATCTTCTGAATCACGACCTGGACGGTAATTTGGAGCAAGGTGTCAGATTCTGACAGGCAAGAGGAGGTGGGAGCAATGCAGTATCCCCATTCCACCACCAAGGAGGAATGGAGAAAGTTAACATTGGACCAAAGCACAAAGAGTAGTCTAATTTGAGCAGGCGTGTGATCACGAGGTCATAAGGAATAGGAGTAGAATTAGGCCATCAAGTCTACTCCGTCATCCATTCATGGCTGATCTGTCTCTCACTCCTAACCCCATTCTCCTGCCTTCTACCCATAACTTCTGGCACCTGATTTATGACTTTATTTTAACTGAGGCTGCCAGCTCCAGCTCTCTCTCCGTGCAAGCGAGGTCAGTTAAAACTGGATGTTTGTTTGTCCACATCAGCCATCCAAAAGCAGCATCAAAACCAGTAATTTAGTGGAGGAGGTAACAAGTCTAAAATCCAGCACTGTAAAAACAGCAGGACAATATCATTACTGTGACCCTGTAAATGACACAGCATCAATTAGCAGAAGGAGAACAGCAAGCTTTCACCAATAGTAAGAAAAGTAATTACCACAAACAAATAGCAGCTTTAGTGAAAATGACACCAACAATATTATAGAAAACATGCTATACAATGATAATTTCCTTACAATGAGGCTTGCTGAAACATGATTACGAAACACATGCAAGCTTATTAAATGGAACTTGGTGTGTTACACGAGCAGAAACATTGAATCAATTATTCTCTTTACATTGTCAATCAGGAGATAGGCATTTATGCTCCCATATCGATTTGCTAAGGGAAGAATGTATTTAGCTTTCATTAACAAGGCACAAGGGAAACATCCAAATTCTGGATGCAATGAACCGTATGTCATGAGATTGATCTCCACTTTGGAGGCCTGCACAACACAGATGAGAGAAACTATGTGTCCTTAGGCTGAAAGAGGACTTTAATGAGTGGCTTTACCCAATAAAGTGTTCAAAATAACAGGCAGTAAAATAATGCTACCATTAATTAAAGCAGGGCATTTGCCCAAAGCAGTGCAAGAAAGAAATAGGATGGTTCACATTAAAAACAATACACTTTTGGTATATATTTCTGGAAAAATAATGGAATTGTAGTTCAAGATCACCTTTGGCATTGTGATGGGATAAAACTAGGGCCAATTATTATTATTATTATTATATCTCCTTGGGTGCATGAGTTGGGCTTGTTTATTCTTGTTGGGCTCATCATGTAGCTGATAAATTCTTTGATTATCTGAGATACAGTATTTCAGTTAAAATTTTGTACTAACCACCACTTTGTTGCCAGGAATAGAGGGCTTGAGCTCTAGCGAGCAGTTGAGTAGGCTGGGACTCTATTCCTTGGAGTGCAGGACAATGAGGGGTGATCTTATAGAGGTGTATTAAATCATGAGAGGAATAGATTGGGCAAATGCACAGTCTCTTGCCCAGAGCAGGTGAATCGAGGACCAGAGGACTTAGGTTTAAAGTGAAGGGGAAAAGATTTAATAGGAATCTGGGGGGTAACTTTTTCGCACAAAGGGTGGTGGGTGCATGGAACAAGCTGCCAGAGGAGGTAGTTGAGGCTGGGTCTATCCCAATGTCCAAGAAACAGTTAGACAGGTACATGGATAGGACAGGTTTGGAGGAATATGGACCAAACGCAGGCTGGTGGGACTAGTGTAGCTGTGACAATTTGGCCGGTATGGGCAAGTTGGGCCGAAGGGCCTATTTCCACACTGTATCACTCTGTGAGAAATGTTGAGAGATCTCAATAGTAACTTATGTGAGTTCTCGCAGTGTTAAAGTTAGTTTAACATATGGATAATTGAGTTGGTACAAGCAAGTTATAAAATATAATGGACAGCACCAGCAGTTTTCAAGCCACATGCCTCTCAATGCTTCATTCCACAACCAACAACATTGATTAGAACTAAAGCTGTGAATTCAGAAACAAAGAACAATGGCTCAAAAAGGTAGCAGGCAGGAATTTTGTGCAGAAAAGTGACAGGGTTATCTAAATGCAAGTGGTACTTACTACCATGGTGTAGCAGAGAAACTGATTTAGACAGGGAGAGCGCTTGAAGAAGGGAACGTCCACTGCTGAGAACACCATCTACAGAGCAGGGACAGACTCATCATAATGAACACATGAAATCG
Organism: Raja brachyura; assembly: GCA_963514005.1. The sequence continues at coordinate 17,684,238 of OY740783.1, forward strand.
AATTGAATCCAATTCATGGCATGATTAATCCCCTGGATATACAATCGATCAGCTATCAATGAGGAATAACATTGGAATTACAAAGAATCAGTAAACACAGAGCACAGATGAAATTATGTGGTTTTAAATATTTTTCAAATATTCTAAATGGTTTCCAATATTGTTTCCTATTCAATTGCTTATTAAATATTTCAATGTATTAAATTTAGCCTTTTATCTGTATTAGTGGCAATCTAAAGATATATGGATATATCATAATCTCAGAGAAGACCTACGTAACGATGCGATAAAATTTTATTCATCCCCGGAGGGAAATAGGTCTGCCGACAAACACAACACACAAGGTACGCGATAAACTTGAAATTAAAAGTGAAAACAAAAGAAAAAGACAAGCGACTGTTGGCTGACTGTCATGTGCACAGCGCCTTCACCGGAACAAATGAACAAACAAACGAACGAACACAGACTTATCCCCTGGGCAGAGGATTCTAAACTAGAGTCCCCCCCCCACCACACACCGGGTCCCCTATATTTCTCCCACCGTCCTTCATGGTGATCCCCCCACACGGGTCCCTCTTTGTTCTTCACGGCGGCCCCCCCACACCAGGTCCCCATTGTCTTCCCTTCCGCTCCTCACGCTCATCGATCAATGATCGCAAGTCGATCGCTAGGCCCCGCCGCTGCCGAGGTTCACGTTGCCGTAGAGGTACCCATTGTCGCCGAGGCCCTCCGTTGATGCCGAGGCCCCCCCGTTGCTGCCGAGGCCCCACCACCGGCGGCGCTCCTGTTGCCTTGGAGGCTCACGCTGCCACTGAGGCACCTGCTGCTGCCGCCGAGGCTCCCATTGTCGCCTCCGCTAAGGCTCCTTCGCCCCAGGCAGGCCTCACAGCCTGGCTTCTCCACAGTCCCCTGGGAGGCCTGTGGGGCGAGTCGGGCCTACCGGAGTGCGTTCCGGGATCAGGGATGTCATGAGCCAAACAGCATGTCTATCACCTGATCAAGTTACTTCCCATTAGAAATTAATTTTGCATCAGTAGTAGTTACATATTTCTGGAGTGTCACTATCTTCTTACTCACCTATTCCCACGCATCTGGGGCCTACATCCTTTACATTAGCTGAAAAAAGTCTACAGGAAGATGCGCAAGATGAGAATGGTCAGGTTCCTACTTCTCCTCCCTTTTAAACAAGTTAAATTCACACACAGGGACCGATGTTTCATTGAATAAAGCAAAGAGTTTCCAAAATTGACCAAGTGATTACAGATCATATCATACTATATCATACTATAACAAATTAATCAGAGAGCAAAAATAATTGAGTTATTCAGCAACAGACATGAATGTGAAATAGAGAACCTATGGACACAATGGGAAATATCAGTAACCACAGCATTACTAATCCTCATTCATGTCAGAAATATATTTCAATATTTTGATACGCTACGCATTTTTTAAAAAACGGCACTAACCTTCACTTGTGGAATCACACAAACTAAAATCCCTTACGAATCGAGATTTACTTTGTGATACTTTAGGCGAGGAAAGGGAATATGATCGCATTCGAATCCCAGAATCTTCAGTCTCCTTTAAAGAACAGATGGATATGATATCAAGCATAAAATGCTAGACTCTACCACAAGACTGCTACTACAGAAATAAAACCTTTTGAGCTCCATTGAAATTAACATACTTACATCCAAAATGTCCAAATGGGTAACATGTCATACACGAGCAGATTTTGAATATAGCTTATTATCATGACCAATTTAAGTAGTCTGCTATGCAACTTACATTACCTTATGAACATACACACTTTATGTATTAATATTTTGCAAAAGATGTTTTAGAACATGTAGTACGTTATATTTGTGTAATTTAGCCATCCAATCTACATCAATCACCTTTACTACAGAGATGTGATGCCATACCATTTAGCTCGTGGCACGCAAAAAAAGACATGGAATTTTTATATCAAAATGGTCATGCATGACAGCACACTGATAACATACTTGACAACAAAACTGACTTTAATCACGTATAGAAAATTTATAGTTTTGCTGATTTACACCTTCGCTCGGTCAGCCTGGACCAACCTGATCTCCCGGTTGCCAAACACTTTAATTACCCTTCCCATTTCCACGCTGACCTTTCTGTCCGAGGCCTCCTCCAATGCCAGATTGAGGCCAAATGCAAATTTGAGGAACAGCACCTCATATTTCGCTTGGGCAGTTTACAACTCAGTGGTATGAATTTTGATTTCTCTAACTTTAATTAACCTCGGCATTCTCCCTCTCTCCATCCCCTCCCCCACCTGTCATACCAGCTTCAAAGTCATCTTCTTGAGTCTCATTGTCTGTAACTCATTCTCACCTAACAAACAGCTAACAATGGCCTGTTCCCATTATCGTCGTTACTTTTTTTGCATATCTTTCATTCATTTGTTTGGCATCTCTCAACATCACCATCTGTATCTATCGCTTCCCTTTCCCCTGCCACTCAGCCTGAAGAAGGGTCTTGAACTGTCACATCACCTATTCCTTTCTCCAGAGATGCTGTCTGACCCGCTGAGTTACTCCAGCTTTTTGTGTCTGTCTATAGAAAGTTTATGTACATTACCATACCTCGGGGGGGAAAAGGGCCAGATTTTGCAATCAGCAGTGAACGTTTACTGCAATTGTGATTTTCCATAGACTTTCCATGAGGTTTCATAATGGACCTCAGAAACAACAAGTCCATTATAAAGATGCATCAGCACATTTTGCTCTGACTGAAATCCATTTTACTGAAGTCAATGAAATGCATGTTAGAGGAAGAGTACAAGTTGGTGTTACAACTACTGTATATAGTATGCTCAATATTATCAACCAGAGACAAAATTCTTAACAGGAATATTCATTAACCAAACAGAATGCATAGAATTGTGTTGCATGCAGACAAAATCCAGGAAGTTCACATCAAAGATAATTAATATTAAAATGAAGTAGGGGAAACAAAATAAAATGAGGGAAGAAAAAGAAGTTTATTCGGAAAATAAATTAATTTTATTTAGCTCCAGAAATTACTTAATAATGCTTTCATTGAAATGTCAGCAGTGAACTTAGTACTTGAAGACCAGTGATCATCCCGTACACTAGCACTATCCCATACACTAGGGACACTTTAAAATTTACAGGAAGCCAATTTACCTACAAACATGTATGTCTTCAGAGTGTGGGACGAAACCGGATAAAACTCATGCGGTCACAGGGAGAATATACCAACTGCAGCACCCTTAGTCAGGATCAAACCCAGGTCTCTGCGCTGTAAGGCAGCAACTCTACCGCTGTGTCGCTGTGACGGCAGACAAGAAAGATTCACCACTGTCTGCCATGTCTTACACAATCTCACAATCTAAGCTGACAGTCACCTTCGCAAGGTAGACACAAAACGCAAGGACATTGAGAAAGGACACTCTTGCTATTAAGGAAGGACAGCGGGACGCAAATTTGAGGAAGGACATTCTTGCTATTGAGGGAGTGCAGCGGAGGTTTACAAGGTTAATTCCCGGGATGGCGGGACTGTCATATGTTGAGAGAATGGAGCAGCTGGGCTTGTACACTCTGGAGTTTAGAAGGATGAGAGGGTATCTCATTGAAACATATAAGATTGTTAAGTGTTTGGACACGCTTGAGGCAGGAAGTATGTTTCCGATGTTGGGGGAGTCCAGAACCAGGGGCCACAGTTTAAGAATAAGGAGTAAGCCATTTAGAACGGAGACGAGGAAACACTTTTTCTCACAGAGAGTGGTGAGTCTGTGGAATTCTCTGCCTCAGAGGGTAGTGGAGGCAGGTTCTCTGGATGCTCTGAGAGAGCTAGATAGGGCTCTTAAAGATAGCGGAGTCAAGGGATATGGGGATAAGGCAGGAACGGGGTACTGATTGGGGATGATCAGCCATGATCATCACATTGAATAGCAGCTGGCTCGAGGGGCCGAATGGCGTACTCCTGGACTTATTGTCTATTGGGACAGGCAGCATCTCTGGAGAAAAGGAATAGGTGACGTTTCGGGTCGAAACTCTTCTTCAGCCGAAATGTCACCTATTCCGCTCTATCATCGTTGCTTTCGTCTGTCGAGACGAAGATCGGGCGAAGGATGATATCAAATGGGTCATGGGAGCTATCGAAAAAGTATGGAAATGGTAAGGGGGAAATTAAAACACCCGAAGGATATAGATGTGTTAACAAAAAAAAGGGGGGGCCGGCCATCGCTCCGTGTGCGTGTCGGAGGGAGGGGGGGGGGGAGGATTGTTTGAGTTCCTCTTCCCCCTATCAGTCTGAAGACCCAAAATGTCACCTATTCCTTTTGTCCAGAAATGCCGCCTGACCCACTGCATTTTGTGTCTATCCTTAAATCTCCCAGCCTGGTGTAGCAGAATCTCCCTGAATTAACTTGTCGCCATGCCGGAAACCAGTTACGGAAATGGCGCTGCAGATTACCCATGACCCTACTACGGCTTTTTAGCAGAGTGGAGCATCTTACTCCGCTATAAGATCTTTGCTTTTAATCCCTTCATCTAAATGATTCATGTATATTGTAAGTAGCTGCGGTCCCAGCACCGAGCCTTGCGGTACCCCACTAGTCACTGCCTGCCATTCTGAGAGGGACCCGTTAATCCCTACTCTTTGTTACCTGTCTGCCAACTAATTTTTGATCCATGTCAGTACCCTACCCCCAATACCATGTGCTCTAATTTTGCCCACTAATCTCCAATGTGGGACCTTATCAAATGCTTTCTGAAACTCCAAGTACACTACACCCACTGGCTCTCCCTTGTCCATTTTCCTAGTTACATCCTCAAACAATTCCAGAAGATTAGTCAAGCATGATTTCCCCTTCGTAAATCCATGCTGACTCGGACCGATCCTGTTACTGCTATCCAAATGTGCCGCTATTTCATCTTTTATAATTGACTCCAGCATCTTCCCCACCACCTCAGGCTAACTGGTCTATAATTCCCTGTTTTCTCTCTCCTACCTTTCTTAAAAAGTGGGATAATATTAGCTACCCTCCAATCCACAGGAACTGATACTGAATCTATAGAACATTGGAAAATGATCACCAATGCATCCACAATTTCTAGAGCCACTTCCTTAAGTACCCTGAGGTGCAGACCATCATTACTGGTCTATCAGATCTATCCAGGACAATTGCTCACATTGTAGCAATTTTGAGGAACAGCACCTCATATTTCGCTTGGTCAGCTTGCAACTCTACGGTATGAATATTGATTTCTCCAACTTCAAGTGACCCTTAAGCATTGATTCAGTTTTTCGCTAACAGAATTTACCCATGTACCTTGGACAGTAGTCTGCCTGAGGAAGGCATGGATTCAGGTCCCTTTATGTCCATCTCAGTTTCCTGGTGAGTCTCAAATGAGTCCAGTTCATCCCCACTGCTAGCGAATACTGCAGCAGAGTTTGGAGACTTTGGAGTACATGAACCCTGAGATCGATCTGAAATTTCATCTCCTTCACTGTCCGCATCAATGCCATCAAAATTGAACCTGCAAAAACAATTTGTGAACATGAAGCTGCATTCAGACCAATATGTGATGTCTTGTCCTTGATAATTCATTGACATTAGTTCAAGAAGGGACATAGCTAATGATTGTCACTTTATATCCAGGGTAGCTCTATCCTGTAATCATGAACATGTTAGATTATAGTATGTTTTTGCTGACAATAGTCAGTGCATAAAGAAAAATTGATAAGTTATGCTATTAGATACACAAAAAAAAACTTTTAACCAATGCATTCAAAACATTGCCCAGGAAACTATATGTTATTCTGCTTATGAATACCCCAAGCAGGTTTTTTTTTTAATTGCTTCCATCTTTTTTTAAATGTTCAGCATACTTGAGCAGATTATAATTATAGCAAAATCAAGTTCAGCTGCCAGAAATCTTAAATATAACAAGACGTACTTGAATAAAGATCTATGTCAAAATATTATGCTTTTTTCCAACATTTTCCGTTTTTAGTCCAAACTTATTGGAAGATGTACATAACACGAGTCACTCTGATGAACCAACTAAGGAAAAGAAGTACAGCAAAATGTAGCAGTTCACTCTCAATGATCAACTGTCATTAAAATTGCTTTGCATTGCACCCATTTATAGTCACTCAGAATATTTTATCCAGAGTATATTTCACTAGCGATTGTCTCCTGGTGAAATGTGCCAAATGTAAAATCACTTTTTTCATGCAATTCAATTTAGTTTTAGTTAAGTCTAGAGATCTGCACTGATCTGCAATCCCCGCACATTAACACCATCCTACACACACACGAGGTAGAATTGACAATTTCTTACTGAAGCTAATTAAACTACAAACCTGCACGTCTTTGGAGTGTGGGAGGAAGTCGGAGCACCCGGTGAAAACTCACACAGGTCACGGGGAGAATGTACGATCTCAGTACAGACAGCCCCCGTAGTCAGGATCGAACCCAGGTCACTGGTGCTGTAAGGCAGCAGCTCAACCGCTGCGCCACCATACTGCCCGTTTGATTCCCGTTCTTATTGTCTTATCTTTCACTGTCTCCCTGCATCCGTATCATTCACAATCTATAGCACCAGCCTACCTAACCCAGCCTGGAGAAATTAGAATCAGTAAATGCTTTACACGGTGCAGTCTAATTTTATTACTCAATGAAAAGTAAAATCAGACATCTGTCTAAACTCACTGCTTCTCACATAGGTTAATGCATTCTCATTAACTCATTGCAATTCTTCCTCAACACCTTTATTCTCCTGAGCATGTAATCACAGAAAGGTCTCCTCATCATTGCTCTTGCCAAATGCCCAAAATTAGCCATCTGTCCCGTCATGATCCAATTTCCCGGCAGATGTGTGGAGGTTAAATTCAATCAGTGACCCTCTGGCTTCATAGCAGCTGTTGCTGACACTAGTTGGTAATTTTCCGTAGATTTAATGCAGTTTAAATATATTTTTTAAATGCACAAGGAAGTTCTGAGTGAAGGCTTTGATTCCATTTGGAGCTGAATGAGGACGAGACCCAGTGTCAATATTCCAAGGTGAGAACTCGGAAGGGCTGCCAGCACGGTGTAACCTACTGCATTGGCAACAATCCAATGACACAGTGGAACTGAACAACAGGCCAGGCGGCAGCTGTCATCCTGCAGAGACACAATCCTTTTCCAGGATGCGCTGTGTCACTTTGCTTCAGTTTTCCTGAGGAGACCAGGGCATGGCTGGGATCTGATGTGGTTTGGAGATAGAACATGGAAAAAGGTGTGGCACAGTGGCACAGCGGTAGAGTTGCTGCCTTACAGCAAACAAAGTCCCAGGTTTGATCCTGACTATGGTTGCTGTCTGTATGGCGTTTGTACGCTCTCCCTGTTTTCTTTGAGTGCTCCAGTTTCCTCCCATGCTCCAAAGACATGCGGGTTTGTAGGTTAATTGTCTTTTGTAAATTGTCCCTAGTGTGTTGGATAGAACTAGTGTGTACCGGTGATCGTTGGTCAGCGTGGTCAAAGTGGGCCAAAAGGTGTGGGAAGAAACTGAAGATCTCGGAGAAAACCCACATGGTGACGGGGAGGACGTACAAACTCCGTACAGACAGCACCCGTAGTCTGGATCGAACCCGGGTGTCCGGCGCTGCAAGCGCTGTAAGGCAGCAACTCTACCGCTGCGCCACCGTGCCCGCCCGACTGCAATTTAATGCACCTGACCTTTGTTTCGGCATCAGACGTGCACCTAATGGCATCACTATTCGTGGAATACCAGCTTTCACAAGTTCACAAATTAGAGGAGAAGAATGAGGCCATTCGACCTAAGCGTCCACTCCGCTATTCAATCATGGCTAATCGCTGCCTCCTAATCCCATTTTCCTACCTCTCTTTCAAGAGACATTTAGTTCTTAGGGCCATGGGAATCAAGGGATATGGGGGAAAAAGCCGGAATGGGGTACTGATTTCGGATGATCAGCCATGATCATATTGAACGGCGGTGATGGCTCGATGGGCCGAATGACCTACTCCTGCACCTATTTTCTATGTTTCCGTGTTCATAACCCCAATGGCAGATGTATAGCTCACACAGCCAGGAATGGACTGTTTTGCTTGATACAAGAACTACTTAGGGGATGAAAAATGTGCAATCAAATTTCTGGGGTTAATAAAGTTTAATATATTGAGCTTCTTGGCATCCAGGAAGAATCCTCAAGGGAATTCATTAGCACTAACCCACAATTACATATGGTAGTTATCTATAAGGTCATAAGGGATAGTAGAATTCTATTCGGCCCATCAAGTCTTCTCCACCTTTCAATCCTGGCTGATCTATCTCTTCTTCCGAACCCCATTCTCCTGCCTTCTCCCCAAAACCTCTGACACCTGTATTAATCTAGAATCTATCTATCTCTGCCTTAAAAATATCCACTGACTTGGCCTCCACAGCCACCTGTAAATTAATCTATACATTTCTGTCCAACCACGCCACTATAAATTTAGTCTAACCTCACCACCGTTTGACAATTCAAATCTTGCAATTTTGGTACACGCTTCGCAACCTTTTCGACCGTCATTTTTGTATCTCAGTTAATTTTAATTTACCAGGAAGCAATTTCTCTCTTACAGCCTGGTAAACATTGAAAATTGTGGTAGGACTTCCTTTGAGACTTGCAAGTAATATGGTCTGCATTAAGCTATCAGTTGTTGCAATGAGTTGGTATTTACTTTCTAAGTTTTCTGGGGATAATCATAGAAGCGTCTTAAATTGATGACATCTCTGCTACGTGGACATGAGAAGTGTTTTTTTCCTCTGTTTCAAGGAAGTACATTGGTGTTTCTATGGTTCTGTTTCCCCACAATCCTTGACACCCGTTCTAATCAAGAATTTGTCTATCTCTGCTTTAAAAGTATCCATTCACTTGGCCTACACAGCCCTCTGTGGCAATGAATTCCACAGATTAACTATCCTCTGACTAAAGAAGTTTCTCTTCACCTCCTTATTAAAAGAGCGGCCTTTAAGTATTTCAGCCACGCCAAAATTGTAGCTCAAAGCTCCACATGCACTGTACCACATGTAGAACCAGGAATACATTGCACTAGCTTGTTGCTTTTATTGCTATTTACCTTCGCTAACATTGGCTGGGCACTTTCAAAAGTCACTGCTTGTTGCTCAGATACCTTTCAAAGCCCACAATGTGTGCTTCAACTAACACGGCATGCTTTCCCCAGCATTTAGCTGTTGGGATGTGTATGAACTGGATGTTTAAGCAGTGACACATCATTGCAGGAGGTATGGTTAAGGCCACAGCTCGACTCTCAGTGTGGGTCAGTGAGGAAAACATACCCCATAACAAAGGGTTTTCTCCCAGAGTGTTTTCAGAGTCACCAGCCTAAGTTAGATAGTCATAGTCACACACTGTAGAAACAGGCCCTTCGGCGAAACTTGCCCGCACCGATCAACATGTCCCAGCTACACTTGTCCCACCTGCCCACATTTGGCCCATATCCCTCCAAACCTGTCCTATTCATGTACCAGTCTAAATGTTTCTTAAACGTTGTGATAGTACCTGCAGCCCCTAATGCTCAATGCATTCACAGGCTCAGATCCTCCAAGGCAGTCACAGTGGTGCAGCGGTAGAGTTGCTGTCTTACAGCAAAAGCAGCGCCGGAGACCTGGGTTCAATCCCGATTACAGGTGCTGTCTGTACGGAGTTTGTACATTCTACCCGTGACCTGCGTGGGCTTTCTCCGAGATCTTCGGTTTCCTCCCACATTCCAAAGATGTACAGGTTTGTGGGTTAATCGGCTTGGTAAATGTAAAAATTGTCCCTAGTGGGTGTAGGATAGTGTTAATGTGCGGGGATCGCTGGTCGGCACGGACCCAGTGGGCCGAAGGGCCTGTTTCCGTGCTGTACCTCCAAACTAAACTAAACTTAGATGGATGAAATGCTTGCAGGTAGATCTTGGGGCATCTTCTTGTTCCTGTGCTGTTCTCTTCAAAGAGGTCAAGGTCATGTTGACCCTTAGCTAGCTTGCAGCTGAATTCTTTTTTTCAAGTAGTCATAGCAGAATTTGCAGGCATCTCTCATTCAGCTTTTCACTACTGGTCACACAGGCACTGCATTAATTGTGGAATAATGTCATCTGCTTTGATCACTGGAAAATACAAGTGGCTTCTTGACCAGTGGCTTTTGCCAGCATTACTGGCTCCTCATGAAAGCAGGCAGCCAAAGATCGCGCCCACATTAACTCCCACAAAAAACCTGGACCACTGCATCAAGAAAGGTTTCAATTTCCTCAAAGTTCAGTGTCTTGTGGATTACGAGAAAAAGTTCCTCAAGGAAATGCTATCCTGAAGGAGTCCGGATATTTTCAAAGGCAGGACCAGTCTGGAATATGAGAAACTGTGGCTAAGTTCTATTTCCTTGGTCGTTCGTACCAGTGTACTCTCTGACAAGCACCATACCAGTGCAGTCTCCACCATCACCACACCAGAGCCCTCTCCAACAACCACCACCTTACCAGTGCACTCTCCAAGCACAGCAGCTGAGCACAGCAACAGCAAAAGCCTGAAAGGTATAGGATAAGTCATTCCAAACACTATTGGCCTCCTCAAACTGCACACCAAACAGATTTAGAGATACAGCACAGAAAAAGGCCAGTCAGCCCACCAAGTCCCCGCTGACCAGCGATCAACCCGCACACTAGCACTATCCTACATACTAGGTACAATTTCCAATTTTACCAAAGCCTATTAATCTGCAAATCTGTACGTCTTTGGAATGAGGGAGGAAACCAGAGCACCTGGAGAAAACCCATGTGGTCACAGGGAGAACGTACAAACTCCATTCAGACGGCACCCTTCATCAGGATCTAACCTGGGTCTCTGCGGCTGTAAGGCAGCAACACCTCTACCACTGTGCCACTGTGAAGGCAGACGAGAAGGCTTCACCACTGTCTGCCATGTCTTGCACAATCCCACAATCTGACAGTCACCAATATGCCTGCAAGCAAATAAAAGTGTATTTGTCCCTGAAATATTGCAGATAGTTTATATGCATGCAGCGTAAATCTGTCGAGCACAATTTCCCTTTTGTAAATCCATGCTGACGTTGTCTAATTCTGTCACTGATTTCCAAATGCTCTGCAATTAGTTTGACAATAACAGACACTCCCCACTGCTTGTTGGTCGATCAGATCTATCCAGGCATCCAAACCAGGACTGGTGCTCGTATTGTAGCAATTTGGAGGAACAGCTCCATATTTTGCTTGGGTAACTTACAACCCAATGGTATGAATATTGAAGGAAGACAAAAATGCTGGAGAAACTCAGCGGGTGAGGCAGCGTCTATGGAGCAAAGGAAATAGGCAACGTTTCGGGCCGAAACCCTGCCTCACCCGCTGAGTTTCTCCAGCATTTTTGTCTACTTTCAATTTTCCAGCATCTGCAGTTCCTTCTTAAACAACTGTATGAATATTGAGTTATCTAACTTCAAGTAACCCTTGCTTTCCCTCTCTCCATCCACCTAGTTCTGCCACTGTCCTCCTGATTAATTGTACTCATTGTATGCCTCGTTATCAACATCCCCTCAGCTAGCAATGAACCATTCTATATCTTCCTTGATCATCATCTGCCTTGTTCTGTCGTTTTCACACCTTCCCCTTCCATATCTCTAGTTTCCCTCTTCCCAGACTCTCAGTCTGAAGAAGGGTCTCAACCTGAAATGTCACCCAGAGATGCTGTTTGTCCCTATGAGTTACTCCAGCATTTTGTGTCTATCTTCTCGAATTGTAGAGATGGGGTTAAGGTCATTTTCTAGCAAATGATTGCAAAGTCTCACAGCTTCTACAAGTAAAACCTGTAAAGCCAGCTGCCCACAAACTTACTAAGCAAAATGTAAAGGGCCTGTCCCACCAGCATGCGATTGCATGTGTCTAGCACTACCAAACGTGGTCGCTTGAGGCGTACGGCCTCGCGGGGCCGGTCCCAATTCGAACCACGGAGGCGTACAGAGTTGTGCGGGGCTGGTCCCGACATCATACTCAACAATCAGCTGGGCAGGATGCGGGCCGACTGAATTTGGACGTCGCACGGCGTCGGGCGGTGACGTCATCGCGCAATGGCACGCCGGGAGGTGACGACATCGCGCAATGCCACGCGCTAGGCGTACGCCATCAAGACTCTGTGTACAACGTCGAGACGCTGCGTACGGCGTTGAGACGCTGCGCACATTCTCAATGCAGCTTCGGGCCAACAGGCCGTTGGAGCGCGGAATTTTTGGACATTGTCAGTTTTTCGGAGCCCCGCACAATGTCAGGACCAACCCCGCACAACTCCATACGCCTCCAGCGATCGAAGTGGGACCGGCCCCGCGAGGCCGTACGGCTCAAGCTGGTGGGACAGGCCCTTAAGTCTACATGTAGAAATAAACGTGTTTTCATTACTGGATTTGGCAATCTTTTCCTTCTCCTCTCTGGATGTCAAAGGTAATGTGATTTGCATCAGAATATCTGTGTAAATTTCATACAGCACAAAAAAAGGCTCTTTGGCCCACTGATTCCGTAAAGACATCAGTCACCCATTTACACGAAGGTATCAAATTCAAATCTCACAATCACATTTCCCTCTACCCTGATCTTTGTGTGTGCTTCATTTCTTTCAGTCTGCTAACTCCCATCCTTTCACTAAAAAACAATTAATTGCACACTCATATTTTTGATAGCAATCCAAAATCAATATCCTCCCAGAATATAAATCTGTTTAAGACAATTATGGAAACAGATTTAAGAAACTATAAAAGGACAATGGGAAAAAAAGCTAATTTCGATGATTTAAGATAAAAGCCAGTACAGGCACATTGGAAAATCTGATCACAGTATAGCCATTAAGAGGAAATAAATATTTCAGTGTCCTGAGCCATGCTTTCAAACTTCTGCACCTTCTGCCGGGCGGGAGTAGGGAGAAGAGGGAATGACTGGCTTGGGACAAGCCTTTGATTATGTTGGCTGCTGTTTCGAGTCAGTGTGAATGTAGATGCAGCCAATGGTTAGTGCTGTTGAGTCACCCAGTTCAGCGATCTGGGTTCAATGCTGACCTCAGGTGCTGTTTGTCTTGGGATTCTCCAGTTTCCACCCAAGTCCTATGGATGCTGGTAAGTTCATCGGCTACTGTAAATGACCCCCATGTAGGCAGATGACAATTTGATGCATATGTGGGAGAGAATAAGTTCCAAGGTCACAGGAAAATAAAAAGGAAGGAAATGAGACAGACATTGAAGCAAACAAACATAGAAACATAGAAATTAGGTGCAGGAGTAGGCCATTCGGCCCTTCGAGCCTGCACCGCCATTCAATATGATCATGGCTGATCATCCAACTCAGTATCCCGTACCTGCCTTCTCTCCATACCCTCTGATCCCCTTAGCCACAAGGGCCACATCTAACTCCCTCTTAAATATAGCCAATGAACTGGCCTCAACTACCCTCTGTGGCAGAGAGTTCCAGAGACCAACCACTCTCTGTGTGAAAAAATTCCTTCTCATCTCGGTCCTAAAGGATTTCCCCCTTATCCTTAAGCTGTGACCCCTTGTCCTGGACCTCCCCAACATCGGGAACAATCTTCCTGCATCTAGCCTGTCCAACCCCTTAAGAATTTTGTAAGTTTCTATAAGATCCCCTTTCAATCTCCTAAATTCTAAAGAGTATAAACCAAGTCTATCCAGTCTTTCTTCATAAGACAGTCCTGACATCCCAGGAATCAGTCTAGTGAACCTTCTCTGCACTCCCTCTATGGCAATAATGTCCTTCCTCAGATTTGGAGACCAAATACTGTAGATGGATTAAAATGATTTGCACTGGATGAACAGGCAGTTGTGAACAACGTGATACAGGTGCATGTTAAGAAAATTGATACTTGTTGAATTATGGATAAGGTAGGAAACCTTGCTGCAGGCTTCAATTATTTTATTACTGAATAAAATACAAAGCAAAACTCTTTGGGGGAAAAAAAACTGAATGAGAGTGGACATTTAAGAGTATCATGAGAATATGCTGTGTACATAGTATAGCATGTTAAAATTAATTCTGTCCCTTTGCAGAAATATGTTCTTCCCTGCAATTCTGCATTTTGAAGTATGCACATGCATGACTGGTTTAGATTGTGGTATTCAGAATATTTTTGTGACCACAGGGTTGATTAATGGCAAGAATTCACCAATTATAAAATTTGTCCAGAAAATTGGAAGTGAAACCAATAAATCATTAGTCAAATAAGTTAATCTAATTGATACCGACCTGCTCGAATTTGAAGGATTAGACTCGATTCACTTTATTGTTAAAATCCATTAAACCCAATATTGAAGAGACAAGTTAATTTTTTTTCCCTCAATGTAATAGACTCTGGCAAAAAATATTGAACATTTTATCATGAAGCAGTTGGGTTAATTTGTACTTCAGGTTACAACTATCCTCTTATTCCTGCTGCTATCGAATCTATTAAATTTGCTACCATAGTGTACTGAAAACTCTCATCCTCCCCCTCAGTTAATGATAATGTTCATTGATTTTGTGTTTCCTGATCTTTAGATACTGGGATAAATAGATTTAAAAGATTTAAAAAATTGATCTTTTGAAGAACAAGTATGGCAGTGGTTGGTCTAGTTTAGTGGAAACAGCCCCACAGGCCCACGCCGACCAGCGATCCCCGCCCATTATCCTACACCCACTAGGAACAATTTTTACATTTACCAAGCCAATTATCCTACAAATCTGTACATCTTTGGAATGTGGGAGGAAACTAAAGTTCTCGGAGAAAATCTAAGGATAAGGGGGAATTCCTTTAGGACCGAGATGAGAAAAACATTCTTTACACAGAGAGTGGTGAGTCTCTGGAATTCTCTGCCACAGAAGGTAGTTGAGGCCAGTTCATTGGCTATATTTAAGAGGGCGTTAGATGTGGCACTTGTGGCTAAAGGGATCAGGGGGTATGGAGAGAAGGCAGGTACGGGATACTGAGTTGGATGATCAGCCATGATCACATTGAATGGCGGTGCAGGCTCGAAGGGCCGAATGGCCTACTCCTGCACCTATTTTTCTATGTTTCTTCTATGTTCTAAAAAACCCACGCAGGTCACGGGGAGAATGTACAAACTCCGTACAGACAGCACCAGCAATCGTGATCAAGCCCAGGTCTGCGGTGCTGCATTGGCTGTAAGGCAGCAACTCTACCGCTGGTGTTAGAAGATATATAAAACTAAATGTTGACGTCATGTAGTATTTTGGATTAGTGATGGCAATCACATGTAGAAAGGTTCAAGGAACAATTGTTTTGAGAGAATATTTTTGTTGACTCAAACGTGAAACAGGTATTGAACTTCACATTCCAGACATGCTTTGGGAGCTAAAGTACACTAGGCAGCTGTGCTAAAGCTTCACTAACTAACTACTGGCAAATGAACTATGACCGTATTGTCAGATTTAGAATTCCAAGCATGCCTTAAGTACATTACACCATCTAATATCAGGAAAAGATTGTTTCCAGGAAATGTAATATTAGTTAAATTCTTCAAAGCAAGAAGATAAGAATGTTTTAGACAAATATTCAAATGCCCTCCATGCGTCATGAAGGAATTCATGTTCAAGGCAAATTGCTTTCCAATCTTACAAGTGCTCCTCCTTTATAATATCACCATTTCTTCAGTGTTCAGGCCAAAAGCAAATTCTTTACCAATTCCCTCTCCACCATTTCAATTAAAGTTGCAAGATGATAAGCAAGACCCATGCCCCAGACTGACACAGTTAGCACATGGCAAAGCTCACCTAACACCGTGTAGGCAAAACGCACTTTATTTCATTGTGTCTTTAATAGCTGAGAGAAATAATCAGAAGGGAATAGGTGTTCACCAAGGAAGTCGTAGGCTGCAGGATGTTATTAACCAGTTTGTAAGATGGGCAGAGCAATGGCGGATGAAATGTAATCATGCTAAGTGCGAGGTTGATGAACTTTCAACCTCACTGTTGTAAGGAATGATAAGACCAGGATCTCAGTGTACAAGTCGAAGGGGCCCTGAAGATGACAGCGCATGTTCACAAGGTGGTGAAGGGGACATGTGGGATATTTACCTTCATAAACCAGGGTAGTGAACAGAAGAGCAGGAAGTTACCGTTTAACTTTATAAAACATTGGTTAGTCCAAAACTCAAGTATTGTGTACTACTCTGGTCATCACATTGTAGTAAGGATGTGATTGCATTAAAGAGAGTGCTGAAGAGATTCACAAGGATATTGTGTACGAAGGAACTGCAGATGCTGGTTTAAACCGAAGATAGACACAAAATGCTGCAGTAACTCAGCGAGACAGGCAGCATCTCTGGAGAGAAGGGATTGGTGACGTTTCGGTTCGAGACCCTTCTTCAGAATGTCAGTCTCGACCTGAAACGTCACCTATTCCTTCTCTCTGCCTGTCCTGCTGAGTTACTCCAGCATCTTGTGTCTATCTTCACAAGGATATTGCCGAGTATGAAGTGTTTCAGTTATGAGAGACTTGGTTTATTTTCTTTGGAGTGGAGAAGGCTGAGGTGAAAGCTTATAGAGGTATGGAAAATTATTAGTGGAATAAACAGGGACATATAAAAAATTGTATTGTCCACAAGTTATACAAAACTAAATGCCTTGCTTTAGGATATCGTATGAGCACTAAGTTTTGGTTTTAGGATACCATGAGACAATGAAAGCAAGGGACCTAGTGTGGAGTTGCAGAATCATACAGCATGATACAGCAGACTTTACAGCACATTATCTTGCACTAAAAGTTAGTCTCTTTATCATGTATTCATACACTGTGGAATGCCAGAGTGTAATTATGTATTGTCTTTCCACTGACTGGTTAGCACGCAACAATAAAACAAAAAGCTTTTCACTGTTCACGTGACAATACACTAAAATAAAGTAAACAGCCCTTCGGCCCCACAGGTCAATGCCGACCAAGATGCTCTATGTAAGCTCATCCCAAGTGCTTGTGCATGACATTAGAATGAATAGGTATTTGATGGCCAGGATAGGCATGTTGGACCGAGGGCTTGCTTATGTGTTGTTACTGGTTATTGCACAGGCACTATAACGCTTACTTACTTGAAAAATATTCTACTCATAGTGATTTACATGAAATTATGCCGGCTTAATTAGATTTTAGAACCTGTTAACTGGATATTTAACATCAATGCTATCATTAAAATATAACATACCTTTGCTTATTGTAAATGCTTGTGGAAGGACTTTCTGCTTTGGCACAGCCATGGCCCTGAGACAGCAATAATGATCGGCGGAAAACACTATTGGGTGAAGAAAAATTGGAAGCTTGTTCCATTAAATTATCCTGAGCTTCTTTGTGAATTGCGGCATTATCAATTTGGCCTTCAGGACATTCACTCGAAAATTCCCTACATATATTAGTCTCCAATAAAGCTGGTACATCAGGGTCCTGCAAGAGAGAGGAGCTATTACCCTGACCAACATTCTCCTCAGATGGTTCTCCACTTTGTGTGTTTTCAGTACTGGTACTTCCAGTAGTAACATCATCAATATTATAGTGTATAGCACTCCCATCAACCTAAAGAGTTCAAGAAAAACACATATCATTAACAGGGCCAAAGCAGCTATGCAGTGTAATATAATGCAATAACAGTTAAATGCATTAAAAGCATTGTATATATTTAGTTTAAAATAATATCTGGATTGAAATGTTACATACAACAGGTTAGAGTGTCCCTCACACACAATGAAACATTTGACAGTGATTTTCCATGCGCATCACGGTGCAGGCTCGAAGGACCAAATGTCCTCCTCCTGCACCTATTTTCTATGTTTATATGCAAAAACATGAAGCGAGGATAGCATACATGGGTGACCTCAATCATTAAGGGCCTGACCCACTTTCCCGAGTTATTCACAAATTCTGCCGTGTCTTCCCCTTGATTCAAACTCGCAGAATGTTCGTAACGAGTCCGTCAGAGTCCGTAGATATA
Organism: Raja brachyura; assembly: GCA_963514005.1. The sequence continues at coordinate 17,702,268 of OY740783.1, forward strand.
TCGTAGCGGCTCGTTATGCCAGCCGTAGGTACTCGGGGCATCAGGTAAGTTGCAATTTTCCTCCCGTCTATTTTTTTTTTACTCGTGGACATTTCTTCTAAGGCTGGATAGAACGTCCCGACTTACCTGATGCCCCGGGTACCTACGGCTGGCATAACGAGCCGCGATGATATATCTACGGCCTCCTACGGACTCGTTACGAACATTCTGAGAGTTTGAATCAAGGGGAAAACTCTGGAGAATTTGTGAATAACTCGGGAAAGTGGGACAGGCCCTTTAGGCAACAGCCTACTGATTCTTCTCCTGTGAGATTATTCACATTTACACATTTGGCACTAAATTTGGGCCATGCAGAGGAATACAGATCAGGTTAGCTTGAATAAATCCTGCATGTGAACTATCTAAAATGATCAGTGTTTAGTCTAGTTTAGTTATAGAAACATATAAAATTATAAAAGAACTGGACAAGGTCGATGCAGGAAAAATGTTCCCATTGTTGGGGGTCCAGAACCAGGGGCCACCGTCTAAGAATAAAGGGGAGGCCATTTAAAACTGAGATGAGAAAAAACTTTTTCACCCAGAGAGTTGCGAATGTGTGGAATTCACTGCCACAGAAGGCAGTGGAGGCCAATTCACTGGATGAATTTCAAAGTGAGTTAGATAGATCTCTAGGGGCTGGCGGAATCAAGTGATATGGGGAGAAGGCAGGCACGGGTTATTGATTGTGATTGATCAGCCATGATCACAATGAATGGCGGTGCTGGCTCAAAGGGCCAAATGGCCTCCTCCTGAACATATTTTCTATGTTTCTATGCTTCTAGTTTAGAGATCGAGTGCGGAAACAGTCCCTTCGGCCTACCAAGTCCACGCCGACCAGTAATCCCTGCACACTAACACCATCCTACACACACTGGGGACAATTTGCATTTATACAAAGCCTACAAACCTGTACATCTTTGGAGTGTGGGAGGAAACTGGATCACCCAGCGAACACCCACGCAGGTCAAGGGGAGAACGTACAAACACCTTACAGAGTAGCACCCGTAGTCAGGATCGAACCCAGGTCTCTGGCGCTGTGAGGCAGCAACTCTACCGCTGCACCACCGTGCCGACCTCGTGACACCGTGATTACATCCAAATTTTCGTGGGTATGAATTTGATCAAAGCAATGCAGAACTGCCAAGACTGGCGGTCTCACGGGGATAATCCCATTTGCCCACATTAGGAGTATATTCTTCTTTACCTTACATATTTACGTTTCCGTCTAAATGACTCTGAAATGTAATAATTGTGTTTGACTTCACCATCGTCATCTGGCAGTGTGTTCCAGATATCAACTGCTCTCTGTGCAAAAAAGATACTCCCTAAACTTCCTTTAAAACTCCTTTCTCTGATCTTAAATGAATGTCCTTCTGTTTATGACACACCTGCCTTGAGGGGAAAAAAAAGTCTGTCTATTCTATTTATGCCTCTTATAACTTTATATACTTTTATCAGGTCATCCTCAGTCTCCTTCATTCCAATGTAAAAATGCCTTCCCTAACAAATTTCCTCCCCATAACTAAAATCTTCCAGTCCAAGCAACATCCTGTATTTAGCCTTATTTTGGAACACCTTACCTGATTTACAACCATACAATTGGCATAAATTTCTTCTCTGCCATCTAACGTGTAAGAAAGCCGTGCTGGAAGGGTAGATGGTTGTGGTTTTGACCTTTTTAAGAATTCCTGTGAAGTATGTTTGCATTCTGTGACAATAAAACAAACACAAATATTAAATATTTAAAAACGGGCGATTAAATCAACTGAAACCATTACTCTCCCCTCTCAAAGAAACCGTTGAGGATCTGAAATGAACATTTGGCAACGTTTCAATAATCAAGCGGACCAAAATTGGGCTAAAAAAAATACCAATCCACACATTCATTAGCATTTAAACAGAGCATCATTAAGGCAAATGTTCATCAAATGCTGAATATACTTTGGATTTTTAGGAGGAATGTTTGATAGAGTACAAACAAAATATGTAGGAAGGAACTGCTGATGTTGGTTAACACCGAAGATAGACACAAGTTGCTGAAGTAACTTAGCTTGACGCAGCATCCCTGGAAAGATGGAATGGATGATGTTTTGGGTCAAGATCTTTCTTCAGACTGAGAGTCAGGGGAGAGGGGAACTAGAGGTATCATCGGTTGCATAAAACATGACTTGTTCTTCCAGTCAGAGCTCGCTTCTTTAGTCACAGGGTGGTGAATCTGTGGAACTTATTGCCACAGAAGGCCGTGGAGGCCAAGTCAATAGATATTTTTAAGGCAGAGATAAAGATTTGATTAGTACAGGTGTTGGGAGTTATGGGGAGAATGGGGTTAGAATGGAGAGATAGCTCAGCCATGATTGAATGTTGCAGTAGACGATGGGCTGAATGGCCTAATTCTGCTACTATCTCTTATGACCGCCCCCTTAGTCTGTTGGGGACTGGGATGGTTTTTCATTTGCACATAATTTGAGTATATCCTGCCTTCACCTATTGCATTCTGATGAGAAAATGTCCGTGCTTTCTGAGAGAAGCTGGCACATTTTTATCTTGCCTGGGATTTGTTTGCTGCAGAAAGTGGCAACTCTGTATTACAAGTCAAGTTTATTCGTCACATACACATACGGGATGTGCAGTGAAATGAAAAGTGGCAGTGCCTGCGGACTTTGTGCAAAAAACAAACAAACAAACAACCAACAAACAGTAATGTCAACACTCAGATGGGGAATAAAAACCCAACAAAAGCTCCTTTTACCTCAGTATGTTGGATACGGGATACCTTCATGCTAGATTCAGATTACTCTTATTGTATTAGAGTAACGATTTTACATAATAATGGCGAGTTGCACTGATCCACAATCCACTCATATGTTATCAATGATTTTATGAAGATGCTTTGACATGTAATTTTAGAATGCTTTAACAAATATGCCTCTGAGGTCCATTGGAGGAGTATCTATAGTTCAGTGATGCGCCATGGAAATAGGCCCTTCAGCCCAATTATTCCACACCAACCATCGATCACTCGTTCACACAAGTTCAACGTTTTCCCACTTCCACTTCCTACACAGGTGGGGCTTTTTTTGTAGTTGCAGAAGCCAATTAAAGAACAGGCTGATCATTATCACAATACTGGTGATCTTCACAATGAAATCCAACTATAGTTGTCAGATAATTCTAGCCATCTTTCTCAAAAATGCCAATGCTGTATTTGACCAATTTAATGATCAGGAATTCCCACAACTAAATGGCCACGGCCCACATGGAGTTCAAGAGGCACAGTGCAGCACCATTCCCCACCCTTACAAACCATGGGTGCATGGGTGTAATGAAAGTTGAACATTTGCTCAATCATATCACAACGTGTATAATGTAATGATTGTACATTGCTGTTAATCAAATTATTGTGATAAAACTATGCTGCTGGTTTTTGGTTTCTGAGCCACCCAGGTGATACTTAAATCGATTAGATTAAACAAAAAGTTTAATTATTAATCACTGCTGAAAGGAGTGCTGAAATAAACTTTCGTTAGAATTGATACAATGTTAACCAGAATTGTACAACGTGATCTACCTGGGGCTTAACTAGCGTTTTATACTATTCTAACATGGCTCCCTACACTTATATCCTAAGCCAATTAAGCAAAGAATCACAGAAGCCATTTTATCATCATCTGCTCAGTTTCGGGATCAATGGAAATTCACTCCATGTTCTCTTTGTTCCCCAGCATCGATTGCTGCATCAACATAATGTGTATCATTTTTTTGTAACGATTCATGAGAAACTTCCAAATATGACATTTGGTCCCCTCAGCTAATTCATTGGTACACTCTATGAATGGATGGAACCCAAGCACCTTTCCCTATGGTACTCCACCAGTTTGGTGCAGCCTGCCAATGATGAGAAAAAATACTTTACTTTCATTCTTGCTTTCATTCCGTTAACCAGTTCTCAATCCATGCAAATATATTAGCCCAGTTGCATATAATCTAACCTTATTGACCAACTTCTCGTTCAGAATCCTTTTGAACATCGGCATACATCACACCCTCAAGTCACATCCACAAAAACACCAATTAGATAAACACGAGTTCCCTTTCATTAATCCATACTGGATCTGCTCAATCCTATTCTCTTAAGAGATATTCTGCTGCTACATCCATTATTGGTGGCAGTTGTTATTGATTCCATTATACTGCCATTGGTCTGACAGGAAAATAGTTTGTTTTTTTCTCTCCCTTCATAAAGCTTCGGGGCAATATTAGGCCATTCGGCCCATCAAGTCTACTCCGCCACTCAATCATGGCTGTCCTAACCCCATTCTCCTGCCTTCTCCCCATAACCCCCGACACCCGTACTAATCAATCCTTCAATCCACAGGAACAAATGCAAATATCTGGAAGTAAAATGACCAATGCAGTCCTTACTCTTACTCCATTGCCATGTTTTCAAAGTTCTCTGATGTAGATCTATGGAGTTTCTTAAGAATTAAATTCAAAAGTAAAATATTAATAATTTAATATGATTTTTTTTTAAATGCTTGCATGAAAGATTTAATATAACAGATTTCTAGGAATTGGATCATTCAAGAGATGGTACTATTCTCCATAGCATTCTTTAACAGAAGGTTGGGGATCATGACAGAAGTCTCATCGTGGCGATACCCAGAAACGACAACACGATGCACTCTGTGACGCGTCGGGCGACCAATTTTGTCAACATGTCGGATGACGACAGAAGCCAACGGCGAGTAATACGTCATCTGACACACGAGCGAACGAAAGAAGGTTAATTTGCTGCTTTTGTGCATATACTGAATTTTTAAATGGCAGATGTACAAGAAGGGACAGAGCCGCCTGTACTTTTTGAGAAGGCTCTGCTCCTTCAATGTCTGCAGTGAGATGCTGCAGATATTCTACCAATCGGTGGTAGCCAGTGCCATCTTCCTCGCTGCCGTGTGCTGGAGGCTGCGGACGCCAATAGGATCAACAATCTCGTCAGGAAGGCTGGCTGAATCCTGTTGGAGTCATGCGAGGTGGTCTTGGAGGGGATGATGCTCCTCAAACTGCCAAGCATCCGGGGCAATACAGCTCACCCCCTCCATGACACACTGGTCAACCTGAGGAGCACCTTCAGCAACAGACTGGTTCCACCAAGATGCAGGACAGAACGCCACAGGAGATCCTTCTTCCCTGTGGCTATTGCACTGTACAACGCCTCCCACCTCTGTCGTGGGGTAGACTGAGACCGACTCCCCTCTCCCCCTTCCCAATCTTTGCACTTCCCCAATCCTTTCCACTTGTCACTTTAATTTCATGTTTCATGTATTTTGTGTTTTTATGACCGTTGGCAGATCAATTTCCCTCCTGGGATAAATAAAGTTCTATCGTATCGTATCGTGCCCAGTGATTAAAGGAGCAACTGTGAATATCAATCTACTTGTATATTCCCTTTTATTTTTATGAGACTCCTAATTAATTTCCCAGTCTTAAAATAGTTTATGGACGTCATGTCATGATCAAAACTTTAGCCAAATAGCTTTTGATAGAATGATGTAACAATCTCAATAAAGTTAATCATTGCTAATTACAAACCTGCACATTGTAATTGCATGCTACATTTATAATAATAAAATTGTCTGTATTTCTAATAAGAGATCTAATGTTTAATTGTACAAATAACTATGCAGCTTATGAGTTATTTGATAACATCATGTAATCCAGTGAAACAATTGTGCTGTTATTGAGTCCAATTATGGATTGGAAGAAGACATAATAAAAACTAAATGGGACAATGTTAATAGGTTTGTAGATAAAAAGTAATTTGAAGGTATATGTATGTAATGGCCCCGTCCCACTTAGGCTATTTTTAGGCGACTGCCAGCGACTGTCATAGTCGTAGCGGATCGCCGAAAAACCAGCGACTGGACCCCCCTTCGACATAAAATTTGAAATAAAATCATTTCTTTAACAACAAAAAAAAACGAAGTCATCACCGGCGACAACCTACGCCACCTGGCGACAACCTACGTTAACCTGGCGACAACTACGACAGCACCTACGTCAGGAGAAGTCAAGCTACGCTCATTGGCGTCAAACCCACTGTCACCGACTGTCTCCGAAAAATGTTCAACATGTTGAAAATCCAGCGGCGATCAGAAAAACGCTACCACTCTTTGGGCGACTGAGGAGGCGACTCACGATCATAGAGACGACCACCCGGCGACTATGTGGCGACAGCTTAGTCGCCTGTAGTTGCCTAAAAAATCGCCTAAGTGGGACATGCCAATTACTCTACAAAGGTTGAGTTGAGATGGCTGTTGAAATATAATATTTGGTTAGCATCCGTTGGTTAGCATCCAAATTTCATAAGTGGTGCATATTGCATTACAATATCATATTGTATTATTAGTGCATGCGCTAATAATGCAACATGATATTGTAATGCAATATCCTTGCTGTAGTAACTCAGTGGGTCAGGCAACATCTCTGGAGGACATGGGTAGGTGACATTTCAGGTTGGGATACTTCTTCTGATTGATTATATGGGAGGCAGTAAGTTGGAGAGTTGGACGGAAAGTTGGCCGAAGATGGTGAGGTGCAGGCGGGACAAAGCCAGGCGAGTGTGATGTTGACAAAATGTGTATGAAGGAACTGCAGATGCTGGCTTAAACCAAAGATAGACACAAAATGCTGGAGTAACTCAGCGGGCCAGGCAGCATCTCTGGAGAAAAGGAATGGCTGACATTTCTGGTTGGGACCCTTCTTTAGACATGTTGAGATTTATTCAATCTTCAGCCAGGACAACTGAATGAATTTTTCAATGACATTTCTTGAGTGGCCAAGTCAATCACCCGATCTGAACCCAATTGAGCATGCCTTTTATATGCTGAAGAGATAACTGAAAGAGACTAGCCCCCCCCAAAACATGCATAAGCTAAAGATGGTTGCAAAACATGCCTGGCAGAGCATCACCAGCAAAGACAGCCAACAACATGTCCATGAATCGCAGACTTAAAGCAGTCATTGCATGCAAAGGATATGCAACAAAATACTAAACATGACTACGTTCATTTACATGACATTGCCGTTTCCCAAACATTATGGTGCCTTGAAATGGGGTGACTATGTATAAACACTGCTGTAATTTCTGCATGGTGAAACCAAAATGTATAAAAATGGCCTTTATTAAAATCTGACAAGGTGCACTTTAACCACATGTGATTTTTTTTCTATTACAAATCTCAAATTGCGGAGTACGGGAAAATTAAATAAATGATGGGTCTCTGTCCCTAACATTGTGGAGGACACTGTAGGTCCTTGAAAGTGGCAATATAGGTGGATATGATAGTCAAGACATTTTTTTGGTACATTGGCCTTCGTCAGTCAGGATATTCAGTATAGAAGTTGGGATGTTATCGTACAGTTCTACAAGACTTTGCTGAGGCCACATTTGTGGTATTGTGTTCGTCCTGCCTACTTGGACACACTAGAGGCAGGAAACATGTTCCCGATGTTGGGGGAGTCCAGAACCAGGGGCCACAGTTTAAGAATAAGGAGTAAGCCATTTAGAACGAAGACAAGGAAACACTTTTTCTCACAGAAAGTGGTGAGTCTATGGAATTCTCTGCCTCAGAGGGTGGTGAAGGTAGGTTCTCTGGATGCTTTCAAGAGAGAGCTAGATAGGGCTCTTAAAAATAGCGAAGTCAGGGGATATGGGGAGAAGGCAGGAATGGGGTACTGATTGGGCATGATCAGCCATGATCACATTGAATGGCTCGAAGGGCCAAATGGCCTACTCCTGCACCTATTGTCTATTGTCTATTGCTATACGAAGAATGTTGTTAAGCTGGGAAGAGTGCAGAAAAGATTGAGTCCAAAGAAGGGTTTCCACCCGAAACGTTGCCTATTTCCTTCCCTCCATAGATGCTGCCTCACCCGCTGCGTTTCTCCAGCGTTTTTGTCTGAAGAAATGATTCGCAAGGTTGTTGGCAGGACTTGAGTGCCTGAGCTATCCGGAGAGGTTGGGCAGATTAGGAATTAATTCCTTGGATTGCAGAAGGATGAGGGGTGATCTTATAGAGTTTTTTTACCTAGAGTAGGGGAATCAAGAACCAGGGAACATAGGTTTAATGTGAGAGGGGAAAGATTCAGTAGGAACCTGAGTGGCAACTTTTTTTATACAGATGGTGGTGGGTATGAGCTTCCAGTGGAAGTGGTGGCGGCAGGTTCGTTGGTATCATTTAAAAATAAATTGGATAGGCATATGGATGAGAAGGGTATGGAGGGTTATGGTATGAGTGCAGGCAGGTGGGACTAAGGGAAAAAAGTTGTTCGGCACGGACTTGAAGGGCCGAGATGGCCTGTTTCCGTGCTGTAATTGTTATATGGTTATATGGTATACAAAATGAGCTGTTAGAAGAGGCAGATACTATATCAGCATTTAAACAAAATGTGGACAGGTACATGTATAGGAAATGTTCAGAGAGATATTGTCCAAATGTGGACAGGTGGGCTAGTCCAGACTGGACATGTTCATCGGTGTGGGCAAGCTGGAACGAAGGGCCTGCTTCATACTATGACTTCAATGACCCTGTTCACATTCAGATTAGCTTACTGTTCTATACACCAGGGTGCACTGAAAACCCTTCCTCATATGAAGCTCGCAGAGTACCCTGGAGAGGAAAAGACAACAAAAAGTAGTAAACACTGCCCAGTCCATCATCGGCTCTAACCTTCCTTCCATCGAAGGGATTTATCGCAGTCGCTGCCTCAAAAAAGCTGGCAACATCATCAAGGACCCACACCACCCTGGCCACACACTCTTCTCCCTGCTACCTTCGGGTAGAAGGTACAGGAGCCTGAAGACTGCAACAACCCGGTTTAGGAATAGCTACTTCCCCACAGCCATCAGGCTATTAAACGTGGCTCGGAACTCTGAATATTAATATCCCTCCATCTGTTATTTGCACTTTATTAATTTATTAATTCATGTGTGTATTTACGTATATAATCGTAGTCAATGCCTACTATGTTCTGTTGTGCTATGCAAAGAAAGATTTTCATTGTCCTGTCAGGGACACATGACAATAAACTCTTTTGACTTTGACTTTGACTTTTGAGTAATGGTAAGTGCAATAATAAATACAATGACATATGCCAAACAGCAGAATGGTGCAAGATTGTGGAACAATCTGAAATAGGAGGAAAAAAAGAAATAAATAATAACAGAAAAACTGAATGAGGTAGAGGTAAGAATAAGAATACGTGGCAGCACCACCAGGTAGGGGTGTGAAAGCGGTGCAACAGTGGGGATAAAGCTGTTTTTAAAAGTGGACATCCAGGATTTCAAGATCCTGTATCTTTCGTAGAAGGTAGAGTATAGAACAGGTAGTGCTCAAGTTCACAGGCATCCCTGACGATACTTCCAACCTTTCTGATACAACACAACATGAAGATGGACTGTATGGAAGGATGTGATCATAAGAGCTGTGTTCACCACCCTCTGCAACAAGTTCAAGCAGTCAAGTTGCCATACCAGGTTAAGATACATCTGGTCAGAATACCTTCTAAAGCGTATCTGTAGAAGTCCGAGAGAATCGCATGACATGCTGAATCTTCTCAGATACCTGAGAAAGTAAACTCTGATGTGCTTTCTTGATCACCGCAGCAGTGTGAGGGGGCCAGGTTAGTCTGCTGGTGATAATAATATCTAGGAATTTGAATTTGTTGACCATCTCTCTACATTTGTGCGCATGTGTTGAATCCCTCATTTACTTAGGTCTGCAACCAACCTTTTAGTCTTGATGACGTGAAAGACTAGATCAGGGTGACTTTGGTTCGAGAGTGGAGATGAGATGAGGAAGATTGACCAAGTTTCTGTTTTCAGACCAGTGGATTAACTCCATCCCAGCAGGAAGTTTATTGGTGAAGTGCTGTATTGCGGCAAGAAACATATTAGTCCAAATTCACAGCCTTGCTTAGTTTCAGTCTACACTGCGATTAGATTTGGAGTGAAAGCATCAGTCAGGATTAAGGCTTGAATGTCTTCTTGTGGCAGATTTACAATGGTAATGATTTTCAGAGGGCAGCAAATCTGAAAGGATTATCCAAATCCTTTTTTGTTTGAAGTTGAGAAAGACTACGTTGTGAAGTTGGTGTTTTCCACTATATTTGTCTTAAGACTCGGCAAGATAGATGTTTGGAACTTTGATGGCATTGTCAGCACTGAAGAATACACATTCCAGTGAGTTACTGACCTCTTGCTCTGTTTTCACAGTCATTTGTACTCCAGGTCACATTGTTTTGTTGGCCTTGTGCCTTCAAATATCTGTATATCTGTTTTATTTTCTTCTCTTCCCCGAGCTGTAAATTCTTGGTTTTCAGTCCAAGAGTGCTTTCCATTTGTGGTTAATGCAATCATGAATCACTTGGACAGTTCATTTAAAGCAGCCTCAGTGTCTCTTGGCAGAGAAGACATAGTCTCTTAGTTCACGGGTGCTAACCTTGATCAACTGCGGAGCAAGTGCTTCACCGTGGACTCCTGGTGGTGGGTAGTTGTCAGGAATTCTATTAGATTTTGAGCGATCCCTGACACAATTACCCAATATATTCACCTGGGTAAATTCAATGCCAAAACCGAGATGGACACCAGCCTCTAAAAAGGCACAAGTGGTGAAGAAGGTAGGGAAGCCACGTCCAGTGAAGTTTTGTTCCAGCTAAAATTCTTGGCACACAAATGACCAAAAACCTACTTTGTCAGAGGGAAACATTACTTTGTTATGCCTTGAAGTTTATCTACCAGGTAAAGAATGGAGCCAGCACTTTGTGTCTTAGTTCTTTTTTAATAGCTCCATCTATTAAAATGGCTTCCAGAGGCATCTCATTCTGCAACTGCTCCTGCAGACTTCTCATTGTAGAAGACTGGATACAAGTATTTAGTCCTGGCTTAATGCTCAAAAACATCAGCGTCCAAGTGAGGGACTGCAAGGATGCCCATGCTGATGGCTGCTAGACTAATCACAGTTCAGTATATATTTGTCGCATCTAACAGTCTGTATCCCAAATGGCCAAAGCCATAGTACTTCTGGCACTGGGAAAGCCGTGATACATAATACAAAGGCTCTGGGTATTAGTCAGTGCCTAATGACATGACATGCTGTATCAACAACTGGTCCAGAGGGAAGTCCCTTGTCCATAACCTCATGACCTGTGCAGATCAGACAGCAGTGTTTAGTTTAATTTAGTTTAGAGATACAGCACGGAAAGAGGCCCTTCAGCCTAGCGAGTCCGCATCGACCAGTGCTCCTCACACATTAACACTATCCTACACACTAGGGAAAATTTTTTACATCTATACCAAGCCAATTAACCTACAAACCTGTATGTCCTTGGAGTGTGAGTGGAAACCGAAGATCTCGGAGAAAACCCACGCAGTCACAGGGAGAACGCACAGACAGCATCCATAGTCAGGATTGAACCTGGGTCTCTGGCGCTGTAAGGCAGCAACTCTACCGCTGCGCCACCACGCTGCCATGCCGCAGTGGTGTTCACAGACATCTTTAACCTCGCACTACTCCATTCTCAGGTCCCCACCTGCTTCAAAGAAGACCACTATCATCCTGATGTCAGAGTAAAATATGGTCGTGTGCCTTCATTGCCACCGTACAGTAGCTCTGACATTCACCATCATGAAATGTTTCGAGAGACTGGAGATAGTGCACATTAACTCCGGCGTCCCAGACAGCCTCGATTCACTGTGGTTTGCTCACCATCGCAACAGGTCCACAGCAGATGCCACCTCCTTGGCCCTAAACTTACCTCTGGAACACCTAGACAACAAGAACTCCCACAGAGGACTGCATTTCATCGACTATCGTTCTGCCTGCAACACCATAATACCATCCAAACTCCTGTACCTAGGAATCTGCTCCCCCCTTCCTCCTCATCCACTGGTTTCTCGTTTTTCTGACCCACAGATCTCAATCAGTGAAGCTAAGTGGCAACACCTCCCCCGCAATAATTGTCAACAAGTGCCCCACAAGGATCCGTTTTCAGTCCCCTCCAATACAGTACTCTCTATACACTTACGACTGTATGGCCAAATTCAGCTCTCATTCTAACTCCAAGTTTGCAAACAACACAACAAGCACATGTTGAACTACATTATATTCACTGGAATTTAGAAGGATGAGAGGGGATCTTATGGATACATATCGGCTAGATGCTGGCAAAATGTTCCCAGTGTTGGGGGAGTCCAGAACCAGAGATCACAGTTTAATGTCTTTCCTCATCTCAATCCTAAATGGCAGGCCATTTAGGACTGAGATGAGGAAAAACATTTTCAGCCAGAGAGTTGTGAATCTGCGGAATTCTCTGCCACAGAAGGCAGTGGAGGCCAATTCACTGGATGTTTTCAACACTGAGTTAGATAGAGCTCTTATGGCTAACGGAATCAAGGGATATGGGTAGAAAGCAGAAACAGGGTACTGATTCTGAATGATCAGCCATGATCATATTGAATGGCGGTGCTGCCTCAGAGGGCCGCATGGCCTACTCCTGCACCTATTGTCTATGTTTCTATGTTTCGACTACAAGCACATGTTGAACTCAGCAGAACCATATATAGTCCCAGCGAACATTTGCTGGAATTAACATTAAACAGCCAGTCAATCACTAATCTCCAATTGAAGTTAGTTTTGGAAAGCTGGAAAGTAATATAACAGCAAGATCGCAGTCCATTAACGGACATGAGGCACTTTCTAGTATGAAACCCTGTGGGGTCACATTCTAATGAAGTCATCCTAAGCTACAGCAAATGTAATCATGCAGAGCAGACCATAAAAGATCCTGGACTATTAAAACAAGTATGCATATTCAGTAAAATAGCACTGTGTTCTTTCCTATTCTTCCGTGTTAACAATCTTTCAGTTCTGGCTTCAGTAATGGTAAATACCCCCCCCCCCCTTAGGTCTAATTAAAATGCTTGCACAGCACTAACAGTGTATGACAATTTGCTGCTGAATTTTAAAAAAATGGTCACTTTGCCTTTTTCTCTGACAGAAGGTGTGAAGACTTTTCAGTTAATAGGTGACCGATGCTTTAGAATAACAGACTCGCAGGGAAAGCACGGTTTGACACTGTGCTGTACTCCTTTTGTAATAAATCGTTTACACAAAAGATGGTGCAGATTGTGCGCAGCAATGCAATGACACAGGTTCTGGTAAAAAATATCTACCTGACAATTGGAGAGAATTAAAGTCCAATTGTTTCACCCTTATTTTCATTCACCAGTGAGGGCACCCCTCCTGTTCCAGACAGGTGTCTCAATCAGATTAGAAAGCACTGAGAAATTTGGATGCAAGGTTTAGGGCACTTAGTCCAAAATCGAACTTAATGAGGAATATGGTAGCCAATTCCACTGCCACCGATGGAGTGTTAAGATCAAGCTGCATAGATCTATTGGCTGTAGACTCTGAATGGTTCAGTGTAATAAAATGTTCACGCAATTCTACATGGGTCTCAAAATAAGAAACTGATTAACTGGCATAGGAGATAGATAACATGTTCTTATTATGCACTTAAAATACAACACTGCAAATGTATTCCTATACCATGGAACCAACAACAACAGCAACTCTGTTGAACATGGATAGGTGATATTTCGGGTCGGGACCCTTCTTCAGACTGAACAACAGCAGAAGTACCCAGTTTAAACATGTTCATCATATTACGTCATTAATCCTAGGAGAATTCTCCCAGGTTGTTCATTTTTAAATGATAATACAGTAAGCAACTGTTGAACTTTAAAGCTGATCAGAAGGCGATGACACTTACTGAAAGCATCCACATCTTGCTGCCTGCAGCTAAAATATATCACAGCAACCTTTTGCACTATTCTGTTTTCTGAAGCAATTAACAGTCTCTGAGACATGCAGTATAGGAAGGAACTGCAGGTGCTGGTTTATACCGAAGTAACTGGGGTAACTTAACGGGTCAGGCAGCATCTCTAGAGAAAAAGGACGGGTGATGTTTCAAGTCAGAACTCTTCTTCAGATCCTTCCCCACCATTTACACAATCTTGACTTTCATTAGAATACCAGCAAATTTAGATGCGTGGTTTGTGGCACTTAGTCCATGCTGTCCAAAACCTAAACTTGGCCAACTGCTGAAATGTATCATTTAACAAAAAAAATACCAATGCATACTTAAAGACCGTGGCTCATTTGGTAGCACTCTTTCCCCAAAGTCAGAAGGTAATGGATTCCAATTTCACTCCAGATGCTCATGCACAATAATCAAAGCTGAAGGCAGGACTGTGAGATACATTGGTACAGCTGTCATTTGATCAGATGATAAACCATGATTCCTCCACTCTTTCAGCTGGATATAAAAGCCACTACTTTGCAAAAATGCCAGGCGATTAACCCTGGTTTATTTAGCCCATATTTAGGTTTAAATAATAAAAATAACTAAAACAGATTTTCTGGTCACGTCACACACACTGTTCTCTGCAAATGGTTTCCAACATAAATTCAGACACTTCCAAAAAAGACTTTGCTGGCAGGAAAGCACTTTGGGAAATGTTGACGGCATGTAAAGCACTATATAAATGCACGTCTTTCTTCAAACACCGGAGCAAGCAACTGGAAGGCACACGTGGTTAGGGAAAACAATGGGAGTCTTTAAAATCTCTCTGAATTAATTCTAATCACAGTATTTGGAGTTTATAAAGTTGTCCTTTAAAATAAGATTCTCACAGCTGTAACCACCTTATTGATCAGCAATAATGTATGAGACACAAGTGAAAAAAGTCTGTAATTTGGCTTGATGCTTCCTCTTTTACTCTCTCAAGGAGAAACAAAAAGACAGCTTGAAAACTAAAAGTTTAATTGTATTTAAAGAAAAAGTAATTGGATTTAACTTCTACCTTGTTTGGATGCCCTGCGTCGAATCCTCATCTTAGGAAAAGACGGCCAGGAGTAATTGAAAGGGGAATCTGAGTCTGAATCCATTTAATGGCTTGGAGTGAAAACGACAGAATGAACGGATATACTCGAGCAGGATTTTGGTGTGCACACAAGTGACTCAAGTCTAGCTGTGATGCGAAATAAAAGAATGAAGGAGGCTGGGATCAAATTGCCCAGTAACCCAAGGGAGGGTGTAGCAGTAACATTTTTGGTCTCTTCGGGCAATCAGGCATGTAGATGGGTTGTAAATAACAAGGCAGAACTCAATGCAAAACCAAGAAATGTGTGTGGAGCTGCACCCACTATCCATGTGTATGTGGAAGGTCAGCATAAGCCCATAAATCATTAACTCACCTTTTCATTTCTATGCAAATACATCTCCATTGGAGACCTGCCTTGTGAGGGAAATCTTAAATCAGAAGCTAAGCAATAGCAAAAAATAATAATTTCCACTCCTGCCGCAAAATAAAATAGTTTAAAAAGTTTTCCTTTCTTACAGAAAAAGTAAACGAAACTCAACTTAAGTAATTACTTACAAGAAAGTATGTAAATCACATATTTACGTAACTGTGTCTGTGACCTGTTGATAGGAAGTTCAAGGCATAGGTTAAACAAATAATCTCAACTTCTCATTAGGGACTGGCAATCCTTTGCTGGACCTGCCTGAGCCCTTTGTTGAACCAGACACTCACAAACACCGGCCAATGCACAGAACCGGCAGCTGAAACAAACAAGTGACATCTCCACACCGAACCTGACCACTCAAAATCTGAAGATCGGTACATTTACCTCCACAAGCGTTCAACTTTTGAGAGCAAGATTTTTAAAGATCAGTGACAAGCTTATGTTCTTTTATGTATATTCCATATTACACAAAATGAGAGAACTGCAGGATTTTACAAGTCTGGCACCTTTACAATGCTAGTCTAACCTCACTGCACTGCACAATGAAGCTAGTGACCACTTTAAAACAAATCCTCCATTCTTACAGTGTGTCCTGAACAACTTGCTGGCAATTAGGATTCAGCTTGCACTCGTTACCCTCCCCCAGGATATTTTTCCAGAATTGTTTTTGCGTCTAATCGTGGTCACACATTGGTAATCGCAGAATAATTTGTACAGCATTCGTTAGACTTGACAGAGTTTATTTTTAGTAAAGGGTAGAAGCACGTGCCGCGTGCTGTGTGTGCACTTGGAAGAAGCTGAGCAACAGGGAACGAACGTGTAGATTGGCTTAAATGTCAGCTTTTCAAAACTTTGACATTTGAGCTGGTTAACATTCCTCACTTCAGTTCAATTATTTTTCAACCCACTGCGGCATTCAGTAACACGTTGAAATTATTCATTAGTGAGCAGATTTCCTACTATACACACAGAACAGCCCAATATACTCCAATTCATTCAACGCACAAACTTCAGTAAACTATTAGACTATCTTGAAGATTACGCAAGTGCAAAAATATTTGAACATTATACGGTGAGCTGAAGACAAAAGCCCCTTTATGTGACATACGTGATGACAAAGGGCCAAATCAAGTTGGTTTTGGCCAGCAGTCCTCAAGGGAATAACCTGTGTTTAACCAGTTCCAGTTAAATAGTCTGTAGAAGGGTGGCACAGTGGACCATTTGCTGCCTTGCAGCACCAGGGACCCGGGTTCGATCCTGACTATGGATACTGTCTGTACTGAGTTTGTACATTCACCTTGTGACTGCATGGGTTTCTCCGGGTGCCCTGGTTCCCTGCCACACTCCAAAAACATACAGGTTTGTAGGTTAATTGGCTACTGTAAATTGACCCTAATGTGTGTAGGATAGCGCTAGTGTATGGGGTGATCGCTGGTCAGCACGGACTCAGTGGACCGAAGGGCCCGTTTCCACGCTGTATCTCTAAAGGGTCCCAACACAAAATGTCACCTATCATGTTCACCAGGGATGCTGCCTGACCTGCTAAGTTACTCCAGCACTTTGTTTTTTTTTTCTGTACACCAGCATCTGCTGTTCCTTGTTTCTACATTTTCCAGATAAATACGTGTTTGACTAAGTGGATCGAGAAAATTTGTTCCATTTGGTACAAGGGTCAAGAATCACGTTACGTACAATTAACATGATTAGCCATTAAACATTAAAAATTACACAAGGCAAAACATTAACACAGCCGGTGGCTGGGTCTGGAAAACACTGCCAAGGAGATAAAGATTCAGAGTTCAAAAGGAATCAGAACAAGTAATTGAAAAGGAAGAACTCCATGGCTAGACACAAAGTGCTGGAGGAACTCAAGCAGCATCTCTGGAGAGAAGCGTCATCTCTGGGTGACGTTTCAGGTCAGAGTTCCTCTTCAGACTGAAGAAGAATCACAAAGACCATGAAGAACCCCATGGCTTTGGAGAGTAGTTCTAGCTAGATTGCACTTGGATGAAGCTGCCATGGACTTGAATGCCCACATGGCTTCCTTTCTTGCTCTAATTATTCAATGATTCTGGGTGTTCCTGTCATCCCATTGAGACCTGGTCTCTGCTGAGGCCTTGCAACTTTTAGCCCAATTTCAGGGTTGGGGACGCTAAATGTTTGGACTTAGGCAGCAACAGGACATTAATACGGGTTTGTAAAGGGTCTAGGACCATGTCCAAGTTTGTGAATCAAATTGAGCATGATTTTGGTTCCATTAAGTAATCCACGTTGATAGTGCTTATTTCCCCAAGTCAAAGTCAAAGTCAAACTCAATTTTATTCGTCACATGCACCCGCAGGTGCAGTGAAATGAGCTTGTTGGACTTGACAAAACGTTCCACTATATACGAAATGTGTAGGATGGAACTGTAGGTGCTGGTTTACTCCAAAGATTGACACAAAATGCTGGAGTCCCTCCCCATCCTAGTTCTCGGACCAGTCTGACTGTCCTCCTGATTAAATTTTATCTTTATATGCCTCGTTGTCACCTTCCCCTCGGTAACAATGTTCCTTTCCAAATTTCCCTTGAGCTTCATCCCCTTTGATATCTCGTCTTCACACCTTACCCTTCCATATCTCAGTGTCTCCTTCTCCCCTGACTCTTAGTCTGAAGAAGGGTCTCGACCTGAAACGTCACCCATTCCTTTTATCCAGAGATGCTGCCTGTCCCGCTGAGTTACTCCAGCATTTTGTGTCCATCCACTATATAAGAATGTCACATGTCATTATCCCGTAAATGAAAAATTTCAAACCTAATTATTTAGCAACAGTTTAGCAGAAATGTGAGTTTGTCAACACAAGTTCAGTATCACTTTCAGAGTAACAAAGCAGTCATTGAGATAAATTATTTTGTTCACAGGTGTGCTCCATGCCCAACATCTTTAGTGCAGTAAGATAAATAGTGGAATAATAATGCAGTTGTTTTAGTCTGAGACCAATTTTGGGTTTAACCTCAACAGATTGTGATGAACACATGCCCGAGACAAAAGATGATGGACATTGGTTAAAGAGATTTGGCATGTACTGAACATTCTTAACAAACCTCTACAGGTGCACTGGAGACAGTATTCTGGCTGATTACTTCATGGAGAGGCATGACAACTCCAAGGCTCGGGAATACTAAAGTCTGGCTGCAGAGACTGTCGGAAACCTCCAGCGAGCACCATGATACCATCCAAGAGAGGACACGGTGGCGGGTGACCGAGGATGGGCCCCGAGGTGAGTGCTGGAGGTCGATCGAGGGTGCACCGACGAGAACAAAGAGGGACCCGGTGGGGGGGAGGGGAACGAAGAGGGACTCGGTATTGGGGGCGAGAACAATGAGGGACAATTTGGGGGCCATAATGAATAATTTGTAACTTTGTCAGCACTCTATACAAGGACTCTTTGCATAACTTGTGTATGGTGTACAAAACAATGAATTTCAGTGACATGCCACATGTGGTAACAGAATATCAATCACTTTTGCTGAGCAATCAGCTGTGTAGAGTTCCCCACTCTCTTCATTTACGATCGTATCATGCTCTCTTCTCATTTTTACCATCAGGCAGGAGGTACGGAAGCCTCAAACTCCCTCTCCACTAGCATGTGCAGGAACAGCTATTTTCCTACTACAATTCGATACTTGTACCACCTAATGCCACCATAAGCGACAAAGAGCACCATGATCATACCTTCTGAATTTTGTAGTTGGCAGGGCAGTACTCTGAATAACTCACAACTTGGACAATTTTACATTTTTATCGAGCCAATTAATCTACAAACCTGTGCGTCTTTGGAGTGTGGGAGGAAACCGAGGATCTCGGAGAAAACCCACGCAGATCATGGGGAGACTTACCCCCATCATCACCAAGTGCTTCGAGAGGCTGGTCCTGGCACACCTCAAAAGCTGCCTACCCCCCACACTGGATCCCTATCAGTTTGCCTACCGCAAGAACAGGAGTACGGAGGATGCCATCTCAACGGCACTTCACTCCGCCCTCTCCCACCTCGACAACAGAGACACTTACGTAAGAATGCTGTTCATCGATTACAGCTCAGCATTCAACACCATTATACCATCAAAATTGATCGCCAAACTCGGTAACCTGTGCATCGCTCCTTCCCTCTGCAACTGGATACTGGACTTTCTAACCAACAGACCCCAGTCTGTTAGGTTAGACAAACACACCTCTTCAACCCTCACCCTGAACACCGGCATTCCACAGGGCTGTGTGCTGAGCCCCCTCCTCTACTCCCTCTTCACCTATGACTGCACACCTGTACATGGTACTAACACCATCATCAAGTATGCAGATGATACAACGGTGATTGGCCTCATCAGCAACAACGATGAGTCGGCCTACAGGGAGGAGGTCCAGCACTTAGCAGCATGGTGCGCTGACAACAACCTGGCCCTTATCTCCAAGAAGACCAAGGAGCTCATTGTAGACTTCAGGAAGTCCAGGGGCGGCACGCACACCCCCATCCACATTAACGGTACGGAGGTGGAACGTGTTTCTAGCTTCAGGTTCCTGGGAGTCAACCTCTCCGACAACCTCTCTTGGACCCACAATACCTCAACTCTGATCAAGAAGGCTCACCAGCGTCTCTTCTTCCTGAGGAGACTGAAGAAGGTCCATCTGTCTCCTCAGATCCTGGTGAACTTCTACCGCTGCACCATCGAGAGCATCCTTACCAACTGCATCACAGTTTGGTATGGCAACTGCTCTGTCTCCGACCGGAAGGCATTGCAGAGGGTGGTGAAAATTGCCCAACGCATCACCGGTTCCTCGCTCCCCTCCATCGAGTCCGTCCAAAGCAAGCGTTGTCTGCGGAGGGCGCTCAGCATCGCCAAGGACCTCTCTCACCCCAACCATGGACTGTTTACCCTCCTACCATCCGGGAGGCGCTACAGGTCTCTCCGTTGCCGAACCAGCAGGTCCAGGAACAGCTTCTTTCCGGCGGCTGTCACGCTACTCAACAACGTACCTCGGTGACTGCCAATCACCCCCCCCCCCCGGACACTTATTATTATTTATTCAAATCATTTGCTGTGTCGCTCTTCCAGGGAGATGCTAAATGCATTTCGTTGTCTCTGTACTGTACACTGACAATGACAATTAAAATCTGAATCTGAATCTGAATCTGAGAACGTACAAATTCCATGCAGACAGCACCCGTAGGCAGCAACTCTACCGCTGTGCCACCGTGACTGCCATGATCAATATGATATGGTCAATAGGATCATCTCTTGCACTATCATGGAATTGTGTTTTAATGGTGTACTTTTGCACTAATGTAATCTTTTTATGCAATATTTTTTCTTGTTGCTGTCTTGTAGAATTTGTGTGTAATTGATGTATAATTTATCTTTTTGTGTGTTGTCTGAGTCTTTATGCCTGTGATGCTGAGATTGTGCCAGTACCTCACTACATACGACAACAAACTCGATTCAACTTAACTTGATTCCTATCAGTCGGCAGGGTCAGCTGACTCCTTGGCAGATGCTCTCCATTATCAATCGGGTACAGGGCAATGGGAGACATTCTTAAAAAAGAAAAGCTCTCCCTACTGGCATCACCAGACGAGTCTCTTTCTAAATGATTTGGCTTTGCATAGGATCAAAATCAATGCCACATTGACACCTTGTGGAGTAATCAACACAGTTCCATTGCTTGTTCTTTCCTTGTGACCATGCAACTTGTTTTGCTATGCAATTCCGCTTGAAAGCTCCAACTGACTCTGTTACTACCGCCATACAATGAGCAAATTCCAGGTCTTTACCACCCTCTGTAAAGACGTTTTTCCTCACATCTCCTAATAATATTTTGGCTTCCCTTTAAATCCATCTCCCCAGATTCATGAACCATCTGCTGATGGGAAGAACTCCGTTCCCCCACCCACCCTTCACGATCATCAATATCATGGTGACGGCTAAAAAATCTTGAATGGACGAGGCAAATTGTTACCTCAGTCTTTCCCAATTATTCTCTGGACTGAGACAAAAGAGACCGCAGATGCTGTAGTCAGGAACAAACAACAAACTACTGGAGGAACTCAGAAGGTGGAGCAGCATCTGTGGTGGAAAAGGGATAGTCGAAGTTTCAGGTCAGGACTCCACATCAAGACTGGGAGTGCAGAGGTGAGAAAATAGCCTGCATAAAGGGGTGAGAAGGGGTTAGGCAGGTGATAATATAGAAAATAGATGCAGGAGGCAGCCATTCGGCCCTTCGAGCCAGCACCGCCATTCATTGTGGTCATGGCTGATCGTCCGCAATCAATAACCCATGCTCATACCCATGCATCATCCGTGATCATATTGAATGGCTGTGCAGGCTCTAAGGGCTGAATGGCCTACTCCTGCACCTATTGTCTATGTTTCTATGCCTGCCTTCTGCCCATATCCCTTGATGCCACTAGCCCCTAGAGCTCTATCTAACTCTCTCTTAAATCCATCCAGTGACTTGGCCTCCACTGCCCTCTGTGGCAGGGAATTCCATAAATTCACAACTCTCTGGGTGAAAAAGTTTTTTCTCACATCAGTCTTAAATGGCTTCCCCTTTATTCTAAGACTGTGGCCCCTGGTTCTGGACTCACCCAACAATGGGAACATTTTTCCTACATCTAGCTTGTCCAATCCTTTTATAATTTTATATGTTTCTATAAGATCTCCCCTCATCCTTCTAAACTCCAGTGAATACAAGCCTAGTCTTTTCAATCTTTCCTCATATGACAGTCCTGCCATCCCAGGGATCAATCTCGTGAACCTACGCTGCACTGCCTCAATCACAAGGATGTCCTTCCTCAAATCAGGAGACCAAAACTGTACACGATACTCCAGATGTGGTCTCACCAGAGCCCTATACAACTGCAGAAGAACTAAGAGGAACCAGGTGAGATAAGAGCATGTTGGAGCCAGGTGGAAGAGGGGGAGGGCTGGTTGGGAAACAGCAGTTTGTTGATGATAAGCAGCGATAAATATTTGTGAATGGAAAAAAGGGGGGCGTTCGAGCTAGTTTTGGGTGGGGGGCAGGGGAGGGGTGACTGGAGGTGGAGGTAAAGATAGATGCTGGAGTTTGATAAGTGAAACAAGTTACGTGGAACCATTCTACAGATGAAGTCCATGAAAAGGTATTTAATATTGAAAAGCCTAAAATATGCTTTATCAGAAGCCTCAAAAAAGCCCCAGTGAATTTAGCAGTGTGAATAATTCATGTCGGCAGTATGTTGATTAGCTTGATCAATAAGCTCTGTTTTACTCAATTAGTATGCTTTCCTTTGGCCACAACCTGAAACGTCACCCATTCCTTCTCTCCAGAGATGCTGCCTGTCCCGCCGAGTTATTCCAGCATTTTGTGTCCATCTTTAATATGCTTTGCTTCTGTTTTCCTTCTAAAGAACATTCACCACTTGTGCCTATTTCTACCTTGCATCCTTATTTATACTTCAATTTTTTTTTTAATCCAGGTTTACGCATATCTACAGGATGAAATTCAGACTGATTAGGGTAGATTGCCTGAAAGGGCCGGACTTGCACAGTAAATGGTAGAGCCGGGAGAGTGTTTGGAATAGAGAGATCTCAGGGTACAAGTGTATGGTTCCCTGAAAGTGGCGAGTCAGGTACTCAGGATGATGAAGGCTTTTGACACGCAGGCCTTCGTTGCAAAAGGTTTTGAGTACAAAACCTGGGACATCATGATACAGCTATTCAAGTCATTGGTGAGACCACACTTGGAGTACTGTGTAAAGTTCTATCCACCCAGCTGTGGGAAGGATGCCATTGAGTTGCAAAGGGTGCCAAAGTAATTCACCAGGGTTTTAACCAGGGTTGCATGCTTGAGTTATAGGGAGAAGCTGGATAGGGAGGGACTTAAGGGGTTGGGCAGGCTAGATGCAGGAAGATTGTTCCCGATGTTGGATAAGCTTAAAGATAAGGGGGAAATCCTTTAGGACCGAGATGAGAAGGAATTTTTTCACACAGAGAGTGGTGGGTCTCTGGAACTCTCTGCCACAGAGGGTAGCTGAGGCCAGTTCATGGGCTATATTTAAGAGGGAGTTAGATGTGGCCCTTGTGGCTAAGGGGATCAGAGGGTATGGAGAGAAGGCAGGTACGGGATACTGAGTTGGATGATCAGCCATGATCATATTGAATGGCGGTGCAGGCTCGAAGGGCCAAACGGCCTACTCCTGCACCTAATTTCTATGTTTCTATGACTATCTTCCTTGGAGCATAGGAAGCTGAGGGGTGAACTATTTCAAGTATATAATATAATGAGGGGCATAAATAAAATTAATATTCAGGCTTTTCCCCAAGGAAGAGGATTCTAAAACAAGGTGAGAGGAGAGAGATTTAAGAGGCAACTAACTCAGTCCAACGTTTTACTGGAAAATCTGGAATGAGCTGCACGAGGAAGCAAGAGAAGAGGATAAACTGACAAATTCAAAAGACATTTGGGCAGAGGCCATCGAGGCCGAGCGTGCAGATCGGACATGGCCTGCTGCAGCACAGAACGGCGGAGCAGTGGTGGATCACATCAACAAAATTGCTAGGGCAGGCCAACCTCTGCATCGCCAGATCCAGTTCCACCGGCAAAGATAAGAGTCAATATTTTTACAAACTTTGAAACATTGAAGGAAACAAGGTGGCACCGGAAATGTAGCGTTTTTTTGTTACCAACTCAGTGTAATCTACTATTTACACCTCAATCGTTGCCTTCATATACTTAAGCATGATTGTGCTTATGAATAGCAACATTTTAATCAATTGTAGGCAAGACAAAGAATTTCACTTTGTATCACTGTATGACTCTCTTTGGTACGGGACAACAATGTGGAAGCAGGCCCTTCGACCCAACTTTCCCACACCAGCCAACATGTCCCAGCCACACTAGTCCCACCTGCCCGCATTTGGCCCATGTCCTTCCAAACCTGTTCTATCCATGTAACTGTCTAACTGGTTCTTAAATGTTGGGATTGTACCTCCTCTGGCAGCTTGTTTCATACACCCACCACCCTTTGTGCGAAAAAGTTACCCCTCAGATTCCTATCAAATCTTTTCACCTTCACTTGAAACCTAAGTCATCTGGTCCTCAATTCACCTACTCTGGGCAAGAGACTCTGTGTGTCTACCTGATCTATTCCTCTCATGATTTTAAACATATATGCATATAAGATATGAAGATTTACACATATAAGATCACCCCTCATCCTCCAGTGCTCCAAGGAATAGTCACAACCTACACAACCTCTCCCTGTAGTTCAGACCCTCTAGTCCTTGTAAATCTTCTCTGTACCCTTTCCAGCTGGACAACATCTTTCCAACAGAATGGTGCCTAGAACTGAACACGACGTTCACTTTTAATGTTTCCTTATATTTGCCTTCCTTCCAATCAATTTTTGGTTTTGCCTTGTCAATGGAAATATGTATTCACATCATCTATCATCGTCCGCATCAGCTCAGCTACAGAAATGTTGACTGAAAAATACTATTTTGCAGTTCAACCCATGTACACTATGTGATTTGTTTTTTCTTTAAAATCTATTGGTAAACAAAAACAGGAATCGCATGGATCATGCCATTCACAAATTTCTTTCCAGATGGCTGAGTGTGTCATGTGTCGATGCCTGAAACGCCCAGACATCAATGGTTCAAGTCTACCACATCCAAAAAACACCTGATCAGTAAGGGTGTCAGGGATTATGGGGCGAAGGTAGGAGAATGGAGTTGAGAGGAAAAGATAGATCAGTCATGATTGAATGTCAGAGTAGACCTAATGGGCTGAATGGCCTAATTCTGCTCCGAGAGCTAATGAACTTAGTACATCCATGATTTTCAAGCATGAGTAAAAACCTGTAAACATGACAAGGCTACAAACCCCTCATAATACCCGTCCCACTTAGGAAACCTGAACGGAAACCTCTGGAGACTTTGCGCCCCACCCAAGGTTTCCGTGCGGTTCCCGGAGGTTTTTGTCAGTCTCCCTAATGGTCGAAAGTGGCTTCCGTTTTAAAAATTGGTAATTTTTAAATCAAAGCCGGTTGCGATGCTAGTTGAAGGTGGTTGCGGGAGGACAAAAACCTCCGGGAACCACACGGAAACCTTGGGTTGGGCGCAAAGTCTCCAGAGATTTCCGATCAGGTTTCTAAGTGGGACAGGGGCATTAGACATGCAATACCTACTTCATCACAAGTTAGAGGGAATGTAGTGCTGATTCCCATTTACATCCATTTATTAGCCGAATGGCCAAAATTTATTCTGCTTTCATATTTCAATTGCTCACGGTGGCAATTCAAAGAACTTCTAAGGATCAACCTGGACCAAAAAGATCGGGGGGAAAAATGGTAGGTTTCGTCCTCTAAATGACATTTCATGAACTCAATTGATTTTAACAATCCAGCAGTTCCACCATCACCATCGCTGACAAAAACTCAATATTTAATTATGTGAATGGAACTCGTGTCTCCAGCCCTCTGGGCTCCAGGATACTGATCCTGTAAATTAACCCCTGTGCCCCTGGAATATAATCAACAATTATGGGCAATGCAACCTGCAGAGAATATAATGATGTCCTTATAATGCAGGTACAGCATTTTTTTTAATTTATCCTTTCAGGAAATGTGAATCTCACTGGTCCTTGTGGCTTTTTAGTTTTCATTCCTAATTACCTTGAACAGAGGAGGCAGTAAAGAGGTTGGGTCATATGTAGACCAGAGCGGGTAAGGGCATCAGATTTACTTTCGGAAATGAGTGAATAAGATGGTTTTATTTTAATTAGGCAGTCTTATAGCTGCTGCTACTAAGGCGAGAATCTTTTTAAAATTCCAGATTTATTTAATTGCTCAAATTTAAGGTCTGCGTGTGCTATGGTGGGATTCCATTTCATGTTTCTGGATCAGTGATCCAGAGCTCCGACTGATCGTCCAGTAACATAACCACTCATCTGCTGTGACTTATTGCATGCTTAAAGGCTTAACACTGTATGCTTAACTAAATCATAGCTGAATTTCAACGGCCAAAGTACGAGGAGAGAATAACCTTGAAATTTGCAACGGGTTTCAGTACATAGCTTTCATGATATTAAGGAGCTGTGATCAGATGTATTAAGTGATTGGGCAGGCGGGGGGTGGGGGGGTGGGTAGAATGAATGGCAATGTTTAATGCAGATGTGTGGAGCACTTTTTATAGAAAGTAGTGAGTGTCTGGAACGCGTTGGTGGTGGAGGCAGATACGATAGTGCCATTTCAGAGGCTTTTAGAAAGGCACATGGAAGTCCAAGGACTCGAGAGATATGGATCAAGTACAGGCTAGGTAATAGTCGGTGTTAGTCACAAAAACGTGACTGGATAATTAGGCGACCAAAAACATCAGGAATGCCAAGAGGCCAGAATTGGATACCAACAGAACTGTAGCGTTGGGAGAAGACTAGAAAGATAGAACAGTTAAAGAAGCATGGTTTAAGCTCAAGGTGTTTCCTTGTCAGCACTCAACCTGGGTTAGCGAGGGCAGGAAAGGTGGGGGGATAGGACTTAATATGTCCTAGGGTATAAATAGCACAGTTTTGGAGCATTTTGAGTTCCTGAAGGGTGGAGATGGGTGACTGGCCAGAACGGCATTGAAATAATCAAGTTACAGGAAATAGAACTATTGCGAATTTCAGCGGGGGATTGGCAATAAATGCATTCTGGATTTCTGGTGGAAATAAATATGTGGCAACAGCAGAGGAAAATAACTGGAGTCCCATGGTCAACATTGTTTATTTCGTGCAAGCTTTATTGGTTTATAGCGAAATAAGTTAGTGGACTGTACAGAAAAAGTAATGATTGGAATCCTAAGGAAAAGTCTGCAGCTACATTTATTGTTTCTCCTGAGATATTAAACAATTATTGTTATTCTGGGAGTGTGAGAACAAACCACATCCAGTATTGTTAAAATGTGGATAATTGGGCATTTATCCAATGGAAAGGAACATAGAGAATATCAATCTTAGAAATATTGAACATAGAAAAATAGGTGCAGGAGTAGGCCATTCGGCCCTTCATGCCAGCACCGCCATTCAATATGACCATGGCTGATCATCTAAAATCAATACCCTGTTCCTGCTTTTTCCCCATATGCCTTGAACATATCTTCTTTCCCAATCAGATGTTAAATTAAATGGAGAAAATTACAATGTGAATAATAATGTTGTTGCTAATGTAAAGTTTATTTGGAGAGCAGTTGGTTGTTGGATCCTTAGGCATAAAAAGCAGCTGGAAAAGAAGAAATTGAAAATAAACAAGGTGCAAACTTGAGTAAAAAGGCATTGAAAGATTGCATTAAAAGTATCGCTGAGAATAAACTTTGAAAACTAAAGGCAAGCACAGCTGGTGAACATGCTGAAGTTTGCAAGATGAAGAATTGTTTTGCTTGCATAAAGCTCTACTTTTGAGGAAATTAGCAAAGCCAAGACCGTTGTAGTTGAGAATAGAAAATCAAAAGGAAAAAGCAAATTGAACAGGGGCGGCACAGTGGTGCAGCAGTAGAGTTGCTGCCTTACAGTGCCTGAGACCCGGGTTCGATCCTGACTACGGCTGCTGTCTACACGGAGTTTGTACATTCTCCCCGTGACCGCGTGGGTTTTCTCCGGCTGCTCCGGTTTTTTCTCCCACACTCCAAAGACGTACAAGTTTTTGATAATTGGCTTCAAGGATTTGAGTACAAGAGCAGGGAGGTTCTACTGCAGTTGTACAGTTTTTTGGTGAGACCACACCTGGAGTATTGGGTACAGTTTTGGTCTCCTAATCTGAGGAAAGCCATTCTTACCATAAAGGGAGTACAGAGAAGGTTCACCAGACTGATTCCTGGGATGGCAGGACTTCCATATGAAGAAAGACTGGATAGACTCGGCTTGTACTCACTTGAATTTAGGAGATTGAGGGGGGATCTTATAGAGACTTACAAAATTCTTAAGGGGTTGGACAGGCTAGATGCAGGAAGATTGTTCCCGATGCTGGGGAACTCCAGAACAAGGGGTCACAGTTTAAGGTTAAGGGGGAAGTCTTTTAGGACCGTGATGAGAAGATCATTTTTCACACAGAGAGTGGTGAGTCTGTGGAATTATCTGCCACAGAAGGTAGTTGAGGCCAGTTCATTGGCTATATTTAAGAGGGAGTTAGATGTGGCCCTTGTGGCTAAAGGGATCAGGGGGTATGGAGAGAAGGCAGGTGCAGGATACGGAGTTGGATGATCAGCCATGATCATATTGAATGGCGGTGCAGGCTCGAAGGGCCTCCACCTATTTTCTATGATTCTGTAAATTGTCCCTGGTGTGTAGGATAGCGGGTGTGTGGTAGGCACCCACTCGGTGGGCCGTTGAGCCTGTTTCCATGCTGTATCATTAAACTAAACTAAACCATATAATTGGGAACCATATTTTTTTTTTAAATCAGAAGAATGTATGAAAGTACCTCCTAGCACTAGTAAAATAGTTTTTAAAAAGCTTTGTTTTATAAAACAGCAAATAAAATTCAAAATAATACTTTAACCTTGCTTCACAAATTAAATGAATTGTTAAAATGTTAAGTTTACAATATTCAAAATACTTTCTCAGATTTTGACGATGAGGGCAAAAGATATAGATATTACACACAGATCAGTTTGCCAAACGATGTCTTGTAAAAAAACATTTTTCGTCCTTATAAGGGATTTATCCAGTGAGTATCGGAAGCATAAGCTGTTGTCATTACTCATATGAGCAGGGGGGCAACGTCTCAGTAAGCTGCAGGAATTCTTTGGGGAGGTAAATAAATTATTACTACCCAGTGGAAACATTTACAAAAAGAATTTAAAGACTGCACTTCAATTAACACTATCTTTCCCTGGACATCACAAGGTGTTTCAATGAATCGACAAGTTGAAGGAAAGGTCTTTCTTAAACTGAAGAAGGCTCTCAAACCAAAACATCACCCATTCCTCCTATCCAGAGATGCTGCCTGTCCCGCTGAGTTACTCCAGTATTCTGTGTCAGTCAGCATTTACAAAGGAGATGATCTTGGACTTCAGGAGGAGACCAAGCACCCTCGTCCATCAGCCCATCACCATTAATGGCGAGGCAGTGGAGGCTGTGCAGAACATCAGGTACCTCGGGGTTAACATCAGTCATGACCTGACCTGGACCGTCAATATCACGGCGACGGCCAAGAAAGGACTCCGAAGGCTTCACTTCCTGAGGTGCTTGAAGAGGGCACATCTCCCACAACAGCTGCTGGTGAGCTTCTACAAGTCAGCCATCGAGTCAGTTCTCACATACTGCATCAGAGTATGATTCTCTGGCTGCATCGCAGAGAACAGGAAAGCTCTCCAACGCGTCATTAAGACTGCTGAGAGGATCACTGGCACCCAGCTCCCCAGACTTGAGGACATATACCGGACCCGCTGCATCCGAAGGGTCAAGGGCATCATTAGAGACGGCACACACCCTGGACACTGCCTCTTTACCCCCCTGCCCTCAGGAAGACGATACAGGACACTGAGTGCCCGTACGACAAGACTAAAAAACAAGCTTCTACCATAGAGCTGTGACACTACTGAACTTTACCCCCCTCCCACACTGATTCCCCCCCCCCCCCCCTTCTCTCTCACACACCTGCCCATACTCCTATATGTTTATAGTCTTTTTAACGTATTTTTACCTGGAGGACTGCTCCAACAAAATTTTGTTGTCTTGCACAATGACAATAAAGATTATTATTATTATTATTATTATTAGTAGTAGTAGCACCTGCACGGAGCTACTAAAACAATGAAATAAATGAAAAGATTAACCTTTTTGTGATTTAAAAAAAAAATTAGTTAGAAATGTAAAATAAAAACAGAAGATGCTGGAAATAGCAGGTGAGGCTACATCTGTGACAAAAAAGGAAGAGCCAAATTTTGGATTGAAGTACATTGAAGAAGAACAGTTTTGGTGATATTGGGTGAAGGGTAAAGATTGATCAGGTCTTGAGGAAGAATATTAGCCATGAGATCTCCGGTGTGGGCCTGAGAGGACGGATGGAATCTCTGTTCAACCATTCATTTTGGAGAAGTTACAGCCAAAACTGCAGTACTTCTTTTGCACTGTGCCACGTTAGCCTAATTACGTGGTCAAGTTTTAGGGGCGAACTTGATCCCCAAATCTCTTTTTGACCATAGAGGTGAACACCATTCATGACAACATTATTTAAACAATCGAAACATAAAATGTAGCAGACATTAGGCGCCCAAAGTAAAAATAGGAAATGCCCTAAATACTCAAGAGATCAGGCATCATCTGTGGAGTGGAGGACTTTAGTTTATTGTCACATGTACCGAGGTAGAGTGCAAAGCTTTTTTGTTGCATGCTATCCAGTCAGCAGAAAGGCTATACATGATTCCAATCAAGCCGTCCACAGTGTAGAGATACATGATAAAGGGAATAACGTTTAGTGCAGAGGGCAAATAGCCTGTATGAAGTGGTGAGAGGGAAGGGTGAGGAAAGTGATACGAGGAACCAGGTGAGAGAGAGCATGATGGGCAGTTGGAGCCAGGTGGAGGAGAGGGAAGGGTGGAGTTCGGAAACAACAGTTTGTTGGTGATAAGTAGTGACAAGTATTTGTGAGAGGGCAATGGAGCAAGTTTGGGGAGAGAAGGTTACTGGAGGTGGAGGTGAAGATAGATGATGGAATTTGATATGTGAGACAAGCGATGTGGGTCCATTCTCTGGATGAAGTCCACAAAAAGGTATTTGATAATTAAAAGCCTAAAATATGCTTTAGCAGAAGCCTCAAAAAATGTCCTGGAAATTTAGCAGGGTGAATAATTCATGTAGGCAGTCTGTGGATTTGCTCAATCAATAACATTTGATTTACTCATTTAGTATCCTTTGCTTTGGTCTCGACCCAAAACGTCACCCATTCCTTCTCTCCAGAGATGCTGCCTGTCCCACTGAGTTACTCCAGCATTTTGTGTCCATCTTTAGTATGCTTTGCTGCTGTTTTTCATCTAAAGAACATTCACCACGTGTCTATTTCTACCTTACTTCCACATTTGTAACCCAATTTATTTTTTAAATCCGGGTTTACACATATCTATAGGATTAAATTCAGACCAACTAGGGTACATCCTGTACCTGGTGGTGATATGAGCAGATTGCTTGAAAGGGCAGGACTTAAGAGTCAACTTTAGAGTTTAGGATCACTGGAGCTGAGAGAAGACTGGCGCAGTGATTAAAATCAAGGAAGCACAAAGGACCAAACCCAGAAGAATGCAACCCATCTTTCATAAAACAGAAACAGAGAAAATAGGTGCAGGAGGAGGCCATTCAGCCCTTCGAGCCAGCACTGCCATTCATTGTGATCATGGCTGATCGTCCCAAATCAATAACCCGTCCTGCCTTCTCCCCATATCCCTTGATTCCACTAGCCCCTAGAACTCTATCTAACTCTCTCTTAAATCCATCCAGTGATTTGGCCTCCACTGCCCTCTGTGGCAGGGAATTCCACAAATTCACAACTCCCTGGGTGAAAATGTTTTTTCTTGCCTCCGTCTTAAATGGCCTCCCCTTTATTCTAAGACTGTGGCCCCTGGTTCTGGACTCGCCCAACATTGGGAACATTTTTCCTGCATCTAGCTTGTCCAGTCCTTTTATAATTTTATATGTTTCTATAAGATGCCCCCTCATCCTTCTAAACTCCAGTGAATACAAACCTAGCCTTTTCAATCTTTCCTCATATGACAGTCCCGCCATCCTCCAACAATGGTGGAGGAATCAACGTTGAAGTCAAAAAATGTCAACTGAATCAGGTGGATTTGTATGTAGGAAGAGAGTAATGAGAGAGAGAATGTGAGAAAGAAAGGAACATGCATGTCTCCTCTCAGCCTGTGTTGGATACCATTTGATGTAAAATACAAAAAGGTGAAATTGGAATCACAAGAGACTGCAGATACTGGGCTAGAACTAAAACAGGAGGCTGAAAGAAGTCAGCAGTTCAAGCAGCATCAGGCAAACAGCGTAAGTCGACATTTCAGGTTAAGACCCTGCACTAGGACTGTGAGCAGACGGGAAGGACTGCCAGTATATGGTGGTACAAAGGGAAGTATAACAGGATGGGAGGGAATAATGGTCAGATGGATTGAGGGAGGGGAGACACAGAGCCCGGTAAGTGATAGGTGGAGCTGGATGGGAGGGGATGAACAAAGGGAGAAGACAACAAGGTAGACAGGTGAGTGTCAGTGCACCAACAAAAGCAACAAAAGCCTTTGACTGTACCACGGTGCACATGACAATAAACCAAACTGAACTGAAAGGTAATGGTTTATTGAAAAGATTAATTTAGTCTTTCATCTGCAGTATAAAAATGGTTCACTGCAACTGGACAATCTGTGTTGTCTTGCAATGGGCATTATTATCCTTTCTGTTAACTTTAATAGAAAAGAACATCAGGCTGTGTGTAATCAGGCTCTTGATCCACATTGAGCTTGTATCATACAAGACAGAGCAACTTAATTCCCCGATAGTCTTTAGAAAATACATGAATACAAATTAATCCCAAATGACAGTGATAAAAGCTCCATATGGAGTCAGGAAATCATTGACTTCAATGAAATTAATTTAGGAGACAGATGGCAGCACGTTGGTGCAGCGGTGGAGACCCGGGTTTGCTCATGACCACGGTGAATGGCTGTACGGAGTTTGTACATTCTCCCCTTGGCCTGCGTGAGTTTTCCTTTGGAGCTCGTTTCCTCCCACACTCCAAAGACGTACAGGTTTGTAGGCTAATTAGCTTGGTAAAATTGTAAATTGTCCCTAGTGTGTGTAGGATAGTGTTATTATGTGGGGGATCTCTGGTTGATGGGGACTCGGTTGAAGGGCCTGTTTCCGCACTGTATCCCTAAACTAAACTAAGAGCTCGGCCAGGAATGAATTTCTCAATATTCAGTCATTAACAGATGTATAATCAGAAATGAAAGTAGCGTGTTATGATCCAGTACAGGAACCGATAAAAAAGTTATGTTTGTGAAATTACCTTTCCTGGTGAAAAATTAAAGTTACTGTCACATCATTAAAGATCTAACCGGAAATTTGCAGATAAATAGGATGATTATTACAATCACACAAACAGATTGCTTTTTCAAAAGGCTGTGATGAATCAAAATTTTATTGCTAGTTTAAGATTAATTAACTAAAACTTCTGCCACTAAATGTTTAGTGATTCACTGAAAGGTGCAGTCAGTGCTTGAATTACTGTTAAGGTTCACTAAGTGTTCCCTCCTTTCAATTTCAATCAGTACATTAACTTGGCACCGATTATATTCAACTGAAGCATTAATCATAATCTAAATTCTTTATCAGTTTATTAATTCATTGAATGCCCAATAATGTTGGCCAATAAAAATATTCCCAATGAATTATATATCAAAGTGTTCATTACTTTAATTTTAAAATATTAACACCAATTCTGCTGAAATCTGATCATTTATTTACCATGGTTAATTCAGTTCTCAATTTTGCTATTCTAGATGGACTATAATGAACAATGATAACTGTAAACAATGGGAATGCTTGCCATCATTCACAGGAACAGAATGATTAAAAAGAGTTGCTCCCTGTTTTTTTTTAAAATGATTTTAAGATCCAGAAATGCAATTTTAACAATACATACATTATTATTTAAATTCTTTACATTTGCTTCAATTAAATAAATTAGTTTTGAAAGCAAGAGGCCGAGAACCAGGTTGGGTTTTTAGCACCATTAGATGGCAATTAATTTCTATGCATGTCTCTTAACCTCTAGGATGAGGGAGATGGGGGGGGGGGGGGGGGGGGGGTGGACTCATTGAAACCTATCAAATAATGAAAGGCCTAGATAGAACAGATGTCGAGGCTCCGAAGAAGGGTCCCGACCTGAAACGTCATCTATCCATTTTCTCCAGAGATGCTGCCTGACCCACTGAGTTAATCCAGCATATTGTGTCTGTCTTTGGATGTGGAGAGGATGTTTCCAGTAGCAGGACAGTCTAGGACCAGAGGGCGTAACCTTACAATGAAAGAATGTACCTTTAGAATGGAGATGAGGGTAAATTTCTTTAGTCAGAGGGTGGCGAACCTGTGGAATTCATTGCCAAAGACAGATGTGGTGGCCAAGTCATTGGGTATTTTTAAAGCAGAGATTGACATGCTCTTGAATAATAAGGGTGTCAAAGTTTACGGTGAGAGGCAGGAGAATTGGATTGAATGGGGAAAATAGATTGGCCATGATCGAATGGCAGAGCAGGCTCGATGGGTTTAAGGGCCTAATTTTGCTCCTAAGTCTTTGTCTTTCCTATGCTCTTATCCAAACATGTGCATCATTTTCAAACATTGAACAATCTCCAGTACCTTTATCCAGTAAGTTTTGATGCACTTCATCCAGTGATGAATTTCTTTGGTCTGCCACCGTGCTAACATGCTAAATTGATGGAAGAAAATTAATTAGTACAATTAAGATGTACAATTTTTTTTAAGATATCAGTTAATCATACTGCCAAGTAAACAGAAAACTGTGTCACATCCTCTCTCAGCACTGGGCCAAATTCTCATTTTGCTGTAACTTACTACTCTGCAAATAAGAAACATCATAATCTAACGTCTTGGGTCCAATCAAAATTATTACCATGATAATTTTGAAGCCAGTTTGTTCTTTACGAAAACAGTTGCAAAGAAATACGTTCAGCCAACTATTGGCTTCCCAGAATAATGCAAATGGGGCCAAAAATAAATCCTTTGTCTGTATCTTTGCCAAAAGAGTAAAAATTTGGATCTTAATGTGTGGCCATTAATACAAGTTCTCAAAATAAAAAGGAGAGAAAATGAATATCGTATGATCCTCCACGGAAGCTGAGTGTCACGGAAAATAGCCTTAAGTATTTTTACAATAGTGTGTGTGCGTGTGCGTGTGTGTCTGTGTGTGTGTTAAAGGGGAAAACAATCATGCACAAATCTACTGATCTTTAATGGTGTTTCATCTATTGAAGTTGAAAAGAAAAGTTTGTACAACTGTGATCAACATGCACAGTTCAAGTTTCATAATAGGCCTGTTATTTTATTTTCTTTCTTTCTCTTGCTCTATAAATTACAGCTGACAGCTCAATGCCTTATCCAAGAGAAAATTAAGTCCAGATTTACACAATGCAGTACTTAGGAAACCACTGGCACCGCATCCACCCTGAATTTTAGTCCTTCAAATATATATTATACCTTATCGTAACCGATCTAGGTTATTGCAATATATGTCACGGGATATGTCAAATTGGCTAATTACTTACTTTATTAATATATTAATTTTGGTAAGATCTGCAAATGTTTCATTACTTTCTATCAAAGCTTTCAGGTCTGTGCATTGCACAATGCTCTGCATTCAAACTACATTAAAATACAGTTTTGAGTACCCAATGCCATCATTCTTCGAACTCAATTTTAATACAAAATACTTTCAAAGGTTAATTCCAATGATTAATGTGACACACAAATCAATTACGAGTATAATTGATACAATCTTTAAGAATTAATTAAGAATTAATCTTTAAGAATTAAGAATCTTAAGAATTTAGGGTTTAAGAACCCTATGAGGGCCCCATAGCTTTGCCAGTTTACACGATACCACAACAAGGAGCCAAGTACCTTAATGTATTCCTTAAAGGGGATGCAGCACTTTGGTTTGTTCACAATAAATAATAAAAAAAGTAATGCTGTTCATCTAATATTAAAACTTACGCCACAATAAATTCATAAGTTAATTTAATGCTTTTGACATAAACTAGCAGGTAAACTTACACTTTAAACATACATAAGCAATGTTTCAGCACATTATGGAAAACATGCTTCACCTATTTTTGCATTAATCCATTAATTGCAATAATCCTTGTTCATCATCTGAGTTGTTCACCCATTTGAATATAATAATTGGGTGGCAGTTCCAAAGTTTTGTTACTCAGGTGGTATGACATGGGCCAATGAATGTTCTTGCGCATCTGCTTATTGCTGGATAATTCAGCCTGGCAACAAGGCCCCTTCCCTTTTACACAATCTGTTACACAGAGGAAATGAGATAGTTTCCAGAGGTGAGGCCAAGCCTGAGTCCACAGGGATCATGATGCATTTCCAGAGATCTTGATGCATTTGCTCATCAGAAGCACAGAGGATATACAATAGAAAATGTGGACTACGCAAGTGAGATCCATAATCCAAGTATAAGGTTGGTTTTAAGAGAGTAGGGTTGTTAGTTTGGGGATACGATTGCAAGTCAGGTTCCAGCATTGTAGTCCAGAGAAAGGCTTGATAGTTGCTAAGATCAGTAATTGGGGGTTAGGTTTACTAGCCAATGGTTGGTTGTCAGGGTAGAGAGGAGGTCGGAAGTTGGCTGAGTTTGATTGTCAGGTGGAGATAGGATACGGTTTGGTTGTCAGGTAGAGGTGGGGTGCGGCTTGGTTGTCAGGTAGAGGTGGGGTGCGGCTTGGTTGTCAGGTAGAGGTGGGGTGCGGCTTGGTTGTCAGGTAGAGGTGGGGTGAGGCTTGGTTGTCAGGTAGAGGTGGGATAAGGTTTGGTTGTCAGGTAGAGGTGGGGTGAGGCTTGGTTGTCAGGTAGAGGTGGGATAAGGTTTGGTTGTCAGGTAGAGGTGGGGTAACACTTGGTTGTCAGGTGAGGTTTGATTGTCAGGTGGAGATGGGGTGAGGTTTGGTTGTCAGGTGGAGATGGGGTGAGGTTTGGCTGTCAGGTAGAGGTGGGGCAATGCTTTTGTTATGTTTGCTATGTTTCATTGTTGGGGAGTACAATTGGTAGTCATGGTGGGATCAGTAGTCTAGATCAGGTCACCAGGTCAATAGGTGGAGGTTGGGATATGCAATAATCACAAGCTGCAAGCACCATGGAAGTTTGCCTCTGTACAGGGGCAGAGGATGGTTTGAACCAGGTAAAGGTCAAAGGAAATTCTGGAAGTAGTCGCAGGCAGCCTTGCACGTTGTTGGTAGGCCGTGCACATTGTTGGCTATCAATGGAAATGTCCAGAGATCTTGATGCATTTGCTCATCAGAGGCACAGAGGATATAAAATAGAAAATCTGGACTATGTAGGTCAAAAGATTGTTGATTGGTGCAGATATATTCATATTGCAGCAGTGGAAACATAGAAATGTAGAAACATGGAGACCCAGGTTCAAATCAGATTACAGGTGCTGTCTGTATGGAGTTTGTATTTTTCAAGAGAAAGTTAGATTTAGCTCTTAGGGCTAAAGGAATCAAGGGATATGAGGAAAAAGCGTGAACGGGGTACTGATTTTAGATGATCAGCCATGATCATATTGAATGGCGGTGCTGGCTCAAAGGGCCTACTCCTGCACCTATTTTTCTATTTTCTCCCCTTGACCTGCATAGGTTTTTCCCGAGATCTTCGGTTTCTTCCCACACTCCAAAGACATACAGATATGTAGGTAAATTGGCTTGGTATAAATGTAAATTGTTCCTAATGTATGTGGTATAGTGTTAATGCGCAGGGACCGTTGATCGGTGCGGACACAGTGGGCCGAAGGGCCTGTTTCCGCGCTATATTTCTAAACTAAACTAAAACTAAAATTATGTACCCCAAAAAGATGAAACTTTCTTTAAAAAACAAAATATGTCAAAATGTTTCAAAGCTCATATGGTTGACGTAGATATAATAAAACACCTACCACCGTTTGCTCTCGAATGCCAAATAAAAATGCGATTTTCAAAAAAGAAATCTTCATATGAAAATAAACAAATCACTAGGGTACTATGTATCATATCTCACAGAAATATGTAATATTCCAAATTTAATTGGACGGTGAAGCAATAATTCAATTACCTTAACGCCGGCCTTCCTGTCGAAGTGTCCTGATGACTGATCAGTTTCACAGGTAAGCATCTCAAAACACGATCCTGCTTGAAAATGTAAGCAAAGTTTTTTGTGACTTTGGCAATTAAATGTTTAGTCATAACCTCTCAGACGATAATACTGCTGGATGTCGTAAATATTACTACACCGCCAATAAAATAGACAATAGACAACAGGTGCAGGAGTAGGCCATTTGGCCCTTTGAGCCAGCACCGCCATTCAATGTGATCATGGCTGATCATCCCCAATCAGTAACCCGTTCCTGCCTTCTCCCCATATCCCCTGACTCCGCTATTTTTAAGAGCCCTATTAAGCTCTCTCTTGAAAGCATCCAGAGAATCTGCCTCCACCGCCCTCTGAGGCAGAGAATTATATTGTGTGTGCAGGCAAAGAATCTCACTGTGCCTAGACACATGTGACAATAAAGTATAGCTATTCCTAAATTCACCCGCATTCCAAAAACAAACCCCTGTTCCACCCTGCATGAGTATCCCATGAGTAGAATTATATTGAATTAAGAAGTAATTTTACAACATTTAAATAGACCATTATCAACAGTGTATGTCATCCATCCTTGTCTCATCTGACCCCATCAACATATCAAATACATCCAAAACCACTCAATTCCTCTCGGTAATTCTACATTCTCAATACTCCCTACTCCCCACCAGGTGGCGCCAGCAATGACTACCTCGTCAACAGTCTGCCTGTGCCCTTCTTTGTGTCCGTTTTGTATGTGTTAAATTAATGTTTTTTTAGTGTTCTTTAGCTTGCTTTATGTGGGTCGTGGGAGGTGGAGAGGGGGAGTTGGGGGAAACTTTTTTCTAATCTCTTTCCTCGACAGATGTGCGATTTTTTTTCTGTGTCTTATCTCCGTCTGCATCGCGGCCTAACATCGTGGAGTTGGCAGCCTTTGCTAGAGATCGACCAGGCGCTCCATCACGGGAGCCTGCGGACTTACCATCACGGACTTTGTGATCCATGTCAAGGGTTGACTTTGGGGTTCCAACCGTGGGAGCCTCCAGCCCCTGGTTAGAGACCGACATCGGGGACTCTAAGCCGTGGGAGTTTCGACCACCCCAACACGGGGACTTCGACCACCGGCTGTTGGAGCTTCGATCAACCCGACTGCGGATGGTTCAACTACCCCGCCCAAGGGAGAATAAAGAGGAAGGAGATTGGACTTTATTGCCTTCCATCACAGTGAGGAACGTGGGGAATCCGCTGTGGTGGATGTTTATGTTAACTTTTATGTACTTGTGTGTCTTGTTGCTATTTTTCTTAGTATGGCTGTATGGTATTTCGAATTTCTCTGTACCTTAATTGGTACACTTGACAATAAACTGACCAGTTTGAGTTATCCATTATTTTCTGCCCGCTGAGTTAATCCAGCATTTTGTGCCTCTCTTCGGTGTAAACCAGTACCTGCAGTTCCTTCCTACACATTTTCTTACTACATCTGGACTCCCCACAGATAGAAGTATACTTCCTACGTGATTGCATCCCTTGACGACTTTAAAGATGTCAACCAGGTCAGCTCTCAGTCTTCTCTAGCTGTCAGTCCTCACCCTGGATGCACCTTTTAGTTCCTGCATGTAATTGTACAGAGACCACTACTGGGAAGTACAGGTTTGGCCATTGCAAATCCTCCCTGCACTCCCTCTACTGTTTTTATTTCATTCTGTAAACTGGAAAAAATACTTCAAATGAAACTTTAATATTGAGCCTTTTGTTGTTCATTATGGTTCTTACAGAGTGCTATGTTTACATATCCTTTATGCTGCTGCAAGTAAAGGGCCTGTCCCACTGTATGAGGCAATTCAAGAGTTTCCCGAGTTCTTCCCTGATTCAAGCTCGTGTAATGTACGTAGCGGGCTCGTACGAGTAACGGTAGGTACTCGGGAAATCCAGTAAACTCGTGACATTTTTTCAACACTGTGAAAAATGTCCACGAGTAAAAAAATACTTGCGATTAAAAAAATTGTTACTTTTTACTCGTACAAGCCCCTACAGTGGCTTGCAAAAGTATTCATACCCCTTGAACTTTTCCACATTTTGTCACGTTACAACCACAAACGTAAATGTATTTTATTGGGTTTTTATGTGATAGACCAACACAAAGTGGCGCATAATTGTGAAGTGGAAGGAAAATGATACATGGTTTTCAAATGTTTTAATTAAAAAAACTGAAAAGTGTGGCGTGCAAAAGTATTCAGCCCCCTTTACTCTGATACCCCTAAATAAAAATCCAGTGCAACCAATTGCCTTCAGAAGTCACCTAATTAGTAAATAGAATTCACTTGTGTGTAATCTAATCTCAGTATAAATACAGCTGTTCTGTGAAGGCCTCAGAGGTTTGTACAAGAACATTAGTGAACAAACAACATCACGAAGCCCAAGGAACACACCAGACAGGTCAGGGATAACGTTTTGGAGAAGTTTAAAGCAGGGTTAGGTTATAAAAAAATATCCCAAGCTTTGAACATCTCACAGAGAACTGTTCAATCCATCATCCGAAAATGGAAAGAGTACGGCACAACTTCAAAGCTACCAAGACATGGCCGTCCACCTAAACTGACAGGCCGGGCAAGGAGAGCATTCATCAGAGAAACAGCCAAGAGGCCCATGGTAACTCTGGAGGAGCTGCAGAGATCCACAGCTCAGGTGGGAGAATCTGTCCACAGGACAACTCGTAGTTGTGCACTCCACAAATCGGGCCTTTATGGAAGAGTGGCAAGAGGAAAGCCATTGTTGAAACAAAGCCATAAGAAGTTCCGTTTGCAGTTTGCCACAAGCCATGTGGGGGACACAGCAAACATGTGGAGGAAGGTGCTCTGGTCTGATGAGACCAAAATTGAAGTTTTTGGCCTAAATGCAAAACGCTATGTGTGGCGGAAAACTAACACTGCACATCACCCTGAACACACCATCCCCACTGTGAAATGCTGTGAGGATGCTTTTCTTCAGCAGGGACAGGGAAGCTGGTCAGAGTTGATGGGAAGATGGATGGAGCCAAATACAGGGCAATCTTGGAAGAAAACCTGTTAGAGTCTGCAAAAGACTTGAGACTGGGGCGGAGGTTCAACTTCCAGCAGGACAACGACCCTAAATATACAGCTAGAGCTACAATGGAATGGTTTAGATCAAAGCATATTCATGTGTTAGAATGGCCCAGTCAAAGTCCAGACCTAAATCCAATTGAGAATCTCTGGCAAGACTTGAAAATTGCTGTTCACAGACGCCCTCCATCCAATCTGACTGAGCTTGAGCTATTTTGCAAAGAAGAATGGGCAAACATTTCAGTCTCTAGATATGCAAAGCTGGTAGAAACATACCCCAAAAGACTTGTAGCTGTAATTGCAGCGAAAGGTGGTTCGACAAAGTATTGACCCAGGGGGGCTGAATACTTTTGCACGCCACACATTTCAGTTTTTTATTTGTAATAAAATTTGGAAACCATGTATCATTTTCCTTCCACTTCACAATTATGCACCACTTTGTGTTGGTCTATCACATAAAATCCCAATAAAATACATTTATGTTTGTGGTTGTAACGTGACAAAATGTGGAAAAGTTCAAGGGGTATGAATACTTTTGCAAGCCACTGTATGTAGTCGCTACGTACATTACACAAGCTCAAATCAGGGGAGAACTCGGGAGAACCCTTGAATTACTTCGTACAGTTGGACAGGCCCTTAAGAATTTCATAGTTCCGTTTCCAGGCATATGACAATAAAACACTCTTAACTGTTGACTCTTTTATGGTAAAGAGAACAATGACTGGTTGCCT
This sequence comes from Raja brachyura, assembly GCA_963514005.1. The sequence continues at coordinate 17,744,374 of OY740783.1, forward strand.
GCTCGGCAACTCAAACGCCCAGGGTCAAAGGTGATTCCAAAGAGTGTTGGAATCTGCCATTTGGTTACTAACTTTCCCCACCATCGAAGGCCTCGATAGGAGACTTTGCCTCAAAAAGGCAGCACGCATCATCTAGGACCCGCACCACACTCTTTATTCACTCCTGCCATTGGGAAGAAGGTAGAGGAATCCGAGAACCGTGATCTCCAGGTTCAGTAACAGCTTCTTCCCAACAACCATCAGGCTATTGAACACTGCAAACATAAAATAAACTGAAAACTATCTTGGTTGCACTGGGAACTTTGGGTTTTCGTTTTGTTTTGCAGTATTATAGGCATGTTTTATTCATTGAACCTTTTTTGTTAGTTCATGATATTATTGATTGATTACTGTGTTTACAGACCTGTTATGCTACAGCAGATAAGAATTTCAGTGTTCCATTTGGGCACATATGACAATTGAACACGCTTGACTTTTGCACTTGAGGTAACCAATAATATACTCAGTCAAAAGGTTTTGCTGAACATTGTGCAATGCCTGGGCCTGAAAGACGAATTTTGCAAATATGTTCTTTCATTCTCACAGAAGAACATCATATATATTGCAATTTCTGAAAATGATCATGCTGGAAGATAAGTCAGATAAAATCTCATCCCTGTGAAAGGTTTTGTCCAACCTTCTACGTTTAATGAAATGAGACCCATAACCTACATTAGAATCACAATTTTATTTTAAAACATTGACAGGAAATGCCAATGCAATGGCTCATACCCGTGCAATAATGATAATTAAATACAGAATTCTAGCCCCACTCTGTCAAGGTTTCCAAGGCCAATCAAATTAATTTCTTTGTTTTCCATGTCCTGTAGCAATGTATTCCTAATGAAGGTAGACACAAATGCTGGAGCAACTCAGCGGGTCAGGTAGCATCTCTGGAAAAAAGGAACCGAATCGGAGTCTGAAAAAATGGTTCTGACCCAAAACGTCACCTGTTCCTTTTCTCCAGAGATGCCGTCTGACCCGCTGAGTTACTCCAGCACTTTGTGCCTATCTTCGGTATAAACCAACAACTGCAGTTCCTTCCTACACAATGTATTTCTAATTCCACACTCTATCTGGAATGAGCTATTTGACACCAAAGCATATTACCTTACAGATTATGCAACTGGTGCTTATGGTTGGAAGTCCATCTTATGGTCAGAAGTCCAATATTATTTCAAAAGTATTGAGCTTAGAAGCTCGTGTCATGAATTCCATCCCACCATCTCCTTCCCCCAAGTGCCACAAGGGGGCTCTGCTTTCAGAAATAGCTCTCAGTACGTACAACAGAAATATCTGCCTTCCCAACAATCGAGAAATAGCCATTAAGAGCAATCCCACCTTGCCTATAGAAAACAGCTCATTCAAATCAGCTTGGTACATTAAACTATCTGAGATAATAGAGTACAACCCAGAATCCCTCATGAGGTTAAACATTCTTTCTACATGAACAAATCTCAACCAAAATTCAATTACGCATTTTGTGTGCTTAGGGCATTTCTATAACTTCATTTCAAGTTCTTTATATGCATGAGTTCTCATATTGTGTTAAAATTGACAATCACTGATGCCAATTGACATACATTGAAGTTTGCACAATTTTGCTCAACAGCATGCGAGATTGTCTATTTTAATAGCAAGAATAAAAAGCAGAACATGGTTTAATCAGAAAAGGATTGCAGACTGCATCCATTCAAAGGAATCACGGTGTCTTTTTTAGTTTAGTTTATACAGCACCGAAACAGGCCCTTCGGCCCACCGGGCTTGCGCCGACCAGCGATCCCCACACATTAACACCATCCTACACTAGGGACAATTTATGATTTTACCAAGCCAATTAACCTACAAATCCATAGGTTTTTGGATTGTGGGAGGAAACTGGAGAACCCGGAGAAAACCCACGCAGATCCCGGGGAGAAGATACAAACTCCGTACAGACAGCAAGAAGGCTCAGCAGCGGCTGCACTTCCTGAGGGTCCTCAGGAAGCACAACCTGGCCTCCAACCTGCTGCTGACCTACCGCTCGTCCATTGAGAGCCAGTTGACATACTGCATTACAGCATGGTACGGCAGCTGCACCATGGCAGCCAGGGAGAGGCTTCAGAGGGTAGTTAGGGCAGCACAGAAGATCATCGGCTGCCCTCTCCCCTCTCTGATGGATATTTACATCTCCCGCTGCCTCAGCAGGGCGAAGAACATCATCAAGGACAGCTCCCATACTGCATTTGGCCTGTTCAACCTGCTGCCCTCAGGGAGGCGCTATAGGTGCATCAGCACAAGGACAAATAGACTCAAGAACAGTTTCTTTCCAAAATCCATTATCTCCCTGGAACTCACACATGCACTGACTTCACAGCCTAACCCCCGGACTTTCATCTATCCACCTACTGTAATTTGTACTGTAACTGTAATTTCCAATATGTACAATAACCCATACTGGATATAGGAATCCTATTTATTCATTCTATTTATCCATTGTCTTTTTATAGATATGTATAGAGCGCCACAGAAACTGTGCACCTTATCCCCCCCCCCCCCCCCCTTTTTGTTTTGCACTGAGTAGGAGCAGCTTTTAATCTCATTGTACATGGTATAGTGACAATAAAAGGCATTCTGATTCTGACCCGTAGTCAAGATCTAACCCGGGTCTCTGGCGCTGTAAGGCTGGAACTCTACCACTGCGCCACCGTGCTGTGTCATTGTACATGAAACAGAAAGGTACTGTGCAAGTACATCAAGCAATGACAAAAATGAGCCTGTGGGGATGCAGCATAAAAGTAGGGAAGTACAGCTACCACTCAACAGAGTGTGGGTGACACTACATCTGGAGTAGCGTGTACAGTTTTAGTCCCTTTATTTAAGGAGGCATATACCCGAATTGAAGGTAATTCAGCAAAGATAACATTGATAACTAGGATGAAGGTGCTGTCTAATGAATAAAGGTTGAGCAGCTGTTGCCTACGTTGTTTGTGGAGTTTCAAAGAATTAGATGACTTCATTGAAACATGAGATTCACAGAGAGCTTGGCAGGGTAGATTCCGAGAAGAGATTTCACCTCATGGGAAAATCTAGAATTAGGACAGAACAATTCAGAATAACTGACCATCCATTTAAGATAGAAATGAAAAGCTTGTAAATCTTCAGAATTCTCAATCCCAGAGGAACAAGGCAGACAGATTTGAAATCTATAGAGGAGTCAAAGGCAATGATGAGGAACACAGTGAGGAAAGTTGAGCTGATGCCAAGAATAATGCAGCCACAAACGTATTACATGATTCTGCAGCCACCATGGAGCAGCCACCAGGGGCCATATTGGCCATCTTCTACTTCTTATGTTATATTCTTCCCAATAGGTCTTCAATATAGGTGTTTAATGTTGGCTCCAGCCAGGATGTGATGCTGAAGCATATCTGAGGCATCAACCTTTTTAAGGAGGGGTTTCGGTTATATCCTGTCATCCAAAATGACTACCGCTACAATCAATACGCTGGAACTTCATCATAGTCCCCTTTTCCTGCCGATGTCCTTCATAGCAATTCAGATCTGTCCCCATCATAGCCCTCCTCGTTTCTCACTAATCATCTTAAAATCTCAAATCTTGCTTCTGACCCACTTTTCTCTTCCCCAATTCTTCACTGAACTTCAGCTGAAGTCCCTTCAATCTCCTCCATCACCTGATCATTTCTCCCAGCTACCATCTTCTTTCCAACATTTCCAATGATCCCCGTCCCAACCATCCCAATCTTTTCGCCAGTAATTCCTATCTGCTGCTGTCCATTCACAGCTTATCTCATCATCTTCCTCTACTCTCCCAAAGAGGTCAGCCAGTAATATTCATGCCCTCCAAATTATCTAAAAAATTAGCTCGCCCAGAATCATCACCCAGAATCATCACTCGGAATCATCCTAATTTGAGGAAGGACAGTTGGATAGGGCTCTGGTGAGACCACATCTGGAGTATTATGTACAGTTTTGGTCTCCTAATTTGAGGAAGGACATCCTTGTGATTGAGGCAGTGCAGTGTAGGTTCACGGGATTGATCCCTGGAATGGCGGGGCTGTCACATGAGGAAAGATTGAAAAGACTATGCTTGTATTCACTGGAGTTTAGAAGGATGAGGGGGCATCTTATTGAAACATATACAATAATAAAAGGACTGGACAAGCTAGATGCAGGAAAAATGTTCGCAATGTTGGGCGAGTCCAGAACCAGGGGCCACAGTCTTAGAATAAAGGGGAAGCCATTTAAGACTGAGGTGAGAAAAAACTTTTTCACCCAGAGAGTTGTGAATTTGTGGAATTCCCTGCCACAGAGGGCAGTGGAGGCCAAGTCACTGGGTGGATTTAAGAGCGAGTTCGATAGAGCTCTAGGGGCTAGTGGAGTCAAGGGATATGGGGGGAAGGCAGGCACGGGTTATTAATTGGGGACGATAAACCATGATCACAATGAATGGCGGTGCTGGCTCAAAGGGCCGAATGGCCTCCTCCTGCATCTATTTTCTATGTTTCTATGTTTACTCACTACAAACCATCTCTACACCCTGCAATTTGCTTCTCCTCATTTCTCCAAGGCCAGTCCCAGCAGGTCTAAAATACAGAATTTCTAGAGCAAAAACAACAAACTGTTGAAACACTCAGCAAGTTGAGCAGTATCTATGGGATATTGAGCAGGTGAAGGAATGGTTGGTGCTTTGATTTGAGACCCTGCATCAAGACGGAGAGGGTATACAGAAAATAGCCAGTACACAGATGGAGGGGGTGGGGGGTGTCGGGCACCTCAGGCAGATGACGCCAGGTGGAGTATCATGGATAGGAAGTGAGAACGAAGGAAGAAGAATATCAGGTAGATAGGCATGTGGGAGAGGGAGGGGGAGGGGGAGAGAGAGGGGGAGGGGGAGGGGGGGGAGGGGGAGAGGGGGAGGGGGAGGGGGAGGGGGAGGGGGAGGGGGAGGGGGAGGGGGAGGGGGAGGGGGAGGGGGAGGGGGAGGGGGAGGGGGAGGGGGAGAGAGCACGAGAGAGGGTGCCAATCATTTGTGTCTCATGGGTCTGTTTGCAGATCCAGTGAACTGTGTGAATGTGTCATGGTGCTGTTGCAACGTAACCCTTCATTCCTTTTTCCTGTTTATTGCATTTGTAAGTTGGACCAGAGGGTTGGTAGGTTCTGCCACTCAAGGGGTTCAGTCCAGATCTCAATCAAGCACAAATTATTGGGAGACAAAAGTGCTGGAGAAACTCAGCAGGTGCAGCAGCATCTATGGAGCGAAGGAAATAGGGAACGTTTCAGGCCAACAAATTATTGAAGGCCCCATTCTCCATAAATCCCATCTCCCAAATTTCCCCCAACAGCATACATGATTAATAACTCCACCAGCGATAGCATGCCTGATCCAAACACCTTTTGGGCCTCCAAGTCCCTTCTTTCAGCCATTCCCCCTGCTGTGATGGAAGACTCTGATGGAAATGCTCATGGTCTGTACAGAGTTCCACATGGCAAATAAAGAGATCTTTCATAAAATATTAAACCTGTGACAAGACAAATGTGATGCATGGAAACAAATATGGTGCCACATGATAATGCAAAGTCAGCTGAAATAATGTATGCAGTTCAATTTATCGCCAATTATAATATTGTGGGTCATAAAATAATTAGCAGCAGCAAGGAATTCAGACACAAATTCCACGTAGAGTGAGCTAACCAATAATCTAAACTAATGTGCAGCACTGTGGAGCAGCTGGTAGATTTGCTGCCTCGCTCATGTTCAATCCTGACCTCGGGTGCTGTCTGTACAAATTTTGCACGTTCTTCCTGTGACCGCGTGGCTTCATCCCAAGTCCCCAAAATGTGTGGACTTGTAGATTAATAGGGCTTTGTAACCATATAACAATAGGTTCTTGATTATAACCATATAACCATATAACAATTACAGCACGGAAACAGGCCTTCTCGGCCCTTCCAGTTCGTGCCGAACATTTATTTTCCCCTAGTCCCATCTACCTGCACTCAGACCATACCCCTCGATTCCCTTCCCGTCCATATACCTATCCACTTTACTTTTAAATGTTAAAATCGATCCTGCCTCCACCACTTCTGCAGGAAGATCATTCCACACAGCCACCACTCTCTGAGTAAAGAAGTTCCCCCTCATGTTACCCCTAAACTTCTGTCCCTTAATTCTCATGTCATGCCCTCTTGTTTGAATCTTTCCTACCCTCAATGGGAAAAGCTTATCCACGTCAACTCTGTCTGTCCCTTTCATCATTTTAAAGACCTCAATCAAGTCCCCCCTTAACCTTCTGCGCTCCAAAGAATAAAGACCTAACTTGTTCAACCTTTCTCTGTAACTTAGTTGCTGGAACCCAGGCAACATTCTAGTAAATCTCCTCTGTACTCTCTCGCTTTTGTTGACATTGCCCCATGTATGTATGGAGTTGATAACATAGAATGAATGTGAACGGGTCAGTGTGAACGTGGTGGGCTGAAGTGCCTGTATCCAGGTACTATATCGGGATACATGCTGTATCTCTAAACAAAACGAATTAGAATAAATTCTTTATCAAGTTCCAAAATTAATAAATTTGCACAAAATCGCCAGAAGAGGGTGCATTTTTTTTTTGTTGCTCATTGCTATTTCAGTTGCATAGAATCAATGTCGCACAAAGTTACAATAACTTACTTATAGAAATTAGGCTGCTTTTTATCTAAAGATTTTGAAAGCCATAAGTTTGGACCAATTTAGCTGGCTCCATGTCAACTCTCCACTAAGCTTTAATCATTGGCATCAATTTGACTTACAATGCAGCAATTGTAGAATATGTCGCCCTACACTGTCTAAAGATGGCAAACAATTGACTTACTGTAATAAAACTAAGCATTTTTCAAAATATTTATTATATTTCAGAAAAGTGTCACAAGTGTTGCAATGTGTAATACACGAACTATTGTATACATTCATTGAAAGGTGAGCAATTGACAAAAGTTGCTCCATTTCAAATTAAAATGGGAAAAATATGCAAAGACTGAATTTAAAAATAAATTAAATCCACAATGTGCTCATCGTGATTTACATTGCAATGTAATAATTGTTGCAAAAAAAAGTTTTCAGACACTGAAAATCATTTTTAATATCTAGCCGTCTCAAAGCATGAAAATGCTTGGAAGCAAAGACCGATATTTATATAGAACAGAGAACACAATGTCTATGCTGAACATGAGGCCAAGATAAACTAGTGCACAATCTGCCTGAACATCATACTGCACCATCCCGAATATTTATAACATCTCAAAAGTGTTTTATAGGTATTTAAGTATTTCTTGAATTGTGGTCACCATTCCAATACCAAAGCCTGACTACCAATTCATGCAGAGCAACATCCTAAAGCATCTTAGTTTAGTTTAGTACAGAGATACAGTGTGGAGTCCACACCAACAATCACCCATGCATTAGTTCTATCCTACACACCAGGGAAAATCTTTCAACAGGCAATTAACCTACAAACCAACACGTCTTTGGAGTGTGGGAGGAAAACAGAGCATCCAGAGAAAATCCACGCTGTCACTGGGAGAATGTGCAAAGTCTGTTTGTCAGGCGGTAATGAATAGGCTGTGAAGGAAATATGCATGTTTGGATCAGAACTGTATTTCCAGAATGAACTCCACTGAAGTTTGGGTCCAGCCAAAGCCTCATCTTCAACCCCTCATGCCCCATCATCCAAAATCAACATAATAATGAAATCTGCCTTCATATCCTTTCCTTCTGGACCATCTCATTAGCTCTGGAAACCAAAACAATGATTTTTCTCCATTCATATACAAGAAATTAATACATAAAAAGAAGTTCCAACTTCAGTTGAACATTCAGTTCATGCATTTTTCATGTGATAAAAAACAACTGCATTTCGTTGTACTGTACTTGTACTATGTGCAATGACCATAAAGTTGAATCTAATCTAATCTAATCTAAAACGGGTCAGAATCACCTAGTACATAGATACAATATGTAGAGCAGAATAGAACCTGAAAACAAAGTTAGCACTTAAAAAGTACGGTTAATGCAGTTGGACTTCCCAAAAGGTAGAAATTGTTTCATTCACCGAAATGAGGATAAATGGTGCTGTACAATGTACTTACTTTAGTTTAGTATAGTTTAGTATAGTTTAAAGATACAGCACGGAAAAAGGCCTTTAGGCCCCTCATGCCCACACCAACCAGCGATCCCCGGACTAACACTATCCTACACACACTAGGGACAATTTAACCCAGCCAATTATCCTACAAACCTGTACTTCTTTGGAGTGTGGGAGAAAACCAGCGTTCCCAGGGGAAACACATACAGGTCACGGGGAGAAAGTAAAAACTCCGTCCATACAGCACCCGTAGTCAGGATCGAAGCAGGGTCTCTGGTGCTGTAAGGCTGTAACTCTACCACTGCGGCACACATTTGTGCTGATGTCTTCCATAAATCATGGGAGGAATTTTCAAAGCCGCCTATATTGTACAGGCAAGCAAATGTATTCCCTACCTCTGGCAATGTGGAGGGAACAGGGTATCCCCCACTGATGAAAGAATAATTTATTTTAGTGGACACCTGGGGTAAGGATTAGAACAATTATGGCACGCCCTCTCAATCCATTTCCTCAAAGATCTATTTATGGATAAAGAACAGGGCGGGCCTGCAAGTTACAATTCTGAATTGGAGCAAGGCCAACTTTGGTGGTATCAGACAGGATCTTGCTAAAGTTGATTTGAGTAGGTTGCTGGCAGGCACAGGCATATTCCTGTTCGAGTGAGGAGCTTGGCAGATGGGATAAGGAAGCTTGAATGGCCAGAGAAATCAAGGCTACGGCCAGGAAAATGGAAGATTGGAACTGGGTGTAGGGAGCTGGGACTAAGTGTATCCTTGGAGGAGTTTTGGGTACTGAAGAGCATACTTAAGAAGGGAATCAGGAAAGCCGGAGATATTAAGGAAAACCCAGAGATTTTATGTAAATTATAGGAAAGAGGGTAACAAAAGAGAGAATATGGCCGCTCAGAAGCCAAAGCAGTCATTTCAGTATGGAGCAACAGTAGATGGGCATGGTCCTTAATGTGTATTTTTCCTCGGTTTTTACCATGGAGAAATAGATGGAAACTGGGGAACTTGAGAAAGTTAATGGAAATGTATTGAGTCCATATTACGGTCATAGAGGTGCTGAACATCCTAAGGCACATGAAAGTAGATACATTTCCAAGGCCTGATCAGATATATCCAAGGACACTGTGGTACGTTAAAGAAGTAATTGCAGGAGCCCTGGCTGAGATATATGAATCACTAGACCAAGCGCGGACGCGTTGGGCCCGCTCCCCCAATGCAATATTCCACCAAACTGTGCATGCGCCGCTGCCGCGTTCAAAGTTGTGCCGTTGTCAGCTGAAATTAAGTTGAAGTTAATAAAGTGAATAGAGGACCCGTGGAGGCGTTTGTAAAGTAGAAGGAAACTTACCCATGGAGCCGTTTGGTCCTCGTTGTGAGGCCAGGCAAGTACACATGAAAAATAAAAAACACGGCAATTCTTTTTTAATGAAATTTGGGATCCCATTGTGATGTCATTGTGACGTCGAACGTGGCTGACGGGCACGGCAAGCGGAAAAGTGATTTTTGTAAAGTTTTTAAAATGTGACTAACGTAAAATATACCATCAATCTGATCAAAACTTGTTTCATTTACATCACAGGAAAACGTTGAGTAAGGTGAGCCAAAAATTGTATCGCTATCGTGTACCATTTTTATGGGGTTTCGGGGACACACGTATGTGTGTGTGTGTGTGTGTGTGTGTGTGTGTGTGTGTGTGTGTGTGTGTGTGTGTGTGTGTGTGTGTGTGTGTGTGTGTGTGCGTGTGCGTGTGTGCGTACGTTTGTGTACACAAACACTCAAACAAACACATAAGATAAGAGATTTAGTAAAATATATAGATTGTTAGAGACAGGTGAGTGATCAAAAGACGGTGGCTGATGTTCAGAAGTAAGGCTGTAAGGAAAACCTAGGATCTACAGACCAGTGTGCCTAATGTCTATGGTAAGCAAATTACAAGAGAGGATTCTGAGGAATAAGATATATGTATTTAGGTAGCCAGGGACTAATTAAGGATAGTCAGCATTCTTTATGTATGTGAGACATTGTGTTTTTTGAAGAAGTAACCTTAAAGATTAATGAGGGCAAAGAGAGATGTTGTCTCTATGGACTTCCGCAAACCCTTAGGTTAAAAATAGGTTTAAAGTGAGAGGGGAAACATTTCATAGGAACCAGAGGATCAACCTTTTCACAGAGGGCGATGGGTATAAGGAATAAGCTGCCAGAAGAGGTGGTTGAGGCAGGCACCATGGCAAGGTTTAAAAGACAGTTGGACAGGTACATGGATAGGAAAGGTTTAGAGGGGTATGAGCCAAATGCAGACTGTTGGAACTGGTGTAGCAGATAGGGTATCTTAGTTGGTATGGGCAAGATGGGCCCATACCAACTTGTTTTTGTGCTGCCTAACTCTAACTGTATCTTACTTGGACGATGCAGCTATTTCTGGTCCATCTGTGCTAGGGAGAAGTATCTATTGTTCTTTTCCATAATGGAATAACCTACAAATTGGGTAAAAGAGAGATACAAGAAACTGCTGGCTGTTGCTCTGAGTAATGCACAGAGAGGCCTTTTCCCACCATTAAGGTCTGTGTTTGTGGTTGGTATACATTGTCTCCCTGTCATGTACAGGTGCTTCATTGTTGCTGCAGCGATACCAAACGTGGATTACATGATACCTGATACCACTGCTGCACACCCTGAGTTCTCCATGCCTCTACACTTCCAGCATGCAAAAGCCTACGATTCAAATTCCCATTGTGCTCCGAAGGCACATTTAAAATAATGCATTACATAGCACAGAACAGAGCCTGAAGTTGCCAGTATACATAATTGAATGCAGCTAAACTTAATAATTTAAGGAAGTCAAACAAGGTGGTGCAGCAGTAGAGTTGCTGCTTTATAGCACCAGAGACTTGGATTCAATAGGGGTGCTGCCTGTATAGAGTTTGCGTGTTCTCCCCGTGACTTGCGTGTGTTTTCTCCGGGTGCTCCAGTTCTCCAGGTACTCTGGTTTCCTCCCACAGTCCAAAGATGTACAGGTTTTTGTATTTGGCTTTTGAAAATAATTGTTCCAAGTGTGTGCAGGATAGTGTAAGTGTGCGGGGATCGCTGGTAGGCACGGACTCGGTGGGCTGTTTTCACGCTGTATCTCTAAACTAAACTTTCCTAAATACCACAATAACAGCTCATTGTGAACCTTTTTTTTCATCTGACAGTAACACAGATCAATAAAAGAAAATGTCCTATTTTTATTGGAGAATTTACCAGTTTTAACCCCAGTTCAAAACAATTACTTCATTCTGATTGTATCCAACTGTGCTTTGATAATTATTCCATATGCGCTGTTTACAAAGTGCTATGTTTACATATTCTGTTGTGCTGCTGCAAGTATGAATGGTCTATGTCCACAGAGTGCAACAGATCATTGGGACACCGCTACCAGCCTTGGAGGGCATCTACCACACACGGTGCCTCAGGAAGGCCGTCAGCATACATAAAGACGCCTCTCACCCTTGTAATGGACTGTTCGAACTACTCCCTTCCGGCAGACGTTACAAGGCCTTCTACGCCCGCACTGCCAGACTCAGGAACAGCTTCATTCCCAGAGCTATAGCGGCTCTGAACCGGCCCTGCTGAGTACCCCCCACCCACATGGACTGTCTCCCCCGGCCTCGCACTTTAGTCTGTGTTGATGTTACTGGTCAAATGTTCATTTTTACAAACCTTGTTCTCAGGGGTTGCAAACCGAAATCTCGAAGTTGCAAACCAAATCTCATTGCACTTACGTGTAATGACAATAAAAGATATTATTATTATTATTATCTGGGACATATGACTATAAAATACTCTTGACTCAAGTTTTTCAAGAGATAGTTAGATTTAGCTCTTAGGGCTAGAGGAATCAAGGGATATGGGGAGAAAGCAGGAACGGGGTACTGATTTTGGATGATCACCCGCTGGCTCAAAGGGCCGAAAGGCCTACTCCTGCACCTATTTTCCATGTTTCTACGACTTGAACAACAGCTCAGACTGTCCTTAAGTTCGCTATTTGATCCATTATCATTGTTCACCAAGCACAATTGTTCCCCTTGTTGTTTCTTCATGCTTCTGATTTCCAACACTATCACAGATCTATGATCTTCTCTCCTCCCCTCCTCCACTTTCTCCACATCCTTAGAACCATTTTTTTCTGACATGAAATTTCAACACTTGAGCTTTTCCAGTATTTTCTGTTTATTCCAACATTTCAGTTTTCCAGCATTTGTAGCATTTTTTTAAATACAAAGTGCAAGGAATTTGTGGCACATAATGATGGAGTTCTGGTCACCCCATTACGGGAAGGATATGGACGCTTTGGAAAGGGGGCCGAGCAGTTTACCACAATGATGCCCAGATGAGGGGGTATTAGCTACTGGGAGAAATTGGACAGAAAAAGATTGTTTTATCTGGAACTCCGGTGATTGCCGGGAGACCTGATAGAAGTATATAAAATAATGAGAGGCATAGTGTAGACAGTCAAAATCTTTTCCCTGGATGGAATAGTCAAATACTAGAAGGCATAGCTTTAAAGTGGAAGGGGCAAAGTTTAAAGCAGATGTGAAGGTTAGTTTTCTTTACACAGAAGGCGATGAGTGGCTGGAACGTGCTGCTTGGGGGTGGTGGTTGAAGCAGATACATTAGTGGCATTTAAAAGACTTATGGATAGGCATATCGATATGCAGGGGATGGAGGGATATGATTTATGTTGAGGTTGCTACTTCACAGCGCCTGAAACCCGGGTTCAATCATGAGTACGGTTGCAATCTGTGCACTGTTTGCACGTTCTCCCCTCGACCACGTGGGTTTTCTCCGAGATCTTTGGTTTCCTCCCACACTCCAAAGACATACAGGTTTGTAGGTTAATTGGCTGCCGTAAAATTGGGAAATTGGCCCTAATGTGTAGGATAGTGCAAGTGTACAGGGTGATTGCTGTTCGGTGCGGACTTCATGGGACAAAGGGCCTGTGTCCGTGCTGTATCTCTAAAGACTAAAGTCTAAAGGGTGCAATTAAAATGCTAATTGCTCCTATACTGAGTGTCAGAATCATTCAGCACGAAAACAGACCCTTCGGCCCAACTCGTCCTTGCCGAAGAAGATGCTAAATTAGTCACATCTGTCTGCGTTTGACCCATATCTCTTGAAGCTTCATGGGTCAAACGCAGACAAATGTGACTCATGTACCTCCTCAAATGATGTTTGAATGATGTTATTGTACCTGCCTCAACCAAATCCTCAGGCAGCCCATTCCATATACCAGCAGAAGTGGTTTAGACTTTCCACCTTGTATTACAATGATTCAAGTAAAGAAACAAATATATATCTTTAAATGTAAAAATTGCCTTTCCCAGTAGCACAAAACATGCTCACAGTGACTCAACAGCCTTTATCTCTCCATTCTGCTTATTTATACCTTGTTCCATCACTCACCCCTGTTCATAAATTCCTAATTTGTTCTGCTCTTAATCCGTTATAATCACCAGGAGATTGCCAAGCCTCTTGTCTGAAACATTTCTGAATGAAGAATGTGTGTTAAGCATCAAACCTAACTGACCTTACTCTCCCACCTCCCTCTATTGCATCAGGAAATATGTCTAAAATGGGGAAAAAATACTACATTTGTCTTTCACTGTACAGTGCTTTGCCCTGGGAAGGTTCAGTTGACTCAAGTACAGAGCTCCACCTGGTGTTTTCCTCATGTAGTTAAAATCCAGGATTATATTATCTTTAGGAATGAATACAGATGCTGGTTTACACCGAAGAGAGGCGTTTCCCTCTCTCCTGACTCTCAGTCTGAAGAAGGGTCTCGACCCGAATCATCACCCATGCCTTCTCTCCCGATGCTCCCTGTCCCACTGAGTTACCCCAGCATTTTGTGTTCATTGTCTCTTTATCTTGTGATTCAATGACACTTTATCATCACATGTACCTAGGTACAGTGAAATTCTTTGTTTTTGCATACAATCCGATAAAATCAGACTTCACCTAGGCTGTACACAAAGAGTCGCCAAGTATCTGGCACTGACAACGTTTCACAAGTTCTCAGTCTTAACTTCTCGTAGAGGCGAACCAGGCCTGCTGCTGCAAGGGACTGCAGGTGGCATGCCGGGTGCCTCTTGGTTCTCGACATCCGCCCCGCTGCATCCCTCTTCGTTCTCGGTGGCCCCCCCACCCCCACCGGTTCTCAAATGGGAAATACAAAAATTTGCTATATTTAAGAGGGAGTTAGATGTGGCCCTTGTGGTTAAGGGATCAGAGGGTATGGAGAGAAGGCAGGTACGGGATACTGAGTTGGATGATCAGCCATGATCATATTGAATGGCGGTGCAGGCTCGAAGGGCCAAATGGCCTACTCCTGCACCTAATTTCTATGTTTCTATGTTTCTACAAGACTGAGATGAGGTTTATCTGTTCAAATATTATATCAAATTAGGAAATCAACATTTTAAAAATGCAAATTATCGCCATCAGAACCAGCAGACTGTTCTGACGTACAAGTTGCAAATGGCATTGAGGAGCAAAGCCGTAAGAAAGGTAACAAAACTGAAAGAAACCGAACAACAGATAACACAGAGGAGAAACTGTTTGTGAGAAACAGGGAGAAATGGCAAGTACAAGTGGGTGGGTGTTGGAGAAATGGGGAAGGATGGACAAAGTAGGAGCAGGGAAGACGTGTGAGAGAAAAGAGAGAGGAGGAAGAGAGAGAAGAATACTGCGCAGAGAGAGAAGAGTGGACCTGAGGACGTGCAGAGGGAAATCAGCAAGAATTTGTGAGGAAAAAGTGCCACTGTGGGTGGCACAGTGGAGCAGCAGTAGAGTTGCTGCCTTACAGTGTTAGAGACCCTGGTTCAATCCTGACTACAGGTGCCGTTTTATTACGGAGTATGTTAGTTCTTCCTGTGACTGCGTAGGTTTCCCCGGGTTTAAAAGGACCAGCACTCAAATTACATTTTTTATCCACAGAGATCTCTGTCACATTTCCAACCTCCTCAGCCTTCATTGCAGCAACCATTCCTCTATAACTCGAATGTTGTATCTATTTTGATCCCTTTACGATGGGTTTCCAAGTTAACGCCTATGACTTTTATTGTTGATTTTAGAGATTACATTGAGTCCACTGAGTCCAGGCCACCCATCGATCACCTGTTCACACTAGTTCTATGATACCCCCACTTTATCATCCACTGCCTACACACTGAGGGCAATTTACAGAGGGCCAATTAACTTACAATCCCGGACGTCTTTGGGTTGTGGGAAGAAACCGCAACACCTAGAAGAAAATCCAAGGAGAACGTGCAAACGCCACACAGACGGCACCCAAGTTAAGATTGAACCAATGTCCCTGGAGCCGTGAGGCAGCAACTCTACTAGCTAAGCCATTGTGCCACCTAGCTGAGCCACAATGTTGCAGAGCTATGACAATTTCCTTGACCTCACAAAGGGAGACCATCAACAGTATTCTGTGAAACTCATGAATGGAGACCTTGATCTTCATGGGAGTTTTACAAACAACCATAGGGTGTTGCATTTCCTATGTTCCCGTGTTCTAATTAGCTGCAGATAAGCACCTATTTATATGTAGGAAGGAACTGCAGATATTGATGTATACTGAAGATAGACACAAAATGCTGCATCTAACACAGCGGGTCAGGCAGCATCACTCAAGAAAAGCAATAGGTGACACTTCGAGTCGAACCTCTTCATCAGAAGAGGGGACCTCTGGGGGGAGGGAAACTTGAGGTGTGAAGAGGTGGCAGCTTGAGGAATGCCAAATACCTACCAGCAAATATGTGTTAATAAAACTGTACTTGGCTCAGTAGATATCTCCTATGGTTCAGATTATTTATGATATCAAACAGGAAAATAGGTACAAGGATTCATTCTCTCGGATTGAAAGGGCACCACAGCAGGCAGAATTTCAGGAACCAAAGAACAAATCAGCATGTAGACGCGAGGAATTGCAGATGCGCATTTTTTTTTAAGACACAAAATGCTGGTGTAACTCAGCAGGTCAGGCTACATCTCTGTAGAACATGGATGAGCGATGTCTCAGGATGGGACACTTCCCCTCCCCCAAAACTGTGTTCTTTGAAGAAAAAAAAAAGCAATGCTGTCTGTACGGAGTTTGTATGTTCTCCCTGTGATCGCGTGGGTTTTCTCCTAGTGCTCTGGTTTCCTCCCACACCCCAAAGAAGTGCAGAGTTGTAGGTTATCCCATTTTTTTCCAAAACTGCACACACTCTAATCAGCCCAGATCTTTTAAATGTGTAATGATTCCACTGGAAAGATAACAAACTGTGGCAATCCACAGCATGTCAGTCTGCATTTCATAAGGTCGAGGAACTGAATTAGGGCATTCAGCCCATCAAGTTTACACCACTATCAATCATGACTGATCTATCTTTCCCTCTCAACCCCATTTTCCTTCCTTCATCCCATTTACCCCGACACCCTTGCTATTCAAGAAAAATAAGTAACAACAGCGTAACTCTCTATTAGATCTCAAGATGTGACTGGTTCATAGGTGTTTCTCATTAAATAATTAGATGGCTGCCGGCTGTGATATAAAGAATCTCAACTCAAATAACTTCAGAAGACAGAGCCACCTGTTCTCATAAATTCTTAAACAGAAATTAATAATTAAATATCAAGCTGCTGCTATACTTAACTTGCAACAAATTGGATGCTCAAATTTAAATGAAACACTTCATAAACATACCTTCATCTGATTCCACTTCGCTGTCAACCTCATCTGTGGAAGGGAGATCCAACAGTTTCTTCACATTAGCACTGCTCTGAAAAGCCACCATCTGGAAGAAAACACAACACAAATTAATATTTTTATTTATTAATGTCACAGGATGCTAAACAACACTTCGCCTCAACTTCTGACCGTATGAAGTACGTTATCAGTAAGAAGAAATCTCTACAGCTTTCAAGCTGTACAACATTAAATAATTTTACGTGCATGAAATGCGTAATTATTCAGAATTATTCACAATTTATCCAGCATAAATTGTACGACTACCTTCTGAACCATCTGAATTTTGTAGTCGGCAGGGCAAAACTCTGCATATCGCCAACTTGGACAATTTAACATTTTTATCAAGCCAATTAATGAAGCCAATTAACCTACAAACCTGTACATCTTTGGACTAGGAACATGTTATGTTACAATCAGAATTTAATTTAATAATGCAGCACGGAAACAGGCCCTTCCGCCCACCAAGTCCGCGCCGACCAGCGATCCCTGCACACTAACCTACACACACAAGGGACAATTAAAAAATACATAATTATACCAAGCCTGTATGTCTTTGGAGTGTGGGAGGAAACCGGAGATACCGGAGAAAACCCACACAGGTCACGGGGAGAACGTACAAACTCCGTACAGACAGCACCTGTAGTCAGGATTGAACCCAGGTCTCTGGCGCTGTAAGGCAGCAACTGCGCCACCATGCCGCCCAAACTTAAAGATTATTAGAAACCTCAATTTAACACCATTCTTTAAAGTACAAAACATATAACCACAAAAATAATACATATTCTTAACCTTTGGCAATTACTTAATTTCCAAGATACAAATGATAATTAAGCCTTTTGTTAACTTGGTGGTCTGGGCTAAAATGAACAGAGAAGTCAAAATGCAGGAACAATGGTTTAATGGTTCTTTATTATAATGAGTACCAAGGTACCGTGAATTCATTTTTGCATACAAATCAGCAGGATTATTGCCAAGCATAAGTACAATCCCCGATTAAGTACATAATGCAGAGAAACAGCACACGGAATCCATATGCAAAAGTCGCCAGGTTTCGGTGCCAATTTCAAAATCCCAGCTGCAGGGCTTATATTCACTGCAATTTAGAAGAATGAGAGAGGATCTTATAGAAACATATAAATTTTTTAAGGGATTGGACAGGCTAGATGCAGGAAACATGTTCCTGATGTTGGGGGGAGTCCAGAACCAGGGGTCACAGTTCAAGAATAAGCGATAGGCCATTTAAGACAGAGATGAGTAAAAGAAAATTCACCCAGAAAGTCTTGAATCTTTGGAATTCTCTGCCACAGAAGGCAGTGGATGCCAATTCACTGGGTGTATTCAAGAGAGAGTTAGATTTAGCTATTGGGGCAAACAGAATCAAGGGATATGGGGGAAAAGCAGGAATGCATTACTGATTTTGGATGTTCAGCCATGATTATAATATAACCATATAACCATATAACAATTACAGCACAGAAACAGGCCATCTCGGCCCTTCACGTCCGTGCCGAACAACTTTTTTCCCTTAGACCCACCTGCCTGCATTCATACCATAACCCTCATAATGAATGGCAATTCTGACTCAAAGGGCCGAATGGCCTAGTGCTGCATCTATTTTGTGTGTTTCTATGGTCATAAAGGTCCTTTGCAGCCGTCAATATGATCTGGATCCGAGTGACTTTAACCAAACAAGTACAGTTGGGTTTATTATTAAATCATTCTGTCCCATTTGGGCAGAAGCAAGAGTTGAAGAGGCTTCATTTATCATACGTATCTTAGGAATCAGATAATTTTTCACTTGGAATATTGAACACTCGGAGGTTAAACATATGCTCTAACTTGGAGATGCAGTCAGCTTACAGAAACAAGCATCAACTTAAAGACAAACATAAATGCTGGAGGAACTCAGAGGGTCAGGCAGCATCTGTGGAGGAAATTTTCAAAGTTTTATTCAATTTCAGGAGTTCCCTTTCTATCGATGCGTTCAAGTTATGAGCACAGTCCCATAAGACCAGCAGTACCACAAGAGGGTTGCATGCATTCTTTCTAGTGTACGGGGTGATTGCTGGTCAGCGTGGACTCGGTGGGCCAAAAGGCAAGTTTCCGTGCTGTATCTCTAAAATCTTTAAAGTGGAGGCATAATAGCAGAACCACGTTAAGTGGTGGGCTCAATAAATATTCTGCTAAGAAAGACACTTGAATAATAAATGAATGTAAGACAATAATTCCGATGGGAATTGAATTAACCTGTATCACATTCTGCAGTCGGAGGTGTGGTCTCAGAGCAGATTCTGAATCTGCATTGTCAGAACTGTAATTTATTTAATTTGTCTGAATGGTTTTGATGTTCTTTAATGCAGGATTAAAAGAGCGGTGAAGGGTGCGGGAAGGATTGTTAATTTGAGAGAGGATTTGTGCAAGTAATGAGGCTGAGGAATGAGATCCCCAGATTCCCTGAGCAATTAATTTGCCTCTCACATCTTGGTCTGCAAGTTGCAGAAATAGACCACCTCCTCTGCCACATCCCCAATTTCGCCAACACATTCCCCTTTTATGCCTAACATTGTTGTTTTACTCCTCCTACAAATGCATCTTTCTCCATAAGATGAGGCAGTGAACAATGTCCGAAGAAGGATCTTGGCCCGAAACGTCACCCATTCCTTCTCTCCATAGAAACATAGAACATAGAATGGTGAAACCTTTGAATTTTTATGTCAGCGATAGATGGAATCTTATGGACAATAGACAATAGGTGCAGGAGTAGGCCATTCAGACCTTCGAGCCTGCACCGCCATTCAATGTGATCATGGCTGATCATCCAACTCAGTATCCCGTACCTGCCTTCTCTCCATACCCCCTGATCCCTTTAGCCACAAGTGCCACATCAAACGCCCTCTTAAATATAGCCAATGAACTGGCCTCAACTACCTTCTGTGGCAGAGAATTCCAGAGACTCACCACTCTCTGTGTAAAGAATGTTTTCCTCATCTCGGTCCTAAAGGAATTCCCCCCTTATCCTTAGACTGTGACCCCTTGTTCTGGACTCCCCCAACATCGGGAACAATCTTCCAGCATCTAGCTTGTCCAACCCCTTAAGAATTTTGTAAGTTTCTAAAAGATCCCCCATCAATCTTCTAAATTCCAGCGAGTACAAGCCGAGTCTACCCGGTCTTCCCTCATATGAAAGAACTGACATCCCAGGAGATGCTGCCTGTCCCGCTGAGTTACTACAGCATTTTGTGTCCATCTTCAATGTAGCACATCATTTTAACATGGTCGGCTCTTTAAATGCGAAAATAAAAGCAGGAAGTATTCATAGAAACATAGAAAATAGGTGCAGGAGTAGGCCATTCGGCCCTTTGAGCCTGCACCGCCATTCAATGTGATCATGGCTGATCATCCAACTCAGTATCCCGTACCTGCCTTCTCTCCATACCCCCTGATCCCTTTAGCCACAAGTGCCACATCTAACGCCCTCTTAAATATAGCCAATGAACTGGCCTCAACTACCTTCTGTGGCAGAGAATTCCAGAGACTCACCACTCTCTGTGTAAAGAATGTTTTCCTCATTTTGGTCCTAAAGGAATTCCGCCTTATCCTTAGACTGTGACCCCTTGTTCTGGACTCCCCCAACATCGGGAACAATCTTCCAGCATCTAGCTTGTCCAACCCCTTAAGAATTTTGTAAGTTTCTATAAGATCCCCCCTCAATCTTCTAAATTCCAGCGAGTACAAGCCGAGTCTATCCAATCTTTCCTCATATGAAAGTCCTGACATCCCAGGAATCAGTCTGCTGAATCTTCTCTGTACCCCCTCTATGGCAAGGATGTCTTTCCTCAGATTTGGAGACCAAAACTGTACGCAATACTCCAGGTGTGGCCTCACCAAAACCCTGTACAACTGCAGTAGAACCTCCCTGCTCCTATACTCAAATCCTTTCGCTATGAATGCTAACATACCATTTGCTTTCTTCACTGCCTGCTGCACCTGCATGCCTACTTTCAATGACTGGTGTACCATGACACCCAGGTCTCGTTGCATCTCCCCCTTTCCTAATCTGCCACCATTCAGATAATAGTCTACCCTCAGGTTTTTGCCACCAAAGTGGATAACCTCACATTTATCCACATTATACTGCATCTGCCATGCATCTGCCCATTCACTCAGCCTATCCAAATCACCCTGCAGCCTCTAAGCATCCTCCTCACACCTAACTATACCCCCCAGCTTGGTATCATCTGCAAATTTGGAGATGTTGCATTGAATTCCCTCGTCCAAATCATTAATATATATTGTAAATAGCTGGGGTCCCAGCACTGAGCCTTGCGGCACCCCACTAGTCACTGCCTGCCATTCTGAAAAGGACCCGTTTACTCCTACCCTTTGCCTCCTGTCTGCTAGCCAGTTCTCTATCCACATCAATACTGAACCCCCAATACCATGTGCTTTAAGTTTGTATGCCCGCTTTCTCTCTCCCTCCTTTTTTAAAAAGTGGGGTTACATTAGCTACCCTCCAATCCTCAGGAACTACTCCAGAATCTAAAGAATTTTGAAAAATTATCACTAATGCATCCACTATTTCTGTGGCTACCTCCTTGAGTACTCTGGGATGCAGACTATCTGGCCCTGGGGATTTATCGGCCTTCAATCCGTTCAATTTACCCAACACCACCTCCCGGCTAACCTGGATTTCACTCAGTTCCGCCATCTTATTTGACCCCCGTTCCACTGCTTTTTCCGGCAGATTATTTATGTCTTCCTTAGTGAAGACAGAACCAAAGTAGTTATTCAATTGGTCTGCCATGTCCTTGTTCCCCATGATCAATTCACCTGTTTCTGACTGCAAGGGAGCAACATTTGTTTTAACTAGTCTCTTTCTCTTCACATATCTATAAAAACATTTGCAGTCAGTTTTTACATTCCCTGCCAGTTTCCTTTCATAATCTATTTTCCCTTTCCTAATTAAGCCCTTTGTCCTCCTCTGCTGGATTCTGAATTTCTCCCAGTCCTCCGGTAGGCTGCTTTTACTGGCAAATTTGTATGCCTCATCTTTTGTTTTTATACTATCCCTGATTTCCCTTGTTATCCATGGATGCACCACCTTCCCCGATTTATTCTTTTGCCAAACTGGTATGAACAACTTTTGTACTTCATCCATGCAGTCTTTAAATACCTTCCATTGCTCATCCACTGTCAACCCTTTAAGAATCACCTGCCAGTCTATCTTGGCCAATTCACATCTCATACCTTCAAAGTTACCTTTGTTCAAGTTCAGAACCCTTGTTTCTGACTTAATTTTGTCACTCTCCATCCTAATGAAGAACTCAACCATATTATGGTCACTCTTGCCCAAGGGGCCACGCACAACAAGACTGCTAACTAACCCTTCCTCATTACTCAATACCCAGTCTAGAATAGCCTGCTCTCTCGTTGGTTCCTCCACATGTTGGTTGAGAAAACTATCCTGCATACATCCCAGGAAATCCTCTTCCTCAGCACCCCTGCCAATTTGATTCACCCAATCTACATGCAGATTGAAGTCACCCATTATAACCGTGTTACCCTTGTTGCACGCATTTCTAATTTCCTGTTTGATGCCATCCCCAACTCCAATACTACTGTTAGGTGGCCTGTACACAGCTCCCACTAGCGTTTTCTGCCCCTTAGAGTTTCGCAGCTCTACCCATATCGATTCCACATCCTCCACGCTAATGTCCTTCCTTTCTATTGCATTAATCTCCTCTCTCACCAGCAACGCTACCCCACCTCCTTTTCCTTTTTGTCTATCCCTCCTGAATATTGAATATCCCTGGATGTTCAGCTCCCAGCCTTGGTCACCCTGGAGCCATGTCTCCGTGATCCCAACTATAGCATAGTCATTAATCGCTATCTGCACCTTCAACTCATCCACCTTATTACGAATGCTCCTCGCATTGAGACACAAAGCCTTCAGTGTTGTTTTTACAACACTCTTACTCCTTATACAATTATGTTACCAGACTGTTACCAAATTACCAGACTGATTCCTGGGATGTCAGGACTTTCATATGAGGAAAGATTGGATAGACTCGGTTTGTACTCGATGGAAATTAGAAGATTGAGGGGGGATCTTATAGAAACCTACAAAATTCTTAAGGGGTTGGACAAGCTAGATGCTGGAAGATTGTTCCCGATGTTGGGGGAGTCCAGAACAAGGGGTCACAGTCTAAGGATAAGGGGGAATTCCTTTAGGACCGAAATGAGGAAAACATTCTTTACACAGAGAGTGGTGAGTCTCTGGAATTCTCTGCCACAGAAGGTAGTTGAGGCCAGTTCATTGGCTATATTTAAGAGGGCGTTGGATGTGGCACTTGTGGCTAAGGGGATCAGGGGGTATGGAGAGAAGGCAGGTACGGGATACTGAGTTGGATGATCAGCCATGATCACATTGAATGGCGGTGCAGGCTCGAAGGGCCGAATGGCCTACTCCTGCACCTATTTTCTATGTTTCTATGTTTCTATGTTGACAAGTGGCCCCTTTCATATCGATCCCTATTACACTTGGCCATACTCTCCTATCGCTTTGTGAGCTTTCTTTCCCGTTAATTCTGGGGTCATTAACCATCCCTTTACTCTCTTTCCCTTTAACTCCGTTCTCGATTATCCCATTTGACACCCCACCCCCCTTATTCAGTTTAAAACCAGTCAAATACTAAGCTCTTTAGGAAGCCATTCAGCAAAGAGTAACAGAGTTGATTTTACAGGTCGACGACCTCCTATCAGATTTCAGAAGGCACATACAGGAGAAGCACCTGATACCTCCAGAGATCTGATGGAAGATCATCAGCCCCAAACTTTAATTCTACTGCCTAGCTGCTGACTGACATTCTAAGAATTTCCAGCATCCAGAATATTTTCCTTTGCAGACACAAAATGCTGGACTGATTTAGATCAGTCAGGCAGCATCTCTGGAGAAAAAGAATAGGAGCTTCAGACACCGAAGAATAGTTCCAATCTGAAACGTCACCTATTCCTTTTCTCCAGAGATGCTGCTTGACCTGCTGAATTACTCCACCACTTTATGCCTATCTTCAGTATAAACCAGCATTTGCAGTTCCTTCCTACACATATGATTTGTATCGTTATGAAGCAAATGGGTGGTTGCACCACTTGACTGGCTTGCCAACCCACTTAAAAGGGCATTTAAAACCACAATGTTTTAGTTTTTTATTGGATACAACGTGGAAACAGGCCCTTCGACCCACAGAGTCCGTGCTGACCAGCGACCAGGAGTAGGATGGGGACCCACAGTCCTGCTTATATCAACGGGTCGATGGTTGAAAGGGTCAAGAGCTTCAAATTCCTGGGCGTGCACATCTGTGAAGATCTTTCCTGGTCCGAGAACACAGATGCAATTATTAAGAAAGCTCATCAGCGCCTTTACTTCCTGTACTTCCTGAGAAGATTACGGAGAGTCAGTCTGTCAAGGAGGACTCTCTCTAACTTCTACAAGTGCACAGTAGAGAGCTTGCTGACCGGTTGCATCGTGGCTTGGTTTGGCAACTTGAGCGCCCTGGAGAGGAAAAGACTACAAAAAGTAGTAAACACTGCCCAGTCCATCATCAGTTCTGACCTTCCTTCCATCGAGGGCATCTACCACAGTCGCTGCCTCAAAAAAGTTGGCAGCACCATCAAGGACCTACACTACCCTGGCCGCACACTCAGCTCCCTGCTACCTTCGGGTAGAAGGTACAGGAGCCTGAGGATTGCAACGACCCAGTCCAGGAATAGCTACTTCCCCACAGCCATCAAGCTGTTAAACTTGGCTCGGACAAAACTCTGAACATTAATACCCCTCCATCTGTTATTTGCACTTTATCAATTTATTCATTCATGTGTGTATTTACGTATATAATTGTAGTCAATGCCTATTATGTTCTGTTGTGCTATGCAAAGAAATAATTTAATTGTCCTGTCAGGAACACATGACAATAAACTCTTTTGACTCTTGACTCTTTTTGATCTCCGTACACTAATT
The DNA here is from genome assembly GCA_963514005.1 of Raja brachyura. Next base: position 17,769,337 of record OY740783.1, read on the forward strand.
CTATCCTACATACTAGGGACAATTTATAAAAGCCAATTAACCTACATTTCCAGCCATTCATCAATGTCAGCAAGATGGAGCTGGTTGTCGAATTTAAGAAGCATGGTTGAGTACATCTCCCAAATAGCACTAATGGTACCAAGTGGAAATGGTCAAGAGCTTCAGGTTCCTTGGCATTAATATTACCAACAATCTGTCATGGACCAACAACATTGACGTGGCACACCAACAGCTCAGTTCTGAGGAGATTGTGGAAATTCAGCACGTCTCCGGTGACTATAACAACCTCCACAGATGCACCATAGAAAGCATAAAGTCAGATTGCATCACAAAGTATAGAAACAAAGAATCGCAGATGCTGGTTTATACCAGCGGCTCATGCAGCATCTCTGGAGAAAAAGGTTAGGCGACATTTCGGGTCGGGCCTCATCTTCAGCCTGAAGAAGAGTCCAAATCTGAAATGACATGTATCCTTTTTCTCCAGGTTGCATCATGGCTTGGTTTGGGTGCAGTTCTGATCAAGACCATAAGAAATTGCAGTTGTAGATGTAGCCCAGCCCATCACGCATACTAAGACCTCTGACATAGACTACATCTACACTTCATGCTGCCACGGAAAAGCAAGCAACGCAATCAAACACTGTCCCACCCCAGTCATTCCTTCTTCTCCCTGTTCCCTTCCAGTGGAATGTACAGAAAATGAAAGCATGCATCACCAGACTCAGGAAGAACTTCTTCCCATCCGTTATTATGCTTCTGAACAATCCATCCATAAAGTAGGGTACAGTTTGATTCACCTCTACTCACTCCATTGTGGCAGTGGACTCTGTCTACAGATATGATGTGCTACAATTCCAAGAAATATATTCTGCACTCTGAAACTTCCCCTTTCCTCTATCTATTGTACTAGAGTTTGGCTTGATTGTACTTAATTACTGTATATTTGATTAGTTTGGATAGTACGCAAAACAAATCTTTTCACTGCATCTCGTTACACGCGACAAAGATAAACCTGAACCAATACCTAAAGGACACAAAGTGCTGGAGTAACTCAGCAGGTCAAGCAGCATCTCTGAAGAACACAAGGTTACATTTCGGGTTGGGATCCTTCTTCAAACCTCAAGCACTGGATGCAAATCCAGGAACTCTCTCCGCAACAGCACTTTGGAAGTACCTTCACTAGAAGTACTGCAGCAGTTCACAAAGGTAGCTCACACCATCTTCTCAGAAGCATTTAGGAATCGGCAATAAACACTGGCTTTGCCACAGTGCCTACTGTAGATCCTTAACATTATTATTGTTTAAATTACTGGAAGCCACAAGAGCTACCCTACTACCTGAACTGCTGATCCAGTTAAATGGCAGTCAATAAGGAATAAAACATAACACTGGAAGAACTCAGCAGGTCAAGCAGCATCTATTCAAACAAAAGGTGTATGTTGACCCTACATCTGGACAAAGAAGACCGAGGAAAGATGGCCAGTAGATAACAATACAAGGGAGGGGTGAGACAGAGGCTGTTAGATGATATATATAGATAAGGTTTATTCAGAGTAATTAACTAAAGCATATCATAAAGAAGTGATCTCAAGTTGGAAGCACACCAAGCAATCACATTCCAAGACGTGGAGCATACAATAGGTCATGAATCACTCTCTATGACAACTTTTTGAAAGAAATCCTAATGCAAACTATACTCAAACCCCACATAATGGAATCTCCAAGCCAAGGAATTTTAAGTTTACTGACAAGTTGAACAATGTAGAGTGGTGTACAGTTTTTGGTTGCGATGATGACAGAATACATCATCGACTTCCAATTCACATGTATTAATTGCTTCAACATATACAGAACAATCTGAGGTTACGGTGGATACGGATGGAGGGTGGGGTCTCAATCTGTCTCCAATTAAACAACCAAGCATCCTGTTCCCAAGAGGAATCGGATTACTTTCAGCCCTACCAGTTTGTTATTGTCAATAAGTTATCTCTAAAATTTGATTTGGCTCACAATTAGACCCCTAGGAAGACTGTAGGGATGTGAGCTAGGCTGTCAGACTGTGAGGAAGGCTTTCAAAGGCTACAGCGGGATATAGATCAGCTACAGAACTGGGCAGAGAAATGGCAGATGGAGTTTAATCTAAGCGACTGAGAGGTGTTACACTGTGGGAGGATGAATATAAGGGGAAAGTATACAGTTAATGGCATAGAAACATAGAAACATAGTAAATATGTGCAGGAGTGGGCCATTTGGCCCTTCGAGCCTACACCGCCATTCAATATGATCATGGCTGATCATCCAACTCAGTATTCCGTACCTGCCTTCTCTCCATACCCCCTGATCCCTTTAGCCACAAGGGCCACATCTAATTCCCTCTTAAATATAGCCAATGAACTGGCCTCAACGACCTTCTGTGGCAGAGAACTCCAGAGACTCACCACTCTCTGTGTGAAAAATGTTTTTCTCATCTCGGTCCTAAAAGATTTCCCCCTTAACCTTAAACTGTGACCACTTGTCCTGGCCTTCCCCAACATCGGTAACAATCTAGCCTGTCCAACCTCTTAAGAATTTTGTAAGGCATGAACCATAATAGCTTTAATATACAGAGGGATCTTGGGGTCCAACTCCCTGAAAGTGGCATTACAAATAAATAGAATGGTAAAGAAGGTGTATGATCTGCTTGTCTCCATTGGACAGGGCATTGAGTATATAGTAATGGTTTCTTTATTGTCATTGTAACATGAACCATGTACAACAAAATTTAAAAATGTCAACCAGTCAGTGCACCATTCCAACAATAAAAGCTAACGATATATACAAGGTTAAATATTAAAAAAGATAAACAACTAAAATAAATATGAAATATGAAAATAGCACGCATAAACACCCAACCCTACATCCTTCTGTCGATTTCACAGTGTACCAACCAGTCCCTTAGTCCCCGCGTTCCTTGGCGGCCACATTTAGTGCCTTTATAGCAGTGGGGTAAAAACTGTTTTTAAGTCTGTTTGTCCTTGTCCTTGTAGATCTGTACGGTCTGCCTGATGGCAACAGTTCAAACAGGGAGTGTCCGGGGTGGGAAACGTCCTTTATAATATTCTGGTATTTTTTGATGCAGCGGGAACTATATAAGCGCCTGCATGCAGTCATGATGCAGTTTTATAGCACTTTGTTTAGGCCACATTTGGAGTACGGGTGCAGTTCTGGTCGCCCCATTACAGGAATGGAGTGGAGGTTTGGAAAGGGTGAAGAAGAGATTTACTACAATGCTGCCCAGATTAGAGGATATTAGCTATAAGGAGAGGTTGAACAAACGGGCTATTTTCTCTGGAAGGTTGGGGGTTGAAGGGAAACCTGAGAGAAGTTTATAACATTATGAGAGGCGCAGATAGGGTAAAGAGTCAGAACCTTTTTTCAAGGTGGAAATGTCAGAGGAGAGGGCGTAGTATTAAGACTCCATTCAAGGACCCAAGCGGTCATTCCAGGTGCGCCTAGGTTCACCTGCACCTCCTCCAACCACATCTATTACATCCGCTGCTCTAGATGTCAGCTGATCTACATCGGTGAGACCAAGCGTAGGCTTGGCGATCGTTTTGCCGAACACCTCCACTCGGTCCGCATTAACCAACCTGACCTCACGGTGGCTCAGCACTTCAACTCCCCCTCCCATTCCATATCTGACCTCTCTGTCCTGGGCCTCCTCCATGGCCAGAGTGAGCAACACCGGAAATTGGAGGAACAGCACATCATATTCCGCTTGGGCAGTATGTACCCCGGTGGCCTGAACATTGAATTCTCCCAATTCCGTTAGACCTCGCTGTCTCCTCCCCTTCCTAGCTCTCCCTCAGCCCTCAGGCTCCTCCTCCTTTTTCCTTTCTTCTCCCCCCTCCCCCCCCCCCCCCCCCCCCCTTGCCCTACCCCCCACCAGTCTGAAGAAGGGTTTTGGGGCCAAAACATTGCATATTTCCTTCGCTCCATAGATGCTGCTGCACCCGCTGAGTTTCCCCAGCATTCCTGTCTACCTCCGAGGGGTATAGATAACCTGCAGTCAGATTAGATTATTTTGTCTTGACATCTTGTTTGGCCCAGACATTGTGGGCCCAAGGACTCACTCGTATGTTTCTGTGTAATTAATTTCATGTGCACTATATCTGCTTTAGCTTTAGTTTAGAGATGTAGCATAGAAGCAGACCCTTCGTCCCACTGAGTCCACATGGACCATCCATCAACTGGTCACACTCGTTCTATGTTATCCATCATCCACCCTCTCCACACTAGGGGCAATTTTACAGAGGCCAACTAGCCTACCAACACACACACATCTTTAGGATGCGGGAGGAAACTGGAGCACCCGGAGTAAACCCACGTGGTCATGGGGAGAATGTGCGAACTGCAAACAGAAAACACCCGAGGTCAGGACCAAACCCAGCTCTCTGGCGTTAAGGCAGTAACTCCAACTTTCGCACCACTGTACCAGTTGTAACATTGTTGATGTTAAAGTTTGAAACAGTGTTAAGTAACTTTAGTTTAATCCAAACATTTACAGCAATAACTTTCAACTAGTAGGTAGACATAATTACATAGAGTGTCCAATTGCACAGAAATAATTGTTTTAACAGGAATGGTGCTTGTAAAACTGCCTGGCAACTGGAGGTTAGAAAATAGCTCTGATGCTGGATGATTAATGATGGAATAATATTTCAATAGATCAAACATGAGAGGTCAGGGCATTTTAAATTCACTCAATTTTGTTTCCTCGGTTGTTTACTTGTTTGGTCAGTAAAGCTAATCTCAGCATTTTCTGATCTCCACCATTAGATGACTCATCAGTGCAGTGGAAAAAATCAAGTTCCCATTTGTTTATTTACCCTGGTGAAATTGGCATCAAACATTAAGATATTGACATTAGCAATTATGAATTTAGCAGAATATCCATCAAACAGTACTTCCTCAGTCAGAGACATCATAGATAAAACACATTTTATAAATTGTCATACAGATGTGCTTTTCAGCAGTAATTTCACATCATGATCAGGTACTAATGATAAATAACGGTTGCCTGTTCCTGTGTGGTTATAGCTCACAAAGTCAACAATCGGAATGGATGCAGGAAGGTATCTGCAACACAGTAGATTTACTATCATCCTGAGCTTGGTGAATGCAGCGGTAAACCTTCAGAGTGGGACCGGCAGATATGTTAAGTAGGTAAAGGAGAAGGAAACTGAACTACTAAGTTTCATTTACAGATACAGCAATGGAAACAGGCCTTTCGGCCCACTGAGTTTATGCCCACCATTGATCACCCATTCACACTAGTGCTATGTTCTCCCCCCCCCCCCCACCCTACATCAGTCTGAAGAAGGGTTTGGGCCCGAAACGTTGCCTATTTTCTTCGCTCCATAGATGCTGCTGCACCCACTGAGTTTCTCCAGCACTTTTGCCTACCTTCGATTTTCCAGCTTCTGCAGTTCCTTCTTAAACACACTAGTTCTATGTTGTCCCACATAGATGGGACAAAATGGCGGTGCCTGTCGGCAGTGGCCTCTGCAGTCCGTCTGTCTTTTTTTTCTTTTTGTCCTGTTAAGTGGATGTCTTGGTTTTAGTTTTTATATTATTTTTAGCTGTGTATTTGTGAGGGGCGGTTGGGGGGGGGAGGTGGGGGGAAACTTTTATTCTCTTCCCTGTATGGGGGCTCGACTTTTTTCCTTGTCAAGTCTACATTGTCGTTGGGGCCTAACATCGTGGAGCCGGCGGCCTCCAACCGGAATCGACCTGGGGCTCCAGTCGCGGAACTTGCGGACTCACCATCGCGGAGCTGGCCGACTTCGGAGTGCGGGGCGCTGTGGTGGCACGCAGCTGCGACCCGACTTCGGAGCTCGGAGGCTCCGGCTGCAGGCCCTGTGGACGGTAACATCGGGAGCTCGCGGGTCCCTGGTGGGAGACCGCTTTTCGGAGCTCCTGCAACGGCAAACTTTGCCCACCCAAATAGAGGGGTTTAAATCGACCCGGAGAGGGGCCTTACATCGCCCGGCGCGGCTTAAACGGCCGCGGGACTTACCATCACCTGCCGGGGGGGGGGAGCCTCTAACATTTAACATCAGGAGCCTCGATCGGCTCGATGTAGCAGTTTGACTGCGGGAGAGGAATGGGCACAGAGAATTGGGGAAGAGATAAGACTTTTGCCTTCCATCACTGTGAGGAGGCGTTTGGGGATTTACTGTGACGGATGTTTGTGTGGAATTGTGTAATTGGGTTGTTGGGATTTTTGTTTGTATTATGACTGCAGAAACGTAATTTTGTTTGAACTTATGTTCAAATGACAATAAACGATTCTGATTCTGACATTTTCTGGAATGAGGTGAGGAAAAACGTTTTCGCCCAGAGAGTTGTGCATTTGTGGATTTCCCTGCTACAGAAGTCAGTGGAGGCCAATTCACTGGATGTTTTCAAGAGAGAGTTAGATATAGCTCTTAGGGCTAACGGAATCAAGGGATATTGGGCGAAAGGAGAAATGTGTTACTGATTTTGGATGATCAGCCATGATCATATTGCATGGCGGTACTGGCTCGCGGGGCCGAATGACCTACTCAAGCACTTATTTTCTATGTTTCAATGCTCCTTCCACTCCCTACACACTATGAGCAATTTTACAGGCCAATTAATCTGCAAACCCACACATCTTCGGGACATGGAAGGAAAACAGAGCACACAGAGAACATGCACATAGTGTAAGAAGGAAGTGCAGATGCTGGATTAAACCGAAGATAGACACAAAAAGTTGGAATAACTCAGTGAGACAGGCAGCAGAGAAGGAATGGGTGACGTTTCACTGGATGTTTTCATCATCCATCCCTTCTCTCCAAAGATGCTGCCTGTCTCGCTAAGTTACTCAAGCTTTTTGTTTCTACACGTAAATAGTCACAGGAAAAAACATGCAAATTTCACACAGACAGTACCAATGGTCGGAATCGAAGCCGGGCCTCTGGCACCGGGCCTCTACCAGCTGCACCACTGTACCGCCTGACATGCTGACAGTATTGGATGAAGAAGGTGAGGGATGGGAGAGTTCAAATATGAACACTGCCATTCACCTGTTAAACCAAATGGACAATTTCTGTGGTCTAAACTTCCATAACCTCAGAGTTCCATCGAGTGCAGCATAATCCATGTATACTTCACATTGGAATTTCTTTCAAAAGCTGATCCTAGAAACTGGATTGCAACTTACTGTTTGCTCTGCATAGTCCATAAATTTATTTCAGTGCCCCTGTGTGCCCTGCATACAACGTTTTGTATGAATTTGCCTTCTGTGCTACCCTTTGGCATGTGCTGAGTCATCAGACATAAAAGTAGGGCGTTAATACTTGTTAAACAGGCCCTGCCTGAACAGAGGTTAACAGGTGGAGTAGGGCACTTGGAAAAATATCAACAGTCAAAATGGCTTTGTGAAAAGGAAATCGTGCTTGACCAATTATTGAAGTACTCCAAAGAGACGTAACATCTGTTGGGGTACAGGAAAGTACACTAAAACACTAAAACTTAGATATCCAGAAAGTGTTTGTGAAAGTTTAAGATGGCGCCAAGATCATGGTGACTTTTAGCTGAGCTAGACATTATTAAATATAAGTGCTATATCGAAGTTTATTGCAAAAAAAAATAATCAAACCTCATGATTTTCGAAGTAACATATTGGCATGGATAGACGTTTGTTGGCTAGCAAGAATCTGAGAGTAGCAAGAATCTCTTTCTGGTTGGCACGATTCAAGCAGTGCTTCCGGCTGCGGCGCGGCGGGAACTTTAAATCTTCGACCGCCGGCTTGCGGCCTACACCAGCCTGAAGCAGCGGTCTCCGGTAGGGAAGCACCGATTCAGGACTTACCCGGACTTTACCTTGTCTACTCATCTGGACGCCCGCAGCAGCGGCGGCTGCGGAGGGTGGAGGTCCCGACCACGGGGGAAAATGTAGAAGGACTGGCCAAATTTGTGTGCCTTCCACCACAGTGATGAGTGCTGTGGTGGATGTTTATGTTAAATTTTTATTGTGTCTTTGTGTGTTCTTTTTCATTGTGCCGCTGCTGGCAAATTCATTTCACTTGCACTTTGTGTGCAAGTGACCAATAAAACTGATTGTGATTGTGATTGATTGTGTGATTGTGATGGTTGCATGTTCTCCCTGTGACTACCGGCATGTTCTCTCAGTGACCTGGTTACCTCGGTGTAGTCTGCAACCAGTAGGCATCAGTGCTGATGTGTCAACCTCTTTCAATTTAGATGAATGACTTGGATAAAAACACGGAAACATTTGGTTGATAACTTCTGCAGGAAAGATAGGAAAGCAAGTTGTAAAGAAGACATCAGAGGGTTGCAGATGGTATAAATGTGTGGGCAGATTTTGTGGCAAATGGAGTGCAAGGCAGGAAAATTTGGAGGATTCTGGCAGGGAAAGAATTAAATTATCATAACTGTCAAGAGATTGCAGAGTTCTAAAATGCAAAGCACTCTGAGAGTCCTAGTGCACAATTTGCAATGGGCAAATATGCAGGTGCACCAAAGCTAACAGATTTTGTGTTTATAATGAGGAATATTATACACAAATGTCAGACATTATACTTCATTTATATGGGGCAATCATGAGACCATGTCTGGAGGACTTATACAAAGTAGTGGTCTTATTTAAGGAATTGTTTGATTGCATTGGTAGCAGTTCAAAAGGTTCAGTCTGATGCCTGAAATCAGAATATTGCCATATGAGGAAAGGTTGGGCAGGCTAGACTTGTGGCTGCTCAAGTTTATAAGAGTGGCAACTTGATTGAAATATTTGACATCCAAACAGGTCTCGATAGGATGGATGCAGAGAAAGTGGATCATTTTATCTGGAATCTGGAACTGGGGCCACTGTTAAGGGCCTGTCCCACTGACACAACCTTTCAGCAACTGTCTTCGACCTTCAAGCTCAAGGGCATGCGCCTGAAAAACCTAGAGCTGGATCGACCGTCAGCGATGAAACCGTGAGCCGGATCGACTGTCTGCGCACACACACAAACACACACACAAACACATCGCAAAGGTGGGGGCCAGGGAAAGCGGGGGAGCGCTATCTAAAATTCACACCCGCGACCAACAGGAATGTAAAAGACGGCTGGCACAGTACGGAGAGGGGGGGGGGGGGGGGGGGAGAGAAGGAGTGGAGACACTTTTAAGAAGCCAGACAACGTTTAATAAAGTTTAGCGGGCATACTTACCGTTTTTTTCTCAACGAGCTTTACCTTCGTTTACCTTCCATTGACTTCGACTACGTACAAATAGCATTATCACCTACTACGACCTACCTCGACTAAATTAAATATCAATTTTTTCCATGGCGACCTTTTTTTACTCGCGGGCATTTTTCAGCATGTTGAAAAATACGTCGCAAACTAGCTGAGGCCTCGAGTATGCGGGACCTACTGTCGAGCATGAAGGAGAGTTACAAAGACCTCCTAGGATCTCGTGTCGACCATGCTGCGAGTATGAGTCGAGGGAAAACTCGCGAATTATGTCGCCGCAGTGGGACAGCCCCTTTATTAGGCAAAGATTCAACAAAGTGCTTTTTTCAGAAGGTTGAGAATGTTTGGAATTCTCTTCCTCATAGATTGGTGAAACCTTTGAATTTTTATGTCAGCGATAGATGGAATCTTATGGACAATAGACACTAGGTGCAGGAGTAGGCCATTTGGCCCTTTGAGCCAGCACCGACATTCAATGTGATCATGGCTGATCATACACAATCAGTACCCCGTTCCTGCCCTCTCCCCAAATCCCTTGATCCGTTATCTTTAAGAGTTCTACCTAACTCTCTCTTGAAAGCATCCAGAGAAGTGGCCTCCACCGCCCTCTGAGGCAGATAATTCCACAGATTCACAACTCTCTGTGTGAAAAAGTATTTTCTCATCTCCATTCTAAATGGCTCCCGTTATTCTTAAACCATGGCCCCTGGTTCTGGACTCTCCTAACATCGGGAACATGTTTCCTGCCTCTAGCGTGTCCAAACCCTTAATAATCTTATATGTTTCAACAAGATCCCCTCTCATTCTTCTAAATTCCAGAGTATACAAGCCCAGCCGCTCCATTCTAGCAACATATGACAGTCCCGCCATCCCTGAAATTAACCTTATGAATCTACGCTGCACTCCTTCTATAGCAAGAATATCCTTCCACAAATTTGGTGACCAAAACTGCACAGAATACTCCAGGTATGGTCTCACTAGGGCTCTGTACAACTGCAGAAGGTCCTATACTCAACTCCTCTTGTTATGAAGGCCAACATGCCATTCGCTTTCTTCACTGCCTGCTGTACCTGCATGCTTACTTCCAATTTTCCCAACTTGACTTCCCCTTTTCCCAACTTTGATAAGCAAAGGGGTGAAAATACTTATGTCCGTGATAGATGGATTCTTGATGAGCAATGGGGTGAAAAGTGACTGGGGGTTGTCATGAGTGCAGAGCTGAAGTTACAATTGGACCAGCAATGACCTTTTGAAACAGTAGAACAGGCTCAAGGAGTTGAGTGACCTACTCTTGTTTATTTTCTAACCTCCAGTTAGCAGATTTTTTAATTATATAACATTCTTGTTTGCACAATTATTTCAATACCATTAGTCACTTGACATGTCTGTCACTTAGAAATTACTCTAGTTATCCTGCAGTTCTTGCTCTTAATTCACACATTTGCAACTGTGGAGCAATTTCCCACAAACTGATGCCATGATCCTTCCAGCACTTTCTCAGTCCTCTCTCCCATCTTGCTCCCTTTCATCACCAAACAGACCTGCAATAAGAAACGGTCTCCCTCCACCAGCTTCCCAATGGTGGATAGCGAGTAGGAATTACCTTCGAGCAGGCTAATTGTGTATGCTGATTCAATTATGCTGTTTGGCACAGTTTGAACCTCGTGAGCAATGGAGTTTTGCACCAGGCGTCAATGAATAAACCATTCATTGATCTGCTGTGTTCCACATAGAAAACACCTTTTCCAGTTGCCAATGAATATCTGGGTCATGATAAAATGCAAGATCTGTTTGAACAGGGAAGTCAAAAGGAATAATTTCAAATCGTGAGTACATCTTTTATCAAACTTAAAATGCTATTTTTTCCAAGAGGAAAGTCGGCCACTTGTTTTCATAAGGAAGTAAAATATAAAGTAGGATTAGTCGATTAGGCCAATTCTGCCATTAAATAAGATGGCTAATCTTCTGCTTCAAGACCAACTCCCCCGTGTCCAAAAATCAATTGAAGTCTGCTTCAAAAAGACATACAGTTGACAGTATCAAAATCCTCTCACATCTCAGCCCTAAACTGATATCCTGTTATGAAATGACGACTCCTTAGTTTGGAGTTGCCAAATGAAGAAAACAACCTCCCTCTATCTGTTCTGTCAATCCCCAATTAATTTTCCCCTTTCTTATTGATTCATCTAGATCATCCCTTATTCTTTCTCACTGTCCTTTCTTGCAGGATAGTGCTCTTATCCGAAAAAAAATCAATCTTGTGAATCTATGCTGCACTGAATCAGTGCATGCTACACTGAATCCAAGACAAATATATCATTGAGATAAGAAGAGGAAAACAGCACACAGCGAGTTTAAATGAGGTCACACCAAAGGTCTGCATAATCTCAACAACATTTCCGTATTTTGGCACTTCAAACTCTGTGCAATAAAGACCTGGTTGTCCACAGCCCGTTCTCGGTTGCTTGCTGTACCTAGAGTTCACTTTCTGCAGCAGACAGTTCCCTAGTTTTCATAGAAATTAGGAGCAGGAGTAGGCCATTTGGCCCTTCGAGCCTGCACCGCCATTCAATATGATCATGGCTGATCATCCAACTCAGTATCCCGTACCTGCCTTCTCTCCATACCCTCCAATCCCCTTAGCCACAAGGGCCACATCTAACTCCCTCTTAAATATAGCCAATGAACTGGCCTCAACTACCCTCTGTGGCAGAAAATTCCAGAGACCCACCACTCTGTGTGTGAAAAAAGTCCTTCTCATCTCGGTCCTAAAGGATTTCCCCCTTATCCTTAAGCTATGACCCCTTGTCCTGGACCTCCCCAACATCGGGAACAATCTTCCTGCATCTAGCCTGTCCAACCCCTTAAGAATTTTGTAAGATACATTTTCAATGTATCTCAGTTTAAAAAACTGTTATGCTTCCCTATTCCTCCTATCAAAATGCATACCTTCAACATATATCTGTCACTCTGTTGCTAAACTATCCTGAGGGTCTATCATGTTACCTTGCCCTCACAATTCCCCATTCCACCTAAATTCACATGTGAGAGAGGGAAAGATTGTGGGAAATATATGGTGGGCTGAGATTGGTCTGCAAGCTACCATAGACCATAAGAAAATATGAGAAACCAGGAAACTTAGATATAGTTCAAGTTCAAATGAGTTTATTGTCATGTGTCCCTGATAGGACAATGGAATTCTTGCTTTGCTTCAGCACAACAGAACTTGGTGGGCATTGACTACAAAACAGATCGGTGTGTCCATACACCATTATATACGTAAATACACACATGAATAAATAAACTGATCAAGTGCAAATAACAGATAATGGGTTATTAATGTTCAGAATTTTGTCTGAGCCAGGTTTAATAGCCTGATGGCTGTGGGGAAGTAGCTATTCCTGAACCTGGTGATTGCAGTCTTCAGGCTCCTGTACCTTCTACCTGAAGGTAGCAGGGAGATGAGTGTGTGGCCAGGATAATGTGGGTCTTTGATGATACTGCCAGATTTTTTGAGGCAGCGACTGTGATAAATCCCCTCGATGGAAGGGTTAAAAAGATATATTACTTTTTATCCCAATCCTTAATATAAATTACCTACAGCGGTGAACCTGGAACTGATCCCGGTGACACCCCGCTCTTAACACGTCACCAGTCCAATTATGACCTTGTATTGTTGGTCTCCTCTTTTGAACGAGTAGGATTGCAAGGAGGATTACCTCCTCCTCATCCATGCTTAAAAATAATTACTCTTCCTGGCATCTATTCCACTGGAACTGGCAATACTCCAGCCATTCTTTATGTGTGAGCTTAGCATCAAATGCCAGCAAGTCATTCAACCATCAGAGCCTCAATACAAACCTCAACCTGTTTTCACCAATAGTCACATTCACCTGGCTGATCTTCATCTGCTAAAGCCTCAGGACATGAAGATTAATTGCAGGCCTTCCAACTAAAAACATTCAGGTGGGTTTCAATGTTAAGCTGTTGGTGTCCCTCTGGTTTGGTATGAGAATAGACTATCAATTACCCTTTGGGACTTTTTTTGTGGGCTGCTGACAGAAATATTAATGCTGGCTAAGTGCAAAAATAATTTAACCTTAAATTAAACAAACCTGCAGACTTTTGTTTCCTTAATTTGTTTTCTACATAAAATGTTACAACCTAGTCAATCCTGAAATTGTCTTCCCAAAATAACTGGTCAGCGATTAATGATTAGTCTTACTGCTACCATACGTCACGCGTGTTTCATCTTCTCTACTCTCTGCTTTGCCTTTTTAATGCCAAATATGGAGAGGCAAAGACAGAAAAAACAATTCCCCATAACTTTCCACTGATCCGTCCACTGGAGGATAAATTGCACACACGCTCCTCATCCAGAAGACAACTTTTGCCATGTACCCCAACATCTGCATTGTTCGAACAAAAACATCAGGATAGACACAAATTGCTGGAGTAACTCAGCGGGACAGGCAGCATCTCTGGAGAGATGGAATGAGTAACGTTTCCGTGATGAAATGCCACCCATTCCCTCCAGAGATGCTGCCTTGCCCGCTGAGTTACTCCAGCATTTTATCTCTTCCTTCAGTGTAAATAAGCATCTGCAGTTCCTTCCTACACATGTACATCAGGAGCTGCTTTATTGGGACCCAATTTCAAAAATTGCCAATGAACTGGTGACAACAGAAATCAAAGATAGTCAGTGAAATGTTACCAATCCATGTCCTCCAGGGATGCTGCCTACTCCACTGTGTTACTCTAGCATTTGTGTCTTTCCTTGGTAAATGAGTATCTACAGTTCACATAAGGCCCTTCAGCCCACTTAGTCCGTGCCGACCAGTGATCCCCGTACACCAGCACTATCCTACACACTCAGGATAATTTACAATCTTTTACCAAAGACCTACAAATCTGTACGTTTTCGGTATGTGGGAGGAAACTGTGCACCCGGGGAAAGCCCACACAGTCACAGGGCGAATGTACACACCCCGTACAGAGAGCACCCATAGTCAGGATTGAACCCGGATCTCTGGTGCTATAAGGCAGCAATGCAGCCACTGCGTCACCGTGCCGCCCACTAATGCTGAAAGAAATCAGCTGCAGCAACAGTCTATTTAAGGAAACGTACTCATCCATTTCTTGCACACCTTTGAAGGTACTACAAGCCTTTCCACCATTCCACAGGTGCTCATGACAGGCTGAGGGACACAATTTCCACAGGTTTATGGCATCAATGCCAGAGGCACTGCTAATGTCAGAAGGTTCTTGGTGCATCTCACCCATTCATTTCCAAGGAAATACGGTGCCAGTAGATGGGCTACAGAGCATAAATTCACCAACGGGTTCAAAGTGTACTACAGAATGAACTCTATAGGCTTGTTAACTTTAATAACATTTCACTAATATCCTACAATTACAAATATGAAAAATAAAAGTTAAAAATATTTTCAATATGCGTCCAGGCATTCATTATTTAAAACATCAAAGGACAAATATAAAAGCAAGTTTTTGTTCTGGGATCTACACCAATTCATGAATGCACTTTCACAGTGTTTCTAAGAACTTAACCTTTACAAGATCCTTCACAGGAGTATTAACAAAGAAAATTTCCCGGCAAGAAACACGTGCAAATCGGAAACATTTGTAAAATCTTTGTCAAAGGGCTAGGTCATGAGAAGAAGGAATATTAGTTTATTTCAAGGTGCTCAGAAGTGATGCTTGCTTTGCCTATATGTGTAGGAAAGAACTGCAGATGTTGTCCCGCTGAGTCACTCCAGCACCTTGTGTCTGTCTTGCTTTGCCTATATACTGATCTATGCCATCTTGATCGCAGATGCAGGAACACACAACAGTTTCCACCATATGGAAGATAACACAATACTTATATTTTCTTTTGTATTGACAATAGTGGTAAACATTTGCAACTTACTGCATTCTCTTTTATATATCTCTGCAGCAGTAGAATGTCTGCCTCAAGTGATTGCCTTCTGTTGTTGTCCATGGTCAATGTATAAGTGGTTGGTCCATTAAGACATTTCTGCAATATGTAGCTGTCACCAAAGGTCTTAGAAATTCCGGTTGAGGGAGTGATGCGGGAATTCTGAAGACTGAGAAAGAGAAAACAAAGAACATAAGTTCATAAGTTATAGGAGCAGAATTGGGCCAAAACGGTCCATCAAGTCAACTCCACCATTTAATGTTAAAGAAGGAACTGCAGATGCTGGAGAATCGAGGGTTACACAAAAAGCTGGAGAAACTCAGCGGGTGCAGCAGCATCTAAGGAGCGAAGGAGATAGGCGACGTTTCGGGTCGAGACCCTTCTTCAGACTGGTCAGGGATCAGGGAAACGAGAGATATGGCCAGAGTGAGCAACACCGCAAGTTGGAGGAACAGCACCTCATATTCCGCTTGGGGCGTCTGCATCCTCTGGGCTTAAACATTGAATTTTCTCAATTCTGTTAACCCAGACTGCCTCCTCCCCCTCCCCACCTCTCCCTCACCCCTCGGGCCCTGACATTCCTTCTCCATCTCCCCCCCACCTAAGTCGCACTAGCTTCTCATTTTCACACTACAAACAGCTTACAATGGCCTGTTTCCTTTATCATCAATACTTTTTTGCATATCTTTCATTCATTGTTCTTTATCTCTCCACATCACTGTCTATATCTCTCGTTTCCCGGATCCCTGACCAGTCTGAAGAAAGGTCTTGACCCGAAACGTCGCCTATCTCCTTCGCTCCTTAGATGCTGCTGCACCCGCTGAGTTTCTCCAGCTTTTTGTGTAATCCACCATTTAATCATGGCTGATCTATCTTTCCCACTCAACCCCATTCTCCTGCCTTCTCCCCGTAACCCAAGACACCCTTACAAATGAAGAATCAATCAATTACTGCCTTAAAAATATCCATTGAGTTGGCCTCCACAGCTGTCTGCGGCAAAATGCTGCAACACATTTCAATGCACCCGCCTTGCCAAACTACTTTACTGCTGTATGGTTGGCAAAAGCTGAGCACCAGATTATGATAATCCAGCCCCACTCATCTCTACATTTTTTAAATAAAGCAGGAAATACAAAAAAATTGCAGCAGGTCAGGTAGCATCTGCGGAAAGAGATTCCATCTTTCCACACCCCAATCAAAATTAACTCACTGAGCACTGCCACCAACTCCCGGCTCTAAACACAATCATGTCCAATGATTAGCCTCTCATGCAAGAAGCTAGACTCGGGAACAGGCAAAAGTTTGATTTTATGATGAATGGTTTATCTCAGAAAGTGTGCGGAACAACTGTCTTCAATATCAGCCCAATTATAGCCTCAGGTTTTCATATCCCTAAACACTGCCCAGGAGAGGAAGAATGTTATTCCAATTTCTTACAACAGTCAGTCTGTTGTCCTTTTACCACTGCATAAAGCACCAAAATGCAAAATGCAAAAAGACCACTGCAATGGTCCACAAGTTGGAACAGTGTGGCCAATTTGACAAGGTTTATGCAAAGTAGGACAATCTGCTGATCTCTGTACCCAAGGAAACATCTATGACAATTCAATACTTAGCTTTTGCAGATGAGGTCAACAAGAATCTACAGGCATAATAAGGGCAAAGGATTTACCAAGAAGAGAATACGGCCACTTAAATGTCAACACCATCGTCTATTTATGCCTCAACATACGGCATTCCAGAGAAAGCAATCCAAGGCTGTCCAACCTCTCCTTATACCTCTAAACCAGACAACATTCTGGTAAAAGATAAACATGAAA
This sequence comes from Raja brachyura, assembly GCA_963514005.1. The sequence goes on from OY740783.1 coordinate 17,786,361, forward strand.
TGCTGGGGTAACTCAGCATCTCTGGAGAAAAAGAATAGGTGACATTTTGGGTCAAAACGTCACCTATTTCTTTTCTCCAGAGATGCTGCCTGACCAGCTGAGTTACTCCATCATTTTGTGTCTATCTTTGCTGTAAACCAGCATCTGGAGTTCCTTCCTAAACATTCTGGTAGACATCTTCTGCGCCCTCTCCACATCCTTCCAGTAATGGAGTGACCAGAACTGGACTCTACACTAACCAAAGTCGTAAAAAGTTACATCAATGCGTGCGGTGAAATATGTATAACTAAAAAAGTTAGAGAGAATCAGGCCTGATTCAAAGCCATTGTTGAAACTTTAGATATTTTTTCTGCGGTGTAACCAAAACCCTTTAAAGATGCAATGGCTTTGTCATACGCAATATCCCAACCGATGAAGCCAAGCAAACCACACACCTTATTTACTACTCTATCTACTTGCCACTTTCAAAATATGTCTCCCAAATTCTTATCAAATTTTCCTGTGAATTTTGAATCTCACACATCAAATTACCAACTATGCAAATCACGATGTTTGCCCTGGTCAAAATGACTATTATTGAAATTGTTAACCTATAAAAGACCACTCCACCTTCCAGCTCAGTAATATTATCTTGTCCTACCATGTAGTTCCTGAACAGACTGAAGAAATGAGTTCCATTAATCTGAGCAGTTGTCTATTTGGGGACCCATAGTACACTCCCAACAAGGTGATCATTCCCAAACTATCACAGCTCATATTCTCTGAACCTGATGTACTTGTTTTTGTTTGCCTGCACCTTCTTCAGCTTGTACCGAAACCTAATTTGCATACACCCATGCACAACAGTAGTCTTTCTTCTATTGTTCCTACAATGATAGAAATTCTTTTGCAGAGCACGTTTATTTACTTTACATGAATTACTTTTCTGTTTGCACTTTATTTCCACTCAGGTTCTCTGTGCTATTGCCGAGCTCAAGGTCATTGCTCAGGTGCAATAATGTCAAATGACAAATAAAGTCTTATTAAAGTCCCGTGCACTGCCCACTCAAAACAAAGTGGTGGTCTTTAGCTGAACCTACTTCAACGTTGGATAAAGGAAGCCAAGCTTACCAAGTCTATTGCTGGAATGTCCAATGTGTTAATCTAACCACAGATAGCTCCAGGTGTTTGGTTTTGTAACTTCCCTCACCCACTCTGACCCTTTACTTTAGACTTTAGAGATACAGTGCGGAAACGGGCCCTTCAGCTGTGCTGGCCAGCGATCAACCCGTACTCTATTCTATACACACAAGGGACAATTTTACATCTTGAAGAGATGAGCATTGATCAGTGGAAGTATTTTGATATTGTTGGAAGAGGACAAATTCAGTCAGTCTGCCAAAGCTTCATTTGCAATGCAGAGTGAATCTACCTTCCCATGCTAAATGAACGATGATGGGTCTCGACCCAAAACGTCACCTATTCCTTTGCTCAAGAGATGGTGCCTGACCTACTAAGTTACTCCAGCATTTTGTGTCTATCTTTCCAATGCTAATCCTGATGAAAACAGAGCCAGTATTGCGCTTCTTAAATGTCATCAAATCAATCAATTTTACTCTTTCTGTGCTTCTTCAATCTTCTACCCACCGATATACTCATGAGACAATTCGCAAATTTCTATTTTATACAATATTTTAAAATAATGTGAGCTAGAACACAAATTACATACAGTAACTGAATATTTCTCACTTTGCATCAGGTACTTACTCATTGAAATATTCGGCAAGGTTGTGCAGTCCATTCTGCATTGCCAAGTCCACAGGTGTTGCCCCTTCTTCATTCGGCATCATAACCGCTTGGACTCCACCAGGTTTGCACAGCAGAAACTGCGAGAATTTATTAAGGCCTAATCTCACTGCAACATGTAGCAAGGTTTCCCTGGGAATTAGTTCTGGAAAGGAACAGGAAATCAGGATGAAGGTTGACTTTAAAAAGAAAATTCTGGAAATGCTTAGGTAATAGCAGTGGAAAACCATGACAACCAAGTTTAAGAATAGTTTCCTTCCAGCAGCCATCAGCCACATGAACATTACACAACTGTAAATTCAACTAATATCCAGTATGGACTGTCTTTGATTGCACTATAAACTTTGGTGTTTTAGTACTGTTATTATGGTTATTAATTTATTTAATTTTGATTGTTATAATTAAAGCCGTGTATATTGCACTTACAAGCCTGTTAAGCTGCCGCAAGTAAGGATGTCATTGCTCTGTGTCAATACATATTACACCTGAAGACTATTGACTTGACTTATCGAGAGAGAAAATGGAGTTAAAATATTCACGAGAAAGGAAAAAGTCTGATACAACTGTCTGGGAACCTTGTGAAGCAGCGTTAGATTTTTCACTTCAACGTGCATGAAATTCAGTGTTTTTCACTGAGAACACCATCACCACATTCCTTCCTGAATCGAATCATGCCACAATGGAAATTTCAGCAAAACAAATTTGCAGATGGGGTTTACGATTAGGCTTATTATTGTTAGATGTACTGAGGTATGGTGAAAAGATTTGTTTTACATGCTATCCAAACACTTCAGATATACCATACACAAATACAATCAAGTCAAACTCAAGTACAATAGTTAAAGGAAAGGGCAAGATACAGAGTGCAGAACATAGTTCTCAGCTTATATGTCAGTGCTGACTCAGGGCCTGTTTCCCTGCTGTGTCTCTCTGCGGCCCTATTGGCCATCACCATAAGCACATTAGACATAGGAGCAGGATTAGGCCATTAGGCCCATCAAATCTTCTCCCCTACTCATTCACGGTGGTGATCGTTCAGGTGAAATGTTTTTGGTGTTGAATGCAATGCAATGCAATAACATTAACTCACATTGATCTCAGAATCAGAGGTGCAAAACATACTTGACAAATAAAGTATGATTACGATTATAACAAGTCATAAGGCCATGTCACAAGTGATAGGAGTAGAATTAGACCATTCAGCTCATCGTCTACTCCACCATTCAATTATGGTTGATCGACCTTTCCCTCCTAACCCCATTCTCTTGCCTTCTCCCCATAACCTCTGACACCCCAAGAATCTATCTATCTCTGCCTTAAATTAGCAATGTTACAAAATTTTGAGATTTTAAAAATCAAGTCTGCAATTTATCCCATCAGATAAAGCATAAAAAGAAGTTTAATTTGACACCGAATTCACTTTCATATCTTCAGTATTTAAAAGGTTATGGCCATTTTCATACTCGGAAATTAGCATCTTGTTCCCTATTGCTTTTCCATTGACTTAACACAAAAGCTGTGATCAAGGACAGTCAAAAGCCCATAACTTTTTTTAAAATTAAGAGAACTGAATGAAATTTTCAGTTATTATAGATTGAAGCATTCTGAGACAAATATGAAACAATCTTACTTGGATTACCTGAAATTAAAGCATATAATTAGTTAACCTAACTGCAGCTAATTACAAAATCCAATTACTAGATCTAAATATCTATTCATTTCTTAAGAAAAGGTTAACATTTTTAAAAAGCCTAAGTGTCCAAATAACATTCACACAAGAATTCACGATATAACATGATTTTTAAATCTCATTGTCATTCATTTATAGGCCAAATGGAAGGAATTTAGTATTTAATTCCCGTAAATTAATGGCCATTTTAATCATCTTGCGAGTGGGATTTTGTGGAACGCGATCGTTTGGAACGTTGTGGTTGCGGTGAATTTAAGCAGGAAAAACACTGCCAGTTCGTATGGGTCCTAAGTCACCTTTTCGCTATGTAAAATTTTGATTAAAGGCATCCTAAGAAGCATGTTTATATGAAAAAATAAACGGTGTACCTTACCTTGACCCCTAAGTGAGATCCGTCCCGTTGGCAGCGTTGACGGCATTAGAAGATGATTTTAATTTTACTCCTGCTGTTAAATTATACAGCGCTAATTTAAATAAACTTAATAAAACGGCAGTCAAAGCGATTTTTCTTCAGCAACTAAACAGTCTGTTCAAAATCGATTTGAATAGTCGGAAGATAAAACGCATTTTAAACCAGCCCCCTCTCAAAGGCGGCAAAGTCACGCACACGGCCAGTGACAGAACTGCAGCGCCGCTGAAGGTCAGTTTTGTAACATACCTACTTAAATATATTCACTGACTTTGCCTCCACAGCCTTCTGTGGCAAATAATTCCACATTTTCACCACCCTCTGACTAAAAGAAATGCTCCTAATTTTCTTCCTAAAAGAACGTCCTTTAATTCTGAGGCTATGACCTGGATCTGGATCTGGATCTGATACGCTGAAAAGCTCTAGGTAGAGCATCACTCAGCACTATGATGATGGTGGACATGCTAGTCGAGATGGAGATGCTTTTGGAGTGCATCTTTGTTTGTGTTGATGTTTTGGCGATCTCTGATGCTGGCTGGTAGGGTGTTCCAATCCCTTGCCGTCTTGAAGAAAAACGAGTTAGAAAGTGCTAATGAAGTGCTGTGCGGAATGAAATAATCTCCAGGTTGGTGGCTTCTGGTTGACATGACTATGGGTACTTGGATTAACTGGATGTGGTCCCCCATCTTTAAATCAATAGTGGTATTCTTGATCTTGTGGAATGTTGTCAGTCTGACAAACTTGCAACGAGTAGTAGGTGGATGAAGTTTAAGGTCCTTTATCATGCTGGAGACTGAGCTCTGTCACTTGTCATTGTTAGATATGAACCTTGCTGTTCTGTCTTGAACAGCCTGGATCTTATTGATGTTGCCTTGAGTGAAAGGATCCCACACGGAGCAGCAATATTCAACATGGACATACAAGGCTTTTATATGCTTGGATCTTAACTTCTTTGGGTACATTTTGCAGATTGCGACATCGAAAACCGATGACACTGCTGGCTTTGGCTGCTGCCCATTCCACATGCTTGTTCCATTTCATGTTTTCAGACAAAGTAACTCCTAAGTATTTATGACTAGAAACTGCCTTTAGCTGATGTTCAGAGAGTGTATAGGAATGATCGATTGGTTTAGGTTTCCTAGTAAAATGCATAACATTACATTTCTCTGGTTTGAACATCATTTGCCATTTCTTCTCCCATTTCTCCAATGAGCGCAGATCTTTTTGAAGCATCAGGCAATCATCATGAGACTTGATCTGTTGATCAATCGTTGGCGAAGAGGCAGACCTTAGATGTGATGTTATCTGGGCGATTGTTAACGTAGACTAAAAACAGCATCGGTCCGAGCACAGTGCCTGTGGTACGCCAGAGTCAACATGGCTGGTTTTGAGAATGTTCCTTGGACAACAACTGACTGCTCCCTGTCAGTTAAAAACCTAGTTATCCAGGAGTGAGGTGAGCCCTCTACACCAAGGTATTTGAGATGATGAAGAAGTCTCTGATGTGGAACAGTGTCGAAAGTTTTTGCAAAATCTAACACCACTGCGTCCACTTGTTTGGTTTCTTCCACAGAGCTGATGATTTGGTGAATGGTAGTTATCAGCTGAGATTCACATGACCGTCTGGCAATGACCGAGGATGTTGTTTCTCTCCAGGTGTCCCATAATGTGTCGATAGATGTCTAATAGTTTACAACAAACTGAGGTTTGCGACACCCGCCAGTAATTTGCAGGCTCAGTTCCCTTTCTTAAATAAAGCCGTGATGTTGGCTTGCCTCCAACCACGAGGTAGTTCACCTGTCGGAACACTCTGGGAGAAGATGAGTTGCAAAATGGGTGCCACTTGTTCAGCACACAATTTAAGTATTCTTGGAGAGATGCCATCTGGACCAGAGGCTTTGTTTGCATCAGGATTCTTAAGAAGTTTCATTATACCCTCAGTAGTGATGGACAGATCAGAAATCCTAGGAGCCGGTCAAGGTCCTGATGAGGGGATGTTAGTGATGTCTTCTCGGTGAAAGTAGACTGGTATTGTTTACTAAGTGCCTCTGTTATTTCTTTGGGGGTTCTGGCTAATTTGCCTTTAAATTGAAGGGCAGTAATTCTACTCGAATCACATCTCTTTTAATTGATGAATGACCAAAACTTCTTAACATTGGTTTTAAGGGAGTCATAGACGACGGTCGACAAGATAAATTGTTCAGCTTTGCAAAGTTCTTACTGAACCTGTTTACAAAGTTATTTATAACGAAGCCACTGACAAGAAGAACCCTCAGATTTGGCAGTATAAAAAGCTCTGTTCTTCTTCCTGATGAGCTGTGTTAAGGGCTTGTTCATCCAAGGCAAATTGTAGCAAAAGCTTTTGTATTTTGATGGAACATTAGAATCCTGTGCTGAGTTGAGACAGCACTAGTTTTGAAACAGCACTAGTTTTCTTCAGCAGATCTGTTACCAAGCGCAGCTAGGAAGGATTTGCAGAAGTTATCCATATCCTTCTGGAGGTCAGGAACATTAGCTTTGTGCCACAGATAGATCTTACGCCGTTCAGTCTTTTGAATATTTGGTCTTAAGGAAGCTTCAACAGTCATTCTGAGGTGATCCAATATGTCAGCTTCAGTTACTACAGGAGAAAAACAGCCGGGGTTTGTCACCAGTAGCAAGTCAAGAATATTCCTTACACAATAGGATCTCGTCTGGTGGTTGTGGTTAGGCTCAAAAGCTAACTGTGTAAATGAGAAATCCTGAATCAAATCCAGCAACTCTCGAGAAATTTCCTGTGGGTATACACACTGATGTTCAGGTTTTCTACACAGGTTGCCCCAATCAATGTCAGGACCATTGAAGTTTCATCCTATCCATGCTACTGAATTTTTGCTGAAATCTATCTTAGAAAATGATTCACAGAACTTCTTAATAGGCTCAGATCCTTTACTGGGCAGGCGATAGAAACATCCAATATGGATTTGTTTGGAGTTAGCCATCTGTGAAGAAATCCATATCAGCTCACAGTCAACATCCAAAAACTGAAGATGAGTGGTAATGAGGTTGTTTCTTACCGCGATGAAGACACCTCCAGCTCTTCCAATTCTATCTTTCCTATGGATGGTGTAATTATCTGGAAAACGTTCACTGCTTCCAATAGTCGGATTCATCCATGACTCTGTACCGATGATGTAGGTATGTTACAATACCTACCTTTAGCAGCGCTGCAGTTCTGCTGCTCTCCGTGTGCGTGACTTTGGCGCCTTTCAGAGGGGGGCGGGTTTAAAATACCGTTTTTCCGTAGATAGTCCGAATCGATCCATGTCGGGCGATTTCGTCGCTAAAGAGAAATCGCTCCGACATTTCATTCATGAAGCTATTTTTAAACTACGCTACATTATTTATTAACTCGAGTAGTTTAAAAATCATCTTCTAAAGCTGTGAACGCTGACAGCAGCACGGACCTAATGTAGGGGAGAAAATAAAGTGCACAGTATATTTTTACATTAAAACATTTTTAGGAAGGCTTTAATCACATTTTCATGTTGCGAAAAGGGGACCAAAAAAATGTATGAACCGGCTGTATTTTTCATACCGACTTGACCGCAAACTGCAACGTTCCAAACCACCGCATTCCACTAAAACCCACTCACTAGTTGATTTAAATGGCCATTAATTTACAGGCATTAAACACTAAATTCCTTCCATTTGGCCTATAAATTCATGAAAATTAGATTTAAAGATCATGTTATATTATGGATTATTGTGTGAATGTTATTTGGACACAGGCAATTTAAAAAAGTTTATCTTTTCTTAAGAAATGGATAGATGTTTAGATCTAGTAATTGAATTTTGTAATTAGCTACAATTAGATAGCTAACTAATTATATGCTTTAATTTCAGGTCATCCAAGTAAGATTGTTTCACATTTGTTTCAGAATGCGTCAATCTATAATAACTGAAAATTTCATTCAGTTCTCTTAATTTTTAAGAAAGTTATGGGCTTTTGACTGTTCTAGGTCGCAGCTTTTGAGTAAAGTCAATGGAAAGGCAATGGGGAACAAGATGCTAATTTCCGAGTATGAAAATGGCCATAACTTTATTAATACTGAAGATATGAAAGTGAATTAGGTGTCAAATTAAACTTCTTTTTATGCTTTATCTGATGGGATAAATTGCAGACTTGATTTTTAAAATCTCAACATTTTGTAACATTGCTAGATGATGATGTGGGGATTAGATGATTGGACCATTTCTGCAAAAGCTGCTTTTTTTTTAAACCAAAAATGCTTTGGCAGTTCAAAATCGTAAGTCATATTCTACTCTGGGTAGATTTCATTGGTGAAGTGGGTTTGCTGGAAACTAAGGGAGACTTATCGTGCTTCCTTCTGCGTGGACAAGATGAGGCTAACAGGTTGCCAATAACTTTGCTGCTTGATGTCAATGAATCAATACTATCCGAGGTGGTATTATCTGGGTCCAGGCTGAACAGTGCTGCGAAACTGTTTTTATGGATGAAACTACGAGAACCGGATATCCAAAACAAGGTGGAACTGAAGGATGGTAAACCACAGGTACAACAGCACCATGAGAGTTGAGAGTGCTCTGATCAAAAATTATATATATCGGCGGACATTGGGATGAAGCCATCTCGATGAAGCCATTGGTGGCAGTGGTCACACTGGATGCCGTCCCGTTCCATCTAACTGCTTTGCTGCAGATACCTCAAGGCCATCTACACTTGGGTCCTGGATTTGGGTGAATATCACCGGAGGAAGACAGTATTGCAAACACCTGAAACATCAAGGATAACTTGCACATGAATGGTTAACGTACATGGTTTTCTCAATGAGTGGAGGTGAATACACGAGATGGAGAAGGTTGGTGTCGGAATACACAAGCTTTCTTTCCCCAATATTTTCTTCATTTATCGATTACACAACAAAACTCCCTTCTCTGGTACTGGTGAGATGATGCTGCTCCAACTGCTAAATACTGAAGACTCCAGGCTAAATTGATGAATTTTGAAGGATCGATATTGCTCCAACTGCTGAATTCCGAAAAAAAAAAAATGGCCACCTGGTTTCCCGCCACACAAGAATTATCGAAAATTGCACAAAGAAACACAAATATGAGGACAGACTATGATGGCAGTATAAAACTGGACCATCATTGCCTGTGGCAGATTGTGTTTCCTCAGCTGCCACAGGAAATACATCCTCTGTTGGGCCTTTTTGACTGTGGAGTCGATGGTGGCCTTCCATTTAAGGTCCCTGGAGATGATGCTTCCAAGGAACTTAGATGACTCCACAGATGTGTTGTTGATGGTGAGCGGGGTGAGGGGAGGGGGGGCTCTCCTAAAGTCTACAATCAATTCCACTGTCTTAAGAGCATTGAGCTCCAGGTTGTTGCGATGGCACCAGGATGCCAGCTCTGTCACTTCCTATCTGCAGGTAAATTCCTCCCCATCCTGAATCAGTCCAATCAGGGTTGTGCCGTAAACGTGAGAAGCTTGACAGAGGAATCTGTGGAGGTGCAGTCGTTGGTGTAGAGAAAATAAAGGAAAGGGGAGAGGATGCAGCCTTGCAGTGCTCCTATGCTGAGTGTCAGCGGGTCCGAGATGTGCTTTCCCAGCCTGACATGCTGTTCCTGTTTGTCAGGAAGTTGGTGATCCACCGTCAGTGGGGTTCAGCCACAGTCAAGTGGGAGAGTTAGTAGCTCTGGCACAATGGTGTTGAATGCAGAGCTAAAATCCACAACAAAATCCTTGCATAGGTCCCCTGGCGGTCTAGGTGCTGGAGGATGAAGTGCAGGACTAGGTTGACTGCGTCATCCACTGATCTATTGGCCCGGTATGCAAATTGCAATATTTTTCAAGTGGGCCAGCACAAGTCTTTCAAGGGTCTTCGTGACTACAGAGGTCAGTGCGACAGGCCTGTAGTCATTAAGACCAGTAATCCTTGGCTTTTTGGGTAGGCAAATGGATATGCAGGGAACGGAGGAATATGGATCATATACAGGTAAATGAGATTGATTTATTTGGGATCATGTTCATCACAGACATTGTGGGCCAAAGATACACGTTCTATCTTCTATCATGCTCATTCAGTTGTACAAGGTGACATCCATGTATCCTTTCTCTTCCCCTTTAAATCACTGCATGCTGTTAGATAAAATATATGGCATGGTGATGTAAACACCTAAATTCCTACAGGAAAGCAAAAATTCTCCACTCTGTTCTAATCTAAGACCTGAGCTCTCAGCAATTCAGAGTCAGTCTTAGTCTTGGAGTTATCCAATTTGAGGTGGGCATTTCTACAATCACTTATCCTGCTTACCAAAAATAGGACTTAGATATAACCCTAGCACATTCCTGGGTACAGTGAGACATTTGTAGAACTTCTAAAACACTTCCATAAATTCACATCTTACTTTTATGCAGTACTGTCGGCAAAATTTAAGAGGTATTATTGATGCGTTAATTAAATCTTTGAATGCAACCCATACATGAATGGATACGACCAAAAAGCTTTCATTCTAATTATGCCAACAAATTATACAAATTGCTTAAGAGTTTCCTGGAATCTGCCCTAATTAAATTGTAAAATCAGGCAGAAACAAAAAAGAATTATGCAATAGTTCTGGACAAAACCCAAATATTTATTGCAATGACATTGCAATGACGCATGACAAAAGTGATTTCCATAATTATTAGTGCGCACTAATTATTTCACTGTATTATTTCACTTTTTTCTTTCCACAAAAGAAAAAAAATCACAATATTTGTGCCTATATTTTTGCAATAACCCAAATCACCTCAATGGATCAACACACTTTAATAGACTGAAAAATATGAAGGACATTTGTTTATCTTACTGCCTCAGTTCAAATAACTTCAAAATAATATTTTAAAGAATCATTCGACAATTTACACGGTACTCACATTACGAAAAATATCTAATTTGAACATTACAAAACTGAAGGAATCCACAATTTGTTGGTCGATGACTTATCTTTTGAATGACTTAAATTAAATAAGAAGTATTTGATGAACATTTAGGAACTAAAAAATTGTGTGGCAAAAATATTAGCACTCGAGTGTACTTTTTATTATCTTAAAAAGTTCAAGAGGCAAAATAGAAATCCAATGTTGAAACAATCCAATGGGTAGTTTTTTGCTTTGCTACAAAGCTGCTCATGCAATTATTGTTCTATCAAAATTGAAACTTCTAAGCAGCAACTTTGAAATGAGAAACCTCAGTTTTGATTTGTTTACTGATTGTGTAACCTCCTTTTAAATTAAGTCAAAAATCAGAATCTGTAAACCACATTAGTAAAATAAATAACCCTTGGACAAAGTCTCATTTGCGGTCACTAGCCAACAATTACAGCACTATATTAGAACCAGAGGATTTTCCATGTCTGAGGATGCAAAAATGAAGAGGATGTCGGCTTAAGGTAAGAGGGGGGACATTTCAGAGGCAATTCATGGCATTTTTTTCACTCCAAAGGTAGTTTGTATCATCTTGTGCCATTTCATCTCAACCCCATCATGATGGATACCAAGCTTTCAAATAACATGGAACACATGCTTTAAGTAATGCCTCCCTGCACTTGTTGCCACATGACTCCGTTTCTTTATTAGTTGTACAATCGATTGTTCGACAGATGCGACCAAATAGAACAGCTTGCATATTGATATCCAAACCAATATCCATTCCTTCAAATCATATTAATTAATTCTAATCAAGATTCATATATTGAGAGCACTGGCAGAGCCCACCACGCCATCCAGAAGCAGCGTTAGAACTTATTATTGAGTTCAAATGTGTTCTGTGACAATCTAGTCAAGTAAATGAAGTCACATTCTGTAAACTGAAGAGTAAATGTGCAGTTACCTTGTTCCGGCCAATTTCCAAGGAGATTCCAAGATGGAGGTAATTCTATGTGTTCAGCGGCAGCCGTTATCTTCTCATCCAACGACTGCGCTGCCTCGATGGTTAGGCCAAATTGTTCAAGCAGTGCCAGGTAACTACCGCAAGTGACTGTGCCAACACTTCTAATCAGAACCTGAGCTAGTTCATACACTACATCCTGAATGTAGGTTATCTGACTGCACCCAAGGATAGATAACAAGTGTTTCTCTGTGTACATGCAGGCAGAAACTGTAACATCTTCCAAAATATCATGACCTGCAACAAAAGGCAAGAATGAATATGAAATTAAAAAACAGCAAGCATAACACAAGTATATTGATATACTAATATATTAACTCTGGCTTTTAGTTTTAGAGATACAGCATATAAACAGACCCTTCGGTCCATCAAGACCATGCCGATCATTGATGTGTTACCAATGTTGCTACTTGCCCACCCCATTGAGAATATTCTGCAACTGCTCGGATGCATCCTTGACCCTGGCTCCAGGAAGCCAACGCACCAGCCCCTTGTTCGCAGATAGAATCTCCTGTCTGTCCCTCTAACTAATGAGTTTTCTATCACTACGGCTCTCCATGAATCAATCCTCCCAGCTGTGTATCAGAACCAGTCTTGAAAAGTAAGTGTGTCTGTATGGGGAGAAGGCAGGAGAAAACGGTTCCCCCCCCCCCCCACATCTTTTGTAATCCGGATTTCAAAATACGGTGAAAAGACTATTAAAATGTCCTCTTTCCGTGAGACAGTGGGGGTGTCACTGTTGAGCACCTGTTAAATGTCTCTGTTACCATCGAATTAGCACGATGTGTCACCAATTGTGTTTTGACCTTCAAGTATTACTGAAGGTATTCACGGAGAATTTCTGTAAGGTGATGCGGGTACAATTGCCACATGAACTAATTGGATGTATTGGTGGATGGGCAAGATTTAAACGGGAATCGGATTTAAATGTGTCAGGTCGTTAAGGGCTCCGGTCGAACAGGTTTCCTGGCTGGCTTGCAGGTAAGTCCCTCTTTCACGGTCACTCATGTTATTTAGTTTTTTTTTCCCATCTCTCTCTCTGTCTCTCTCTCTCTCCCCCCTCCAAGGTTGGTCCTTCTGTTTGCCTTTATTTGCTTCAGGTTTATTTGTTTAAGTGTTTTTTTATCACTTTGTGGCTTTTTTTCAAGTTTCAAGCGCTGAATTGGCCTGTTCGCGGGGCCTTTCATCGCCCAGCGTGGCTTAAAATCGAACTGCAGAATCAAGGCGATCGAAGCTCCTGATGTTGAAGCCCCCACCGGCCGATTTTAAGCTGCGCTGGGCGACGAAAGGACCCGGGAATGGGCCGATTCAAGCCCCACGATTCGGGGCGGACGAAGCTGCTGTTGCTGTAGTTCGAAGTCGGTCACCAACCAGTTCAGCTCCCGATGTTACCGTCCACAGGGCCCACGGCCGGATCCTCGACCAAGAATTTGTATGTGTGTGTGTGTGTGTGTGTGTGTGTGTGTGTGTGTGTGTGTGTGTGTGTGTGTGTGTGTGTGTGTGTGTGTGTGTGTGTGTGTGTGTGTGTGTGTGTGTGTGTGTGTGTGTGTCCCTTAATTGTGTCCCTCCGATGTTTTGATAGCGATTTCTGCCCCAGATAGAGCACTTTCCAGATATGTGAAAGATAAACTTAGGTACTCCTTGCAAACTGGAAGATCCAAAATGATCCATCCATCCTTTCCCTTTAATTCAAATGTCTATTTTCTTTGCTCTGTAAAGCTTTCCAATTACATGCCCTACAGGTGAGCTGTACAAATTCAAATCAGTGTACTTGCCCAACACCAATGCAAAAAGCAGTTTGTATTACACAATTTGAAAAAAGGTTTAACCTGATAGAAATTGGTGAAGCTTTACAAAGATGCATTAAAATCTACTACCATGGAGAGCTTATTTTCCGTAACATGTTTAGTTAAGTTCCCTGATAAGTAACATTCCTGAGGAATTTATATGTCATACCCCTGCAAATCCCCAATAAATGTCAACCTTTTTCAAGGGGCCGCACAATGGCGCAGCAGTTCAATTGCTGCCTTACAGCGCCAGGCACCCGGGTTCGATCCCGACTATGGGTGCTCTCCTTATGGAGTTTGTACATCCTCTCCGTTACCACCTGGGTTTTCTCCGAGACCTTTGGCTTCCCCACACCCTCCAAAGACGTACAGGGTTGTAAGTGAATTGGCTTGGTATAAGTGTGAATTGTCCCTAGTGTGCGCAGAATAATGTTACTGTGCGGGGAACACTGGTCGGTGTGGGCCGAAGGGCCTGTTTCTGCATGTATCTCTAAACTAAACTTCTGAAATAAATGGCACAAACTAAATTTGGTACGAGAAATATTGGAATTATCAATATCTGCAATAGTGTTGTATATGAATGTGCACTGTATAAGAAATAAAGTGGACGAGCTTGAGGCTCAGTTAGAAATTGGCAAGTATGATGTTGTGGGAATTACAGAGACATGGCTGCAAGAGGGACAGGGCTGGGAACTGAATATTCAAGGGATATCTCCTATTGAAAAGGTAGGCAGAGGGGGTGGGGTAGCTCTGTTGATGAGGAATGAAATTCAGTCCCTTACAAGGAGTGGCATTGACAGAAGATGTGGAGTCAGTATAGATAGAACTAAGGAATTGTAAGCGTAAAAAGACCCTAATGGTACTTATCTACAGCCCCCCAAACAGTAGCCTGGACATAGGATAGTGGAATCAGGAGATAAAATTGGCATGTTGTAAAGGCAATGCTACGGTTGTTATGGGAGATTTCAACATGCAGGTAGATTGGAAAAATCAGGTTGGTACTGGACCCCGAGAAAGGGAGTTTGTAGAGTGCCTTTGTGATGGATTCTTAGAGCAGCTTGTATTGGAGCCCACGGGGAGTAAGGGGCGACCGTGGCTGACAAGGCACGTCAGGGACAGTTTAAAATAAAAGAGAAGAAGTATAACATAGCAAAGATGAGCGGGAAGCAAGAGGAATGGGTAATGTTTAAAGAGCTACAGAAGATAACTAAAAAGACAATACAGGGTGAAAAGATGAGGTATGAAGGTAAGCTAGCCAAGAATATAAAGGAGGATAGTAAAAGCTTCTTTAGGTATATGAAGAGGAAAAAAAATAGTGAAGACCAACGTTGGACCCTTGAAGACTGAAAAAGGTGAATTTATTATGGGGAACAAGGAAATGGACAGGTACTTTGGATCCGTCTTCACTAAGGAGAACACAAACAATCTTCCTGATATACTAGTGGCCAGAGGATCTGGGGTGACAGAGGAACTGAAAGAAATCCACATTAGGCAGGAAATGGTGCTGGGTAGACTGATGGGACTGAAGGCTGATAAATCCCCAGGGCCTGATGGTCTGCATCCCAGGGTACTTAAGGAAGTGGCTCTAGAAATCATGGATGCATTAGTGATAATATTCCAAAGTTCTATAGATTCAGGATCAGTTCCTGTGGATTGGAGGGTAGCTAATGTTATCCCTTATTTTAAGAAAGGTGGGAGAGAGAAAACAGGGATTATAGAACAGTTAGCCTGACATCGGTGGTGGGGAAGATGCTGGAGTCAATTATAAAAGATGAAATTGCGGCACATTCAGATAACAGTAACAGGATCGGTCCGAGTTAGCATGGATTTATGAAGGGAAAATCATGCTTGCCTAATTTTCTGGAACTTGCAGCTTGGTGGGCCAAAGGGCCTGTTTCCACGCTGTGTCTCCAAACTAAACTAAACAAAACATTCATAGCCTCCGATCCCATCTTTGTGGCGTCTGAATGTTCTCCCTGTTGCCTAATGGGTTTTCGCCCACATCTCAAAAATGTGCAGGTTGGTAGGTTAATTGGCCACAGCAAATTGTCCCATCCCGTCAGACAGTTGACACAGAAGCCAGAAAGCTTGCACCACCAAACTCAGGAACAGCTTCTTTTTCTCTGTCATCAGGCTTCTAAACGGTTCTTCCGTAAACAAGGCTACTGTCCAATTCATTTGAGTTTTTTTTTAAATGTAAATACTGGCTCTGTTCTGCTGTTCTGCTGTTTTGCACAATCCCGCAGGCATTGCCACTTTCAGTTCACTGTCCATCTTGTATGTGTATGTGACAAATAACGTTGACCTGACTTGGACATTGTCTATGGAGCTGATGTGCTACAATGCCGTGAACTACATTCTGTACTCTTTCCCTTTGCTCTTAATTATCCTTTGTTCTATCGATTGAACTTGAGTTTACAAGATAGTATTTAAGTTCAGTATTATCTGCTTTGATTAGATAGCATGCAAAACAAAGCTTTTCACTCTACCTCAGACACATGACAAGATACCTAAACCTAATCTGGAGGAAAAATGTGGTTTAGGAAAGGATTAGTGTGTACTCTGGAGAGTGTATACTATAGTGTATTCCATGGAGCACAGGAGGATGAGGGGTGATCTTATAGAGGTGTACAAAATCATGAGAGGAATAGATCGGGTAGATGCACAGAGTCTCTTGCCCAGAGTAGGGGAATCGAAGACCACAGAATATAAGTTCAAGGTGAGGAGGAAAAGATTTAACAGGAAATCGAGGGGTACGTTTTTCACACAAAGGGTGGTGGGTGTATGGAACAAGCTGTCAGAGGAGAGAGTTGAGGCTGGGACTATCCCATCGTTTAAGAAATAGTTAGGAAGGTACATGGATATTACAGGCTTGGAGGGATATGGACCAAGCGCAGGCAAGTGGGACTAGTGTAGCTGGGACATTGTTGGCCGGTGTGGGCAAGTTGGGCGACGGGCCTATTTCTTCAGAAGCGTCTCGACCCGAAACGTCGCCTATCTCCTTCGCTCCTTAGATGCTGCTGCACCCGCTGAGTTTCTCCAGCTTTTTGTGTAACCCTCGATTCTCCAGCATCTGCAGTTCCTTCTTTAACGCTTTATTCAGGTGTTACATTTAGGTTTGGTCCACCAACATAATTGTCAATGCTGCTGTAGCCGAGCGAGGGTGTTGTCTCCAGCTCAGCTACCTGTTGACTGGGAACATCTCATGCTGAGATAAGCTTATGTAGCAGGACACACCCCCTAGCTCATGTCGTCACGTGCCAGCCTTCGTAGCTACTGACGAGGATTCGACCATAAGTGGTCTGTGTATCAGCTGACGCCACACATTTACTTTGTGCTCTTACCTGGAATAACTGACATCAGTGTCTTAGCATCCAGTATCTGTGCCATAGTGACATGCATCTGACGTGACCCCTCATAAATAAAGTACAACTCCACATTTTCTGGTAAGAGACACGTTTCTTCAAACACTGCCAACACGGACAGTTGCCCCTGCAAAACAACAATCCAAGAGCATCAAAATATTGGTACTCCTACATGGGCATACATGAATTTATGCACGAAACTCATTACATTTATACAGATTGCAACGACTTGCACATTTCTTCAATTCTGCAGTTATTTTGCTTGGAGTAACATGCAAGAAGTATCAAACTTATCTCGGATGTTTATTTGGGGAATGAGGAATGCAAAAGGGAATGTGCACATGTGCAATCTATACCGCACACGCTCAATAACGCAAGCCATGCTAGTCTCGACAGGTTCTGCTTTAGCAAATATGCCATGTGACCTGAGGACGGCTTGGCTGGACCCCCTGCTTGTGGCAGCGCCCTCAGATTCAGCATTAGTCCTGGTGCTCTCTCTGAAGCAGTATTGTCTTCATCATAGGTAGACACAAAATGCTGGAGTTACACAGCGGAACAGGCAACATCTCTGGAGAGAAGGAATGGGTGACGTTTCAAGACGCGCCCTTTCTTTATGATTGGAGAGGTGCCAAATCGAACATTTACTCTGCCGACTATCTCTGGCCGACAGGTTGCCGACTGCTCTCCAGATCACAATGTCATTTGTGAGAAGGAACTGCAGATGCTGGTTAACACCGAAGATAGACACAAAATGCTGGAGTAACACAGCTGGTCAGGCAGAATCTCTGGACAAAAGGAATGGGTGACGTTTCGGGTTGAGACCCTTCATCGGACTCAGTCTCGACCCGAAACGTTACCTATTCCTTTTCTCCAAAGATGCTGCCTGACCCGCTGAGTTACTCCAGCATTTTGTGTTCAGTTATGATGTTATTTGTCCAGTTTCCACAGTACACAGTTGCACATCTGAGGGAGCTTTTGATTAAGGTCATAATTGTTGGGGCTCCTGTGTTCTGGTAAGTTTGCTCAACACTTGGATGAACATTTCCAAACAGAAAGTCAACGTGATTGACAAAGTCCATGTGGTTATGATACAACAGGAAGCTAGCAAGAGATGGATGAATTGGAATTCCAGAAGTGTATCTTGTGAACATCAATGTTGTACCATGACAACAGATTTTACTGCAACACAAAATATTATTCCTCTGAATGTGAAGGTGGCCAATATGAGTCATTGCCTCTGCACTGACCTTAGCATTCACAGTCAGAATTGAGTAATTGGCCAAATGTTTTCTAACTTGTAAAGGCTGCAAAAAACTGTGCAAGCATGTATTAGATATGCCAAGAGTTTCTCAGGAGCTGCAAACCACGGAGGTTGCCTGTTATGCAGAAAACAGAACAGCTATCTTGCGTGCGGCTGGAACGATGCGGATCCCACCCTCACCCCTTCTCCAGAAAACTTCTAGTTGATATACAATGACTCCTGAACAAGCTTGAAGAGCTTAGACCAAGGACACAGTTTCAGAGACCAGGGACTGCTGTGTTCTTTTTTCACTGAAACATAGTCAGCCCTGACTCACCTGACTCCGCTATCCAGCCTGAGGGTTTCTCCATCCATCTTAGGGACCATCATTGGAGGCTGAGGGAATTCACCCCTACGGTGATGTCAGCGGTCCACATGGACACCTCAAGCCAACGGCAAGGTAGCACTCATTGGCGGCACGGTGGCACAGCGGTAGAGTTGCTGCCTCACAGCGTCGGAGACCAGAGTTCGACTACGGATGCTGTCTGTACGGAGTTCGCAGGTTCTCCCTGTGACCACGTGGGTTTTCTCAGAATCAAGGGGTAAGAGGGTGGTGGCTGGAACATGCTGCCAGGGTAGGGTGGTGGAATAGACATTTACAATAGTGGCATTTAAAAGAGACTTTTGGATGGACGCATGGATATGCAGAGAATGGAGGGATGTGGATTATGTGCAATCAGATAAGGGTCGGTCTTGGCATCATGTTCGGCACAGACATTGTGGGCCAATGGGCCTGTTCCTATGCTGTGCCATGCTATGTTTTATGTAAAAAATACTGCACCCTAACTGCGAACTGCATTTGGTGTTTTAGAATTGCAGCGCCAAATCTGCTGAGCCATGCTTTTTTAAGCCAGCTAACAGATGGCACAATATGAAAATAAGTGGCAATGGAAAATCACTGCAACTAACTCCGACAGTAATCCTTTGATGTGTATTTTTTAAACCATAGAGCAAACTGAAAACTGCAAATTAGAAAAATAGAACAGCAATTTTTTTTTAGTTATTTTATTGACTTTCATTGACTTCTGCATCATTATTCTTTGGAAACTGCCTTATGCCTCACTAAATTCATACCACTTTTGCGTGACCCATGTCTTAGATCTGCATCTATGCCTTGCAATTAATGAATCCAAATAAACCAAATACTCAAAACAATGGCTTAAAAAACAGGAAGCCGTTTAGAAAATAAGCATCCAACGAACAATAACACTTTGGCCACATGACTAAGGCAGGAAACCTGACTGACACCTTGTTTCCTGGAACTAATTTGGGCACTTTGAACGTTCCTATGGTAATTAACAATTAGCTCCAGACTAGGATGAACAAACTTGGAAGATTTGCACTGTCAAGGGGGATTAAAACTGCATAAACACTTAATAATATTTAACAAATAACACCTGCTAATAGAAATTAACAGGTGCTACTTGTTAAATGTTGTGAAATGTTTTTGCTGTTTGAAATTATCCATTTACTGTTCTCCTGCCTGTTTGTTATCGTTGGTGGTGTAAAAATTACAGCTTTTCTGTTCTTCCTATGGTATCAATCAATTGACATACTTGTGTTGTAAATTCTGCAGTTATTTCCTAAATTCACCCCAAAATTCAGTAAATGTTATGGATAGAATTAAAGGCAGGCATGTCGCCATGTAATTGAAAGTAAACATGCAGGTACAGCAGGCAGTGAATAAAGCTGATGGCTTGTTGGCCTTCATAACGAGAGGAGTTGAGTACAGGAGTAAAGAGTTGCAGAGGGCCCTAGCGAGACCACATCTGGACTATTGTGTGCAGTTTTGGTCTCCTCATTTGAGGAAGTACATCCTTGCTGTTGAGGCAGTGCAACAAAGGTTCACGAGGTTAATCCCCGGGATGGCGGGACTGTCATATATGGAATGATTGGAAAGACTGGGCTTGTATTCACTGGAATTTAGAAGGATGAGAAGGGATCTTATAGAAACATTTAAAATTATAAAAGGACTGTACAAGCTAGATGCAGGAAAAATGTTTCCAATGTTGGGCGAGTCCAGAACCAGGGGGCCACAGTCTAAGAATAAAGAGGAGGCCATTTAAAACTGAGACGAGAAAAAACTTTTTCACCCAGAGAGTTGTGAACGTGGAATTCTCTGCCACAGAAGGCAGTGGAGGCCAATTCACTGGATGAATTTAAAAGAGAATTAGAGAGAGTTCAAGGAACTAGCGGAATCAAGGGGCAGGCACGGGTTACTGATTGTGGTTGATCAGCCATGATCACAATGAATTGTGGTGCTGGCCAAAGGGCCTCCTCCTGCACCTATTTTCTAAGTAACCTGAAAGCCCCTCATTGCTAATCATTTCAACTCACCCAGATTAATCGGGTTGCTTAATGTTTGTTTCAGCTCTTTAGGTACATTCAATTGAAAGAGAGGATTTTTTTTCTTGCATGTGGAACAAACAGCACACAATGTCTAGAGTTTCCCAACAGGCTAGGAAAGAAAAAAAAAAGCAATCCCGGTTTCCCTGGAACTACTCTGACTACATGGAGCAACTTAGCCCACAAGAAAATATTTCAAACCATATTGGTTCTTTTTAAACAGATGTGAAATATAGTAAGCAGCAATTGCTTTTATGATATCAATCTCATTTTGAGCCTTAGGAATAAATGCTTCTGTTCAGCAAATAATGGGGGTTGCCATAAAAAGGGTACTTAATTCTTGGTCTTGTGCCTAGAGCCACTGAAAACAAAAACAAAATAAGTGGCTAATATAGGACTGTGCAGCTTCATTAAGCATCTTGTGACATTTGTTTTGATGGCGTTTCTAGAACAGGTGAAGCGATGAAAAAAGATACAATTTTGTTTAATTGGAGTAGTGATAGAACTGTCCAGGGAGGAGGCTCGCAGTTATAATGATTGATTATTTGAAGCTTTGTGCATTGGAGCCAGTGACTGTAATGGCCAGACCTGACATGAGAAACGGAGATTGCAAAATGGTTTTGGCAATGTTCGGGTTCGGAAAAACAGTGATTGATTATTCCCACTGGTGAGTGAGACAGTAATGAGTTGGCGCAAAAGCTAATTACCAAAAGATTTCAACTTTTCGTTATTGTAGAGTTGGTTAAGATATGGATTGCCATCTGTTAAAAGCCATTGTTAAAGAAAATGTTGTCAGTTCTTATAAAAATGAAGTCACCTCCAAAAGAAGGGGATATGCAACTAATCCAATGGAGCGAAGCTCTGGCACAAACTTATTTGGACCCATAAAAACACAATGCTGGAAATACTCAACAGATCAGGCAGCATCCCTGGAGAGGGTAGGTCAATATTTCAGAATGGAGATCATTCATTAGATTTAAGTTAGAAATAAAACATGTTTAGTTTAGTTTAGAGATACAGCGCAGAAACAGGCCCTTCGGCCCATCCAGTCCGAACCGACCAGCGATCCACCGCACACTAACACGACTATCACTAAGAAAATCGAAGTACCCGGAGAAAACCCACGCAGTCACGGGGAGAACGTAGAAATTCCATACAGACAGCACCAGTAGTCGGAATTGAACACTGGTCTCTGGCGCTGTAAGCACTGTAAGGCAGCAACTCTCCCACTACGCCACTGTGCCGCCCCGACCATTCATTACATTTAAGTTAGAAATGAAATCGGTTCTGTTGATGGTATTCCCGCAATATATTTTCAAAAGGGAGTTTCAGTCTTTAGACCTAGTGAGTTTGAAGGGACAGACATATATTTGCAGGTCATGATGCTGGACAACTGGAAGGGAACCTGCACTTGATATTGTTCAAAACAGGCAACATCCTGGTGAATCTCCTTTGCCATCCCTCCAACATATCCACATCCTTCCTAAAGTGAATGAGATACAAGGAACTGCAGATGTTGGTCTGTACAGAAAAAGACACAAAGTGCTGGAGTAACAGAACGGGTCAGGCAGCATCTCTGGAGAACATGGATGGGTGATGTTTCGAGTCAGGTCCCTCCTTCATTCCTGACCTGCTGAGTTACTCCAGCACATATCTTCCTAAAGTGAATCCGAGTCATTAGAGACTGTTTTAAAACTGGATGTGCAAAGATTGAATTTTTTCAATCAATCTAGCACCAATTTCCATAGCAGAAAGGATGGGCCTGAAGCTCCGTGCGAACGTCTTTAACTTTTGCTTTCACAGTTTTTTTTCCGCACATAAGGTGGTTAAAATCTGAAATGCACTGCCCAAATGTGTGGGGTGGTGGTGGAGGCTGGTGTTGAGATTGTCACAACATTCGAGAAGCATCCAGGCAAGCACTTGCATCACAAAAGCATCCAAGGCAGAGGACCAAATTCTTGGAAAAAGGATAAATCATTGATTGGTACTCAATCATCAATGAGAACATAAAGGAGGAAAAAGTCCCATTATTGTGCTTTATCACCCTGCAATTCTCTGACCTAGTAATGGTGCAATATTCTCTGAAAGCAAAAAAAAAAACACCTGGGGTTGTGGTGCTAGGAGAGGTTGAAGATAAGGGGTGCATTCTTGTTTTATCCGCAACTTCCAAATCAGAAGAGCACTTGGGCCAAGGGTAAAATGGGAGTCGAGTGTAATAAGGCAAGAGGATGCAATCATCTTCTATGACTTCTGCCCTGCACAGACCATATTCAGTAGTGTGTGGGAAGGAACTGCAGATGCTGGTTTAAACCAAAAATCTGGAGTAACTCAGCGGGACAGGCAGCATCTCTGGAGAGAAGGAATGGGTGATGTTTCGGGTCTGAAGAAGGGTCTTGACCCAAAACATCACCCATTCCTTGTCTCGAGAGATGCTGCTTGTCCAGCTGAATTACTCCAGCTTTTTGTGTCTATCTTCAGTAGCAGAAACCACCTGTCTCCACAATTGAATACGTGGATTGTGCCTGTTCTCACCCATCAGCTTCAACATCCGGTTGTGTGCCAGCTTGTTCCATGAAAGACAAACATTTGCTGTCATGCAATCTGTTTGGTTACCATGGTTGAAAACCTATCTTTATATGTACACGCAAATTGTAAGGTGTGGGTGGGAGATTTGCAACAGTAAAAGTTAGTCAGGGTGTGGTGGAGCATATAAATGTTTGGCATGAGTCCTGATCGAGAGAAGTTATTGTTCGGCAAATGAGGGGGTGTGGTGCATTAAGGAACAACTGAAGTTTATGATGCAAACTGTGAGATATGATGTTTGAAGCTCTATTCACTATTGACGACCAGGTGTGCTAGTTCATCTTGGAGCACTGCATCCTGATGCTCAGTCCCTTAACCCTGAATTTAAGCATCATTGGAATCTCTTCCCACAAACTTCAAGTTCCCTTCTACCATTGCAGAAACAAATCAACCCGCCTTCCCTTAACCTCCAACAGTATAGCTTCGAGTGCAGCATTATAAAACCACGACAAACTCTCTTACATGCCATGCCATCCTGCAGTCTTTTCAGGTTATCCTCATTTTTGAAATGCCTGTGCTACTGCCTACTGCCTCACAGCGTCAGAGAACTGGGTTCCTTGCTGACCTGTGTGGAGTTTGCATATTCACCCTTTGATGACACGAGTTTCCTTCAAGTGCACCGTTTTCCTCCCACGTCCCAAAAACATGAGGGTTTAGTATGTTAATTAACCCCTAGATTATTGTCCCTGGTGTGTAGGGAGTGGATGAGAAACGGAGATACCACAGAACATAGAAGGGGTGGCACAGTGACACAGCTTTAGAGCTGCAGTGTCACAAAGCCAGAGACTCGGGTTCGAATCTGACCTCAAGCTCAGTCTGCGTGGAATTTGCAATGTTCTACCTATGAACGCATGGATTTCCTCTGGTTGCTCCGATTTCCTCCCACATCATAAAAACGTGTGGGTTTGCGGGCTATTTGGCAACTGGAAATTGCCCCTAGTGTGTAGTGGGATAACTAGTCTGAATAGATTATCGATGGTCGGCATGGACTCAGTGGGCTGATGGGTCTGTTTCCAGGCAGTATCTCTAAACACAGCTGACGTCCTGGTGCCATCGCAACAACCTGGAGCTCAATGCTCTTAAGACAGTGGAATTGATTGTAGACTTTAGGAGAGCTCCCCCTCCCCTCCCCTCACCCCACTCACCATCAACAACACCACAGTCACATCTGTGGAGTCATTTAAGTTCTTTGGAACCATAATCTCCAGGGAGGTCACCATCGACCCCACAGTCATAAAGGTCCAACCGAGGATGTACTTCCTGTGGCAGTTGAGAAAACACAATCTGCCACAGGCAATGATGGTCCAGTTTTATGCGGCCATCATTGAGTCTGTCCTCACCTTGTCCATCATGGTCTGGTTTGGCTCAGCCACCAAGCATGACATCAGGAGGCTGCAGTAAATCGTTCGATCAGCCGAGATGGTTGTTGGCTGCAACCTTCCCCCCATCAACGACTGTACACTGCATGGGGCCAGGAAGCGAGCAGGCAAGATCATCTCTGACCCCGCTCACCCTGGCCATAAACTCTTTGAATCACTTCCCTCTGGAAGGCGACTCCGTACTGTCAAAATCTCCTCAGCCAGACATCAAAAGCAGCTTTTTTTCCACAAGCAGTAACTCTACTCAACAGCCAAAAGTCTGTAGCCTCCTTTTGCTTTGGTATTTTATTTCATTCACATGTTTAAATTATAATGTTTTATTTTTAATTGTCTACTTTAGATTGTGTTGTTACTTGCGAGCAACGCACCAAGGCAAATTCCTTGTATGTACACATACTTGGCTAAACAAATGTATTCAATCCCATTCAATTCAATAAATTATATTCAATACCATTCAACTAACCATTCTGCTGTTGCAGCACAGAGTCCGTTTAGGACGAGTTGTCTGGCTTTAATTGCTGCTATATAACCATGAATTTTTTTATTTTTTTTTCAATATATTTTTATTAGAGGTCATACATATAACAAATAATATAGCAATTTTTTCCAAATGTAGTTAATACATCTTTCCAAAATTATATAAATGTTAACAAAATATATATATTGGCCTCACTTTTTTTTATAGAGTTAAAAAAGTATAAAGAAAGAATAGTGAATAATTATAAGAGTATGATTATAGTTGATTAATATAAAGAAGAGAGAAATAAAAAAAATAAAAAAAATTAAAAAAAATAAAATTAAAAAAAATTAAAAATAAATAAAATAAAATTTAAACAACAAAAAAAATTAAAAAAAATAAAATAAAATACTTGTGGAAAAGAAAACGGTATACAACTTATCAATGAATGGAGCAATGAATACCCATGAATTTTGGTCATTACTGGGCTGCCAGCAGCATAATGAAATGGTAAAATCAAGCACCCAGCATAAATTTGGTGGCTTTTGTCTTTTGTATTTTTTTTTTCTCTCCGTGTGTTTTAAGATGACATTCATAATGAACAGTTTGTCAAATGGAAATATGTGGGGACTAAGGATACTTGATTCATATCTGAAGTAGAACATGGTAGAAGGAAGGAAAGGGCTAATTACCTTTGGAGAAGTCTTTACGGAGTATAAACATCAACAGAATTACATGGGCTTCAATGGGCTTTTTCTATTTTATAGATTCGACATGCAAGACTTTCTCTTGGGTTGGCCTGGTATTTTCTGGTTGAAATCTGCTATTTTTGTGCAAGCTTGGAATACCTTTTTTTCCAAGCTCACACAAAAATAGCCGAATTAAGCCGAAAATAACATTCACGGCAAATAAAACTTCAGCATCTTTTTTTTTGCAGTCCTGTAAAAGAAAATCACTGCTCCATAATCCAGCCTCAAAACTAACATTATGAAAACTGTAGATACTGGAAATCTAAAAAAACAGCAAATGTTCATCAGGTTTGCCTTTCATTGCAAGTGTTTCTGCCTTCAAAAGACTCAAGGTGCTGGGAAAACTCACCAGATCAGGCAGTGTCACTGGAGAACATGGTTATGCAACATTTCAGGTCAGGAAACAGTCTCCAGACTGTGGAGAACTTCTTCAGAGTAGGCATACCTTGAGGAGAATCTGCAGTCTGAAGAAGGGTCTCGACCCGAACTTTGCCTGTCCATTTTCTCCAGAGATACTCCCTGACCCGCCAAATTACTCCAGCACTTTGTGTATATTTTTGTATACCAGAATCTGCACTTCCATACTTCTACACTTGCTTGTACATTTTTGCTTTTGATTAATTCCCACCAATTCAACTAAGGATACCTGATCCCTCAAGGGTCTTGGCCCGAAACGTCCTCCTATTCCTTTTCTCCAGATAGGCTGCAGGACCCGCTGTTACTCCAGCATTTTGCACCTATCCCACAAATTCTACTACTGTCAGGCTCCAAGGAGGCACATACAATTATTAAGCCTGTTTTTCTTTAATTTACTTTTTTTTTAAACCTGAACTCAATGACACCAATATAATCAGTAGATGTTTGGCGTATTTTATTATAATTGTTTCCAATTATTTGAAATTAGATTCCTTACAGAACTGACATTAATTCTGACATGATGTCATTGATCTGATCTGAAATGTCTATTCCATTTTGCTTTGCAGTTATTGCCTGACCCAAGCATTTTTATTTATTCTTATCTTTGCCATCCACAGTTTTTTATGCTTTTGAATAACATATAGATTTCTCCTTGCATTTGGTCAGTAATTTTGATTTACGGAGCACATTAAGATTGTCAAAACGTTTACATCCCTAAAAACAAACATTATCAGAAACATTTTCAAATTCAACCTACAGAATACCCTTCCCCTCTGATAGATCACTAAATAGGTGTCCAAAATAATACCTTAGCTGCTCCCAATCACTTTCCGCAAAATATCAGTAACTGGAGAGCAATATTATTTGTTTGAAAAGATTGTGGTGGGTGTAACCTAAAGAATCATGGGGATGGTTCAGATATCATAAATCACAAAAGCACCTTTGTTAGAACCCACTGACAATGATACACCTTTCACCAGTTTTGCAAATCTATCATCTTTGAGCACAAGTCAGCTAATGGGGCATGGCTCAGATTACAGCTCTGTGAATACAACCCAATGATTCTGCAATGTATTAAAATGTAATTGTCCTCAAAGACTCTTTATGACACATTTTAAACCCATTAGGAATTTTGTAAGTGTATACAGTGCCACCAGCTGCAGATGCACAGTAGAGAGCTTGCTGACCGGTTGCATCGTGGCTTGGTTCGGCAACTTGAGCGCCCTGGAGAGGGAAAGACTACAAAAAGTAGTAAACACTGCCCAGTCCATCATCGGCACTAACCTTCCTTCCATCACAGTCGCTGCCTCAAAAAGGCTGGCAGCATCACCAAGGACCCACATCACCCTGGCCACACACTCATCTCCCTGCTACCTTCGGATAGAAGGTACAGGAGCCCGAGGACCGCAATGACCCGGTTCAGGAATAGCTATTTCCCCACAGCCATCAGGCTATTAAACTTGGCTCCGACAAAACTCTGAACATTAATACCCCTCCATCTGTTATTTGCACTTTATCAATTTATTCATTCATGTGTGTATTTACGTATATAATTGTAGTCAATGCCTACTATGTTCTGTTGTGCTATGCAAAGAAAGAATGTCATTGTCCTGTCAGGGACACATGACAATAAACTCTTTTGACTTTGACATTGACTTTGATTCTCCTCAGAGTTGATACTGGTTCGAAATTCTAGAATTCCCTAACCTTTAACATTGTAGGAGTGTTTTACTAAGATGTACAGTATTCTTAGCACAGAATAACTCATTGCAGCCTATATTGTCATGTTCCATACACGAGCTCCTGATCTTTTAGCGATACAATGTAGATCAGTTAGTATTAGTTGGCCTGATCCATGTCATGTTTTACTGCATGCCATTGTGTACTCAAACTGCCATGTGGTTGAGTGCCTCATATTATCTAGTCTGTTCATCCAGCATCTAGTTTAGGTTCATTGCTGAGCTTGAGCTTACACCTATGTATTTGAGCTCTGTGTGTTTAATATAATAAACAACTTTTATTCATGTGCGGATCCTGAGTTATTATACATGTTTATATGGTCAGGGCTGCCAACGTTGGATAAGAGTTGGGAGTGAGAAATTGCAAGAGACCAAGCCGGAGGGGGCGTAGCGACCGGGGGGAGGGGGGGGGTTGTGGGAGGAGGGTGAATTGGTACAGAACTTTTGCATTTTTCTGCTTGAAATTGTGCAATAGTGTGCATACTGTAGCGAGTCTTTTAACTTACACTTGACTGCAATATATATGCTTTAAATTGGATTAGCTATGAATAAAGTTAGAGTGAATGACATTCCGCATTACATTCCACAGTAGAGCCCAGACTCTGATCAACAGGTGCAGCACATGAATGATCTTAGTATATTCATGTATGGATATCAGATTATAATCAAGCACTTGGCCCATGTTGACCAACCTGTGTCTCACTGCACACCTGGTACTACTCCTGGCCCTGACTCCAGTTGCATACCTTCTCTCATTCCTGTCCCTGACTCCAGCCTTACACCTGGCCCCCTATTCTACCCTGACCATAGCTGCTTACCTGCTTAGGTTTCCAGTGCTGAACACTCCCTGGTCCCAGCTATATTTAAGAGGGAGTTAGATGTGGCCCTTGGGGCTAAGGGGATCAGAGGGTATGGAGAGAAGGCAGGTACAGGATACTGAGTTGGATGATCAGCCATGATCATATTGAATGGCGGTGCAGGCTCGAAGGGCCGAATGGCCTACTCCTGCACCTAATTTCTATGTTTCTATGTTTCTATGTTTGACTGCACACCTAGTACTATTCCAGACCTTCACTCTGGATGCAAACTTGACCTTGCTCCTAGCCCCTTTGCACTGACAATATATCTGGCCCCATATCTGACCCCCTGGACTTAACATATTATGTTCAAGTCCACAGATGCTTATCTAATGCAGTAATCCTTTATGGGGCACCTCACAGACCAAATTATGGATAACAACATTTGCTACATTCATTGGCTTCCTTGTTATCTAACATGCTAGTTACTTTGTCAAAGAAGTAATCAATTGGTTGAACACAATTCCCATCCATAAAATTAAACTCACTCAGCTGTATAAGTATTCTGATACAAGTTCTTTCATTTTTGTAACAAACTGTCCTGAAGTCATTTTCACCCCCAATATATTTAGTATTTTGCTGTCTTCCTCTCAGCTGGGACTTTTCCGAAATGCAAAGTCCAATAACTATATATTTAAGCAATATTATTCTATTAACTGTGATCTTGAGAGTACATAATATTTTCTGTGGTATTCATAACACAACAATGATAAAAAGATCTTTATTTTTATTGCACCTACCAACATGCATACATTATTACATTACAGTTAATATGTCCCGAAAGCAAATGTTTGTTCCAATGCTCCCCATTCCCAATTACTTTTACATTGAAGTGATTGAAATCCAAGTGAAGTTTAAATGGCATCATAAAAATAAAACCTCCAGAATGGATGATATTCATTGCGTGGTTGGTTGGGGTCAGTATCAGCACAATTACTATATTAAACTTTGAATCTTCAGATGGCCTGGTTCAA
Organism: Raja brachyura; assembly: GCA_963514005.1. The sequence continues at coordinate 17,816,135 of OY740783.1, forward strand.
GCTAAAACTAAAGACAAATAATAATCTCCTCACACATTCCCCTGCAAGTATCTCTGTCACCCCTTTAAAATATGCCCTTTCTTTGAACAAGTTCTTAAATATGGCATCTGAATCAGTTTCGATCTGATTACACTCCTTGAGGGTGTTCATCTACATGTTCAAGTAATAAAACAACAAGATTGGGGATATTTCTATTCAACCTGTCAAAGGAATTGGGGGATGGAGGGAGGTAGAAATATACAGTGAGGTAAACAAACATAATAATTGAGTGGCAAATGACAATAGTGCTACCTTCCCAATATTTAATTGATGGAAATAATGGGTTATCAGGGATGTATGTTGTGACAGACAGCCTGACACCTTACATGTCATTCAATATTACAGTTACCCCATCCCCATGGATATTCCGGATTAATAAATTACGGTTTTGTCAACTAATTACAAATCAGGCTAATTACAAATCAATAACATTCGCCAACTCCAAAACATGAAGCGCTGAACATTGGGCTCCAGACATCACGGACAACTGGCCTCAATTCCCCGCTCACATCTGGCAGTGTTCTCTGTCTGAACCAGGGGCTGCGGAGCATTTTTGAAAGTGGGGAGACTGAGCCATCACTGATCGCTGGCCTTGGGGGTATCCAGTGAGGGAGTGGAGCAACCGAGTGGGGAGAGGGTGTGCAAGAAGGGGGGTGTCCCCCCTCCCAGTGTAGGGACTTTTTGAAATTTGATGTATTAAAATACACATGTTTTAGTGTATTATAGTTGACATGAGCTTTGAAAATGTTTGTTGATCACAGAATTTCTCACGAGAGCGTGAAAAATTTGTGATCAGCATGAGAATTTGGCGAAATGCGTGATTCTCACGATCATTGCATGGAAGTTGGCAGCCCTGCCTCCCAACCCCCTCCCTTCTCTCTCCACCTCTCTTTCTGTCCCCTCTCCCACCTCACTCTCCTCCCTCTCCCTCCCCTCCCCCTCTCTTCCACTCTCTCTCCTCTCACCCCCTCTATCTCTCTCCTCGCCCTCTCTCTCCCCTCTCCCTCTCTCTCTCCCTCTCTCTCCTCTCACCCCCCTCTCTCTCTCCTCTCTTCCCCTCTCTTCCTCTCCCCTCTCTCCCCTTTTTCTTCTCTTTCTCCCCCTCGCTCTCCTCTCCCCCTCTCTCGCATCCCCCTCTCCCTCTCTCTCCCCCTCTCTCTCTACCTCGCCCTCCCCCTCTTTCCCTCCCTCTCCACACACTCTCCCATCTCTCTCCTCTCTCTCTCCCATTTCTCCATCCCGCCTCACTCTCCCCTTGCTCTCTCCACTCTCTCTTTCTCCTGTCTCTATCTCCTCTTTCTCTTTGCCCCATCTCTCTCTTTCCCCGTTTCTCTCTTTCCCCGCTCTCTCCCTCTTCCCCGCTCTCTCTCTTTTACCACCCCTCTGTCTTCCCCCTCTCTCCCATTCTCTCCTACCCTCTCCTCCCTCTTCACCCCCTCTCTCTTCCCTCTCACCCCTCTATCTCTTCCCCCATCTCCCACCTCACTCTCCCCCTCTCCCTTCTCTCTCCCCCTCTCCCTCTCACTGTTCTCTCTCCCCATTCTCTCCCTCTCTGTCTCTCCCCTCTCTCTCCTCCCACCCCCTCTCTCTCTCCCCCCCGTCTCCCTGTCTCCTTCCTCTCTCTCTCTCCGCCTCCCTTTGAGAGTCTCTGTCCCTTCGGCACAGAGACGCTCACGGCAGCGGCGTAACTCTTCTGACGCCTCCGACGGCCTCTTGCACTGAAGTTGCTCCGTAGCCGGAGCTGCAGCGAGCGGCTCCCCAGCCCCACAAACACTCGCCAGCCCCGCAAACACACGCCAGCCCCGCAAACACACGCCAGCCCCGCAAACCCTCGCCAGCCCCGCAAACCCTCGCCAGCCCCGCAAACCCTCGCCAGCCCCGCAAACCCTCGCCAGCCCCGCAAACCCTCGCCAGCCCCGCAAACCCTCGCCAGCCCCGCAAACCCTCGCCAGCCCCGCAAACCCTCGCCAGCCCCGCAAGCCCTCGCCAGCCCCGCAAACCCTCGCCAGCCCCGCAAACACTCGCCAGCCCCGCAAACACTCGCCAGCCCCGCAAACACTCGCCAGCCCCGCAAACACTCACCAGCCCCGGATCTTCGTCCGCAGCTGCTTGCGCTTCCATCCCTCCTTCAGCCCCGGCTCTCCAACACCCAAGGACCGTGCAGTTTATCTAAGTTTTGACATTTTCTTTGATCACAGAATTTCTCACCACGGAGCGTGAGAAATTTCTGATCAGCGTGAGGCCGTGAGAATTTGTTAAAATGCGTGATTCTCACGCTCAAAGCGGGAGAGTTGACAGCCCTGGTATGGTGTCAGAGGTGGGATCGGTGAGATCAGTGAAGACGTTGATCCAAAGCATTCCCGTAACTTCTGACAGTTGTGCCAAAGACTAATGGAGAGCCTGTGCGTTCAAACCGTAATGGCTCCCCAATGGCCAAAGAGCCACCGGTGTTATTGGTGAAATCACCTATTAGACCACCGGTGTCACCCATGAAGTCTCCTACAAAGCCTGTTGGACCACCACCAGATATGAGGTCACCCGCCCCTCCAGCAGAGGGCCTGTACCGTACGCGTACAGGACGGGTTTGTCGGCCTAACCTTAAATACAAAGACTGTATTAAATACTGATTTCAGGCGTCCATTACTTAGGCCACATTGTACTCCTCCTTATTCATATTATTCACGGCTTAGTTGCTTATTTATAAAGCATGGTGTCGTCCTACTATCCATTGGAGGTTTTAGTTATATGCTTATTTAGTTGCATGATTTATTATACTTAAGGAGGATGTAGATCAGTCAGTATTAGTGGGCCTGATCCATGTCATGTTTTACTGCATGCCGCTGTGCACTCAAACAGTCCAGTGGTTGAGTGTGTCATATTATCTAGTCTGTTAGTCCAGCCTCTAGTTTCAGCTTACAAAACCTATGTATTTGAGTAAACCTCTGTGTGTTTACTATAATAAACAACCTCTATTGATGTGCGGATCCTGAGTTATTACACATGTTTATATACATCACAGAAACAGGCCCTTCAGCCCACTGAGTCTGCGTCGACCAGCAAACACCCCTATCTTACAAACTTGGGGCAATTTTACAATTTTACCGAAGCCAATTAACTTACAAACCTGCACGTCTTTGGAGTGTGGAAGGAAACAGGAGTAGCCAGAGGAAACCCACGCGGTCACAGGGAGAATGTACAAACACTGTGTGAATAGCACCAGTTGTCAGGATCGACCCCAGGTGTCTGGTGCTGTAAGGCAACAGCTCTTTTATAGCATTGTGACACAGGTTGTTTGTTCAAGCTGTGGTGGTGCTCAAGGGCGTTCAAGTTCAAGGGTGGTGAATTTGTGGACTTCTTTGCCACAGAAGGCTGTGGAGGGCAAGTCAATGGATATTTTTAAGGTAGAGATGGATAGAGTCATGATTAGTACGGGTGTCAGGAGTTATGGGGAGAAGGCAGGAGAATGGGGTTGAGAGGGAAAGAGAGATCAGCCATGATTGAATTTCAGAGTAGACGATGGCCTAACTCTGCTCCCATTAGGTAATCTCTTATGTGGATCTTTTTATGTGCCAATTAATATAACACTGACATAATTCCAAGAGCATGTGTTTGCCCTGAATAAGATAGAGCATTGAGCAGCAAAATAAAACCATGAGGAAATATCTTGAATGATTCATCCTTTAAACCAAAATCAGTACATGCAGCTGAAAAATACAAATACAAAGTATATTGCAAAATCTTCCACAACACGACTATTATTGACTATAAATAATCCATTTTCTAATTCCATAATTATGCACGAAAACCAAAGAAAATATAACTTGAATTTCTGCCACCAATTTTAGATGTTTTAAAATGAAAACAGAGGTCCTGTGGGTTATTTCGTATGCCGCAATATGTTTTTGCACTCTACAGACGAATTTAATTATAAAAAATGATACATATGATTGGATGTTTGTGCATATTTCCAATATTCTGACTCTCCAACCATGCTACACACAAAGCCACACAGCATGAAATAGTGCAAAAGCATGCTCAGAATTCAATCCAAGAGAGTCAAGAGTGTTTAATTGTCATATTTACTGAAACCGAACACCGAAATTCGGACATTTAGTTTAGTTTAGAGATACAGCGCAGAAACAGGTCCTTCGGCCCGCCAATCTGTGCCGAACAAGGATACCCGCACATTAAAACTATCCCACACACATATAACCATATAACATATAACAATTACAGCACGGAAACAGGCCTTCTCAGCCCTTCCAGTCCGTGCCGAACATTTATTTTCCCCTAGTCCCATCTACCTGCACTCAGACCATACCCTCCATTCCCTTCCCATCCATATGCCTATCCACTTTACTTTTAAATGTTAAAATCGATCCTGCCTCCACCACTTCTGCTGGAAGATCATTCCACACAGCCACCACTCTCTGAGTAAAGAAGTTCCCCCTAAACTTCTGTCCCTTAATTTGCATGTTACGCCCTCTTGTTTGAATCTTCCCTACCCTCAATGGGAAAAGCTTATCCACGTCAACTCTGTCTATCCCTTTCATCATTTTAAAGATCTCAATCAAGTCCCCCCTTACCCTTCTGCACTCCAAAGAATAAAGACCTAACTTGTTCAACCTTTCTCTGTAACTTAGTTACTGGAACCCAGGCAACATTCTAGTACATCTCCTCTGTACTCTCTCTATTTTGTTGACATCCTTCCTATAATTAGGCGACCAAAATTGTACACCATACTCCAGACTAGGGACAATTTACAAATATACCAAGCTAATTATCCTGCAAACCTGTACGTCTTTGGAGTGTGGGCAGAAACCAAAGATCTCTGAGAAAACCCACGTGGTCATGGGGGAGAACGTACAAACTCCGTACAGACAGCACCCATAGTCGGGATCAAACTCAGTTCTCTGGCGCTGTAAGGCAGCAATTCTACCCCTGCACCACTGTGCCACCCTACGTGTTACTTGCAAAAAAAGTTGTTCAATAAATAGAAAAATCAAATAATGCTAAACAAAAGCTTGGAATCCCTCGTGCAACCATGACAGCTCATAGTTCGGTTTAATTGATGGCCATCCAGAGGTGGTCTTAACTGAAAGACCACCTACTACTTTAGTGACTGTGAAAAAATATGTAAATACAATTGAAATTGAAACAGAAGCAAGCCAAGCAGCCCACTCCAAATGCTGAAAATAGCTGCTCAGTATCAACCTTTTCAATCCTTCAAAACCTTCTGTCTTGTTGATCATTTTTCTAAATCAAGTAGGGATTAATCTTTCCTATTTAATCTTTCCCTGCAGGATAACAGCCTAATTCCATGAATAAATCTATTGAATCTATGCTACTCTGGCTCTTAAGCAAAAGTATCCTTCTTTAAGTATAGAGAACAAAACCGCACGCAGAATTTTCAAATGATATCTCATCAAATTTCACTGGGGATTTGGTGAAATTGATGAGATTTGCCTACCTGAAACGGGAAAGGATGAATTCTCCACCATCAGCCAAACTTCATTTTGACACAAACTTCAAATTGACACAACTTTCATTAAAGATAGAAATTCAGTTATTAGGAAAATAAGTACTTACATATATTGGCACTTTGTGGCAACTTAACTCCATCTCTTCTACATCTGTGTATGGAAAGAGAGAATTAATTTTTCAACCAATATACTCAAATATTTTCGCAGCACATCAAAAATCCCCTGGAAAAAAGTTATATCTGTCCAGGAACAGCTAAGAGGCATGAGCAATGGGCTTCAGTGCAGATAATTGTTAATATATCACATTATCTGTCCACCGTATCTGTACATTGTGGATTGCTCGATTGTAATCATGGGAAGGCACAAAGGAGGATCCACTGTGAGAGAGGGGGAAGAACAATGGACAAAGGAGGACCCAGAGATGGGGCACCGTTGTGAAAGAGGGGGAGGAGCGGCGCGGGGGTACTTTGTAAACACCATTTGGGTACGCAAGCAAAGAACTTCACTGTGACTCATCACGTGACAATAAAATATTCATTCATTCATGTATAGTCTTTCCGCTGACTGGTCAGCACACAACAAAATCTTTTCACAGCACCTCGATACACGAGACAATAAACTAAACTCAAAGTTACACATCACATTATTTCACCAGTCCTTGATATGCACGGCATTGCTAGCAACAGCTATGTTCATTCCCTCAAGGAAAATTCAGGAAGTAATTTGATCTACTATGCAGGTAACACGGGTGCATCGTAATTATTTTGAAGTACCTGCACGTCAATATCCATCTCTACTGGGTTAAGTTGACAACACCCTCATTCGTGAAATGAACCCATTTTCTCCATTTATGTAAACTGAAGCTGTAATGGTTTCTACAATCGCGTTATTAGGCGTTTTAAGAGTTGACCGACAGAACGAATCTGAAGACCCCAAATAATCATATTCACACAAGTTTAATGAAAGATGGAAATTCATTAGCTGGTAATGACAGTATTTTCTTTGGGAACTGTAAATTTCACCTCTCCCACACCCAAGGAAACCAAAAACAAAAGTACAAAAGTATTTCTACGTTGATTTCAATTAGGTGACAGAAAAAATTTGTTTTGTTCCAGGTTTAGGTTTATCATCGTCATGTGTATCAAGGTACAATGAGGAGCTTTGTTTTTGCATGCTCTCCAATCAGATCAGATAATGGTATTATGTTTTATCATAGATAAATTACCATACATAAATATAATCTTCAAACAATAGGTAGGGCAAAGGGAACGATACAGAGTGCAGAACATACAGTAGTTCTCAGCATTGTAGCACACCAGTTACATAGACAAAGTCCAATGTCTGCAGTGGGGTAGAGGTGAATTGGACAGTACTCCAGCTTATGGCAGCCTGATAACAAAGGGGAAGAAGCTGTTCCTGAGTCTGGTGGTGCACACTTCCACATTTCCATGTATTTTGCTCATCGGGAGTGGGAAGAAGGAGGAATGATTGGGATGGGACTTCTTTGATGATGTTGGTTGCTTTTCTGAGGCATTGTTAGGTACAGACTAGAGCAAGGGGGACCCGTTGGGTCCCATCCCATCAACTCGCGGTTTGCGGGGGGAAAGGGGCGGCCTGAGGCGTCACACACACACTAACCAAACCCCCCACCTCCCACACACACACACTAATCAAATCCCCCCCCGCCTCCCACACACACACACTAACCAACCCCCCCCCCCCCCCACACACACACACACTAACCACCTCCACACACACACTAACCACCCCCATTGATATTATATTAATATTATTCATTCACTCCTTTTCCCCATCCCCCGCCCTATCCAGTCACACATAGCCCCCAACTCGCAGGCGCGGCTGGAGAGGGACACAGAGGCGCAGAGAGGGACACAGCGAGAGGCGCAGAGAGGGACACAGAGGCACAGATAGGGAGAGAGGAGAGTATTGGGGAGCGGTCAGCGGGGAGCGGGGCGGGTGTCAACCAAACGACTGCATGTTCAACGGCTTCAATCCAGAGCCCGGGGGGGTGAGGGGTCATCACAGCAGAGGGCTGGTTCGCTCGAGGGCAGAGAAAGAGAGAGGGCTGTGGGTGGACGTGAAATCGAGGCTGCGGCCAGGCAGGCGGTCAAGGTCTCGAGGACCCCGAGCACGGGACGGACGGGCAGCCAAGTGGGGCCGACTGCAAGCAGGTGGGGCCACGACGAGTGGGCAGGTTCACGGCGAGCAGGCTGGTCCAAGGTGAGCTGGAGAGTGGGCGGGGCCATGGCGAGCGGGCGGGACGATAAAAGGACTGTGAGTCAAGGGGAAGTGATGTCACTCGCAGCGCGTGGAAAACAGTGTGCATAGACCGCGCGCCCAGACCCATTGTGATGTCGTCAGCTCGTTTATTTTCTAAGTTATTCTAAGTAATATTTGAACATTTTCATAAATAACTCTAGAAATAAAGCTTGAAATTTTCAGGTAAGCCGATTTTTGCCTCCAGGGGGTAAATCTCTAACGGAATATGTAAATTTGCTTATGTTAAATTTTCCCGTTAGAGTGTTGTTTCTTCAAGTAGAAGTGATCACACACAAACAAATAAACTCACACACACACACACACATCCAACATCAGAGCTTTATAGTAATAAGGATAGAGTCTACAATCGGGAGTCTGATCTATGTGATGGACTGGGTTATTTCCACTACCCTCTCCAATTTCTTGCGACCTTGAGCTGACCTGTTGCTCAACCAAGTTGTGATGCAACCCTGCAGTATGCTTTCTATAGTGCATCTGTAGAAGTGTGTGTTTTAATTCTTCTCTAGGTATGTGTACATCACTGACAGAGCCGGCAATTACTGACCACCCCAAATTGCCCTTAAGAAGGTTCGGAAGAACTTGAACTGATGTAGTTCTGGTGAAGGTGCTGTTATTGGGCAGAATTGTAACTATTTTCATGTAAAGGATCATCAATTCTGTGTTGCTTACGGAAAAGCTTGCAATTTCTGTAAGAAATTAAACCATTTTGCTCGATGCTGTTGTTCCCGTGTGACTCCTAATGCTTCAAGGACAAGCCTGCACCTGCTTCAGCAGGAGTTCACCGATACTGACTCCCAAGAGCCTGAGTTGTCGTCCCCCGCTTCACTCTCGGATAGTGTAGATAACAGTTCTGCCATCCACTCCCTCCTCCCTTCGTCTAACGAGCTACTTGACCCTGAAGTAATCATGTTCGTGAACAATAGGCCTCTTCTCGCCAAGGTGGACACTGGCACAAAAGTCAACGTCATATCATTAAGGGAGTTCAAGAAAATTTGCAATGCTGCACGTATTGATAAGGCCTCCGCAACGCTTCGGGCTTACGGGGGAGGGGTTCTGCATCCACACGGAAAAGCTGATTTAAAGTGCACTGTTGATGAACAGACCCGCACCTTGCAGTTTTACATTGTTAAAGCAAATTCAGAGACTTTGCTCCATATCAATGCATGCCATGATCTAGGCCTGGTATACTTTGGACGCACTGTTCACAAACAGAGTTAGATAGAGCTCTAGGTGCTAGTGGAATCAAGGGATATGAGGAGAAGGCAGGCACGGGTTATTGATTGGGGACGATCAGCCGTGATCACAATGAACGGCGGTGCTGGCTCGAAGGGTTGAATGGCCTCCTCCTGCACCTACTTTCAATGTTTCTATGTCAACTCTGCCTCACTGATGAGCCCACGCAGCAACTACTCTCTCAATACAAAGACCTGATTAATGATGAACTTGGCAAGTTACCTGTCAAATATCACATTACTGTTGATCCTAAAGTCACTCCCGTGGTCTGAGCGCCACATTGTGTCCCACATGCCATGTGTGACAGACTACACGCTGAACTCAAACGCATGGTCTCAATGGGTGTTATTGCTGAAGTAACTGACCCGTCCGACTGGCTTTCCACCATGGTCGTTGCAACTAAGAAAAACAAGGAAGAGATCCGTATCTGCATCAACCCCAGAGATCTTAACACTGCCATCAAGTGCTCACATTACCCAACGTGAACCACAGATTGGCAGCACAGCAGTATTCTCGGTCCTGGATGCCAAAAGCACCTTTTGGCAGATTCCCCTAGTCCCAGACTCGTCCAAACTCACTACGTTCGGCACACCTTTTGGCCGCTTCAAATTTCTAAGAATGCTTTTTGGCATCATCTCCGCCACTGAAGTGTTCAAGCGCACTATGGAACAATTGTTTGCAGAGTACCCGTGCGCCATCATTGTTGCTGATATTCGCGCCTACGGTCGCGCCATAGCTGAACATGACGCCAATCTGAAGAGAGTACTTGACCGTGCCAAAGACATTCAGCTTAAACTCAATCCACTAAAGTGCAAGTTTCGAGTTCCTGAGGTCACTTACATCAGACATGCTTTTACCAGCGGCGGTCTCAGACCTGATCCGCTGAAAACTGCAGCTATCAACGAACTGCCGGTTCCTACTGATGTCGTGAGTTTACAACGATTCCTCGGTATGGTTAACTACCTGGGAAAATTTATTCCCAACCTCAGCGTCATATCAGCCCCCCTGCGAGAACTGACCCACAAGGACGCGGCATGGTCCTGGCACCCGCAGCACCAAAGGGCTTTTGACTATCTCAAACTGCAGCTGGCTAGCGCACCTACACTCTCCTATTTCGATCTGGAGTTACCAGTAACGCTCAACTGTGATACATTCCATCGCAGCGTGCCTTCAGGCCACTACTGACGGCGATTTCAAGCCCATGTCATATGCATCCCATACACTAACTGACACTGAACAGCGCTACGCCCAGATCAAAAAGGAACCGGCCGCAGTGGTATTCACCTGCATTAAATTCAAGGACTTCATCTTTGGTAAAACCGTGACCATCGAGACTGACCACCAGCCGCTGGTCACCATTTTGAACAAACCGATCCACGCCGCCCCAGCATGACTACAGCGAATTTGATTTCAACATCGTCTATAAGAAAGGTAAAGACGTGTACATAGCAGACGCTATCCAGAGCCCCGCGCAGAACCAACGAACAACAACTCTGTGAACAGGACGAATTCTCAGTCATGAAGGTCTCGTTTAACCAGAACACACGGCTGCTGATGAGACTTTACAATTGCTGTCTACAGTCATCCTGCGCGGCTGGCCCGACAAATAGTCCAACACCCCACCCGAAATACGCCCCTACCTCCTGGTTCATGACGAAATAGTGCTACAGGACAGAATCATAGTCAAGGCAGTGGTTCCAGCTGCCCTCAGGGACGAATACTATAACGAAATCCACAGGGGCCACCCCGGCGTGGAGGCAACCCTCCAAAGGGCGCAAAGCATGTTTTAATAGCCCAGTACTCGAAAGAACCGAAACGTGCACTGTCTACAAAAGCCTGACGCCACATCAGCAGAAGCGGCCTTTACTGCCGCAACCAGTCCCTCCTCCCTCGTGATCCTTGTTAGCCACCGACATCTTCGAGTGGCACGGCAAACACGGTTCTTGTTGACTCTTACTCGGGCTTACTCGAAGTAGACCTACAAACCATTTCTTTGGATGCAGTGATTGAGAAGCTGCAACGGCACATCTCCGTGCACGGCTCTCCTGCTCGTATTCAGTCTGACAACGGCAGACAGTTCACCAGCCAAGCTTTTAAAAACTTTGCTAAACGATAGGACTTTCAACAGCAGTCCCGAGTTCCCGCAGTCCAACGGACTCGCCAAACGCGCCGTTTGGAGTGCAAAACAACTCATGGAACCACCATACCTTGCCAAATCTGACGTATACCTGGACCTACTCAATCTACGGGACATTGCACGGGATCCCATACTAGGTTCTCCAGCCCAATGACTGATGTCTCACCAAACCCGTGCTCCCCTGCCTGTCTCTCAGCTGTTGCTGTTGCAGCCAACACAAAATTGTGGCTAATTCAACAACAATCTTGTTCTCATATTTAGTTTTTACACTGTGCTCTCTCTGTATGTCTTTTTCTCTTTTCCATTTTTTATCTCATTTCCATTTCCATTTTCCTATTTTTAATAATGTTAATCTGTTAACATTACATCTCATTTTTAACCAAAAGCCCTACTAGAGACAAGTGTTGCGAATTAGCTTTGGCTAAAAACACTATGATGCATACATCAGATGACTGTTTCAAGTGTATCTATGTTTTTGTATCTGTCCCTATCTAAATAAACCTTAATAAAATTTTTTTTTTAATTATAACTATAGGCATAGTCAATCCAAATATGTTGACACACAGCCTTCACCATCTCTTCCCCCAGTAAAGAATACTCTGGTAACTAACAAAGGCACTCCGTTTACGCTTCACAATGTACTCTTCTCTTCATAGGAACACACATCGGCCCCGTTACAGAAATACTCTGCTACTTTTTGCACTTATCTCGATGAGTCCATTTTTTGCAAAAGCATCCAGCATCTGAGATGGAAAACCCAATAGGAATATTATCTCTTCTATTAACAAGTAAATATGAAAAGTACGAAATCTAAATAAAAATAGAAATCACAACATCTAACTCAGGGGGAATACTTACAAATGTTATTTCCACCTGCCCACAGCTCTAGATTGGTAAAGTAAGATTAGATTATACAATTTCCTTATTATCTTACTTCTGAAACATGGTGCATACTCAGTGAACTTGCAACTTATGACCAGTGGATGATTCTGACTAATTACAAGGCAAATAAATACGAGTCATGCTATACTTCGAACTTTGGAGCGCCCCCAAAACTGTGAGCCCCAAATGACTATGACTATTCAGAAAATAAGGAAACTCTGTCAACATTCTAAGACACAACGTGCTGGAGTAGCTCAGCGGGTCAGGCAGCTCAGTCCACCAAGGCCCACTGGATCTCCCAGTTGCTAACCATCATACCTTCCCATACTATTCCCATTCAGACCTCTCCGTCCTGGGCTTCATGAGGCCACATGCAAACTGGACAAACAGCACGTCGTATTCCGTTGAGTAGCTCACCACATAACGGCATGAACAACGAACTCTCCAATTTTAAGCATCCTACCTCAAAACCACCACCCGTTCCACTCGCTCCTCTTCCCTGTGTCCCACTTGGACATGTACTCATTTCTCTACTTCCCGTATATTCCTTCCTCTGGCTTCAATAGACAATAAACAATAGGTGCAGGAGAATGGCTGATCATCTCCAATCAGTACCCCGTTCCTGCCTTCTCCCCATATCCCCTGACTCCTCTATCTTTAAGAGCCCTATCTAGTTCTCTTGAAAGTATCTAGAGAACTGGCCTCCACCGCCCTCCGAGGCAGAGAAATCCACAGACTCATCTATCTCAGTGTGAAAAAGTGTTTCCTCATCTCCATTCTAAATGGCTTATCCCTTATTCTTAAACTGTGGCCCCTGGTTCTGGACTCCCCCTACATCGGGAACATGTTTCCTGCCTCTAGAGTGTCCAAACCCTTTATAATCTTACATGTTTCAATAAGATCCACTCTCATCCTTTTAAATTTCAGAGTGTACAAGCCCAGCCGTTCCAGTCTCTCAGCACATGACAGTCCTGCCATCCCGGGAATTAACCTTGTAAACCTACACTGGACACCCGCAATAGCAGGATGTCCTTCCTCAAATTAGGAGACCAAAACTGCACACAATACTCCAGGTGTGGTCTCACTAGGGCCCTGTACAACTGGAGAAGGACCTCATTGCTCCTATACTCAACTCCTCTTGTTATGAAGGCCAACATGCCATTTGCTTCCTTCACTGCCTGCTGTACCTGCATGCTTATTCACACTTCTTCTATCCTTATCTCACACCATCATCTCTGGCCTTTGTCCAACCATCTGTCGATGTAAAATACTGCTCACCTGTATCGACCTATCATTCACCAGGCTTTGTCCTGCCCTTCCTCCTTTCTGTCCCCGATCCATGTTCTCCTGAGATGCTGCCTGACCCGCTGAGTTAATCCAGCACTTTTCTTTTTTTTTTTTAAATAGCTAAGATAAGATGGGTACAGCTCTAGCCTTTAGGTGATGCAAACTTGGGGGGGGGGATTGGGCTGGGAAGTGTAGCAGAGACCAAGATCAGATCATGATCTTACCAAACAGCAAATTAGGCTGGAGGATCTGCGTGGCCAACTTCTGCTTTTAATTGTTGCTGATGTTCTTATATTACAATAAAAGGCAGAGCAACCAGAAATATTAGACACTCACTGCCAAATTTCATGGGCGCAGTAGGCTCTTTCAAAAATAGGAAGTGCTGGAAGCAAATTGAGCATCATCAGTGGGCAGAGACAGAGGTTACATTTCAGGTCATCATCACTTCATCGGAACTAAAAAAAGTTGGAAGTCATGTGCTTTAGGGAGAAGTGGATGGAACTGAGGGAATAACAATTACTTTAAAAACCAGCAGTTGGAGACACAGGGGAAAAAAAATGAAACAGAGAAGTACAACCATGTCTAGAGAATTCAGTTCAGTTTGGTTTATTGTCACGTGTACCAAGGTACAATGAGAAGCTTTTATTGCATGCTAACCAGTCAGTGGAAAGACGATACATGATTACTATCAAGCCATTTACAGTGTATAGATACATGATAAAGGAAAGGGGAGTTGTGGAAAGTATCTTATATTGAATAAGAAACCATGTGGGCTGTTAGTTTGGCTGTGGTTCTCAGCACACTGATGTTCCTGAACACGCTGTGTGCTTCAAGCATTTTTGGTTTTTGTTTCAGTTTTTCAGCATCTGCAGTTGTTTAATCTAATGGAAGTATCTGAGCCCAGACAATAAGGGGAAGCAAGAGGATTTCAACGGCCAGCATTGTTCTGTTCTTCTCCATCGTTTATGTGTTTAATTCACATCGGAAATGGCAGAACTCGAATCACAAAAACAGGAACTTTGACTTACTTTCTAACTCAGGGCCGGCCTTCAGCTGATTGGACCGATTTTTCCAAATTGGGCCCCGCGCCCAAGGGGGGCCCCGCATTAATTTTCCTTATTTCATATGGAAATACAAATTCGCTTTGGTAAATAAAGATTTATTTTTTTTAAACATTCGCCATATGGATTTTTTTACAAAACTTACATGGATAACAAGCGCTGTACGGCCATCAGATACAAACGATGCATTAACTACTGTTGCACTTGTGAACAGCCTGTAGTTAACAAGTAGTTATCCAATGCGTCATCAATGCATCGATCACGTTCCTCAGTAAATGTAATTGTGTTTTTGAAGTATTAATGACGCTGCATTCCTTTGAATACAATTCACGTGGCGTCATTAACACTTCCTCAAAATATAATTACATTTACTGAGGAATGTAGATTGATGCATTAATGACACATTGAGAATTTCTTAAAACTCACCATCATGATTGAGGACTCCTTGGTGAGATTCTTGGTCTGCAGCAGGTTAGTCATTCAATTTACCTACTGACCCACATTGTGTCTCTCTGTCTTTCGCTCTCTCCCTCCCTCTCTCTCTCCCGTTCCACACCTCTCTCTCTAGCTCTCTCGGCATTCCCAGAATCATTGATGTTTTGCGGTAGACAAAAATGCTGGAGAAACTTAGCAGGTGAGGCAGCATCTATGGAGCGACGGAAATATGCAACATTTCGGGTCGAAACGCTTCTTCAGACCCGGCTATTTCCATTGCTCCTTCGCTCAAGCCCTGTCCCACTGTGCGAGTTCACCCAAGAGCTTAAAATCTCTGTGTAGCATCTCTGTCGCTATCTTCAAATTCCACTTTGAAATAAAATACAACTTTCGACTTAAACATTTCGCAGCAGGATCGTGATTAGTCGATTCCCATGAATTTTCAATCATCGTTCGATTCAGTGTAATTTTTACACCTGGTTGATGTCGGTTTTTTTAAAGATACAGTACATTACAATAAATTGTTTCAAGCATACCTGGTACTAAATGCACAAACATTAAGGTGGTTACTGATGTACAAACGGTTATAGATGAATATAATTTCAAAGTGAAATAGGAGATTTCTGTGGAAATAATATTTTACCAGAATATAAGGTGAGGTCGCAGCAAAATGCTCACTTAAAACAATACGCCGTCAACTCAGGATTGTTTCTTAACCCTCTGACAGGTGTTTCAATCTAACCTCGTAGCTCGCTGTTAATTGATTCATAGCTATTAATTTTCATTCCTGGTCCGTACCACCACACAAACGCTTCAAGTTACGCTTGTGTGGTGGTAAGGGGGGCTGCTAGGATAAAATACCATATATTTGCATTTATATAGCGATCCTGCTGCGAAATTTTTAAGTCGAAAGTTGTATTTTATTTCAAAGTGGGAATTGGAAGATAGGGACAGAGATGCTACACATAGATTTTGATAGGAAGGAAACTTTACAGCAGCTGAGTAAAAGATCAGTCAAATGGTAGGTTCCATGAAGATCGGGCGAGAGGGATTGGAGGGGGGGAAAGGTATCTATAGCTTGGGACTTGCCTAAATGAGTACTGAGATGGATTATCATTCCACACCAAATTTCTTAGACAATAACACATTTTATGCAATTATCACAACATTTTGTTGGATATGGATCAACCTATGGTTCAGTTTGGCAGTTATGTCCATTGAATCTGAAATTAGCAGGAGTTTAAACTTTGGCAAAATTCTAAAAGACTTTGCAGAGAAAACAGCAAGAAAGATAACTTTCTCATCAAAGGCAATAATAATATGACCCGTCACGTGTCGTCAAGGTAGGCAAGGAAGGCACTGCCCACCCTGACTAAAATTATATAATAATTATTAAATATAAATAATAAAGGCACGGGAGAATTATGCCTACCTAAGAGATCGATTTCTCAGATAGGCATAATTCTCTGTGCCTTTCATGCACAGTACATGTAATATGGGAAAGTTTGTGCAGCTGACATGCCATCTGCGCTGCTTCAAGCCGTCAATGGCAAGGGGAGCTGAAGGCAGCTGAAATTCTGCCTTTGCAGCGTGGACTGTGTACTGTGCATGCGCAGCAGGCTACTGCACATGCGCAGCGCAAGTTTCTTGGCGGGTTTTTCAAACATGGGTTGTCATTATTATTATATCTTAGGAAACAAAGAGAGATGAGTGTATGCAGTTTGTGTACGAATAATGCAGTAAGTAGATTTCTTTGAACTAAATGCTTTTAAATACATTATTTCCCAGCAATGAAGACGTTATTTTTTACCCAAAAATAAGACACGGAAATGTAGCGATGTTACAAAACCTACCTTCAGCGGCGCTGCAGTTCTGCCACTGGTCATGTGTGTGACTTTGGTGCCTTTGAGGTGGGGGGGGGGGGGGGGGGGCGGGATTAAAATGCAGGTTTGTATCGCTTGTATCTGCTAGCTGATTAATAAAAATCTGTTCCTGGCTTTTTTTTCCCTTTTTTTTTAAATCGCTAGACAATTTAATAACAATTTAACAATTTTACAATTTAATAATTGTATTAAAATAAAATGCGACTTTGCCAATGCCTACAACGTGACGGATCGTAATAGCAGGACAAAACAAAGGGTAAGTTGTTTATTTTACATATAATCTTGCTTCTTGGGATGGCTTTAATCAGATTTTACGTTGCGAATATTTTATTTGGGCCTCACACGAACTGGCAGTGTCTTTCCTGCAGTATGGGGTTAAAACTCACTGCAGCGGCAATGTTCCAATTCCAGAAACACCCACTCGCAAGATGATTTAAATGTTCATTATTGTTGGACAATCATGTCATAAGAGCATCTAAATCGTCTATATTTTGTGTTATTGTCTATCCATAGTCAATATTTTTATACTAAATATACACAACAGTTTTAGCCACATGTATTGTGCAAAAAACAATTTTGATTATCTTGAGTGGATGTTTCTAGATTAATTTATGGGAATTAAACATTAAATTCCTTCCATCTGGCATATAAATTCATGACAGTGAGATTTTAAAAATCATATTATATTGTGACTTCTTGTGTGAATGGGATTAGTTTGGATTTGGATACTTAGGCTAAACATAGAAAATAGGTGCAGGAGTAGGCCATTCGGCCCTTCGAGCCTGCACCGCCATTCAATGTGATCATGGCTGATCATCCAACTCAGTATCCCGTACCTGCCTTCTCTCCATACCCCCTGATCCCTTTAGCCACAAGTGCCACATCTAACGCCCTCTTAAATATAGCCAATGAACTGGCCTCAACTACCTTCTGTGGCAGAGAATTCCAGAGACTCACCACTCTCTGTGTAAAGAATGTTTTCCTCATTTCGGTCCTAAAGGAATTCCCCCTTATCCTTAGACTGTGACCCCTTGTTCTGGACTCCCCCAACATCGGGAACAATCTTCCAGCATCTAGCTTGTCCAACCCCTTAAGAATTTTGTAAGTTTATTGTAAGGCTATTTTTAAAAATTATTTTTTTCTTAAGAAATTGAATCTACAGGACATTATTAATGGGAAAGTAGTGGGCAAAAAGGCAGGTCATGCATGGTTTGAAGAGCAAAAACATGTAGTTTACGATGCCAAAATTGAAATGTTGTGGAAAAACAAGGCATACAGAGTTGCTTATTGGTTACAATCTGAGGAGTATGATGATGCTACTGAGTATGATATGCCAATGTATCAACTAGCAACTGAACTTCTCCATAAAGATCTGGTCTATTGCTAGAAATTGTAATTTATTTACCTATCTGTTATGGACACAGCATATAATACAATAATACTGAAGTTCTGATCTTGAAAATATCACATTTTTGAATTTTCAAGGCAGGCTGGGTGTCTATTACTATTTCCGTCACAATTTTGTAATTAGCTACAATTAGTTAATTAACTAATTATGTGCTTTAATTTCAGGTCATCTAAGTAAGATGATTTATATTTGTTTCAGAATGCTTCAATCTATAATAACTGAACATTTCATTCAGTTCTCTTACTTTTTAAGAAAGTTATGGGCTTTTGACTGTCCACGATCACAGCTTTTGTGTTAAGTCAATGGAAAAGCAATAGGGAACAAGATGCTAATCTCCGAGTATGAAAATGGCCATAACCTTTTTTAATACTGAAGATATGATAGTGAATTGGGTGTCAAATTAAACTTATTTTTATGCTTTATCTGATGGGATAAATTACAGGCTTGATTTTTAAAATCTCAAAATGTTGTAACATTGCTAGAAAATGTACCTGCATCTTGGAGGCCGAAGGTTAGGTTGTTAGCCAAGAAAGATAGACTTTGTTATCCCTCAGTACAGCAGCATCAAGAACGACGTTGCTGTACTGGGGTATAGCCAAGTCTATCCCTCATTGCTAGCAGCTGATGGGAAGCGGCTGTAAAAGGACAGCGTTGCTGGGGGGGGGGGGGGGGGGTGAGTTCCTTTCAGAGCGTGTGGGTAGTCTGTCCAGGGGTAAAATTGCGGGTAGGGCAGGAGGGTTGAGAAGAAGGGGGTCGGCTGGGGATCATCCAGCTCAAGAGCGGGTCAGCGGGCGATGGATAACAGGACAGTGGGCGGTGGAGCTTACTCCATATGTCAGTGCGAGTAACCTCAATTGATCCCTTGATTGCGCTGACACTGGAGTAAGCTCCACCGCCCGCTGTGATGTCATCCATCACCCGCTGACCCGCTCCGCTCTATGATCTTTGCTCTTGAGCTGGTCCCCTCACTGTTCAGACCGAGAGCACTGCCAGAGGTGAGCGGGCTGGCAGAAGGCGCTGAGGTGGCAGTCGGTTCCGCTGTCCTGTGATGGAGGCCGCTCGTAGCCACGCGAGCTGCTTCCTTCCCCGGCCACAATGCGGTGGCGTCCGGAGTGCCGCGGCAGCGGTGAATGAGCAAGTTACTGGCATGAACCCGACCCTCTCCTTCTCAACGCTCCTTTCCTCCCCGCAACTTTACCCTGGCTAGACCCCCCACACGCTGTGAAAGGAACTTTCCCCCGAATTGTCATGTTACTCACGACATGCGACTCATTTATAATTATTTATTTATAATTCTAGGAAAAATTTTCCCAATTGGGCCCCGCACCTCCTACGGCCGGCCCTGTTCTAATAGCAGGGCGCTCCTACAAGTTGTGTTGCTTCTCTTGACCTCCATGCGGACATCACTTAAGAGAGATTGAAAACTGGCACCCTCTCTTGTTTGTATTGTTGAATCCCATTCCATGTGGCGTTTCCCCTCTGCTACATTTTTGTAAGAGATTTAGCATGGAAGCAAGCCCTTCAACCCGCTGAGCAATCTCCCCGTCACACTAGTTCTGTGTTATCCCACTCTCTCATCCGCTTCCTGGGCAACTTAGAGGCCAATTAACCTACAAACTCTCATGTCTTTGTGCTGTCGGAAAAAGCTGGAGTACCCGGAGGAAACCTGCGGGCTCTCAGGGAGAACGTGCAAACATCACCCAGACAGAACCAGGTTGACCCCAGGTCTCGGTCTCTGTGAGGCAGCAGTTGTGCTACTGTGCCATCCCACTGTACTTCCAGCAGACATTACAGTGGTGTTCCAAAAGCCAAACAGTGCAATTAATGAAAGTCATAAATTCAAACATTAATAAAAACTTCTCGATATTTGCTTTAGAATTGATATTTTTCCAACCTTTTGCATAACTTAATTGTTACATTTTGGTGCAAACTGAAAATGATTGGAAGTGATGGATCTGTGGTGTTTGCCTTGCTGCAAAACACACAGCTCAATGTTCATGTAACTACAAACAGATGCGCACGTATCACAAGTTCATCTTACTCAGCATGCTTTTCCAGTTCTCTCTTTGCCATTCCTTACAAAGAGATCGCCTGAACGTTAACACCGGTCATATTTGGTGGTACGGGGTGGCTAACAGTAAAGACATTCGATTCCTATGCGAGGTCAGCCTTTACAAATGTGATGTTGATCATTTGACAATAACAGCAAAGTTCAAAGTCTATCACTCACTTGGCAAATAAAAACAAGACATTATGTAAAGCAAGTACCCTGTTTGAATGCCAAGAATCATAAGACAAAAACCAAGCACACTACCCAAAAAACAAGTTCAAAATTGGTTTTCGGTAAACAAAGACTTTGCTGCTGTAATACCACTTCCTGGTACAAAAATAAAACATAATTGATCTTTGCTGCCAGTCTTAAAAGGAACCAACTTAAAGTTGGCATACAGTAACAGATTGAATTCAGCAGAACTTTACACAATTCCATTATGTAACTTCCTAATCAAATGACTTTTCGCTTAACTTTACGGTAGGCATTAGCTCTTTGTAACAAGTTCTCATTTTAAACAATGAAGAGAGACGTTAAAGAGTTCAGCAAAGTTGAACATTACTATTTTAAGGGTGTGCCATTACCACTGTCAGTTTAGCTCGGTTTTCGGCCCGAGGGTGGGACATTTATACCCTGAAGTGTCAGACGACACACACCCAATTTGGGGCCGTGCTTTAATTATGAACTGATGGAGGTATTGATTTTCAGTTTCGATTCACCCCATTTCCATGACTGTGCAAAACATCCCATTTGCACCTGACAACTTTAAAACATTTTAACTGAACAATAGACCTGGATTCCGGAGTGTTGCCTTCCCACCACTGAGCGACAGACCAGTGGCGCCATGCAGCAGGACATCTGCACGATGCTGGTAGACTTCTCATGTGAGTCCCATGGGATGTTGCAGCCTTTCTCCAATCTCCCAGTTCCCAGTCTGGGAACTCTGCCAGCTTGGCCTGTGCTACGCTCAACTGGCATGCCAAGAACATCAGTCCCACTGAATTGAAAGGGAAGAAATGGCTAGTGGGAGAAAGGGAAAAACGCCTTTTTTTAATTTCGTTCAATTTTAGTTTTATTTTATTCAGTTCAGTTTTTGTTGTATTTTGCTTTCACTATTTAATTGGAAATCTATAAAGTTATGAGAGGTACAGATAGGGTAGACAGTCAAAAAAAAAAACTTTTCCCAGGATGGAAATGTCAAAGACTGCAAGGCAGACCTCTAAGATAAGAGGGGCAAAGTTTAAAGGGCAGGGCAGGTTTTTATTTTTACACAGGATGAGGAGTGCCCGTAAGGTACTGCCAGGCTTGGTCGTGCAGACAGATGCAATCATGGCATTTAAGCAGATTTTGGACAGGCACGTGGATATGCAGGGAATGGAGATATATGGATCAAACAGAGGAGATGTTTAACCTGGCACCATGCTCACCATTGGACATAGTGGGCCAAATGGCCTGTTATTGTGCGTTACTGTTTTACGTTCCGTCTTTTAGATATTCAAATGTATTTAATTATGTGGACATAATTTATTTAATTGACACAAGAGACAACCAGGGAACGATCACTGACAATGGGCGTCTGGCAGCCTTGGAGGACATCAGAAGAGGCGAGGGTAAGCGCGAAGCTCTGCTGGTTGAGAAGTGGAGAAACTGGCCAACACAATATGCACCTTCTCAACATTATGTCTTCTTTTGAGGCAAGTGCATTCGAGACTTGTGATTGCCCACCAAGATACAAGTCATCATTCAAAAGAATACTGCAAAATGTTTTTGTTTTTTTTAAAGATGCGGTACAACTTTTCTTTGTAATAGCTCCCCAGTAATATCAAACATTAGTGTATGTCAGCAACACTGAAAATATTCAAATTCTGTGACAAGTTTGATTAGCGGTGAACCTCAGAGTGTGGCCCATCAAATCTCTTCTCCTAACGCTCCAACCTTAATCACAGACTGCTTTTATCATCTTAATGAGGCAATTAATGTAATAAAAATATCATCTGCGAATAAAAGATGCCTCAGGTCAGCTGACAATATGTCCTATTTTGTTCCTTAGTTTTATTTAAACAAATAATCATGTTTTGCCTGCCACTGGTACAAAATATCAAAGCCTTTATAACACAAGGACAAGAGGAATCGAATACAAGAGGAACATTCTGCAGTTGTACAGAGCCCTAGTGAGACCACACCTGGAGTATTGTGTGCAGTTTTGGTCCCCTAATTTGAGGAAGGACATTCTTGCTATTGAGGGAGTGCAGCGTAGGTTTACAAGGTTAATTCCCGGGATGGCAGGACTGTCATATGCTGAGAGAATGGAGCAGCTGGGCTTGTGAGCTCTGGAGCTTAGAAGGACGAGAGGGGATCTCATTGAAACATATAAGATTGTAAAGGGCTTTGACACGCTGGAGGCAGGAAACATGTTCCCGATGTTGGGGGAGACCAGAACCAGTGGCCACAGGTTAAGAATAAGCAGCAAGCCATTTAGAACGGAGACGAGGAAACACTTTTTCTCACAGAGAGTGGTGAGTCTGTGGAATTCTCTGCCTCAGAGGGCGGTGGAGGCAGGTTCTCTGGATGCTTTCAAGAGAGAGCTGGATAGGGCTCTTAAAAATAGCGGAGTCAGGGGATATGGGGAGAAGGCAGGAATGTGGTACTGATTGTGGATGATCAGCCATGATCACATTGAATGGCTCGAAGGGCCGAATGGCCTACTCCTGCATCTATTGTCTATTGGCAATACACCAAGCTGAGAATAAGGTTTTTTTTTCCCCACTAGGCTTCCAGTTATTTAGTGGAAGAAATAGAATTGAGATAGAAAAGTCTATACCTTAATAAGTCTATACCTTATTTAATAACCATATAAGATATTACCATATAATATTTAGATATTGTCTGTTTAGTGTCCCGGTGAGTCGCGAGTGTGGCGGGAGTGTCACGGGGAGCCGCTCGGTCCTGATTCACCCGCCGAACACCAGCGGCGCTGGCTGGAACTCGCCCCTGTAGGCCAGACTCGCTCCACAGGCCTCCCAGGGGACTGTGGAGAAGCCGGGTGGCGAGACCTGCCTGGGCCGAAGGAGCCTCAGCAGAGGAGACGATGGGAGCCTCAGTAGCGGCAGCAGGTGCCTCGGTGGCAGCGTGAGCTTCTACGGCAACAGGAGCCTCGACAGTGGGGAGCCTCGGCAGCAGCGTGGCCTTGGCAGCAACGGGAACCACAGCGGCGGCGGGGCTTCACAATCGACCCACGATCAGCGGTCGATGAGCGGGATGGGGAAGACAATGGGGACCCGGCCTGGGGGGACCATCGTGAATAACAATGGGGACCCGGCGTGGTGGGACCGCCATTGTATCGTATAGGAAATTTAAATTTTCGCTTTTTGATTGCCAGTTTGCAATCTGTGAGAATTATTTTATCTGCCCAGTTGCTGCTTGCCAAGGATTCCTTTCAACCAAAACCTAGCACCAGCTAAAGTCAGAAAAGGGGGAGTTCGCATCATGAACCTCAATGTAAAGAGTCTTCATAAAGGACAGCAGCAATCATTCTTGTAGCACTGATGACCCTAAATTCTGGACAATTTGCTTTCCCTAGAAAACCCTAGAATTTATTGCTAACTTGGAAAACAAAAACAGGAATTGCTGGTTGCCTTGAATATAATGGAATACAACCTGCAGGAAATGCCAGCAGTTTGACGCAGAACTTCTAGCACTCGCTCCATATTAGCAAGCTGCATTGGAAACATTTCCATAAGAAAACTTGGAACTTCTGTGCAGACACACAAGTCCCAACTTGGCAATGGCATTGGTTTATAATGGTCCGGAAGAACAACGTTGTTTTGCATTCTATTCAGGCAAACCTTACCAAATACGAACACATCAGGTGCTGCAAAAATGTGAAATATGAACAGACTGCAGAATGCAGGGCACCAGAGAAACTGGAGATTAAAACATGCAAGGGCACAATGAGGTAGACTGGAATAAATGTTAACATGACCAACATACAGACTAGTTTAAGTTAATTTTCCCCAGGTTATGATAGACCCTTCCTCATGTCATCTGCCTGGTGAAGGTAGATGTTCTCTACCCACATGCACAGACCATGTGAACAGGGAAGCAGCTCTTTGGTGGAGGAGCAACTGGGTGGTTGCTGAAGGAGCAAGTTGGGGGGGGGTAGGGAGGGGCATACGGCTCTGGCCATCATTACAGAGACTATTAGTGGGGGGGTGAAAGACGTAGCTCATGAGCATGTGGGGAAGGGGTGCGGGAGGAATTCTAGGGAAATGATCATCAACAGAGTAAAAGCCACCTCATTGGAAGAATAGACAATAGACAATAGGTGCAGGAGTAGGCCATTCAGCCCTTCGAAGGTGAGTTTACTGAAATGATGAGTTTACTGAAATAAATACTTCCTCATGCCCCCCCCCCCCCCCGCAGATATAAAAACTGTGCCAAAAAAGGTGATAACAGCAAATGTAACAATTGCACACCAGCACCATTCTGAGATTGCAAGTGGAGGGTTTTCTAAGGACCTGGGCTTCCTTGTACACAAAGCTTTAACTTAACTTTGGACTTCAGAGATACTGTGCCTTCGGCCCAAGGAGTCCGCATGGACCAGCGATCACCGCATACAACAGCACTATCCTACACACTATGCACAATGTAAGCGAAGCTAATTAACCTACAGACCTGTACATATTTGGAGTGTGGGAGGAAACGCTCCCAGGAGGCCGCGGCCTTTCAGTAGCCGGGCAGCGGGTCCTCGCACCGGACTCTGGGTCGGCGCCGCGGAGCCGCCAGGAGAGGACCCGGCAGGGGCGGGGGCAGGGGCGGACGAAGACGGGGCCGGCAATCGAGGACGGACCAGCCGTCGAGGATGGCCAGTGGTCGGAGGTCGAGGAAGGGCTGGCGGATGGTACCAGAGATCAGACGGGCCCCGCGGTGGGTGGGTGTCGAAGGTCAGACATGCCGCCGAGAACAAAGAGGGCCCATTGGGGGCTAAATTGGACAATTTAGCTGTACCACTTGGGCGACCTAATTGGCGAGTTTAGAAGAGTTTGAAAAAATGACATGTTGCAGACCTCCTTCGACTATGTGGAAGACCTCCTTCAATCTTCTTTGACTATGTTGAAAACCAGCTTCGACTAACTACGAGAAACTTGGGGGAAATTGGACACCGAATAGAGGAAGGTGAAGACGACCTCCTTCGATCTTCTTCGACCTCTCTTTGACTATGATCTACGACTACCTTCGACTACCCACGATTACCCACAACTAACATGCCGACCTATTACGACCTATTACGACTAAACCTACAAGTTAGAAAAAGTATCGATTTTTTCCATGGTGACCTTTTTTAACTCGCGGGCATTTTTTAACTTATTGAAAAAACCGCCGTGACCTAGCTGAGGCCTCGAGTATGCCGGGACTACTCTCGAGCATGAAGGAGAGTTACGAAGACCACCTACAACCTCGTGTCGACCACGCCGCTAAAACTCGCCAGAACTCGCGGATTAGGTCGCCCAAGTGGGACAGGCCCTTTTGTAACTTTGTTGGCGACTTTTTGCACACCCTGTGTATGCAAAACAAAGAATTTCACTACGAAGTATCATTCGTTCAACCAGAGCACCCGAGAAAACCCACGCGGTCACCGGGAGAAGGTACAAAGTCCGTACAGACAGCACCCATAGTATAGAATCATAGAAAATAGGTGCAGGAGTAGGCCATTCGGCCCTTCGAGCCTGCACCACCATTCAATATGATCATGGTGGATCATCCAACTCAGTCAGAATCAAACCCAGGTCTTGTAAGGCAGCAGCTCTACCACTGTGCCACCAAATTAAATTCCGAAAGTTAATGTGCAGGCAATTACAAAGACGAACATCATATTGGCCCTTTATTGTAATGGGACAAGAGTATAAGAGTAGAAACATCTTGTTCCAATTACATTGTCTACAGATCTAGTTATCCAAGCCAAGGAAGAATATTGTTGAACTGGAAGGAGTGCAGCGAAGATTTGAGTTTCCAAGTATGAGAGGTGCTCCCATCACAATGTGAAGAAATTAACAGGGCTGGTCAAAGTAGCTGCAATGATAATGTTTACCCTGCCAGGGGTGTCAAGAATCAGGAATCATGGCCTTAAAATAAGAAATTGAACACCCGCCAGACCGGAGCTCCACCGCCGGCCCGCGGTGCCGCCTGCCCGACCACCATGAGGCCGAGGTGGCCACCAGAAGGAGCAGCAACAACATCCAGCACCTCTCCCAGGACTGGACCGGACCAGTGAAACTGCAGCGGCTGCCGACTCTCACCACCTCCCTGGGGCCACCGCTGTTGTCGTCAACACTCATCACCTCCACGGGGCCACCGCAGCTGCAGCCGCTGACCCGTACCTCTACACACCTGCCCCCCCACGGGCCTCCACCAGCGACCCCGCCGACCTTCGCCTCTCCACCGGCCACCAATAGGCCAGAGCCGTCACCTCACCAGAGTTCCAGGCTCAGCACCAGGCCCACAACCTCCACGATGCAGACAGCACGTGGTCAGACTCTGCTAGGTCCTATTGCTCCACACCCCCCCCCCCCCCGCCCCTCTTTCAGCCAAGTTACCCCGACCACACACCCGCTAGTTAAAATTCCCGCTGTTATTTTATTTTTATTTATCTTATTTTTTTTAACAGAGGGGCCGGAGCAGCGTTCCGGCAGCACTGCACCTCTGGTTGTCATGTGGGAGTCTGCAAACTACCCAAATACATCAGCTATCACAACTTGAGAAGGAGAATTCATACAATATATAATTTATTTGCAAATATGTATGTATAAAATAATTAGTAACGACAGTATTTTTTTTCTAATCATGAATCTATGTTTCAGTAGTACAGAGCTGAAAATTGCCGTGTACCCCTGAAGAACTTTCGCATACACCTGGGTGTACGCGTACCCCACTTTGGGAAACACTGATCTAAACCAATAGAGGCTCATTTGCTGAATATATTCTAGTTGTCTCCTCTTCCAAACTCATCTACTGTACCCAGTTCTCCCACCATTCTTACGGTCTCCGACTACATTATATTTTTGTCCCGCCCAGTCCCCTGACATCAGTTTGAACAAGGGTCTTGACCCGAAACATCATCCATTCCTTCTCTGCCTGTCCTGCTGAGTTACTCCATCATTTTGTGTCCATCTAGCACAGACTTAGTGATGGTGATGATCAGGAAGTCTATCAGGGCTTTACCCTAAAACCTGGAGTAACTCAGCAGGACAGTCAGCATCTCTGGAGGGAAGGAATGGGTGACGTTTCAGGTCAAGTAACATTAGCAAATTTCCAGATGACACAAAGCTGGGTGGCAGTGTGAACTGTGAGGAGGATGCTATGAGAATGCAGGGTGACTTGGACAGGCTGGGGGAATGGGCAGATGCTTGGCAGATGAAGTTTAATGCGGATAAATGTGAGGTTATCCACTGTGGTAGCAAAAACAGGAAGGCAGATTACTATCTTATGGACTCAAGAAGGGAAAAGGGGAAGTACAACGGGATCTGGGGGGTCCTTGTTCATCAGTCTATGAAAGTAAGTATGCAGGTACAGCAGGCAGTGAAGAAAGCGAATGGCATTTTGGCCTTTATAACAAGAGGAATTGAATATAGGAGCAAAGAGGTTCTTCTGCAGTTGTACAGAGCCCTAGTGAGACCACTCCTGGAGTATTGTGTGCAGTTTTGGTCTGCACACAATTTGAGGAAGGACATTCTTGCTATTGAGGGAGTGCAGCGTAGGTTTACAAGGTTAATTCCCGGGATGGCGGGACTGTCATATGCTAAGAGAATGGAGAGCAGGGCTTGTACCTTTCTGGAATTCAGAAGGATGAGAGGATATCTCATTGAAACATATAAGATTGTTAAGAGCTTGGACACACTAGAGGCAGGAAACATGTTCCCGAAGTTGGGGGAGTCCAGAACCAGGGGCCACAGTTTAAGAATAAGGAGTAAGCCATTTAGAATGGAGACGAGGAAACACTTTTTCTCACAGAGAGTGGTGAGTCTGTGGAATTCTCTGCCTCAGAGCGCGGTGGAGGTAGGTTCTCTGGAGCTTTCAAGAGATAGGTCTCTTAAAAATAGTGGAATCAGGGGATATGGGGAGAAGGCAGGAACGGAGTACTGATTGGGGATGATCAGCCATGATCACATTGAATGGCGGTGCTGGCTCGAAGGGCCAAATGGCCTACTCCTGCACCTATTGTCTATTGTCAAGACCCTTCTTAATCAGAGCTGTCA
The DNA here is from genome assembly GCA_963514005.1 of Raja brachyura. The sequence goes on from OY740783.1 coordinate 17,844,586, forward strand.
GAAGAGATGTGGACAGGAACTTGAGGAAAAGTAATTTGCAAATAAGTTCAGGAAAAGAGCGAATGAATGGATTTACTCCGAAAACAGCCAACATGAACTTGATGGGCCAAATTGTCTCCTAACAATCCTGCACTGAATTTACACTGGTTCTCTTAATACTGCTGATATCAGCTGAGAAAAAAAAAATCTGAATAACTGCATGCATTCCACCTAGCCCAGTCCTCTGTTACTCTCTTAAAACTATTTAATCCTCTTAGACTGTGTTTCCATGGATTAGCGTGATGGACTGTCAAAACTCTCCTGATGATATCGCTTAGCCGTCATGAAAATATTTCAAACTCATCTGCATGAATTCAACTTTATTTTCCACAGTACAATAAATGTAATTACATTCACAAGTCCTATGTGGAAATCTAACCCACAGATTCTAAAGGATTTAGGTTTTTATTTTACAAAAGGTGCAGAATCTTTGTCAACATTTGAAAATGAAACCATAATTAAAACATAATTCAAACTAATATCTAAACTAACAAGCGGTCTGTTCTTGAATTTAACCCAATGGTCAGTACAGATAGTCCCCAGGTAATGCACGAGTTTGGTTCTTAAGAACCATCTGTAATCCAATTATTCCATAAGACAGAAATGAACAATTTCAATGAAGTTCAATTATTCACAGGAATATTTATTCTCTTTTTCTTATGTGGTTACAAAGGTGCAGAATCAGAATGCCTCACATATAAATGGCTAGTTTCAATTACATTAAAGTATCAATGTATCACTTGACAAACAATTTTACAAGTGGCATTTAGAAGAGTTGCCTTGTCAGTTTCCAAAACAAATCTTAAAGTGACCTCCACTGTGAACCAGCAGCATCATGCTTAAAGAATGGGCATCTGTTGGATTACTGTGGGCAGGATACATGCAAGTGATTTTTTTGAAGACCGGTTATCTTTTGAATTAATTAGATGATACCCCTATTCCCCAACTTCTGAAGATGTTTTCATTTAGGCAACTAACATTTCTGCTTGAAAAATATTTCAAACATACGGGTGAACATGTGCAGTCAGACTTCCATAGGTCAGGTCCTCAAATAATCTGGGAACCCACTGCATTTGCAAGTGAATTATGTCAAAATCGCAATAAATGGTTAGAGATTTATAATAGAAATTACATTTATTTTTATTACAAAGCAATATTTTTTTTACAGCTACTGTGTTCTAAATTGTGTGCAGTTTGAATAAGAAATATTAAAATATTATTACATCCAATTGCACAGGTCAAAACATTGTTCTTTCACGTATCACGTTTGGTTGCAGCCTGGGCAGATGCCAAGATAAGCCTAGTGTCTTGGCTACAAAACAACATGCAAATCTCATGACCAGAGGGAATAAATGGTTTGGGAAAAGAGAATGAAACATGGAAAAAATCGAGGACAAGAAAAAAAAGAAAAGAAATGAAACATAGAAACAAAGAAATTAGGTGCAGGAGTAGGCCATTCGGCCCTTCGAGCCTGCACCACCATTCAATATGATCATGGCTGATCATCCAACTCAGTATCCCGTACCTGCCTTCTCTCCATACCCTCTGATCCCCTTAGCCACAAGGGCCACACCTAACTCCCTATTAAATATAGCCAATGAACTGGCCTCAACTACCCTCTGTGGCAGAGAGTTCCAGAGACCCACCACTCTCTGTGTGAAACATGCAGCAATTAACGTTCCCCTACACAATAATTTCTTAATTGAAATTATATTAGATAGCCTACATAATGTTGCATTTTGGAATAACATTTCTAACCATTTATGCCTCCAATCTTTTTTGCCACTCGTGATGAAACGTCATCAAGCTAAGAAGTCAATTGTTTTCTTTTCCATGGATTCCGCCTCATCTCAGAACCTAAAATTTATTTTTTGCCAGTAGGGTTACAGTAAATATGATTTATTCATTTTATTGGGTTGCATTTATTACCAGTAAACAATTCAAGTCAAAAGTCAAGGCATAGTGTTATATGTCCTGGATGAAAGAATGAAATTCTTACTTGCAGCGGCACAACAGATAAACATCTTAATAAAGGTACACACACACACACACATATATAATTTCCAATGCAATTAGTAGTTTTAAAGCTTTATAATGATAAAGTAACCACAATTGAAAATTGGAACACTGCACAGCTAGATAGACTCCCAGATGTCAAGCTTTCAAACCTAGGCATCTTAGTAGCATACTATAACATTATTTGTAGCATACTCCAAGAAGAAAAAGGCCCAAGTTAGTTTTATTTGAGAGAACGTAGCCATCAGTAAAATCAATGCAGGCCAATTAATATCGAGACATAGAAAGTCCTGAGAAACATTAGGGTTAGAAAAAGCGCCATAAGGTGGAGCTACAATAGGGCCACAATGTAGTAACAAGGAACTGCAGATGCGGGTTTGCACAAAAGGACACAAAGTGATGGAGTAACTCAGTGGCTCAGGCAGCATCTCTGGAGGTCATAGATAGGTGACATTTTGCGTCGGGACCCTTCTTCAGACACCACAATATTACCTCACAGTGTAGTTTTGGGCAAGATACCCAATCTGTTATATTCCCAGACCACACACAAGGACAAAAGCGTAAAATAGAACAGAACTAGCTATCTATTGGCAAGCGCACCAAAAAGCATCTCCTCTGCAATCTCTTGACGCTACAGAGAGTCGAGAGTAAAAAAAAAGTTTGCTGTTAAGCAGAGTCTATGCAGTGGTGGTGCGTGATGGAGAGAGGAACATATGAAGGTGAGGGGATGGGAAAACATAGCATTGGGGGTGGGGGTGAGAGGGGTGCAGGAAGAGAACAAGAAGATAATGAAGAGGTCTGAGGGGTGCTGGGTTGGGGTTGCACAGCTGGGTAGAACAAGCATAGGCAACCAAAAACATGTTTTAAAAAATAAATTACCCGAGGCAAGATGGCCACCTCAGATTCCATGGCATCAGTCTAGACAGGGAAATTTGCTGACAGCAGAACAACCCACTACCCGTCAGTCATGACCACTGATTGCATGGTAAAATTTGGTATTATGCTACCAAGTAGGCATTGCATGCCTTTTTACATACTTCCCTGAATGTGGACATCAGGAATTAGTAGGTTCAGCTACGATAAGCGTTTGTTGGCACTGGGCCTGTACTCGCTGGAGTTCAGAAGAATGAGGGGGGATCTTTATTCTTTGGAGCGCAGAAGGTTGAGGGGGGACTTGATTGAGGTCTTTAAAATGATGAAAGGGATAGACAGAGTTGACGTGGATAAGCTTTTCCCATTGAGGGTAGGGAAGATTCAAACAAGAGGGCATGACATGAAAATTAAGGGGCAGAAGTTTAGGGGTAACATGAGGGGGAACTTCTTTACTCAGAGAGTGGTGGCTGTGTGGAATGATCTTCCAGCAGAAGTGGTGGAGGCAGGATCGATTTTAACATTTAAAAGTAAAGTGGATAGGTATCTGGACGGGAAGGGAATGGAGGGGTATGGTCTGAGTGCAGATAGATGGGACTAGGGGAAAATAAATGGTCGGCATGGACTGGAAGGGCCGAGAAGGCCTGTTTCCCTGCTGTAATATTTATATGGTTATATCTCATTGAAACATACCGAATAGTTAAAGTCATGAATAGAGAGGTTGTGGAGAGGATGTCTCCACTAGTGGGAGAGTCTCGGACTAGAGGTCATAGCCTCAGACTTGAAAGACGTTCTTTTAGGAAGGAGAAAGTCTATAGTCAGAGGGTGGTGAATCTGTTTAGGAAGTCTATAGTCAGAGGGTGGTGAATCTGTGGAATTCTTTGCCACAGAAGGCTGTGGAGGCAAGGTCAGTGGATATCTTTAGGGTAGATGCTTGATTAGTACACATGTCAGAGGTTATGGGGAGAAGGAAGGAAAATGGGGTTAGGAGGGAGAGATAGATTAGCCATGATTGAATGGCGGAGTAGACTTGATGGGCCGAATGGCTTAATTCTACTCCTATACCATGTCCTTATGACCTTATCATGTTTTGATTTCCTATTATTGTCACATGTAATAAGATACAGTTTAAAAAATTGTTTTGCATGCTGTCCAGAATAATCTAAAAACACGCAAGAACAATCAAACCATACATGTACGACTGGAGTGCAAAAAGAAAAAGGAAACAGAATGCTGAATACAGTGCCACAGCTACAGAAAAGGTGCAGATAAAAAGCACGGTTGAAAATTTTCAGACCATCACATTCTATTATGAGGCACTGAAAAGTCGTACGACACATTGCGTGAAGCCTGTAGACCAGGGGCCTCCAAACTTTTCAGCATGTTGGCCACATTATATATTTGGCACATTTTTGCGGGCCGTAGGAAAAAATACAGAAAAGTCAGTTTTATAAATTTAATGAACTCAAAAAAGAACTTAAGTAAAACAAATGGAAGAAATTAAAATACAAAACATGTTGCCATCAATCCAGGCTAACCAACAAAATCATAACGTTTTATGCAACCACATTAATGGGAAGGATGGAACTGCTTTTTTGATTTTGACAGTGGTAACGCTGCCGACTGGGGTCAGGCCCCGTGTGAATGGTGGGGAGATCCTCCAGTTCTCGCTGTAGACACAAACCTCCCGAAGTTCAGTCTACCCAAGGGGGTTCGCCTCGAGAATCACAACAAGAACTTTTCCCGGGAGGTGGGCTCCTGCTTCGAGCAGCTGAAGCCAGCCCCTGTGCGTGTGGCATGTGTGGCATGTGTGGCATGTGTGTCTGAGTATTGAGGTGTGAGTGTGTGAGACACCGAGGGCAACAATGGTTGCGGGATTTGCACAGTGGCCGGCGGGTTGCTATCAGCTTCTCCAGGCGGGAGTCTCCGGCTTCTCCCGTTGGATTGGGATGAGGTGGGGAAGGATGGGGAATTTGTTTGAAAGAACTTCTTCGAGCTCCCCTCCTTCTCGGGTTTCTGTCAGCTGCCTCGCCGATCCCCCGGCGGGACACTGGAGGCACAGCCCAAGGAAGGACAGGCTTGGCACCAGCACAGACTCGACTCTATCCCGCTCCACTCTGCGCCGTAAAGCCAGCGAGAGCACGCACGCACAATCTCTCCCTTCCACCGATCATTAACCCCTGCAGCCCCGGAATTCCTTGACCATAGGGGAAACCCATGCAGTCACGAGGAAAACGTGCAAACTCCGCACTCAGGATCAAGAGATGGCGACTATATTATCTGCACCACCGTGTTGCCCAACAATCACCAGTACATCAATCTTAAGTGACCCACCGACAGCAATTTTTATTTTCTCACTGTCAAAATTAAACCTGCAATATGGTTGTAAAAGAACGTATTTTATCCGAAGATTGACACAAAATGGTGGAGTAAGTTCGGTATAAACCAGCATCTGCAGTTCCTTCTTATATTTTAGCTGTGCGGTTGGATCAACCTTTTTAACTATGCCAATACCAACACCAACGATTAGTCATCTAGCAAGAGGAACAATTCTGTCTTTTGTTTCGTGTCACAAAATTAAAAAATGGTATTTAATTAGTTATATATCATGACTGCCAGATTTTAAGGGACCCATATTCATTAGCCTCTAGTTCAGGCACAGGGATCGTAATGCAAGATTGTTTTGCATCTTAACAGTGTAATCTATACAGCAAACCACCTTTATCCTGCCTATTCAAGACAGTAGAGTCAACCTGTTCTTTGGCTAGATTATGAACAGGATGCCAGTCCTTGTGAGTGGCTAACACCTGTGTGAGCTTGTCTGGACTGCTTAAATCTTGCCTTTCGTTTCCTAAACTGAAAGTTCAATGTGGCTGGAACAGAGCTGGCAGCTAATTTACTCCCAAAAAAGGTGCGGCAGCAACTGAAGACTCAAGAATGGTCTTCAGTTTTCTGGCATATCGTTGGGGTTTTGGAGTCTGTTCGGAACAGATGGCTTTGGAAATGTCCCAAAGCAAATGGAGGACAAGGTATTGACCCAAATGGACACAGGTGGGGTGGAAGATTGCAACCTTCACTTGGTCCGCCCTGTTTCGACAAATGTAATCAACCCGGCGTGCACAATCAAATAAGATCAAATAGAACAAGTTTAGGCTGTGCACACCATACGCAAGAAGAAGAAGACACAGATATCTTTTGGAGTTCAATAGGAAAGATTAACTATTGATGATCCAGGTTATGGCACAACATTCCTCATGACATCTGCCTGGAGAAGATCAAGAGGTTAAATAGTCAGTGCTCCTGGGTAGAGACGTTGTCAATGGGGAAGTAGCTCTACGATGGGGGAGGGATAGTTGGACACACTAGAGGCAGGAAACATGTTCCCGATGTTGAGGGAGTCCAGAACCCGGGACCACAGTTTAAGAATAAGGAGTAAGGCATTTAGAACGGAGACGAGGAAACACTTTTTCTCACAGAGAGTGGTGAGTCTGTGGAATTCTCTGCCTCAGAGGGCGGTGGAGGCAGGTTTTCTGGATGCTTTTAAGAGAGAACTAGATAGGGCTATTAAAAATAGCAGAGTCAGGGGATATGGGGAGAAGGCAGGAATGGGGTACTGATTGGGGATGATCAGCCATGATCACATTGAATGGCGGTGCTGGCTCGAAGGGCCAAATGACCAAATTACTCCTGTTTATTGTCTATTGATAGGACAGTTGTCATGCTACATGAAGCTTAGTGACTTCACACAAACTAATTGATTGAACAGCCCATCGGGACCATCCTGTCCATCGATCACCTGCTCATTCAAGTTCTATGTTATCCCACTTTCACATCTACACATTAGGGGCAATTTGCAGAGAATAATTAACTTAAACCCTCGTCTGTTGGATGTGGGAGGAACGTGGACCACCCAGAGGAAACCCACGCAGTCACGGGGAGAACATGCAAACTGCACACAGATAGCAGCAGAGCACGGAATCGAACCTGGGTCTCCGGCAGTGTGAGGCAACTGCTCTACCAGCTGTGCCACTGTACCGCCCCTGATCAGGGTAACAGAATACACCTTCAGTCACCACAGTTTATCAACTGCATCATTTGCACCAGGCATTATTTAAATAAGCTTCACCTTTCCTTCACATTGCTCCAAGCCTTCCCAACACACTACCAGTGATTCTACCAGTACATGGAAACATTGCACAACAATCGGATTGTTGCACGATACAACTTTATTTATCTCAGCAGGGAACTTGATCTGCCAACAGTCATAAAACACAAGATACATGACACATTCAAATATTGACGAGTGGAAAGGATCGGGGAAGTGCAAAGATTAAGATGGGGGCAGGTGGGGGGAGTCAGTCTACCCCGCGACAGAAAGGGGAGGAGTTGTACAATTTGATAGCCACAGGGGAAAAAGGATCGCCTGTGGCGTTCTGTACTGCATCTTGGTGGAACCAGCCTGTTGCTGAAGGTGCTCCTCAGGTTGACCAGCGTGTCATATGAACAATGTATGTTGTAATGAATAGTATGAACATTGCATAATGATCAGACAATAAACTGATTTGTTTCAGTCTCTCAGGCTGGACAAAGCGATGCCTTGTTTGATCCAGGTGCAGTACACAGAGGGGCAACATTGTTATCTGCATGCCCCAACTCCCATGGATTGCTGGCCACCATTTGGTCACCCGTTCCCGAGTCTGCAGCCTGCATCGTTGTTGAACTGAATGCTGAAAATATACTCATTAATCCTCTCCCTCACTCTCTTACGAATCAAGAGTTTGCTGCCTTACAGCGCCAGAGACCCAGGTTCAATGCTGACTACAGGTGCTGTCTGTACAGAGTTTGTATGCTCTCCCTGTCACCGCATGGGTTTTCCCCTGGTGCTCCCGTTTCCTCCCACATTCCAAAGTACAGGTTTGAAGGTTAATTGGCTTCAGTAGAGATTGTAAATTGTCCGCAGTGTGTTGGATAGTGCTAGTATTGGGATCGCTGGTCGACGCTAAACTAAAAAAATCAATTTTGCACAGGATCACACCTTATTATGTTTCTCTCCTTACCCGATTGTTTGTGATATACATCAAGACTTGGACAAAAGCGTAGATGGGTTGTTCAGCAAGTTTGCAAACGACACCAAAAAAAATGGTGTTGCAGACAGCGAAGAAGGCTGTTATATGATATAGACGGATGTAGATCAGTTGCACATATGGGTGGAGACAAGGCAGACAGAGTTTCATCAGGACAGGAACATGACTTTGCCCTTTGGAGATGAAAATGAAGGCAAAACATATACAATGAACAGACCCTTATCAGCATTCATATACAGAGGGATCTTTGGGTCCAAGTCCATAGCTCCCTGAAAGTGGCAACGTAAATAGATAGAGTGATAAAGAAGGCTTATTTGTTGGAGTGTACGAGAAAAGTAAGAGTCAGGAAGTTAACGAGTTATATTAACGATTTAGACGAAGGAATTAAATGTAACATTTCCAAGTTTGCGGATGACACAAAGCTGGGTGGCAGTGTGGGCTGCGAGGAGGATGCTATGAGACTGCAGGGTGGCTTGGATAGGTTGGGTGATTGGGCATATGCAGTATAATGCGGATAAAGGTGAGGTTAACAAATTGATGGATTATGTTTTCTGATGATCATTTATTTTTTCTTCATTCTCAAAAGCAGCAATGCTATTTCCATTCATTCTCAGTCATTTACTTTCCCTGATAATATAAAGAAAATTGTGGGTTCTTTTAATAAAACCCTGCAGGTAAAATAAATTAATATGATAAAAAAAATCAATGAATTGCCTGTTGGATATCTTAATTCGCATAAGAATAGGAAGACATTGATTGAAAATATTAGCACAATTTATACATTATTAGGAAAATCTCGTGTAACTGTAGGGTAGGGTTCAAACCAAATATTATGTAATACTTATAAAATATAAATTAAAGTAGGCATAGATATTTATTTGATGATCTACTGATATTTTAGAACTGTTGATAAATAAATAGAAGAGTCAAGACCCAAATGGAACAATGACATTCTTGTTTGCAGCAGAAGCACAACAGGTTTGTAAATATAGTTCTCAATAGATAACGCTACAACCAAAATAAAGGTCAACGAATAAAGAACTCAATATAATGCAAAAACAAAACAAAGCCCAAAGTTCCTATTGCAACCCAGGCCGTTTGCAGTTTAGTTAAGGGCCTGTCCCACTTTCCCGAGTCACTCACGAATTCTCCCGAGTTTTCCCCTTGATTCAAACTCGGAGAATTACGGTAATAGCCAGCCGTAGGCACTTGGGGCTATTTTTTTTTTAACTTGTGGACATTTTTCAACATGCTGAAAAAAACGTCCCGACTTACCTGATGGTCCGAGTGCCTACGACTGTCATTACGAGCAGCTACAAAATATCTACGGACACCTACGGACTCGCTACGGTCATTCTCCTTGTTTGAATCAAGGGGAAAATGCGGGAGAATTCGTGAATAACTCGGGAAAGTGGACAAGTTCTTTAGAGTTTCATCGCCTGATGCTTGATGAAAAGAGGCTGCTCCCGAATCTGGATGTTAGAGTTTTCAGACTCCTATACCTTCTTCCCAATGGCAGGAGTGAAACGCGAACATTGCCAAGGTGGTGTGGGTCCTTGATGCCTGCCTTTTTGCAACAGGGCCTCGTATCCGTGATGGATCGGGTAGCATTGACCACTCTTTGTAATCTCCTTTGTCCCTGGGCATTCGAGTTGCTCTGACAAAAACTAATGCTGAGCCAAAGCAGGAAATATTCACATCAGTGACCATGAATCAGTCAATTTTGTGCTTTTGAGAAGAGTTTAAAAGGAATTGACAGAGACAGAGTACAGAGATTTGGTCCGAGATTATGGTTCTACGAATGAATGCTTCTGTAAATCGAAATATTCTGATATTCTTTTGTTTGCAGCAAATTAATTATAAAAATTCATAATTTTTTGCAGTGAAATTCCAAACATTATATTGGTAAGAGGCCTTGTCTTAGAAATCACCAAAAAGTAACTCAATTAGTTAGCATTTTACCAGTAATTGACTAAAATTATCTAAAGTCCAATAATATCCAAAATAATAGGCACTTTTAAGGTCAATAATGTCACTTTTTTCACACGTGTCCTAAAAGGCCCGTATTTGTAGGATGGTTAAATTTAAAGTCTTCAAGATACCATAACATGCATTTGTTTGTCTTTGTATTCACATCAAATACAGTTTACACCCAACAGCATTCCTGTGATGTGAGAAATTACAAGGACAGAAAGGTGTTGCAGGTTTGGCTCTCAACTCCTTAGATACATGATATTTACCGATGTTTTTAAACTAAGAAGCAATATAAATAATATACATACAATATCCTCGAGAATAATAATGTGACAGATAGGTTGGGCTAAAATTATGCTTGAAAGAATATTTGAACACCAAACAAAATGTTCCTACATTTTTCATATAGTTTCTACGTTACCCTCATGGATTAGGATACATCTCCTGTCCCCAAAGATGGTAGCACTTCTGCACCATAGTCCAACGACTCAAATGTGCAACGGAGGTCAGAAAACCAATTCCAAAGTCAAGAAGATAATGCAACCAAAACACCATGAATCAATGACTTGTATCGGGTAAATATTTCGACTTGGAGCCAGACTGAATATGGTAAATAGAGAGGTGAATTGAAAGGAAAAAAAAGGCAATGGGCAAGAGAACTGAATAGCAATGAGCACAAAGGGAACTCCATGAAATCTTCCAGGTACATGCAAATAGTAAGGAAGAGGAGGAACAGTGCCAATAAAAGGAACGAGAAGCAGACATCTGCAAGGTCAAATTCCATCATTTGTATTTCATTATCAGTTTTATAACCAATAAAAACAGATTCTGTCATTATACCAGAAATGTTTGTGGTGGAGGGAGGGAGAGTAGCTCAGATGGATGTTAAATATAGAGGAGAAGAGTACAGAAAGAAGAAAAGTATCAGTGAATACATGGAAACCCAGCAGGGATTTTTTAAAGGCAAATTGCATCCAATGAACCTGTTCCTCTTTTTTTTTTAATGAGGTAATGTGCAAATGAGTAGGAAGGAACTGCAGAATGGATGACCTTTTAGGTCGAGACCCTTCTTCAGATTGAGAGCCTGGAGAGAGGGAAAGTGCAAATGACCTCCTCCTGCTGCTATGTCCTATGTTCTGAAGCCTGAACTATCCACTGCAGGCACCTCAAGGTACTGGAAAGATTCTACCAAAGCTGCCTCTGCAAAGCATTAACATTCACTGAAAGGATAAGTGATTCAACAGTTTTTTCTCACCGCCAACATCTTCAGCATCAAGGCCCCAGTTGCACCATTTCCGTTCCAGTCGCCAGGTCATGCCATTAATGTACCCAACTCCCAAAACAGGGGTTCTTTTCTGAATTTTGTCATGGGAAAAGATTACCACTTGGACAGTGGAAACAATTAAAGGATTTTCACAAAGCCTCTTTGGAAAACAAAACTGCAACATTCCCATGAACTCTTGGAAACCCACAATTGTTCAAAAGGGAGAAGAAGCATTCGGATCTCAAGCTATCCAGAACCTAATGAACTTATGATCAGCCATGATCACATTGAATGGCGGTGCAGGCTCGAAGGGCCGAATGGCCTACTCCTGCACCTATTTTTCTATGTTTCTAAAGGCCACACATTGTGAGCGCATGAGAGATCAAAGTAAAAGGTGAAGGAGCCCACCTCCTCAAAAAAAAATAATTCACCGACTCTGATAGACATCTCCTGCTCCATCTGTTTAGAATCCATGCCTAAGGAGCTATTTCTCAACCCACAAAACTGGAATGGACCCATTATCATTTTATACAATGAACTACTTAAGAAGACGACGACATCCCGTTCAATAGTTTGTAGAAAAGAAATAATGCAAACCACATTAAACAAACTGTTGCTAGTACATAAAAAAAGATCAGGGTGGCTGCACCAGCAATAACAATGGAAATGAGTATTGGGTTTTGAACAGTACAAATGTGTTAACTTTAAAATAATATTTACTGCTGGAACAACGGTCCCAAAAATACCAATCAAAGAAAAAAAACTGGACACTTAATGGCGACCCATAAACCTAACCCAAGACATGGCATGCACCCTGCCAAAGGAATATCCTGCCTAAATCCAAAGCCAAATATTTCTGCACAAACCACTCATTTACTATCACCTTCACAAGAAATCTGCTTTATGAACAATGAACAAAGCTTATTTATCACTTTTTTCCCCAAAGTAAAACTATTTTTGGTTGGTCACAAAACAAGAAACTTCCTTGATAAACAATAATTTTTTTACAAAAAGAACATTTGGCAGCAAAATTATATTTTCATGAACAAGTTGAATGGAAACCAATTTAGTTCAAGGCCATCAAATCTTTCCCCGAGTTGGTAAAGTTCTAATTATGTTGGTGGAAGAGAATGGTAGCCTTTCTATGTAACTGATAAATTGCTCGTGTTCCTAATCTGTTGCAGTTGCAGATGCAGGAAGATTGTTCCCGATGTTGGGGAAGTCCAGAACAAGGGGTCACAGTGTAAGGATAAGGGGGCAGTCTTTTAGGACCGAGATGAGAAAAACAAAATTCACACAGAGAGTGGTGAATCTGTGGAATTCTCTGCCGCAGAAGGTAGTTGAGGGCAGTTCATTGGCTATATTTAAGAGGGAGTTAGATGTGGCCCTTGTGGCTAAAGGGGTCAGGGGGTATGGAGAGAAGGCAGGTACAGGATACCGAGTTGGATGATCAGCCATGATCATATTGAATGGCGGTGCAGGCTCGAATGGCCGAATAGCCTAACCTGCACCTATTTTATATGTTTCTAATTACTGGTAGGTCAATGTGAATACATTATTTACTTACAATTGGAAGTCCTCTCCCTCTAAGAAAATCTACTAAAGATCTCAGGCTGACCAATCTTAGGGAATCCCCAATGTATATTTGGATTTAACCATGAAATCTAGTACCATCTTAATGCCAAATGATACTAAAGTACTTCATCCCATTTTTCCAGAAAGAACCCCACCCACCTTTAATTTGTTGGCTTGTAAACTGATTTGGAGCCAACTGGAAAAGAACACTGGCTTGACTAAGAAGTTATTGAGTCTGCCAGAGAGGATCTCAAATTCCACCATCATGTTTGTCCAATTGTAATTAGCTCAGCTTAACAGGACTTGCTTTGTTGTTCCGGGTAGCTAAAGGCTGCTGCAGATACCTGCAGCGCTGTTCCCAGGGGAATGGAGATCATTAGGTAATTACCTCAGCAATCATGCCTGAACACTCCATTGCTGTGTCTAGAATCGAGTTTATGTTCATAATACGGATGCAACTTTATCTGCTCATTGCATTTCACTGCAAAAAATTGCTGTGATTTCAGGAGAAGTACTTAAAAGTATGTAAAAGTACTTCTCTCTTTTCAGTTTTGGTTATGCATGATCAGTTTGGTATGGCTGTGCAGATATTTTCTGAAATGTTTCTGTGTTTAAACTTTGCTTTGCTACAAACTTCACTGGTGCAAGTTTACAGTGGACCACCCTCCCTCCAATTCATTAGCTGGCAGAGTGGAACACGACACAAAGATGATGCCAAATATAAAAGCAGAAATGTCTTTCCTTTTGATATTAAGTTTCCTTGCTGTTTTGTAATAACTAAAATAAAGTGCTGCAATTGCAGGGTTAGTAGTTCAGAACAAAATTGGAATAATGTTTATCACATATAACTGATAAAGTAACATCTCGTCACACTTCTTCCACAAGTACTTGAGAGGCATGTCAACGTCATGTGGTGTGGCGGCGGCTATCGACAACGGCTCAACCACAGTCCGTCTGTCTTTTAAAAAAAATGTTGTCTTGTTAAATGTATGTCTCGAGTCTAGTTTTTATTTATTTTTCTTTAACTGTGTATATGAGGGAGGTGGGGGTGAGGGTAACCGTTAGTCTCTTCCCTGTACGGGGACCGGACTTTTTCCCTGTCGGGTCTCCGGTGTCGTTGGGCCTAACATCGTGGAGCCGGCAGCAGCCTCCGGCCGGGACCAACCTGAGGGCTCCAGTCGCGGAGCCTGCGGACGTGACATTGCGGAGCTGGCCGTCTTCGGAGCGGGGAGAGCTGTGGTGGTGCGCGGCTGCGATCCGACTTTGGAGCTTCGGAAGCTCCGGCTGCAGGCCCGGTGGACAGGAACATCGGGAGCTCCAGGTCCCTGGTGGGACACCGGGTTTCGGATCTCCTGCAACGGCAACTTCCCCCGCTGGAATCACGGGGTTTTAAGGACTCGGAGAGGAGCCTAACATCGCCCGGTGCTGCTTAAACGGCACGGGACTTAGCATTGCCCGCTGGGGACTATAACATCGGGAGCCCCAGTTCGCCTCGACGCTGCAGTTGGACTGCTGGACCGTGGGAGAAGAACAAAGGGAAGAGATAAGACTTTTGCCTTCCATCACAGTGAGGAGGTGTTGGAGACTCACTGTCATGGACGTTTGTATAAGTTGTGTTAAGTGTGGGTCATGGGTTTTTTTGTAATGTAAGACTGTAGAAAATGCAATTTCGTTCAAACCTTGTCTGTTTGAATGACAATAAAAGGCATTCTATTCTATTCTATTTATGCAAACCTTGCAAACTTGAAATTATTCTTGCATGTTTAAAAAAATAAAACGTTTAAACAGGAATTTGTAGTATAACGTAGGCCCAGACACAAAAAAAAGGAATTGGATGGTGGACTTTAAAAATGGTCTTACTTTGATGTGTCACCAGAATTCTTCTTGTACTGATGTACATAATTTACAGTGAATGTTGTCTGAATTGGCTCCGCAAACAAGATTTTCATGTCCCAAACAAGAACTTTTCCCATAATAAATAAATGGTCGATATTAGTTGTCAATGACACAGACCACAAGCCCTGTCACCCGTCACCTCATAATTTGCTGACTGACATTTCCTTCTTAATAAGCAAATAAAATTCCCATCGTTATCCTGCAACGTCTCCATTGCTTTGCCACCCCCTTATCTGAAATTTCCAGTCCCACAAACCTCCAATACATCTGCATTCCTTCAATTCTGGCCTCTTAATCATCTCAAAGTTAGTTATTCCACCACCGTGATCATGCCTGCAGCCTAAGGGACACAACTGTAGAGTTGCCACGCAAAACATCTCCAGATCTTTAACTCCCTTTTCTCCTTGAAAACACCTCAAATCTAAAAATCAAACAGCTGGAGGATCAGGTAGCATCTGTGGAGCAACTACTTTTCAGGCCAGGACCCTTCTGATTGAAGGGTCACAAAAATAGACAATAGACAATAGGTGCAGGTGTAGGCCATTTGGCCCTTCGAGCCAACACCGCCATTCAATGTGATCATGGCTGATCATCCCCAATCAGTACCCCGTTCCTGCCTCCTCCCCATATCCCCTGACTCCACTATTTTTAAGAGCCCTATCTAGCTCATCTGTCTTTTCCCTCTACAGATGCTGCCTGGCCCACCAAGTTCCTCCAGCTGCAGCTTCTTGTGTTTCTTTATAATCTAATCTTTGACCAAGCTTTTGGTCACAGAATCAGAGCTAAGCAGCATAGAAATAAGCCCTTCGGGCCATCTCCTTCATGCCAACCAAGTTACCCAACTAAGCTAGTCCCACTTGCCTGCACTAACCAAATCTCTCCAACCCTTCCCTGTCCGTGTACCTATACATGTACAATCTTTAAATATTATAATTGTATCTACCCTAATACTTCATAATTTGGCTTAGTCTCAAATGTTGATTGATATCATATGTTGATAGAGTGGAGCGGCTGGGCTTGTATACTCTGAAATTTAAAAGGATGAGAGGGTATCTTATTGAAACATAAGATTAAGGGATTGGACACACCAGAGACAGGAAACATGTTCCCAATGTTGGGGGAGTCCAGAACCAGGGGCCACAGTTTAAGAATATGGGGTAGACCATTTTGAACAAAGATGAGGAAAACCTTTTTCACCCAGAGAGTTGTGAATCTGTTGAATTCTCTGCCTCAGAAGGCAATGGAGGCCAATTCTCTGGATGCTTTCAAGATAGTTAGATAGAGTTCTTAAAGATAGCGGAGTCAGGTGATATGGTGAGAAGGCAGGAACGGGGTACTTAATGTGGATGATCAGCCATGATCACAGTGAATGGCCATTGACTGGCCGGCTCGAAGGGCCGAATGGCCTACTCCTGCACCTATTGTCTATAATAACCTTCCATAGTACCTCAGGATGTTCTGCTATATTAGGAGTTATAAAAATAATTGATCCAATTACATGGAATAGGCTAAATAAAAAATGAAGATAAACGGCTATTAATGAGGGAATAAAGGAAAAAAACTATTTTGAACTCACTGATGCAATTTAAAATAGACTACCCATAACACCAGCCCTGATTTACATTGCAGGATACACATATCATGTGTGATGATCTCAAACCCAATCAGAAATACATCCAGTCTTTGAAAGATCATGAGGGAGACAGCATTCATCACAAGCTGATAACCTGTTCCGCAGGTCCACCACTCAATGGGGAAGACCCACAACATTACCATTTAATTTTGTTCTTGTATAACTTGCAAATATGAATCACATTATTGTGTAGAAAAGAACTGCAGATGCTGGTTGAAATTGAAGGTAGACACAAAATGCTGGGGTAACTCAGCATCTCTGGAGAGAAGGAATTGGAGGAATTTCCAGCGCAAATTGGACCTCATGTTTCGCTTGGGTACCTTACACCCCAGCAGTATGAACATGGACTTCTCTGCTTTCAAATAGCCCTTGCTTTCCCTCTCTCTCCATCCGCTACGCCTTCCCAGTTACCCATCAGTCTTACTGTCTCCGACTACATTCTGTCTCTGTTCCATCCACCCACTCCCCTGACATCAGTCTGAAGAAGTCTCGACCCAAAACGTCACGCATTCCTTCTCTCCAGAGATGCTGCCTGTTACCCCAGCATTTTGTGCCGACCTTTGAATCACATTCTTCCCAGTCTGTAAAAATCATTCACACAATCTAGTGTGCTCACAATTTGTATAATATGAGTACCAGAAAATTAGTAACACACCTAAAATGCAAGCTTTATTTTGAAAGAGATGGGAAAGAAGGCAAGACAAGCAACTGAGGTATCAATGGGCAAGCACATTGGAATAAGTGGCTATAGTTCTATTAGTTATAAAATATATTATGGAAAAGGACAGTACTGCTCCACAAGTCGCAGTTTTAAATTGAGGCAAGTCAAATTTTGATGGTATTAGATAGGAGCTTGCAAAAGCTAATTCGAGCCCACCGAGTCACACCAACCATCGATCACCCACACAACCATTCTATGTTATCCTATGTTTACACACCAAGGGCAATTTACAGAGGCAAATTTACCTACAAACTTGCACGTCTTTGGGATGTGGGAGGAAACCTGAGCACCTGGAGAAAACCCATGTGGTCACAAGGAGAATATGCAAACTCCACACAAACAGCACCCGTAGTCAGCATCAAACCAGAGTCTCTGGCACTGTGAGACAGCAGCTCTACAGTTGAACCACTGTGTCGCCAAAGTTCTTCCTTCTTTCACTTGGGATCCAGGAAGAGGTAGTTAACGATATGTAATTGGTTTGATGGTAGGAAGCAAAGGGTGATGGTGAAAGGTTGTTTCTTAGACTGGTTACCAGCCCATGAGGAGTGGTGTGCCTCAGAGATCAATGCACATTTTGGCTCTGATTTGGCATAGCTCTGATTCTGTGACCAAAAGCTTGGTCAAAGATTAGATTATAAAGAAACACAAGAAGCTGCAGCTGGAGGAACCTGGTGGGCCAGGCAGCATCTGTAGAGGGAAAAGACAGATGAGCTAGATAGGGCTCTTAAAAATAGTGGAGTCAGGGGATATGGGGAGGAGGCAGGAACGGGGTACTGATTGGGGATGATCAGCCATGAACACATTGAATGGCGGTGCTGGCTCGAAGGGCCAAATGGCCTACTCCTGCACCTATTGTCTATTGTCTATAGACCTACATCTCTCTAAATCTTTCCTGTCAATTTACCTTTTAAAAGCCTGTCCCACTTACGTGACCTTTACAGGTGACTACCGGCAACATGTTGAAAATTCAGCGGCGACCAGAAATAAGCTATGACTCTTTAGAGACCTCTCACGACCATAGGAGACCTCTCACACAGGCTGTATGGTCGTAAGAGGACTCCTTTGGTCGTGAGAGGTCGCCCGCGACATGTCACCAGGAGTTGCCTGTATGGTTGTGAGAGGTCTCCAAAAAATTGTAGCGTCTTTCTGGTCGCCGCTGAATTTTCAACATGTTGAACATTTCGGCGACCTATCACGGGTGCCGGCAGTCGCCTGTAAAGGTCGCGTAAGTGGGTCAGGCCCTTTAAAATGTTAGTATGGTACCTGACTCAATCAGTTCCTCTGGCAGCTCTTTCAATATACCCATCACCCTCTAAATGAAACAATTCTTGGGTTCCTATTAATTTTTTTTTTTCCCTCCCATGTTATACTGATCGCCTCAAATT
The DNA here is from genome assembly GCA_963514005.1 of Raja brachyura. The sequence continues at coordinate 17,863,043 of OY740783.1, forward strand.
CTTAATTCTCCACCCCTGGGAAAAACATTGTGTACATTCGCCCTTTTGCTGTTTCTATTGATTTTGTACACCTCTGTAAGGTCGCTCCTCAGTTTCTTACATTCCAAGGAATAAAGTTCTAGCTCTCCCAACCTCCCCTTATTACCTATTCCTTAAGTCCTGACAACTTATTTGAAAATCCTTTCTGCACCCTTTCAAGCTTAATGGCATCTTTTCTATAGCAGGGTGACCAAAAATGAACACAATCATTGTCTTGTACAACTGCAACATCCCAGCTTCTAAACTCAATGCCTTGACTGATGAAGTGTGCCAAAATATTTATTCTCCACCTTGTCCATGTGTGACACCACTTACAGTGAACTATGTACTTTTACTCCTAAGTCCCTCTCATTCCTCCAGGGCTCTGTTGTCCACTATGAAGTTCTTGGCTTGGTTTGACTTCCCAAAAATGCAACAGCTCGCTTTTAATTGAACTAAACTTAATTTGCCATTCCTTGGCAACACTTACCCAGCTGTTCAAGATCCTGCTATAATTCCTGACAACTGTTTTCATTGTCTACGAAGCCACCTGTTTTAGTGCCATTTGCAAGCTTGCTTATCCTGCCTTACCCTCCAAAGAGCCCTATCTAGCTCCCTCTTGAAAGTATCCAGAGAACCTGCCTCCACCGCCCTCTGAGGCAGAGAATTCCACACTCACCACTCTCTGTGAGAAAAAGTGTTTCCTCATCTCCGTTCGAAATGGCTTACTCCTTATTCTTAAACTGTGGCGCCTGATTCTGGACTCCCCCAACATTGGGAACATGTTTCCTGCCTCTAGTGTGTCCAAGCCCTTAACAATCTTATATGTTTCAATGAGATCTCCTCTCATCCTTCTGAACTCCAGAGTGTACAAGCCCAGCTGCTCCATTCTCTCGGCATTTGACAGTCCCGCCATCCCAGGAATTAACCTTGTAAACCTACGCTGCACTCCCTCAATAGCAAAAATGTCCTTTCTCAAATTAGGGGACAAAACTGCACATAATACTCCAGGTGTGGTCTCAGTAGGGCTCTGTACAACTGCAGAAGGACCTCTTTGCTCCTATATTCGATTCCTCTTGTTATAAAGGCCAACATGCCATTCGCTTTCTTCACTGCCTGCTGTACCTACATGCTTACTTTCATAGATGTACAAGGACCCTCTGATCCCGTTGTATTTCCCCTTTTCCCAACTTGACATCATTTAGATAGTAATCTGCCTCCGTAACAACCCAGACTGGGTTATCAAACCCGCCGACAAGGGAGGTGCCGTGGTAGTCTGGCGCGTCGATCTCTACAAAGCGGAGGCCACGCGCCAACTCTCGGACACCTCCTCCTACTTAACCCTGGACCATGACCCCACTGATGAGCACCAGGCCACCATCTCGAGCACCATAACCGACTTCATCAACTCCGGCTCCCTAGCCCCCCACCCCCCCCCCACCCCCCGAGCCTCCAACCTCATCGTTTCCCAGCCCCGCACTTCCCGATTTTACCTTCTCCCCAAAATCCACAAACCGGACTGCCCCGGCAGACCCATTGTCTCTGCCTGTTCGTGCCCCACCGAACACATTTCCACATACCTTGACTCCCATCCTATCCCCCTTTGTTAAATCCCTCCCCACCTATGTTCAAGACACCTCAGACACTCTCCATCGGCTCCACGCATTCCATTCCCCAGGCCCCCATCCTCTCATCTTCACTGTGGACGTCCAGTCACTATACACCTCCATCCCCCACCAGGATGGTCTCAAAGCCCTCCGGTACTTCCTCGACCAGAGGAGCAACCCATACCCATCCACTGACACCCTCCTCCGCCTAGCCTCCTCCCCTTCCCACCTCTCCCTCAGCCATCGGGCCCTGGCATTCCTTCTCTCTCTATCTCTCCCCCACCCAAGTCGCACTAGCTTCTCATTTTCACACTACAAACAGCTTACAATGGCCTGTTTCCTTTATCATCGATACTTTTTTGCATATCTTTCATTCATTGTTCTTTATCTCTCCACAACACCGTCTATATCTCTCGTTTCCCTGATCCCTGACCAGTCGGAAGAAGGGTCTCGACCCGAAACGTCACCTATCTCCTTCGCTCCTTAGATGCTTCTGCACCCGCTGAGTTTCTCCAGCTTTTTGTGTAACCCTAGTAATCTGCCTTCTTGTTTTTGCTACCGAAGTGGATAATCTCACATTTATCTGCATTAAACTTCATCTGCCATGCATCTGCCCACTCCCTCAACCTGTCCAAGACACCCTGTATTCTCATAGCATCCTCCTCACAGTTCACACTGCCACCCAGCTTTGTGTTATCTGCAAATTTACTAATGTTACTTTGAATCCCTTCATCCAAATCATTGATGTATATTGTAAATAGGTTCGGTCCCAGCACCGAGCCGTGCGGTCAAACAAGGCAAAAATGGGGCCAGCTTAGATGGGCATCCTGGTCAGCATGAATGAGTTGGGCCTTTCTATGCTGTACGATCCTGACATTGATAGGGGTCAGTGACATGCGAGGATTCTGACAAGCATGACTGCATTCTGATAAAGTCTGAACTCACGTGGTGGTGTCCCTGCCTCCTCCAAGCCAAATCAGTGGATCTTTCTTTATGCGTAGGAAAGAATTGCAGATGCTGGTTTAAATCGAAGGTAGACTCGGTTTATACTCTCTAGAATTTAGGAGATTGAGAGGGGATCTTATAGAAACTTACAAAATTCTTAAGGGGTTGGACAGGCTAGATGTAGGAAGATTGTTCCTGATGTTGGGGAGGTCCAGGACAAGGGGTCACAGCTTAAGGATAAGGGGGAAATCCTTTAGGACCGAGATGAGAAGGACTTTTTTTACACAGAGTGGTGGGTCTCTGGAACTCTCTGCCAGAGAGGGTAGTTGAGGCCAGTTCATTGGCTATATTTAAGAGGGAGTTCGATGTGGCCCTTGTGCCTAAGGGGATCAGAGGGTATGGAGAGAAGGCAGGTGCAGGATACTGAGTTGGATGATCAGCCATGATCATATTGAATGGCGGTGCAGGCTCGAAGGGCCGAATGGCCTACTCCTGCACCTAATTTCTACGTTTCCATGTTTCTAGACACAAAATGCTGGAGGAACTGAGCAGGACAGGCAGCAAATCTGGAGAAAGGGAATGGGTGACGTTTCGGGTCGATTCCTTTCTTCAGACCATTTTGGGTTGAGACCCTTATTCAGGTCCTTATTTATAACACTTACAGTTACAATATCCTTTAATATTATCCAAGCTAATGAGAAATCCATAGGGTGCAAGCAACTCCGTCACTAATGAACAACCATATGTACCAAATCTCGCTGCACCTATGTGCAATGACAATAAAATATATTATTATTACAGTTCACTCCCACACTCCTGCATTCTGAACTGTGACTTGTGAAAGTTATGCAAGCATAAAGGGCCTGCCCTACCAGCATCCGACTCCATGCGATGAGCGCGATCAAACTAGAAGCGGGGGCCGCGCGGAGGTCAGGTGATCCCCTGTACAGGGCCGTTCCCACCATCATGCGCCTGCATGCGGCAAGCGCAACCAAACCGGCAGCGAGGGCCGCGCGGAGGTCGGGTGAGTGGCGCAATACGGCGCAAAGTGAGGCGAACTTGGAGCAAAGTCTTAAGGTAAGTTCGCCAGCACAGAGAGGAGCACACAGAGAGGGGCATAGAGGCACACACAGAGGGCCACGGAGCCACACACATAGAGGGTCATGGAGGCACCTACAGAGAGGGTCACGGAGGCACGATGTTGAGGCGGTGTGTAAATGTCGAGGTGACTGCTAGCCGACAAGCCGTTGCCGCGCGGAATTTTTGAACATAGTCAGTTTTTCGGAGCCCCGCGCGATGTCGGGACGAACTCTGCACAATTCCGCACGGCTCCGGCGATCGAAGTGGGACCGGCCCCGCGACGCTGGACGGCTCAAGCGACCACTGTAGGTCGTGCTCATCGCATAGAGTTGCATGCCGGTGGGACAGGCCCTTTAATATACTAGAGTGTGCTTTAACAAGGGAACTTACAATGTCTCCAGGTTTACAATTAATAGATCAGCAATTTGGCAACATTTTAGCAGTCCATTAAGTCTATTCTTGTGTTCTTTTTGACGTGTTATGTTACATATTGTATTGTCCCTTTATTTTCCTTTTGATGCACTGCCTAAGCTCTACTTTTAACTCTTGAAGTGCTGAATGCTGGTCACACTGAGTGCCAAAGTGTTGTTAAAATCTTAAAATCACAGAATAAATATACAAAGGAGACAAATTAAATGAAATCACTTGATTTTATTTTTGCTGATGCAGGTTCTCAACCTGAAAAGTCAACTTTTTTTTTACCTCCCCCCCCCTTAACCCCCACAGATTCCGCTCAACTGACTGAGAGTTCATACAGCAGATTATTTTGCTCTAGATTCCAGCATCTACAGTCTCGTGCATAGGCAGAATAAGGGAATTAGCCGCTCTCCATTTATGGCTACAATACAGAAGAAAGAATTGAACAAAGACAGTGACACTTTTCTTTAACATGGTAAAGTACAGCAAAATATTAGACTCTTGGGTCCACAATGTCTGCACTCCTCATGATGCCAAATTAAACTAATCCCATCTCCTGCACATGCTCAATATCCCACCACGGGGTGCAGCTCCTCCAGTTTACATGTGGCCAGAGGGAGGCAAACTGGAGGAACAGCACCTCATATTCTGCTTGTTTAAGAAGGAACTGCAGATGCTGAAACAATCAGCGGTAGATAAAAATGCTGGAGAAACTCACCGTGTGAGGCAGCATCTATGGAGCAAAGGGATTGGTGACGTTTCGGGTCGAGTCCCTTCTTCAGACTGATGAGGGGATGGGGGGCGGGAAGAAGAAAGGAAGAGGCGGAGATAGTGCGCTGTGGGAGAGCTGTGAAGGGGAGGGGAAAGAGGAAGAAAGCAAGGACAACCTGAAATTGGAGATGTCAATGTTAACCTCTATGTCAAGACTGACCTCCAATTTCAGGTAGTCCTTGCTTTCTCATTGGTGATCTAATCATTAAGGTCCACTCCCATTTCCTGTGGATCCACACCTAAATTTCCTCCTTTGTCCTTGGGTGGACCTGCACTAGACCCAACTACCCTTTTGCTACTAATACATGTCTAAAACTGCCTTGGGATTCTCCTTACTCCTACTTGTCGAGGATATTTCATGGTCTCTTTTAGTCCTCCAAATATCATGCTTAAGTTCTTTTGTACCTCTGTTATATTTATCAAGGTCCTCGTCAAGTTTCAGCTTCTTAAATCTTATATAGGCTTCCTTTTTCTTTTTGACTAGACTTAAAACATCTTTTAACTGCCACTCAAAATGAAATCCATTTGGAAAAACTATTCTGGAACTCTAAATTCAGAAAGAAATGTTAAAATTTTAAAACCAGAATAAATAAATTAATTTCTTCAGCTGTACATGTGTAGTCAGAAACAACAACTACAAATATCTTTCTAAGATAGACACAAAAAATTGGAGTAACTCAGCGGAACAGGCAGCATCTCCGGAGTGAAGGAATGGGTGACATTTCGGGTCGAGACCCTTCTTCAAATGAAGAGTTTGATGATTCCTTCTCTCCAGAGGTGCTGCATGTCCCGCAGAGTTATTCCAGCTTTGTGTGTCTATCTTCAGTTTAAACCAACATCTGCAGTTTCGTCCCTAAACAACTACAAATATCATCCAACCATCTTCAAGATGAGTCGCCACTGTCATTACACCCCACCCCAATTCATGAAGATCATTTCGATATCTCTTCCATAATAATGTTCTCTTAGTTTTAAGATTCCTTTTTCATTCATTTTTAAATCTCAGGTTATTTTTGTTCTTAACCCACCCAAATCTGATAAGACCGTTTGTTTGAGTTGAGTGCGAAGAATTGATGCTCCTGGATGCTGCACTGTAAATATTACATCCAGGAGCATCTGTAAATAATATGCGACTCTGCACATTTTCCTTAATACAACTTTTAATCAATCTATAAATTAAAGGTTATCATTTGATGCTCTGAGACACAGTGGTATGCATCTCCAAAAGGCAACCTCGGAGAAAATCAGATATCAAAATGAGAATAGTGCAGAATTAATGTGTGTTACAAAACAGAACAAATAGGCCAGATGAGCCAGGCCCCTTTGATAGAACTAATGAAACGGATTAAACGTCAACATAATGATGTCTTGAGAGATTGTGGGAAACTGAGTCACAATATTTGTACGAAAGTCGAAGAGTCGAGTCAAGTCAAGTCACATATATTTTTATAGCATATTTACAAAATAATTCTCGTTGGCCAAAGTGCATTATATTGGTGTAGGTACTAACATTATAAAACAGTGGTTCATAGATTAAGTACATACATAACTACATACATATAGCCCTCAGAGGACGTCAAGAAAGGCTTGAGAGTAAAGATGAATTTTAAGTCTCGACTTCAAGGAGTCGATGGAGGGGGCAGTTCTGATGGGGAGGGGGATGCTGTTCCACAGTCTCGGAGCTGCAACTGCAAAGGCGCGGTCACCCCTGAGCTGATGCCTAGACCGCGGGATGTTCAGTAACCCCAAGTCGGCCGATCTGAGGGACGTGGAGGTGGTGTGGTGGGTAAGCAGACTTTTGATGTAGATGGGGGCAAGCCCATTAAGGGCTTTGTAGACATAAAGGAGGAGCTTGAAAATCATTCAGAACCGCACAGGGAGCCAGTGGAGAGAGGCCAGGATCGGGGTGATGTGGTCCCTTTTTCGGGTGCCCATCAGGAGTCTCGCTGCGGCGCTTTGGACCAGTGGCAGGCGGGACAGGGAAGATTGGCTGATGCCAGTGTAGAGGGAGTTGCAGTAATCTAGGCGGGAGTAGATAAATGTGTGGATGATCTTTTCGAGGTCATCAAACTGGAGGAATTGTTTTATTTTAGCTATCGTCCGAAGCTGGAAGAAGCTTGCTTTTACCACGGCATTGACTTGTTTGTCAAATTTCAATGCCGAGTCAAATATCACGCCAAGGTTTTTGACGTGAGGTTTGAGTAGTGGGGTAAGCTTCCAAGGCCTCAATTGAACTCTCTGCCACAGAGGGTAGTTGAGGCCAGTTCATTGGCTATATTTAAGAGGGAGTTAGATGTGGCCCTTGTGGCTAAGGGGATCAGAGGGTATGGAGAGAAGGCAGGTACGGGATACTCAGTTGGATGATCAGCCATGATCATATTGAATGGCGGTGCAGGCTCGAAGGGCCGAATGGCCTACTCCTGCACCTAATTCCTATGTTTCTAAGGCCGCCTGCTATCATTTTGATTGAGTCAGAGTCGAGTGTGTTTTAATTCTCATATGTGCTGAAAACAGAACAACACAATTCTCACTAACGGCAGCATAACAGGTCTGTAAACACAGACCTCATAGATAACACGATAAACAAAAATATATTTTAATAAATTAAAAAGAAACCATGTGAGTGCAAGACAAAAGCCCAAAGCCCTAAGTGCAAACAAGACTAAGTCTGTGAATCTTTGGAATTCTCTGCCACAGAAGGCAACGGAGGCCAATTCACTGTATGTTTTCAAGAGGGAGTTAGATTTAGCTCTTAGGGCTAAAGAAATATGGGGAAAAAGCAGGAACAGGGTATTGATTTTAGTTGATGAGCCATAATTATATTGAATGGTGGTGCTGGCTGGAAGGGCCTACTCCTGCACCTATTTTTCTATAAGTAGTAAGAGAAACAGAGGTGAAGCAGTGACTGGAAGAACAGAACCACAGAAAGAAGAGGGAGAGAGAGACAGAGACACAGAGAGTCTGAGACAAAGTGAGTGTGCATGGTAAACATCAAGCATTTCCTGTCCTCTTAATTAAGTCAAAGCCCGATACTGTTTTTTTAATCTTGAGATTGCCTCCGAGAAGTTACTTATTCACACTGTATTTTTTAGAATTGTTATTATATGTGAATAACTGTGTTTTTTTTTAATTTGATGGATAATAAGGCACCATTTACTATTCACCATTCAGATAATTACAAAAGGGGGAGGTTAGTAAATGTCTTTTGGTTTTCCTTCGGGTGGTGATAATATTCAATGCCTGCTACCAACAGTTATTGAAGTTGAGTGGAGAATTATAACAAAAACTTTATAGTTGACTGATGTTAAGCCAAACAGAAACAATTATGGACCATGAGCAAAAATGATGTGGAAGAGTTTCAAATCATTTCATGTAATGTTAAGAAATGGCTGAGTTCACAGCCTGGCAACGGCCTGGTTGCCATGCTCAAGACCAATGCACCAGAACAAAATCAGTTAGTGTCTGAACCTCTACCGTCCACTAAACCGGGTCCAATCCAACCTAGAGTTTTACCCACCCTCAGCCACGATGCAACAAACTGACAACAGTGCCATGGTCCGTCATTTAATATCAGGATTTTTGTCAACAGTTCTTTCAGTTCTGCTAAGGCACTCGGCTAACAAAAAAAAACAATTTCAACCACGGTTCAAACACGAGCAAGAACTCAATGACAAAGGCGAGGTGGAAGTAGCAGCCCTCGTCTTATGCACGTCGTTTGGCAGAACCTGTTCAACGCTCAACTGCAAGCGCAATTTCTTATGCTCAGAGGGCGAATTAAGAGGGGAAGAAACGAGTAAAATAAATAAGCGGAGCCGATTGCTCACGAAGTATAACTAAACAGATCAAATAGGCCAGATGAGGCTGGCCCTCTGATAGAACTAATGAAACAGAATAGGTGTCAACGTGATGCCACGAGAGATTGGGGGGAAATGAGTCAGGAGACTTGGATACAAGGCGAAGTAGTAAGAGAAACGGAAGGGTGGAAGAACAGAACCACAGATGAGATGTAGAGAAAAGCTACGAGACAAAAATCAGTCTAAACGAAGTTTGGTGTGTGATCGAGTCACACGGCGTGCAATTATGTGTCTAATAATTGTGAAAAACCGTCAGACGACCCAGCCTGACACGTCTCCTCCAAAGTGGTGCTGACCTGCCACACTGATCAAAGCGCCGGGGCTCCCACAATCGAGCCGACAACACAATCCATTATTCATTAAAGGCAATCTCCGCCGGCATCAGAATTAGGTAATCCAGCACAGAGCCAATATCCCAGCCCCTTGCTTTCGACAGATATTCTCGCTACGTTTTGTTTTGCAACACAGGGGGAAAAAAACTTTTGTTTGCATAACACGACTGGAGCTTCGACTTTGATGGCGAGTGAGTCCTTGCAGCGACTCCACTTCAGCGAGAGTTGCACAAAGTGCCAGAGTAGTGGGATGGGGCCCGGTTACCTACCTGCAAAGTCCCGCTGCTCCCAAACTTTACGATCGCCGTCCAGGAGCTTTGTATTGAACAACTAACTCCTCCTGTGGTCCCGGCTCAGGAGAGATCCAACATGTCATCCGCGTTTCAGAACTCACGCCGGCTGTTTTCTTCGCGTCCCTCCCTCTCTCCCTATTCCTTCTCTCCAGAGATGCTGCCTGTCCCGCTGAGTTTACTCCAGCGTTCTGTGTCTGTATCTTCGGTTTATGACCAGCATCTGCAGTTCCTTCCAACACAACACATCGCCCAAAACGTGGACCTGCCTTGGAGACAGACAGACAGACAGACAGACAGGCAGACAGACAGACAGACAGGCAGGCAGGGCTGCACACGTCAGCCGCTCTGACCGAGCGGTTGGACAACGAGACGCGAGGAGGGGGGAGCAGGCGCGGCGGGGGCTCGGTTGTTAGGGAACTTTCCCCTCACAAGGGGGGAAAAAAAACCCCCGTGGTCCGCCGCCAATTCTGGAGAGCGTCGGTGACAGTCGGGCGCCACCCTTAAAAGCTGCACCTGATGTAAGTAAAAGTGCCTCGGGTACTAGACAGGCAGTAAGAGGACAACAACACTAGGGCGGCGCAGCGGTAGTGGACTTGCTGCCTGACTGCTCCAGGGACCCGGGTTCGATCCCGTCCTCAGGCGCTGTCGGTACGGGGTTTGGACCTCCCCCGACCGTGGGTTTTCTCCGGGAGCTCCGGTTCCCTCCCACACTCCAAAGACGTGCAGGTTAATTGCAGCCTGAAGAAGGGTCTCGACCCGAAAGGTCAACCATTCCTTCTCTCCAGTCTGACCAGCTGGCTGAGTTACCTCAGCATTCAGTGTCGATTTTCTGTTTATAAGAAACAAACCAGCGTCTGCAGTTCCATCCTACAGTGTTTATGAAGGAATCCTACAGTGTTCAAGAAGGAACTGCAGTTGCTGGAAAATCGAAGGTACACAAAAATGCTGGGGAAACTCTGTCTGAAGAAAGGGTCTCTCCAGCATTTTTGTGTACGTTCCTTCCTACAGGTTTGGAGATTAATTGTCTCAGGTAAAATAATTACACAATTGTCCCTGGTGTTTGTAGAACTAGCGTTGGTGTGCGGGGATCGCTGGTCGGCCCGAAGGGCCTGTTTTGCAACGTCGTATCTCTAAACTAAATTAAATGACAACAATAAAAAAACAAGTTCCGCCTTTGACTATTAAGGGCTTCGCTAAAGCAGCGGCGGCGGCTTGCTGGAGCAAACGAGGCTGGCCTTAAGCTGGGAGCGCTCGGTGCAAGTCCCTGGGAACTGGCCAGCTGCACGAACAGCTGCCGGCCGGCTCAACCTGCACTGCCATGAGCCAGCGCCAGTCATTGGCTGCACCTCTCGCCTTGCCCGGACCCCATTGGACGCTGCCCCTGCAGCCATCGCCACCATTGGCTAGCTCGCCTGCCTTCATCCGCCAATCCACTCTATTGGAATCGGAGTCTCCTGACACCTGATTGGTTTAGGTCTGCATGTTCCTGGTTGACCCAGATGACAAAACAATTACTGTTTGTGTGAGAAGGAACTGCAGATGCTGGTTTACACCGAAGGTAGACATAAAATGCTGGAGAAAGAACTGCAGATGCTGAAAAAAATCGGGGTGGAAGATTGCAACCTTCACGTGTTCCGCCTTGTTTCGACTAATGCAATCAACTCGACGTGCACAAACGGAAGATCAAATAGAACAAGTTGTCCAACAACTTTAGGCTGTGCACGCCACACGAAAGAAGAAGAAGAAGCTGGAAAAATCGAAGGTAGACAAAAATGCTGGAGTAACTCAGCTGGTGAGGCAGCATCTATGGAGCGAAGCAATAGGTGTTCTTTTGGGTCGAGACCCTTCTTCAGACTGAAGAACCTTCAGACTTCGAATCACATCACATCAATCTGAAGAAGTGTCTCGACCCGAAACGTCACCTATTCCTTCACTCCATAGATGCTGCCTCACCCGCTAAATTATCCAGCATTTTTGTCTACCGTAAAATGCTGAAGTTACTCAGTGGGACAGGCAGCTTCTCTGCAGAGAAGGAATGGGACAGTCTGTCCCTTCCTTCCTTTGTGTTTTAATAGTATGTGTTAAATGTATGTTTTGAGTGTTCTTTAGCTTGCTTTATGTGGGGTGGGGGGGGGGGGGGGGGAGTTGGGGGAAACTTTTTCTAATCTCTTACCTCGACAGGGATGCGTTTTTTTTTCCATATCGTATCTCTGTCCGCACTGCGGCCTGACATCGAGGTGTTGGCGACCGGGAACCTAGGGACTTTAACATCTTGGAGCCCGTCATCCCTTTGCCAGGGATCGACCTCCGAGCTCCAACTGTGGGTGCTTGCGGACCTAACATCATGGAGCTCACGGTCAGAGACCGACTTTGGGAACCCCAAGATGCAGGAGCTTCCCTGACACGGGAACTTCGATCGCCCCGACGGAGGAGCTTTGACTGCCCCGACGGATGGTTCAACTGCCCCGACGCAGGAGAATAAAGAAGAAGAAGATTGGACTTTTTTTTGCCTTCCATCACAGGGAGGAATGTGGGGAATCCACTGTGGTGGATATTTATGTTGACTTTTATGTAGTTGTCTGTCTTGTTGCCTTTATTCATATGGCTGTATGGTAATTCACATATCACTGTACCTTAATTGGTACATGTGACAATAAAAGACCTTTGAGACCCATCTTCAGACTGTAGGTCTGAAGAAGGGCCTCAACTTAAAACATCACCCATTCTTTCTCTCCATAGACGCTGCCTGTCCCGCTGAGTTACTCCAGCATTTTGTGTCTGTGTTTTATGTTACTGTTTGTATGCCTTGTTGTCACCTTCCCCTCAGCCAACAATGAAACATTCTACATTTCTTTGAACATTGTCTGTTTTGATCTGTCCTTTTCACACCTTGCCAATCCATATCTCTTGTCTCCCTCTCCCCCGACCCTCAACTTGAAACGTCACCCACTTCATCTCACCAGAGGTGCTGCCTGTCCCTCTTAGTTACTCCAGCATTTTGTGTCTTTCTTCAGTGTAATCCAGCATCTGCAGTTCTTTCCTACACAAGGAAAAAAAACATACAGATGTTGGAAGTCTAAAATGAAAACAGCTGGAGATAATCAGCTGGTTAATCAACATTGTTCTGAAGTGGGTCTTTGACCAGTGGTACACAATGTGCTGGAGTTAAGGTGCTGTCCCACTGCGGCAACCTAATCTACGAGTTTAGAAGCGTTTTCCCTCGACTCAAACTCGCAGCATGGTCGACACGTGGTCCTAGTAGGTCCTATGAGGTCACAGGAACTCTCCTTCATGCTCGAGGGAAGTTCCCGAATACTCGCAGCCTCAGCTAGATCGTGGAATATTTTTCAGCATATTGAAAAAATTTCCGTGAGTAAAATTTGGTCGGCATGATTCTTTTTAACTCGTAGTGCAGTGGAGTGGGGTCGTTAATTAGTTACAGGCAGTCGAGGGCAACCATAGGCAATCTCCTTCGCTGACCGGGCATTTTAATTGGCTCATTGGAGTTTTCAGGACCAAGGAAAACCGACCGGTAGGTAAAATGCCCGCAAAACTTTATTATAAGTTGTCTGGCTTCTTAAAAGTGTCTCCACTCCTTCTCCCCACCTTCTCTCTCTCCTTGTCTCTCCTTGGGCGGTTGATCCAGCTCGCGGTTTCAACGCTGGCGGTCGATCCAGCTCGATGTTTTCTAGACGAGTGTGTTTGAGCTCGAAGGTCGATGACGCTCTTCTTAACTCACAGATTAGGTCGCCGCAGTGGGACAGCCCCTTTACTCAGCAGGTTAGGCAGCACCTGGGGAGAACATGGATAGATCAAGATCCTTCTTCAGACCGATTGTTCAGACTTTAACCAGAACTGTAAACTCTCTTTCTCTTTCCACTGATGCTGCCTGAACTGCCTGAGTTTGGAGGACTTTCTGTCCTATTAAAAATCCAGCATACTTCATTATCCAGCTGCATCATTCTGAAAAAAGTGTCTCGGCACACGAAATGTCAACTGTCCATGTTCTCCTGACCTGCTGAGTTACTCCAGCATTTTGTGTTCTTCTGTGTATTAACCAACATCTGCAGTTACTTGTTCAAGTAAAAGCTTCTACCAGAATTTGCAGCTTAATTGATAGGCACAGGTAGCGGTAATACAAACCGTAACTAACTCCAACAAGAGATTTAGTGACCTGAATAATATAGTACTGTCATCAATGCAAACTGAAATTTTCAACCAACTTTCTCCGTGCTCTCTGGAATTCAGGCTGTCAGTCCCGAGCTCTGAATTACTCTCAAGATCAATACCTTGTAAGTAATTATTAATGTCTTTGCCTTTTGCAAGCAGGAACATATATACAATATCATTGGTAAAATATAATATATACAATATATAGTAATATCAATTCAATATATACAATATATTGTAGGTTGGGAAGAATAATTATTGCTTTAATGCTTTTGCTCTCTTGAAGATTGTTTGCAGCAACATTTATTGAAAGTTGTAGAAACAGCTACATCTGTATATTAAATACACAATTCTGAGTCGGGTGTATGAATATCCGTGGACAGCTTCTGACACCGTTCTGTCTGAGAGCATAAAGTTGTTTAGTTATGGACATCATAAATGGTGTGAATTATACACCTTGGCAACCCTGGTCTGATTTTCCAGTTATATTCACTTCTCTGTGGATTGTCACCTTGTCGGGGTGGAGAAGCTTGTGCGGACCTGAGATCCTGAGAGCGATGCCGTCTGGAGCTATGCTCCTGGTAGGGCCGCCCATGGTGGTAAGGTCGAGGGGGAGGTCTCTGACAAAGAGCAATCCAACCAAGACCTCAATGGTGGAACAGGCAGAGGACGATAGCTGACCTTAGTGGAGCGTCACAACGGCTGGGAAGGCGGATGAAGGCTGCAGCAGAAAAGGGTCTCCGGTCGTCTTGGACTCCATGCCACTGGATCCGGACCCAGATCTGTCAAGGACCGTGGGGTGGCTGTCTGTACACCAGTCTCCCCACGTTAAATAAAGTCACGCACAGGCATCCTCCATATAGGGAATAGCACCCTGGAGACGCCCATGGTCAGCTATGACTGAAGGGGGCCTAAGATTCATTTGGCCTATGCACTCAGTCCCCATCCCCCCTGCAACTTAAAACGTATCTATTTTCCTTTTTTTCTCAGATCTGGTGATTGATCTTCAACCTGAACCCTGAACTGCTTCCCTTTCCACGCTGAGTGCTTCCTGAATTCTCTGATTCTATTTCAGATTTTCAACACCAAATTAGAGAGGCCAATTAACCTACAAACCATTTGGGGATATGAGAGAAATGGGACAAGGGACATGTTGTTCGGTGTGGGCAAGTTGGATCAAAGGGCCTGTTTCAATGCTGTATATCTCTATGGCACTATTACACTAAAGCCAGGGCATCCCGTGGAAATGCACAAAGTACAAACTGCACATAGACAGCACCCAAGGTCAAGATTGAACCCAGGTCTCTGGCGCTGTGAGGCAGAAGGTGTATCAGCTGCTTCCCCGTGCCACTCATAAAGCCCCACCTGTGATGTGAAAGTGACCAGTAAGACCATTCCAATGGCTTCCTATCAATTATTATGAAAAAGAGTAGATTACTTTTTGGTACCAATTGGCAGTCATTTGAAGTATTTTGAAATCAAACAAGTCTGACACACTAACACAGACCATATGATTAAGGAAATAAGATCTATCTTTGGCATGCGCGCAATGCCTGAAGTCATGTTAAATAGTTCCGACTCTTTCAATGTGAACAATTTATAAAGTGTTGTGGAACAAAAGCACTGTTTCTTTTGTCTCTTCCTCTCAATGGCTAGCTGAAAGGCTAGTTTGCATGCTAAAAGAGGTATTAAAGCAGGTTATAGAGTGTTGACTGAGCTTGTCTTAATCTTAGTCATTCTTGACTTCTTCCAAATCTGCTGAAAAACATTTGACTTGATCCTCTTCCATCTGATACTGCCTTGTCTACTGCACATTTTGTAATTCTGTATTTAGTTCAGTTTTCCAGCATGTTTTTTTTCCAGCTTTTATCTCGTATAAAGAACTTTTTCAAATTACAATAAGAAATTATACAAATGTGAATTATTTTCTCCAAAAACAAAAGAACAATTTGCTGGTGACATTCAGAAACAAAGAACGGCAGATGCTGTTCATACACAAAGTGCTGGAGTAACTCAGTGGGTAAGGCAGCAACTCTACAGAACATGGATAGGTGACGTTTTCAGGCAAGACCCTTCTTCTCAACCCAAAACATCACATATTCATGTTCTCCAGAGATGCTGCCTGACCTGCTGAATTACTCCAGCACTTTGCTTTAGAGATACAGGCCCATAAACAGGCCTTTTGGCCCATCCAGTCCACACTGACCAGCGATCCCTGCACACTAACACTATCCTACTGGTGACACACTGGAGACAATTTAAATTTATACCAAGCCAATACATCTTTGGATTGTGGGAGGAAATCGAGAATTGCAGTCACAGGGAGAACGTACAAACTCTGTACAGACAGCACCCATTGTCGGGATCGAACTCGGATCCTAAGCGCTGTATCTCTACAACTCTACCACTGCGCCACCGTTCCACCCCAAAATAGCTTTGTGTCCTTTTGCTGGAGAAATTCAGTGGGTCAAACAGCATTAGTATAAGCAAAGGGATGTTGATGTTTCAGTTGAGACCCTGCATGACCTTATTCTCTGTAGCTTGGGTTGAGAGACTAGTGGGTCAATGATTTCAAGAAATTAAGGGGAATTGATAGAGGGGGCTGGGGGTGGTGCAGACAAAGGCGATGGTTGCTGGTGGCAATAAGGTAGAATTCAGAGCTATAACTTTCAGGAAAATGATTAAAGAAGCACAATATGCAAAGGGTGATAGATATTTGTAACTCTTATCTATACGCAAAATTGATGCTAGGTCAAAATTAAGTTTTAAATCTGGTGTTGATAGACTTGTGTTTACAAAGTTTTTAAGAGGTGTGGTTCAGTGCGACATTAAGTCACGAGCCACCCAAGATCTCATGAGATGGTGGAGCCCACTCTTTTCTTCACATGAGTTGCTCCTGTGGCCACTGCTGCTCATTACTGTAAATGGAATTCTAATCCAGTGCATGCCGAAGAAATGAACATTGTGCTAATGTTAACTTCCCACAATGGGAAGAGTTCAAACAAAAAGAGAACAAATGGTGGAAATACTCAGCAGGGCAGGTCGCATCCATGGAAAGAGAAATGGGGTCAACATTTTAGGTCAGAGATCCTTTGTCAGACTTGAGAAGGGGTCAAAAGAAGCTTGTAAAACTGCTGGGAGGGTGGGGGAGGGGAAGGACTCTGACAGGGTGACCATGGGGATTAGCTATAAACATGGTCAATGAGTAAATGGGAGCATTTTGAGATAAGAGAACCCAGACAAAAGAACGTGGGTGTTGTAAAATGCGGAAATGGAAAGTGGGCCCATCAGGAGAAATCAAGTTATCAAAGTTGTAAAATTCAATAGAAGGCTGCAAGGTGCCCAGGTGGAAGATGGGCTACTGTTTGTAAAGCTTAATTTGGATCTCACTGCTACAGTACAAGAGGCTGCATACTAATAGCTGAGAGTGGAAGTGGAACGGGGAATTACAATGACTGACAAATGGAAACTCAAGGGCACCCCATGGACTAAATGCAGGTGTTCCACAAAGCAATGGGAAGAGTTTCTTAATTTATTACAAGCATCCCTCATTTTCATTAACACAATATTTACAAAAGAATAGTTGCAAAGAAGGATCACTTCTTTACATTGGCTCACAATGGTGTTACTGGGGATTGATTCTCAAATAATTAGCTATAGCGTTAAAGCAGTGAGAGTCATTGTCATACAGCATCGAAATAGGCCCTTCAGCCTAACTTCAGTTCAGTTCAGTTTTATTTATCATATGTAGGTTAACACAGGGTCAACAGTACAATCAAATGTGTTTGACAAGACAACGGGTCACCTCAGCAATGATATTACATGGATAAAATTAAGGTAAAAAAAATAAGATAAAAGTGACATTGATAGATAAAAGACAATAATAAATAAAATAATCAACATATATGATGCGTTTATGAGTTCAGAAGCCTGATGGCAGGATGATCAAAACTGCTTTTAAGTCTGGTGGTACGTGCAGCCATGCTCCTGTATCGTCTGCCTGATGGCAACAAGGAGAACAGTCCGCATGCTGGGTGGCTGTGGTCCTTGATGATGCTGTGTGCCTTCCGCAGGCACCGCCGGTGGAAAATGTCCTGAGTGGCCGGGAGACAGTTGCCAGTGATGTGCTGTGCCGCCTTCACCACTCTCTGTAGTGATTTGCGGCTGTGGGCAGAACGGTTCCCGTACCAGACTGTGATGCAGCCCATCAGCAGACTCTCGATGGTGCAACTGTAGAAGCTTGTGAGGATACTGGCGTTCAAACTTCCTCAGTCTTCTCAGGAAAAAAGAGCCGCTGGCGGGCTTTCTTTGTTATTGTGTCCATGTGCAGTGACCAAGAGAGGTCCTCAGTGATGTGCACACCGAGGAACTTGAAGCTGCTGACCCTTTCAGCCTCAGCTTGTTCCTGCCAACCAACATCTAAGCTAATCCTGTTTGCACAAGTTTGATCCATATCCCATTAAACTTTCCTATCCATCGACCCATCCAGTAGTCTTTTTAAATGCTGTTTTTGTACTTGCCTCAATTACCTCCAGTGGCAGTTCTTTCCTTGTACCCTCTGTCTCTAAAAGTTGCCCCTGTGTTCCTATTAAACCATGGTCCTCCCACCTTAAACCAAGGGGCGACACAGTGGTGCAGCGGTAGAGTTGCTGCCTTACAGCACCAGAGACCCGGATTCGATCCCGACTACGGGTGCTGTCTATGGAGTTTGTACGTTCTTCCCGTGACTGCGTGGGTTTTCTCCAAGATCTTCGGTTTCCTCCCATACTCCAAAGACGTACAGGTATGTAGGTTAATTGGTTTGGTGTAGGTGCAAAAAAACTCTTGCTCGTATGTGTAGGATTGTGTTAATGCGCGGGGATTGCTGGTCTGTGTGGACCCGGTGGGCCGAAGGGCCTGTTTCCGCGCTGCATCTCTAAACTAAACTAAACTAAACAATGTCCTCGGGTTCTTAATTCCCCTACCCTAGGTAAAAATTCTCTGCACAAATACCATACAGTATCTATTGACAAATCACAATTTATCACACTCTTGAATAGATCTTTCATCTTAAGCATGTTTTCCTGATTTCCCCCCTATTTGTTTTCAGATTCTCTGCAGCTCTAACACATAAGAGCCTGTCCTACAAGCATGCAACTCCATGCGATGAGCGCGACCTAACGTGGTCGCTTGAGCCGTCCGGCGTCGCGGGGACGGTCCCACTTTCGATCGCCGGAACCGTGCGGAATTGTGCGGAGTTCGTCCCGACATCGCGCGGGGCTCCGAAAAACTGACTACGTTCAAAAATTCCGCGCGGCAATGGCTTGTCGGCTCGCAGTCGCCTCGATGCATTACACACCGCCTCGACATCGTGCCCCCGTGACCCTCTCTGTAGGTGCCTCCGTGACCCTCTATGTGTGTGGCTCCATGGCCCTCTGTGTGTGCGCCTCTGTGCCCCTCTCTGTGTGCCCCTCTCTGTCCTGGCGAACTTACCTTAAGACTTCGCTCCAAGTTCGACTCACTTTGCGCCGCGTTGCGCCACTCACCCGACCTCCACGCGGCCCCCGCTTCTAGTTTGATCGCGCTCATTGCATGGAGTCGGATGCTGGTAGGACAGGCCCTTTATTCTGCACTCTGTTTCATTTCTCTGCGCATTTCCTGCTGTACTTGATTGTATTGTGTGATTGTTATCATGATGGATGTTTTTAGCTGGATAGGGTACAAAACAATGATTTTTTCCCCCTGTATCTCCGGGTGCATATAAACTATTAACAGCATCTTACAAAGATCCTTACCTTTCTGAAGATAATGAACCATCACAGAGGGGGCGCTGTCCTGTACGGCATCCAGTCCTGCAGCTGTCCGTTTTTTTCACTTCTTTACTTTTAATTTTTGTACGTTAAAAGGGTTAGTTGGGAGTCTAATCTTTTTATGTGTGGGGGGGAAGGGGGAAACTGCTTTCTTAAGTCCCTACCTGGTTGGAGAGGCGGCTTTCCTCCGAGCAGCAACTTCGACCCGTCCTCGCAGCCTAACAGCGGGGCCTGGAGCGGTGTTTTCTGAGGGGACCCGGCCAGAACCTCGGCTTCGGCGGCGGCACAGCGCTGGTGCACTATCACGGAGCGGGCGATGCCTTGCCTGGGTCGCCACGCTGGAACTCCGGTATGCTGGGCCCGCCGATTAAAACATCGTGGTGCCGCGGGATCGTGGAGTGGCCAGCTGCGGGCGGCGGCGCTGAACTTTACATCGCAGTGCCTGGGATCTCTCGCCGAGATCGCCAGTGGTGGAGCTCCATCCAGCGCGGTCTGTTGGCTTGGAAGCCACGGTCTCCGGTATCCAGGCATCCCAAGCCGCTGAGAGGGTTCTCCCGATGCCGGAGTACCATCACCTGGCGAGAACGGCCTGGAACATCGGGCCTCCGTAAAGGCAACTGCGGAGGCCTAAATAGGCCCGACTATGTGTGGACATTGGGTTGGGGACTGGACTTTGGGCCTTCCCCCACAGTGGGAACCATTGTGGGGGGATGTTTATATGTCTTAATATTAAATTTATTTAATGCTATGTTGTATTTTTATTAGTGCTGCAAGGACATCTGAATTTCCCCTGAATAAGGGGATTAATAAAGTATTTCTTATTATTGTTATTATTATTATTATTATTATTATTATTATTATTTATGAGAACATAACATTTGCTGGGACCTCTAGATTTGGAAACAAAAATCCTTGTATATCCAGAATCTTTTATTTGAAGTACACAGAACATTAGATGATGCTAAAGATAGCCACAAAATGCTGGAGTAACTCAGTGGGACAGGCAGCATCTCTAGAGAGAAGGAAGGGGTGACGTATTGGATTGAGACCCTTCTTCAGACTGAGGAAGAGTCTCATCCCGAAAAGTCACCCATTCCTTCTCTCCAGAGATGCTGCCTGGCCCGCTGAGTTACTCCAGAATTTTGTATCTATCTTTGGTTTAAACCAGCATCTACAGTTCCTTCCTACAAAGTAAATGATGCCAGCCAGTTATTACTAAAGTTCCAATTGATGGAACTATCATATAATAGTCAGGTATGTTCATGTTGTGCTCAAGGGGGTATAGTTTCCAAATATCTTTCCTTGTCAGCATACCATACTGCTTTAAGGATTTCCTAGACACTACTGTTTATGTAGCAAGTACTCAATCCCATGCTTGTGTAATGACCAACTAATAGCTCTTCCTTTGGGAGGAGAGATAACCATTTATTTCAAATTGCAGGGTCCAAATGAGATTTGTAACAAATCAGCTTTATCATTAACAGGATGTGAAAACATGACTTACCAATGGGAGTTTACATTTTTGAAAGAAGATTCCAGATAACGCAGAAACAGGCAGATTGGTCACTAGAATTTAGAAGATTGAGGGGGGT
Organism: Raja brachyura; assembly: GCA_963514005.1. Next base: position 17,883,911 of record OY740783.1, read on the forward strand.
ATCTTAGAGAAACTTACAAAATTCTTAAGGGGTTGGACAGGCTAGATGCAGGAATATTGTTCCCGATGTTGGGAAAATCCAGAACAAAGGGTCACAGTTTAAGGACAAGAGGGAAGTCTTTTAGTACCGAAATGAGAAAAACATTTTTCACACTGAGAGTGGTGAATCTCTGGAATTCTCTGTCACAGAAGGTAGTTGAGGCCAGCTCATTGGCTATATTTAAGAGGGAGTTAGATGTGGCCCTTGTGGCTAAGGGGATCAGGGGGTATGGAGAGAAGGCAGGTACGGGATACTGAGTTGGATGATCAGCCATGATCATATTGAATGACGGTGCAGGCTCGAAGGGCCGAATGGCCTACTCCTGCATCTATTTTTTATGTTTCTATGCTACATGACAAAAGTGTTTTTGACTCGTACGGCACGGAACCAGCTTTGGAGGGATTTGGGCCAAACATGGACAAATGGGATTATCTTAAATGGGGCACCTTGGTCAGCGTGGACAAATTAAATTCCCCCCCCCCCCCCCCCCCCCCGTCCACCAGCTCAGTTCAACTTGTCCAAGCCAACCAAGGTGCCCCACCTAAGCTAGTCCCATTTGTCCATGTTTGGCCCATATGTCTCCAAACATTTCCTGTCCCTGTTCCTGCCCAAGTGTCTTTTAGATTATGTTATATTATCTGCCTCAATTATCTCCTCTGGCAGCCCATTCCATATACTCACCACCCTCTGAAGGAAACAGTTGTCCCTCAGGTTCATATTAAATCTTGCCCCAGTTACCTTAAACCCTCTGTTCTCTTAATTCCACTACCTATTAATGTTTTGTGCTTCATATAGTGCAGGCACTGAAGTAGCACTGAATAATGAATTAGAACTGCTCTTACAGTACTGTCCGGAGTCAGAAACAGAATTAAAGTCCAAAGATAAGGATCTGGGGGCTGCAATTTCTGTGTCATCACCAACTGAATTAGTTATGAACTAAACAAATTAGGGTTTGCTCTGTGAGGCTGTAGACAAATAACTTTACAAAATAAGCAGAAAGTAAAAGAAAATACTTCATAAGACTTGTATTGGTTGTATGATTAACTGAACTGTATTTTTGCAGCATAATACTATGATGTTTATCCCATGGTTACATGCAAGAACAGGAGCATTTTACACGTGAAGCTGTCCGAAAATATATTTACATCTTTGCATTCCTTGGGATTAATTGAGTAGCTCTTGTGATGTGCAAAGAAATGTGTCTACATTATTTTCCTACATCTGATATATTCATAACTTCTCCTTTATTCTCTCTGAACTTCGAACATGGAACAATACAACACAAGAACAGGCCTTTCACCCCACAGTGTCTGTACCTTAGATGAATCCAAGACCAACTCTTATCTGCCTACACATAATCCATATCCCACCATTCGCTGCATATCCATTGCCAATCCAAAAGTCTCTTAAATGCCACTATTGTATCTTCCTCAACCACCACCCCAAGCAACACATTTCAGGCACTCGCCACCCTCTGTGAATAAAATCTAATTCACCGCGTAGCTCCTGTAAACTTTACCCCTCTCGCCCAAAACCTCATGTGGAGATGGGGACTCCGCCAGAGCCCAGCTTGTGACAGCCATCCATGTCATCTCTGGGTGCCCGCTCTACCACCCACCGAATGGAGCTCAGGGCCGGGCAGACATTGACGCAGGACAACAACCTGGCTGCTCAACACCCGGCTTGAGATCTAACTATTCCTTTGGTTTATGTTTCATTCACAAGAAGAAGACCCTAAACCTGTGTGTATATGTGTATATCTTGTCCAATGTGCACCATATAATTCTTGCTCTGTGTGCACTAAAATTTAAAGATTTGTCCATTTTAAATCCCTCTTCTTGATATCTTGCAATATTAGGGTATATTGATTTTTTTTTTAAAGGTAACAAGTGATTACATTTTTTTTAATTATTCAAAAGCACGTTACTAACCAAACACAAAATCAAAAAACCTACTAATCAGTAAAGCTGAGAGAATTAATTGCCTGCTTTTACCCTAATATTGTTTGTTCAGTCTCACTGGCACTTGTAAAGGTTCTTGGCTACAAATCCATTAACAACAAAGATAAGTCTGAGTTTTATGTAAAATTGTTTTGAAATTTGAGCCGATAAGTTGCACCATTGCCAGTATGTCTAGGGAGTCCTACATTAGTCACTCTCTTTCTATGTTACTGATTTCCATGAGTGCACAGATTTACTTTATTTCCAGCCAATTCTTATTTCTGTCAAAATAACATTATATGGCAGATTAAAATCTATATTTTTCAGTCTTTGTATATGAACATTAAGATACTTTGTGTCTTACAAAGCACACCCTTCTGAAGAAAAAGGGCCTCGACCTGAAATGTCACCTATTCCTTTTCTCCAGAGATGCTGCCTGACCCACTGAGTTACTCCAGCTTTTTGTGTCTATCTTTAATTTACATAATCTTGAATTGAATCTAGATGCATTATTTTTAAATGTTTTATGACATTAAATGAATAGTAGTTACACCTAATGTTAAAATAATTGGAATCTACTTTTTAATCAAAGTTCCATTTGATTTAGCGATAAATTCAAAGAGGCAGATTTTTTTCTGCGTATGAAAGCTGGCATTGAGACACTACTACAGGGAATTCAGGACAGTAATTTTGACCGATTTTCTAAAATGCAGTACGTGGAATGTGTCACTTGGGTTGGAGTTATGAATTAAACGATTGTTCCACACATAACCAAACATAAAACATATTTTTTGACCAAAGGTTGTTGATATAATCACCCAATGGTTGCTACACAGCCCATTATAACTCTATGAAGGGGGAAATTGGTCTAATCCCATTGTCCTGCAAATTTAGACTTATAGCATGGACACATTCGGCCCAACTCATCCATGTCGACCAAGATGCCCCATCTAAGCTAGTCCAATTGCCCACATTTGACCCATATGCCTCTAAACCTTTCCTATCCTATCCTTTCAGAAATTAAAATGTTACTGCAATTGATAATTATTTGGTATGCATTTGGATATAATGCACTCCAAATAGTAGTGATGGCATTACAATATTTATCTAAAGTTATACCAATAGCTTGTGTTTTAATCAACACAATAGCAGGGACTTTCATTAGTCATTGTAATTCTTGCATCTTAAGTATTCCCAAAGTTAATCATGAGCAAGACTCTAAAAGTGAAGATTACCTCTTCTTAAATCTCACAACCATTCTTTCTGCTAAGATCCTTCTTTATGTCTATCTCTGCAACTAATTATTTGACCACTCACTCCAATTTCCCCTTATTAATCTCAGTGACAAATTAAATTTGATAATGCTTCTCTGAAGGACCCAGTAATGTTTTGCTAACTTAAAAGTGCTTTGTAAATGTTACATGGAATTGTTGGTGATATTATTGTGTTATTAAATTTGATCCGGTTTGCGGATCACAAAAGTCTGGTTTATAAACCGGAGGTAAAAATGTAGGCAGTGTGAATAGGCCCAACCATGCTACGCTGCCAGGATCCAAATTAAATCAGCTCCTGCAAAAATGGCAGATGAAGACCTTCTGACTTTTAGCAGAACTTTTTACATTAATTTCCTAAAACAAGCAATCTTTTCAGGTTCATTCTGTGCCAGACAGGGTTATGAATATTTCACAAATTTCACCAATGCAGAGCAAGAATGCAAAAGAATGCTTGATTCCCAATGCCTTTCCAGAATGAATTCAATTAACGTTCACTGGCTCGAAGGGAAAAAAAATGTTTGAAGATGAATCTAGCCTTCCTATGTACGTAATCCCCCGAAAAACGCGCACACACAGAGACACATTACTAATATAAATCTCTGATGTTCCAGATATTAACTCTGTTTCTCTTTCCACAGATGAAGCCTCATATACTTTGTTCCCAGCTTTTTTTGTTTTAGTTTCAGATTTCCAACATCCACATTTTTCTTGAATTTCAATAATATAAAACTGCCTCATAGTTGATTCAGGTGGATGATTAATTTGCAAATGGTATTAACATTTTTAATTGTTTATTATACAAATATTCTTTTAAAACGCAGTTAAGATGGTGCTGGGGCCATTTTCTCACATTACGTGTGTAGGAAGGAACTGCAGCTGCTGGTTTAAACCAAAGATAGACACAAAAAGCTGGAGTAACTCAGCAGGACAGACAGCATCTCTGGAGAAAAGGAATGGGTGATATTTTGGGTCAACACCCTTCTTCAGACATGACATATTCTCATCTTACATATTTTGTTCCATAATTTTGAAACAATGGGAAGCCATAAATGTTAATAAATGGTCTGCAATTTCCCTCAGTCAACTTCATTACGAAACAAAAAGAAGCCACAAATAAAATGGCAACTTGAAGCATTAGAAACCAATTTTGTAATGAACATAGTTTATCACACTATCAGCTCTGGTGTTTGAGTTTTGATTCAGTCCCGGCTTATGTAGTATTAAGCTGTCTCTCTATATTGGCTGTAAGGACTCTATATCAAATTATTTCAGCTTCATTTACTAAGTGGGAATCAGAGCAGTAATGAACAAGCTTAAGGGTTTATAATTTAAGGGGATATAGGTAAGTTCAGCAACAAAATAACAGGTGGAGTACAAGATGGAAATATATGAGCTCAACCACTTGGGTAGAAAAAGCTGAAATTCTGATGGGCCTGTCCCACTTAGGTGATTTTTTATGCAACTGCCGGCGACTGTCATAGTCGCAGCAGGTCACCGGAAAACCGGCGACTGAACCCCCCACACAACATCAAATTTGAAATAGTCTATATAAGAATCATCACTTTAACAAAAAAAAAAATCAGCACCGGCGACAACCTACGTCACCTGACGACAACTTGTGTTAACCTGGCGACAACCTATGACAGCACCTACGTCAGGAGAAGACGCTACGACTCTTTGGGCAACTGAGGAGACTACGCACGACCATACAGGCGACACCCCGGCGACCATGTGGCAACAGCCTACTCGCCTATAGTTGCTAAAAATTGCCTAAGTGGGACAGGCCCATGAGTTTTTATTGGTGTGGGATGGGAAATTTGGTGTTCAAAGGGTCCTGAATGGCTTTGTACACAAGTCACTGAAAGTTTACATGGAAATGCATTAAATGGCTTGGAAGGCAAGATTGGCCTTTATTGCTAGACTGGAGGCCTTGTTGAGAAAATACCTGGGCAGGTGCACAATTGATAATGATGATACTTTACTGTCACATGTACATAGGTAACTGAGAAGATTACGGAGAGTTGGTCTGTCAAGGAGGACTCTCTCTAACTTCTGCAGGTGTACAGTAGAGAGCTTGCTGACTGGTTGCATCGTGGCTTGGTTCGGCAACTTGAGCGCCCAGGAGAGGAAAAGACTACAAAAAGTAGTAAACACTGCCCAGTCCATCATCGGCTCTGACCTTCCTTCCATCGAGGGGATTTATCACAGTCACTGCCTCAAAAAGGCTGGCAGCATCATCAAGGACCCAGACCACCCTGGCCACACACTCATCTCCCTGCTACCTTCGGGTAGAAGGTACAGGAGCCTGAAGACTGCAACAACCCGGTTTAGGAATAGCTACTTCCCCACAGCAATCAGGCTATTAAACCTGGCTCAGAACTCTGAACATTAATATCCCTCCATCTGTTATTTGCACTTTATTAATTCATGGGTGTATTTATGTATAGAATTGTAGTCAATGCCTTCTATGTTCTGTTGTGCTATGCAAAGAAAGATTTTCATTGTCCTGTCAGGGACACATGACAATAAACTCTTTTGACTTTTGACTTTGAATGCTTTGTGTGGCATGCAACCCAGTAAATTCATGTAGCTGACCTCACCTAGGCAGTACACACGTCTCTCCATGTTTTGGCGCCGACAAAGTTACAAAGGTTCATCGATCACTGCCTAAAAAAGATATACATGGTATGATGGGAGTGCAGCAAGGGCTCTGCAATTCTGTGATGGCAGGTCTGAACTTTGAAAAGGGATTGTGTAGGTAAAGCCTCAACTCTGTAGAATTTAGAAGAATGGTGAATGGGGTGAAGAAGAAGTTCACCAGTATGCTACCTGGATTAGAGGGCTTTAGTTGGGCAGACGTGAATTGTTTTCTCCGGAAGCTAAGGGGAGACCTGCTGGAGGTATTTATCATTGGGAGGCATGGATAGGCAGTCAGTATATTTTTTTCTCGGGATGGAAATGTCAAGAAAAGGCCATAGCTTTAAGGTGAGAAGGGTAAAATTTAAATACGGTTTGCGGGGCAGGGCAAGCAAGTGTTGTTACAATAAGTGGTAGGTGCCTAGAATGTACTAGGCACAGCACAGATATTGTGGACCAAAGGGCCTGTTCCCATGCTGTACTGTTCTATGTTCTATGGTTAATGAGCAGCATTGAAACATACAATGCTGGGTTATACAGGGAATATGTCTCCCTTGGCTGAAGAACCTAGATCTACGATTCACAGACTCAAAATAAGTGGTAAATGATCATGGACTAAAATGAGGAGAAATTTCTTAATTCAGAGCATTTAAATCTTTGGAATTCACAATCCCGAAACATTTTAGCAGTTCTGTCATTGATCGCATTCAAAAGTAAGATTAATCTGTATGTAACTACGAGAGGAATCCATGGATAAGGTAGGAAAATGGTGTTGAGGTAGAAGATCAACTCATGAAATAGATCTCACTGAGGGGACCAAGGACTGCTGGGATGGGAAGCAGAATGCAAGAGCTCATTTGATTGGAATTATATTGAGGAAAGGTAATAGGACTTTAATATCCAAGCTAGTCCCATTGCCCGGCCTGTCTCACCCACCCTCTGTCCATTCCTACTGCATATTATTAGTATGAATACTCCCAGATAATATGTGATAAGTCAGAAAAGTTCTGACGTCCCTCATCGTGTTTTTGAAAAAGATAATTATGATATGTGCTAAATGAAAGTGAAGCATATTTTTATCCGAGCAGCACCATTTTTCCAAAGTAGTTAATATGTTTTTTCTTGAGAGATTTGGAAGAACAATTGGTAGCTTTTTTTTAATAGCCAGTTAGAACATGTTTAAATGTTACAAGGATGAGCATAAATGCTATGTGGAAATAATAGTTCCAGCATTGCCATGATGGCAGACGAACCACCAATGGAATGCAGCTAACTAGGGTTGTGAGTAATTTTGAATTAATATTCCAGAGTTTCTTCCAAACCACTGCATTCCACACAACCTTCTCCTTACTCAGATTATACATAGAGCCCTACAGTAGGGAAGCAAGCCCTTTGACCCAACTCGTCCAAGTCAAACAAGATGCCCCATCCAAGCTGGTTTCATCTGCTCATGCCTAGTCCATATTCATCTAAACCTTTTCTATCCATGTACATGTCCAAATGTCTTTTAAATGTTGTTATTGTACCTCCCGCAACTACTTCCTCTGACAGCCCGTTCCATAGATCCACCAGCCTCAGTGTGCAAAAAGTTGTCCCTGGGTTTCGTATTAAATCTTTCCTCTTTCACCTTAACCCTATGCCCTCTCTGGTTATTGAATCCCCTATCCTGGGAAGCAAACTCTGTACATTCCATCTATCTATTCCCCTGATGATCTTATTGACCTATATAAGATCGCCCCTCAGTCTCCTGCGCTCCAAGGAATAAAATCCCAACCTGTCCAAGCTGACATCCTCGTAAATCTTATATGGAATCTTTCCAGCTTAATGGCATAATTCCTATAGCAGGGTGACCAAAAACTGAGCACAATATACTCCCAAGTGCAGCCTCGCCAATGTATTGTACAGCATAATACCCAACTTCCATCCAGAAGTGGGGTGGAAGATTGCAACCTTCACGTGGTCCACCCTGTTTCGACTAATGCAATCAACTCGAGGGAAGATCAAATAGAACAAGCTGTCCAACAACTTTAGGCTATGCACGCCACACGAAAGAAGAAGATCCAGAAGTCCTTCATAAACCTTATTCAATTTCTTATTTACAGCAAATGTAAACATTTATTGGATTGGGATTACCCTACCTTACCTCGTTCTATTTTCCTTTCCTTGCCAGTTTGATCTGGAGAGTGGATTGAGTAGAGGATTGCTGGTGGTAAGTGATGAAGAAAGGAAAGGCATTACACTGAACTATCCGCTCAGAATAATATTAACTAGATATAGAAGGAAACTGCTGGGATAGGCTTTGTAGTAATTCACCAGTTCCAGGAAACGGCACAGAGTGCATTGACGTCTAAGAATCCACTGAAGAGCAGTGTTTCTTTGTTGCAGAGAAAAAGAGCCTGTATACTGTCAAAATAAACTGATCACATCTGTCTGCACATGATCAATATCCCCCCCCCTGTCAAGTCGCCAGCAGTCGCCTGTGAAACCGGCAACTGGAACGGCGACTGTCAGAATGCAACACACACACACACACACACATTGCTTCCTTCACCAGCCCGTTATGCAGGCGGGGGACTGGGGAAGTGGGGGGAGCACTGTCTGAGTGAAATGCACACGGTGCAAAGCCAAGGACACACACCGCGATGAACAAGAAGGTTGGGGCTGTAATTAAGATGGCTAGTGTACGGTAAGTCCTTTAAAAGGGGGGGGGGGCGGAGGAGGGAGGAGGAGTGGAGACAACTTTTAAGAATTTGTAAGAAGAATACACGGCTGTGAAGCTCGACAGTTCAATAACATTACCGGTCAGTTATCCTGAAAACTACTGCTTATGTTTTTTTCCCCCATGAGACAATGAAATTCACCGATCCGCACCGGCTACAACCTACGAGAACCTTCAACGTTCTGGCAACCCGCTAGGACCTCCTGGCGACCCACCTACGGCACGAGAATTCTCGCTACTCTCCATGGCGACTTCATTCTGGTCGCTGCTAATTTTTCAATGTTGAAAAATTTGCGGCGACCATAATGAGGCCGCGACTAGTTCCCAAAATCCGAGAACTCCTCATGACCATGAAGGCGACTCCCCGGCAACCACCCGCGAACATGTGGCGACTGTGACTGCAAAGTCTCCTGCAGTTGCCTAAAAAGTTGCCTAAGTGGGACAGGCCCATAAAGTCTCTTAAACACCGGCATTGCTCCTCCCTCTACCACTAACCGCAGTTGTGTGTTCCAGGTGTCCACTAGTCTCTGTGTATTAAAAAAAAACCTTGCCCCACACATCAATCAATCAATCAATTTATTCATCACACACACAATAAAATGCAGTGAAATTAATTATGCAGCTGTACAATCAAAACCCACCTCCAGTTTAAATTCCATTTGGAATATTTTGGAGGACCAAGAAACCAAGACCAAGAGAAAAGAACACACAATATACAACAAAAATTTAACACAAACATCCACCACAGCATTCTTCACTGTGGTGGAAGGCACAAAGTACAGTCAGTCCTCCTCCATTTTTCCCCCGTGGTCGGGTCATAAACCTCCGCAGTCGCCGCTGCGGGCGGCCAGATGTACAGGCCCTCTCTTCTGGAAGGTGTATGCCAAATCGGTGCTTCCCTACCAGAGACCGGGGCTTCAGGATGATGTAGGCCGCAGGCCGGCGCTCTTCTCTTCTTCAGACTTTGCTATATTTATCAATTTTTTCAATCAATATACCTCCCTCGTCTGTTTTTATTTTGTTAATAATCAACTTCTAATTTAATAAACTCATAAGTGGTGAGTCTCTGGAATTCTCTGCCACAGAAGGTAGTTGAGGCCAGTTCATTGGCTATATTTAAGAGGGCGTTAGATGTGGCACTTGTGGCTAAAGGGATCAGGGGGTATGGAGAGAAGGCAGGTGCAGGATACTGAGTTGGATGATCAGCCATGATCACATTGAATGGCGGTGCAGGCTCGAAGGGCCGAATGGCCTACTCCTGCACCTATTTTTCTATGTTTCTATGTTTCTATAACTTAATACTATAAGATCAATATGTAAAAATTAAAATTCTGAAGTTGTGGGTATCTAATCTTCACCATTTTAGAGGTGGCAGGACACCATACCATCTTGTACCATCACAAAGAAGGCACTGCAGGAAAGTATTTTATTTATAAGATAGTAAAAATAATTCTGACCAGAGCACTTGCTTATCAGAGTTAATCTTAAAAGTCCATTGAAAATGTCAGGAGAATTTTCAACTGCCTCGTTGGAAAGGTAACACACATTCAAACTGTTTTGAGGTGGTGGAATTGCATAGGGCTTCCAGATAATGGTTGAGAGGCGAGTCAGATGAAATAGCCCTGGAAATTAATTAGGTCATAAGGAATAGGTGTAGAATTAGGCCATTCAGCCCATCAAGCCATCTCCACCATTCAATCATGGCTAATCTATCTCTCCCTCCTTACCCCATTTTCCTGCGTTCTCCCCATAACTTCTGACACGTACATATCAAGAATCTATCTATGTCTGTCTTACAAATATCCACTGACGTGGCCTCCACAGCCTTCTGTGGCAAATAATTCCACAGATTCACCACCCTCTGACTAAAGACATTTTTCCTCATCTCCTTCCTAAAAGAACGTCCTTTAATTCTGAGGCTATGATCTCCAGTCCTAGACTCTCCCACTAGTAGAAACATCCTCTCCACATATACTCTACCCAACCCTTTCACTATTCCATATGTTTCAATGAGGTCCCTCCTCGTTCTTCTAAACTCCAGTGAGTACTGGGCCTGTACTGGGCCCAGTGCCGCCAAACGCTCTAGGTCCTGAGGTCCTAGACGTAACGCTACAGGTTTATTGACTTTACACGGGTGGTTGAGTCAGTGAGAGTATCTTCAAATGCATATCTTACAACTTCCATTAGTCACAAGTACTGCGAACTACCACACCCTCACCATTCATAGCAATGTCCAGGACTCGTACCTGAGTCACCACAATCTTCACACACTTCTCACAGCTTGCAAACATTATTAGATGCATCACCTAACATCATAGAACAACCACTGATAAACTGGCTTCTCTGTTTCAGGAAAAAGTGGTCCATATGGCAGTGTGGTAGCACAGGCTTAGAGTTGCTGCCTTACAGCGCCAGAGACCCAAATTCAATCCATGCTATGGGTGCTGTCTATACGGAATCTGTACGTTCTCCCCGTGACCTGCGTGGGTTTTCTCCAGGATCTTCGGTTTCCTCCCACAATCCAAAGACGTGCAGGTGTGTAGGTTAATTGGCTTGGTATAATTGTAAATTGTCCCGAGTATGTGTAGGATAGTATAAGTGAGCGGGGATCACTGGTCGGCACCAACTCGGTGAACCGCAGGGCCTGTTCCCAAGCTGTATCACTAAACTAAACAAGTGTATTTAGAAGTTGCTAACTATAAGAGAACAAGTGATTCTGCATTCTTATATTCGCACGGGGGATGTTTTGTTGGCCACTGATGTGCCCATTACAGAGGCTCTAAGCAGCATACAACATCAATATCCTTATAACCTACTTCCTCGCACATCCCATCTCCAGCTATTATTCTTCCCCACCGAGGTATAGACAGATATAAAACATAAGATATGCAAGATCGTCTTTGCACATCTTTCATTCCTTTGTTCTATATCTCTCGACATCTCTTGTTTCCCTTTCCCCTGATCTCCGACTGAAGCAGGGTCTCGACCCGGAACGTCACCTATTCCTTTTCTCCAGAGATGCTGTCTGACCGGCTGAGTCTACCTTTGGTTTGGGGAAGGAATTGGTTTCCTGACTGAAAGACTCGTTTGTTCCCTTGAGTTTACTTTAACATGATGTTTACTCCATGCTCAGAATGGCAGAGAGGGCAGCTGCATTTGCAAAATTGAGCTGAATCTGTCAAAGCAATCCCTCAGAGTGGAGATTCTAAGGATCATTTAAAAGATCTCATTTTAACTGAACTGTATCGTAGCTTACCATAGCTCATATTAACTGCAATGGCCAATCCACATTCTTAACTACCTCACGTAACATCCTACATGGTGACAAAGGCATATTGATAACCAAAAGCTCTTGATACTGGGCTTACAACCCAGTGGTATGAATATTGATTTCTCCAATTTCAAGTAACCATAGCATTCCCTCTCTCTCTCTGTCTCTTCCGCACCCTGGTCGTCCTGCTAGTTTCGCTGTTTGTATCCCTTCATTATTACCTCTTCCACAGCCAACAATAGACCATTGTGGGCTCTATCTTTCTTGAGTCATCAGTTCCGGCTCTGATTTGCTCTGTACTTTTTCATACTTCTAGTCTCCCTCTCCCCGGACTCTCAGAGTGAAGAAGGGTCTCAAGCTGAAACGTCATCTATTCCTTTTCTCCAGAGGGGCTGCCTGACCTGTTTGAGTTACTCCAGCATTTTGTGTCTTTCTTCAGTGTAAACCAGCATCTGCAGTTCCTTCCTACACAGGGCTTGATACTGAGCAGGCAAGTGGAAGTAAATTTGAAACACCTATCTTTAATAAGCTAATTTAATGGGCTTTCAAAATTACCCATCATAATCTGTGGCTGGAGGTTCCCAGACATCTAAAAAAACAGTGCAAAAGAAATTCCATCCCATAGTCTTGTATGAGATTTCTGGAATTGGTGAGCACTTTGAAATCTTACTGCCTACAACATATTATAGCTCAATGTGATTAAATTCAGCCTCTGCTGTTAGGCAAATTATTTTGTTAAAGTGGTATTACTATGGGCACCACACATGTTAAATTTTACTCTAATTATACCCTCAATTGCAAGTACTTTCATTCAAATCAGCCAAAATGTATAGAGAAATGCATACTAACGACACAGTTTGGAGGAATCAAAAGTACTTTCTGTACCAGCGTAATCCAACTACTATAAAAGTCGAGACTGCATAATAAATCTAATACTGCAGATGGTTGATAGAAGACCTGAAAATAGTGGAAATACTCCACAGATTAGGCAACGGCTGTGGAAAGTAAAACAGAGTTACATTTCATGCTAATGAACAGAAATACTTGGAGATTACTAGTTAAGTAATAAATCAGAAGTTTCCACTTGTGGTAAGTCCAATTCTAGGGCTAAGAGTGGTATTTACAAATTCAATAGAAAATCAGGAGGAACCTTTACTCAGACAATATATAAGCTGAGGATTTATAGGGCACTGGCCAGACTGCATTTGTAGTACCATGAGCAGTTTTGAGCCCCATAATCTGAGGAAGGATGTGTTGGCATTGGAGAGAGTCCAGAGGAGGTTTAGAAGAATGATCCCAGGAATGACTGGGTTAACATATGAACAGTGTTTAAAGTCACTGGGCTTGTACTTGCTGGAGTTTGGAAGGATGAGGGGGAACCTCATTGAAACTTACCGAGTAGTGAAAGGCCTGCATAGAGTGAATGTGGAAAGGATATTTTCACTGGCGGGGGAATCTAGTATCAGAGGCTTTAGCCTCAGAATAAAAGGATGTACCTTTAGAAAGGAGATGAGAAGGGATTTCTTTAGTCAGAGGGTGGTGAATCTGTGGAATTCATTGCCACAGTAGGTTGTGGAGGCCGACAATGGATATTTTTAAGGCGGTGATTAACAGATTCTTGATTAGTAATGGTGTCAGAGGTTATGGGGTGAAGGCAGGAGAATGGTGATGAGGGGGAAAGATAAAGCAGCCATGATTGCATGGCGGAGTAGGCTTGATGGGAGGAATGGTCTAACTCTGTTCCTAGAATTTATGAAGATATGGAATTTGTTACCATATAGAGTAGTTGAAGCCGGGTTCAGATAAATAGGTGACATTGATAGGTGATGGTTGGAGGAAGCATGTCAAAGAAACAAGTTTTGATTCGGTACTATAAATTTCATTTCATGTAAATAACAGTTTTTTCAGGATAATTTTCAATACTTCTCAACTGAAAATGAGGAACTGTTTACCAATGGGACTATTGAAATATCCAATGGATTGCCACAAAGGAGTGGCCTCTGAAAAAAAACAGTGAACGGAATTCACAATCTGCAACTGAATTATTATGTGCAGGTACTGGGTGAAGACTAGTTAATATTTGGAGTATTGCGTGCAGTTCTAGTCGCCGCAGTACAGGAAGGCTTTGAAGAAGATGGAGAGGAGGTTTATCACAACGCTACTTGGATTAGAGAGTTTCAGATACAGGGAGAGGTTGGATGGACTTGGATTGTTTTCTCTGGAATGCTGGGACACCTGATAGAGCTATATAATATTATGAGAGGCATAGATAGTAGGTAGATATACAGAACCTTTTTCCCAAAGCGGAAATATCCAATGCTAATAGGGCATATCTATAAGGTGAGTGGGGGAAAGTTTAATGGAGATATGTGGGGCAAGTTTTTTTACATTGAGACTGGTGAGGGCTTGCGAAACATTGCCTGGGGTGTTGGGGGAGGCAGTTACAAGAGTGCTATTGAATAGACCTTTAGATAGGCACATGGAAGTTCAGGTTATAGAGGGGACTGGATCATGAACATGTAGATGAGATCAGTTTAATTTGGTATCCTGTTCAGCAGAAATATTGTGGGCCAAAGTGCCCGTTCCTGTGTTGTACTGTTCTATGTTCTATACCTCTAATTCTTCCTGGCTTCTGTCATGCTTAGCTTATGATCTGGGGCCATGTGATATGAAAAGTATTGAATTCAGGCCTTATTTATTGACAGCCTATGGACATATCAGAGCTTTTCTTTAATATCAATGACATGATTATTCTTGCATCTAGCTTGTCCAGTCCTTTTATAATTTTATAGAAACATATAAAATTATAAAAGGACTGGATAAGCTAGATGCAGGAAAAATGTTCCCAATGTTGGGCGAGTCCAGAACCAGGGGCCACAGTCTTAGAATAAAGGGGAGGTCATTTAAGGTCATTTGAGGTGAGAAAAAGCTTTTTCACCCAGAGAGTTGTGAATTTATGGAATTCCCTGCCACAAAGGGCAATGGAGGCCAAGTCACTGGATGGATTTAAGAGAGAGTTAGATAGAGCTCTAGGGGCTCGTGGAGTCAAGGGATATGGGGAAAAGCAGGCATGGGTTGTTGATAGGGGACAATCAGCCATGATCACAATTAATGGCGGTGCTGGCTCGAAGGGCCGAATGGCCTCCTCCTGCACCTATTTTCCATGTTTCTATGTCAGTATTTTATTTATGACACGATACAACAGAATTTATCCATGCTAGCTTATTTCCTATGACTTTCCTTGACTTTCTCGTATGTGGTTTGGAACACGCTTATATTGTTTAGTTGTCTTCATTCTGTTAAAGATACAGCTTGGCCATGTTTGATTAAGAATATCAGGAGCTAATTAGAGACAAAGCAAATGTTTTTTTAACTTCACCACCAGATGGAAGCTGGGAGTTACAGTAGCAAGTCAGTTTCTTGCTGATTAACTTATTTAGCTTTCAGATTGTGTTGTGGGCACACAACCCTTTACAGACAATTTTTTAAACCAACAATCAGAATTAGTGGCCACATTCAACAGTCAAAGGAAACATTTCTTTTTTTTAAATGTATAATAATATTATTATTCTAGCACAGTTGATATTTCTGGAAGTTAATTGAAAATGTTTAGTAGGTTTTAAGGTATCTTGAATCAAATTGGACTAAATATTTAAGTACCGATCCCCCAGAATCACTTAAAGAAGTATTTTATTAAATCTTGCCTGCCTTTTTACTTCCCAATCATATTATGGCCTAGAATTGTGATCATATGATACTTTTTCTCACCACTGCAGATCTCAATTTGGTTGGGATTTTACTTGCAAATTGCTTTTGTAATATTACAGCTTATCTCCTGTTATTCAAATTGAATCACATGGTTCTGTGCATACATGGTTGGGGAGAAGCAGCTATAATCAGAGATTGTGGTGTGATAATCATTAATGCAAACAAGAACCAGCCTTTGGTTTGGTTTATTTTTGTCAGGTGCATCGAGAAGCAGTGTTTGCATACTATCCAGTCAATTCATGAGTACAATGCAAAGGGGAAAAGTGCCATAGTGCAGCTTATAGTGTTAAAGCTACAGAGAAAGTGCACATAACCAAAACGCCCAAGAGCCGCAATGTGGTAGGTGGAGATCAGGACTTCAGTTCATGGGAGGTCCGTTCAGTCGTCTGATAACAGGGGGAAAGAAGTTGTTCCTAAATTCGGTGGCACATACTCTTTTGTATCTTGTGCCTAACAGGAGAAGAAGTGGGAATGATGGGAGGGAAACGGTCCTCGATTGTGTTGGTTGCTTTCCCAAGACAGCATGAAGTGTAGATGGAGTGTTTTCAAATGCAACGTCCAAGAAGTAATCGGTTTTATAAATTACAAAGATAGCTGCATAACTAAACTCCGCTGTCTGTGTATGGAGCTTGCACATTGGGTGAGCACTTAAGGGGCATACTTCAGAAACTGACAAGATTATGAGACTCCAATAGGGCTGTGTTGATTGGACTTCATTAAAATACACAAAATGAGATCCATGAACGCTCAACACTTGTAATTTTACCACTTTGGACATCAAACAACCCATTCCTTCTCTCCAGAGATGCTGCCTGTCCAGCTAAGTTGCTCCAGCATTTTGTGCCTATCTTCGGTTTAAATCAGCACCTGCAGTTCCTTCCTATACATGTAAACTACATAATACTGTGGGAAAAGAAGGATATTTTGCATAGGCAGGGGTTTCCTCTGCAGATGCTACTTTGCATCAACAAAGGTGTTTGTTTGATGGTCTTGTCTTGCAAACGCAATGTACAAAGAACACCGGAAATTCTACCACTAGATCTCAGGTAGTGTGTTTGCTAGTGCTGATTAAAGATCTATAACATTTACACCTCCTGTTTCCATGTGGCTCAAAGTCACACATGGTGTATACACACTGGCAGTGTGCAGCATTAACACTTAGTTTAGTTTAGAGATACAGCGCGGAAACAGGCCCTTCGGCCCACCGAGTCCGCACCGACCAGCGATCCCGCACATTAACACTATCCTGCACGCACTAGGGACAATTTTTACACATACACCCAGCCATTTAACCTACAAACCTGTATGTCTTTTGAGTGTGGGAGGAAACCGAAGATCTCGGAGAAAGCCCACACGGTCACGGGGAGAACGTACACACTCTGTACAGACAGCACCCATAGTCAGGATTGAACCCGGGTCTCCGCCACTGCAAGTGCTGTAAGGCGCAATTCTACTGCTGCGCCATCGTGTATTACTCATTCTTGCTGGCAGCAACAAATGAGGCCGTGTGGCCCATCCATTTTCTGCTAGCTCTCTGAGTGGCAAAGCTTGTATGGACTGAAATGGGCAGACTTCAAACTTCAACTAAACCTGAAAGATCCACCCTACGGTCACTTGCTCTAGATTTTGTAGTAACTAAGTGTATGACTCTAAAGTTATATAACAGCTGGTTATGCCCAATATTTTCTATTGCTTAAGCTTACTAGTTTTTGAAAATTGTGATATGGTTCACATTGGTCTGAGATAACAATTTATATGATCTATGATCATGATCCTAGAATAGAAGCCCGAGGTGCCGCCCGGCGGAGATCTTCCTGATGTGGCGTGGGGCTGCAGTGCCCGCCCTAAGTCGGCAGGATCAGTAACCCACCCAAAGACTCGTAGCATGGCGTAACTAGGAGGGAGTTGGAGACGTCGGGCACTAGGAGTGGGCCGGTAGGAGGGTGAACTGAGATATTGCCTGCAACGTCTTCAGGATCGGCTGCAGGAGTCCCTTCGCCCACCCCAGGGACATAAAGATGGCCAGGTCGTAGAGGAGAGAGACGTCGGTTCAAGGGAACCGCTCCAGTACATCGAGTGCACGGGCCGACCGGACTTTGGACTTCATAATAGAGACAATGATGTATGTAATATATGCAAAGAGAATTTCACTGTGTAGTTGCATATTTGACAAATAAAACGCCATTGAAACCTTGGAAAACTATTCAATTATGTTATTACATTGCCATCTAATGGGGAGGTTTATATCTTCATGCGATGTATATTGGAATTTTGAACATTATTTCGAAGTCGACTCAATAATGTTTAATTGTTATATGTACTGAACATTGAATAATGAAATTCTTGTAGCTGCATACAGGTCAACAAACACAGTACTCATAGATGACATAATAAGCAAAATAATTCAATAAATTATAAACCTCAATATTAATGCAAAAAACCCAAAGTCCTTAGCACAAACAAGGCACTTTATATTTCAGTTTAGTTGGTGTTTGTAGTGTTCAGGAACCTGACGGTTGGTGGTGAGAAACTGTTCTTGAACCTGGAGATCACGGTTTTCAGACTCCTATACCTTCTTCCTGATGGCAGGAGTGAAATGAAAGCATAGCTGGAGTAGTGTGAGGTCTTTGATGATGCTGGCTGCCTTTTTGAGGCAGCAACTCCTATTGATCCCTTCAATGGTAGGGATGAGAGTACCCCTGATGACCTGGCAATGTCTACCACTTTTTGTAATCTCCTTCATCCCTGGGTGTTCGAGCTGCCGAACCAGGCTTTCATGCAACCAGTCAATATGCTCTTTGCCATAGACGCACAAGAAAGTATAATCTAATTTCCTCAATCTTCTAAGCAAGTAGAGGCATTGATTTCAATAGCTTTATCAATAAAAATAACAAAGTTCTGATGTCATTTTGATTTTTAATTACATTTTTAAATGGTTTTCATTGTGGTAAAACAAGTCACCAAATAGAAGCTCTGAAAAAAATATTGATATTCAAATAATTCTAATATTTCTGGCGAGAGAAACAAAGATTCCATTTCCGATGACAGGTCCCTGACCTCAAACATTACCTGTTTCACTTTTCATAGATGCTGCCTGAACTGAATTTTTAAAATTTATTCTAGATTTCCAGCACCTAATTTATTTTGATCTGCAGGTATTTTTTAGTTTTCAATCTATTGTTTCTGCTCGTCAATCCATCTGCAGCCATGTAGAAAAATGTCAACAAATCTGAATTACCATCGCAGAGCCTTGGATCCAGGGCCGGATTAAGACCCATAGAGGCGCTAAACAATTAAAAGATTTTGGTGCCCCCTTATATATGTCATTAAAAATGTAAACAATAATAAACCATAAAATATATTTTTATTTTTCAAAATGAAACAAAACTAACAGTAAGATGGAAATAAGGTTTATTTTTGTATACTTCCACTTTATTTATATTTGAAACGTTTTCTCCTAATTTTTTTAATTGCAGTCTTTGATCAGATCCTCAAAATTAATCTTACGTAACACATCTTCTTCTATACTTAGTAGAGATAAGGCATCCAGCCTGCCTTGTTGCATAGTTATTCTATTGGGATTTTTAATATACTTCAACTGAGAAAATGAACGCTCAGCCGAGCAATTTGTGACCATTAATGTTAAAAGTATACGAAAGGCAATGTCTACATTTGGAAAGGCACACTCAATATTGTCTTCTACCATTATTTTATAAAGTTCAGCATGACTGAATCATGTTTTTATATTTTTTGTTGCACTGAAATTATGGCGCACATATGAGTGAAACTGCTGGAGATCAGCTGAGAAATTAGTGTTCAAGTCCTCTGTGCATGCATCAATCAGTTTTTGACAACACTGAGAACACCTTTCAATTTCAGTAGATGATGAAGTCATTGAAGTGACATTATGTGGCACATCACTTAGAAAAGAAAATCTCTCTGATATGTCTTTGTATATCTCTCCTCTTCTTCTCATCTCAGTTTTAAGTTTGTCCACAATTGTGTAAACGGTGGTGATACAAAATTTATCTCTGGCGTTCAGATATACTTCTGGTGCATCTCCGTCATTGTCATTGGGTACCTTCTTTCTGATACGTTTGCGAGTTTGAGCTGCCTTGTAATCAACATCTGGTAGCATTTCCTTTGTAGCTGCTTCATATCTTTCAAATTCAACTCTTGAAGTGCACAGTTGGTCAGCTAATGATCCATACAGATCTGCACATGTTTTTAAGTTCACCTCCTCATTCTGTAGAACTTGGCTTACTCTATGAAAAATTTGCAAAAAGGAGTGTTGAGATGGAGGGGGTTGGGATACTGCCAGTAACTCACTCAATCACCGCTGCCGCAGATCTCCGGGCGCGAAGCCATCGCACTGTATCCGGGGATAGAAGCAGCTCGGGGAGCTGCTAGCGGCCGCCGGGACCCTACAGCAGAACTGGCCCCCAATTCAGCGCCTTCTGCCGGCCCGCTCACCTTTGGCAGTGCTCTCCATCGGAACACCTCTCACCTGCCTCTCGCTCATGTCAGCGGCTTCCAGCAAATCCTTAAATTCCCACAGCCGCGTAACCTCAATCGCGCTGTCGGAATTTAAGGACATGAGTGAGGCCAGCGAGCGGCAGGAGAGAGGTTTTTAGACGGAGAGCTGCCAGAGGTGAGCAGGGACCGGCAGAAGGAGCTAAGGTGGCGGCCAGTTCCGCTGTCCACCTGAGCTACTCTCCCCCCGCCCCGCCTCAATGCGGTGGCATTCCACGCCTCCGTGCAAGGAGCGTCGTAAGTGGCATTATCCCGATGCCAAGTGGCATTTGCCCTCCCCGCAACTTTACCCCGGGCCAGACTCCCCAAACGCTGTGAAAAGAGCTCTCCCCCCACCCCCACACCCCGGGAAATACGGTATTTAAAAACATCACCAATAAATGTACTTACCACATCATTGGTACACGAACTCCATTCTTCTCTCGCTGTTTCCTAACATACACTTAAAATAATGCCAATCCATATTTGAAAACCCCGCCAAGAAACTTGCGCTGCGCATGCGCAGTACGCTGCTGCGCCTGCGCAGTGCTGCAAAGGCAGAATTTCTGCTGCCTTCAGCCCCGCTTGAAATTTATGCTTGGAGCAGCGCTGACGGCACATGGGCTGCACAGAGCTTCCCGTGTTACAAGCACTGCGGATGAAAGGCACGGAGAATTATGCCTACCTAAGAGATCGGTCACTTACATAGGCATAATTCTCCCATGCATTTACTATTTATATTTAGTTATTACCATGTTATAATTTTAGTCAGGGTAGGCAGTGCCTACCTTGCCTACCCTGACAGCACGTGCCTGATATATATATATATATACATATATATATATGGGGAGAGAGATAAATAGAGTATATATTAATTGGGGAGAGAGAGAGAGTGAGTTATCTGAATCACAATCTGACATTTTCACTCTATAAATTATTGTGTGTTATCACTGTAAATTTGACGAGAAATAAACACCACACGCAAACGCCATTCACCAACGCATCAAACTGACTGGTAAATAATACCCAGCAACACGTGAATAAATCATAAACCCCGCCCATCTTGTTTATGATTGGTCAATTTTATATGACATCACCATGACACCATGAACACTTCAAAATTATATTTCCGATCATATAAACCACTTCGAATATTATTTTAGCAAGTTTAAGGTGATTTCTTTTGTGCCGTAAACCATTTACCATTTCTGTCGTGCCTCCCTTCCCTTGGTGCCCTAAGCACGTGCTTATTTTGCTTAATGGTTGATCCATATAACCATATAACAATTACAGCACGGAAACAGGCCCTCTCGGCCCTTCCAGTCCGTGCCGAACATTTATTTTCACCTAGTCCCATCTACCTGCACTCAGACCATACCCCTCCATTCCCTTCCCGTCCATATACCTATCCACTTTACTTTTAAATGTTAAAATCGATCCTGCCTCCACCACTTCTGCTGGAAGCTCATTCCACACAGCCACCACTCTCTGAGTAAAGAAGTTCCCCCTCATGTTACCCCTAAACTTCTGTCCCTTAATTCTCATGTCATGCCCTCTTGTTTGAATCTTCCCTACCCTCAATGGGAAAAGCTTATCCACGTCAACTCTGTCTATCCTTTTCATCATTTTAAAGACCTCAATCAAGTCTGCCCTTAACCTTCTGCGCTCCAAAGAATAAAGACCTAACTTGTTCAACCTTTCTCTGTAACTTGCTGGAACCCAGGCAATATTCTAGTAAATCTCCTCTGTACTCGCTCTATTTTGTTGACATCCTTCCTATAATTAGGCGACCAAAATTGTACACCATACTCCAGAATTGGTCTCACCTACTCGTATATTCAATGCTCTGATTTATAAAGGCCAGCATACCAAAAGCTTTCTTTACCACCCTATCTACATGCGATTCCACCTTCAGGGAACTATGCACAGTTATTCCTAGATCCCTCTGTTCCACAGCATTCCTCAATTACCGACCATTTACCATGTACGTCCTATTTTGATTTGTCCTGCCAAGATGTAGCACCTCACACTTATCACAGCATTAAACTCCATCTGCCATCTTTCAGCCCACTCTTCCAAATGGCCCAAATCTCTCTGTAGATTTTGAAAATCTACTTCATTATCCACACCACCACCTATCTTAGTATCATCTGCATACTTACTTATCCCATTTTCCACCCCATCATCCAGATCATTGATGTACATGACAAACAACAGTGGACACAACACATATCACTGAGGCACCCCACTGGTCACCGGCTTCCAACCTGACAAACAGCCATCCACCATTACTCTCTGGCATCTCCCATTCAGCCACTGTTGAATCCATCTTGCTACTCCGCCATTAACACCCAAAGATTGAACCTTCTTAACCAACCTTCCATGGGGAACCTTGTCAAAGGCCTTACTGAAATCCATATAAACATCCACTGCTTTACCCTCATCAATTTCCCTAGTAACCTCTTCAAAAAATTCAAGGAGGTTTGTCAAACATGACCTTCCAGGCACATATCCATGTTGACTGTTCCTGATCAGACCCTGTTTATCCAAATGCTTATATATATTATCTCTAAGTATCCTTTCCATTAATTTGCCCACCACTGACGTCAAACTAACAGATCTATAATTGCTAGGTTTATTCTTTGAACCCTTTTTAAACAATGGAACAACATGTGCAGTACGCCAATCCTCCGGCACTATTCCCGTTTCTAATGACATTTGAAATATTTCTGTCATAGCCTCTGCTATTTCTACACTAACTTCCCTCAATGTCCTAGGGAATATCCTGTCAGGACCTGGAGACTTATCCACTTTTATATTTTTCAAAAGTGTCAGTACTTCCTCCTCTTTGCCCTGCTTGGAACCTTGTCGAGGATCACCAGTGTTGGATCTCCGTCCAGCGGGACCTGCTGATTTTAACATCGTTGAGGTGTGGTCTCCGGAGCTTCTAGCCGCGGATGCGGCGCTGACTTAAACATCGCAGTGGCCTTTTGCCAAGGATAGCCAGTGTTAGAGCTCCGCCCTGCTCGGCCTGTGGTCTTCCGGAGCCGCGGTCTCCGGTAAGAAGTGGCCAATTCGGAAACTCCAAGCCGCAGAGTGTGTTCCGATCAGTTCCGACTCCGGAGTTTTGATCATCCTGGCCAGAGGGCCTGTACATCGGGCCGTCCGTCGTCCCGACCAAGGATATACAAAGAGGAAGATGACTGAACTTTATTGCCTTCCATCACAGTGAGAAACGTTGATTCCGCTGTGGTGGATGTTTATGTTAAATTCAGGCCATTCATTGCGATCATGGCTGATCGGCCCCAATCAATAACCCGTGCCTGCCTTGTCTCCATATCCCTTGATTCCACTAGCCCCTGGAGCTCTATCTAACTCTCTCTTAAATCCATCCAGTGATTTGCCCTCCACTGCCCTCTGTGGCAGGTAATTCCACAAATTCACAACTCTCTGGGTGAAAAAGTTTGTTCTCACCTCAGTCTTAAATGGCCTCCCCTTTATTCTAAGACTGTGGCCCCTGGCTCCAGACTCGCCCAACATCTAGCTTGTCCAGTCCTTTTATAATTTTATGTTTCTACAAGATTCCCCCTCATCCGTCTAAACTCCAGTGAATACAAGCCTAGTCTTTTCAATCTTTCCTCATGACAGTCCCGCCATCCCAGGGATCAATCTCGTGAACCTACGCTGCACTGCCTCAATCACAAGGATGTCCTTCCTCAAATTAGGAGACCAAAACTGTACACAATACTCCAGATGGGGTCTTACCAGAGCCCTATACAACTGCAGAAGAACCTCTTTGCTCCTCTACTGAAATCCTCTTGTTATGAAGGCCAACATTCCATTAGCTTTCACTGCCTGCTGTACCTGCACGCCAACTTTCAGTGACTGATGTACAAGGACACCCAGGTCTCGCTGCACCTCCCCCTTACCTAACCCCATTGAGATAATAATCTGCCCCCTTGTTTTTGCCACCAAAGTGGATAACCTCACATTTATCTATGTACCGCATCTGCCACGCATCTGCCCACTCACTCAACCTGTCCAGGTCACCCTGCAACCTCCTAACATCCTCTTCACAGTTCACACTGCCACCCAGCTTTGAGTCATCCGCAAACTTGCTAGTGTTGCTCCTAATTCCTGATCTCCTCCAGTATTTTGTTTTGACCAATATTAATGTAGTCATATTGAGACGATTAAGTTTGTATTTTCAGGGGATAATTAACACTCAGTTAAATAGCATTCAAGCATGTTTTTGAATTTCAACTAATAATTCATACAAATATAGTCAGGTTTGTGAACCAGCAATCTTTATTTTTAAATAAATCCAGTTTAGATACCTTTTGGACACTGGTTCAAACATTGCCACATATTGGAAACACATTGAAGGGAAATGTGATGTCTGACAATTGTTCTCCAAAGCACTTGTCTGCAAACCACTATCTTAATTTTGAAACTTCCCCACATTGTTTGTTAAGCAGTGAACAAGTAACATCGAGCCTTTCCTCTCAGAAATGGGGCAATCTCAGCACTTAAGCCACTTTGTATTTCTGACTATGTCCTCCTCAAAACTATCTAAAAGCAACCATAGGACGTTCAGGACACAAAGTGCTGGAGTAATCCAGCGGGTCAGGCAGCATCTCTGGCGAACATGACGTTTCATGTTGGGACCATTCTTCAGATTCTAAATGTCACCTATCCATGTTCTCCAGAGATGCTGCCTGACCCGCTGAGTTACTCCAGCACTTTGTACCTTGTTCAGTAAATTGGCATTTGCAATTCCTTGTATCCACATAGTAAATTCAGGATCTCATTAACTGGGCCATGATCCACACAATCATCTGAGAAAACCGATGATACACCCACTGGGATTACTAGCATCATAGTTACTGGTAATTACCTGGCAGTAGACCTAATTGCTGAAGTGCAAAAATTCTGTTGCATGAATAGCTATGGGCACATTAAAGTCTCAACACATTAAAGAACCATATATGAATCAGTACTTCCATTGATCAGTATTGCAAGCTATAGCTTCAAATATAGCAGAGTTATTGAAGTTGATAGGGGAGAAATTCCTGGAACAAAGGTATGAATTTTACCGCTAGCATTTACTTGGTAATTCAAGTAAGAATAGTCTTCAGTTCTGTAACGTCGAACTAATTAACACATTGTCAGACATTCCTATTTGGCATTTTTGTCTCAAATTGTCTTTATAGCGCAGAAATATTTTCAATGATTGGGTCCTTGAAAGTTTTTTCACATAATAACATGAGACATCAAGATAAAATTCCGTATGGGATCACTTTGACAAATAATTACTGCAACGGTTCACTCTTTGCAATTATAAATGATAATTTAAAAAATGGCACAAAATTTGACAAAACTTTTCTTTAGAACTCAAGAGATAACTCACGACAGTTAAACCATGAGGAATATAATAGGAGAGGTAGATCTTCTCGGCTAAACATTCCTGGTGTAAAGTTAATAATGGATATAAGTATAGAAGTTGGGAGGTCATGTTGCAGTTGTAGAAGACGTTAGTAAGGCTGCATTTAGAGTATTGCGTTCAGTTCTGGGCACCATGTTACAGGAAAAGATGTCAAGCTGGAGGAGGAACAGAGAAGATTTACGAGGATGTTGCCAGGTCTACAGGATCCGTGCTGTAAGGAGGTTGAGCAAGCTAGGACTCTATTACTTGAAGCACATGAGGATGAGGCGTGATCTTATAGAGGTGTATAAAATCATGGGAGGAATAGCTCAGGTAATCGCACCGAGTCTCTTGCCCAGAGTAGCGGAATCGAGAAGGGAAAAAGATTTAACAGGAATCTGAGGGGTAACATTTTCACGCAAAGGGTGGTAGGTGTATGGAATGAGCTGCCAGAGGAAGTGGTTGAGGCAGGAACTATTGCAACGTTTAAGAAATAATTAGACAGGTACATGGATAGGACAGGTTCAGAGATATGGGCCAAATGCAGGCTGGTGGGACTAGTGTAGATGGGACATGTTGATGATGTGGGCGTCGGGCCAAAGGACCTGTTTCCACCTGTATGACTCTATAATATCAAAAAGGAAAGACTATTATGTTGGTATTTTACTCCTCTCTTGACTGGGCGAGGAAAGATAATCGCAGACTACCCATCACTTCACAAAGATTAGGTTTCTCAGGACACTTCTTGAAATTTATTGACCTTCACATCTCAACATCATGGTTCCCAGATATTCATCCACTACGTATATAAATGTCAGATGACATTGATTAACTTGTAATTATGCTCATAATTATGCTTCTTCTCCATAATGGTTACTAGCAGTGAACCATTGTTGCTGTCTCTTTATCTCCGGGGAGCAGGTGTCATCTTAGCAACTTGCTCTGAAAAAATTATTTTGGACAGTATTAACTTATTTCAAGAAAAACATGTAGGAATTGGGCTCTGTATTCCAATAATAAGTCAAAGAACAGTGCTGCAAGAGTGCACCACAGATAATTAGCTACCCGATGAAGTTAAAAGCCTTAATTGTCCATGATACAAGTCTTTGATCGAGATAATAATTTCTGCAGAGCACAAATGCCTTTTTGTCTACGTGTGTATTTACGTGTGCCTTTTTATTCATGTGTGTATAATGGTATATGGACACACTGATCTGTTTTTGTAGTCAATGCCTACTATGTTCTGTTGTGCTAAGCAAAGAAATAATTTCATTGTCCTGTCAGGGACACATGACAATAAACTCTTTTGACTTGATTTTGTGTCTAAAGTTTTGAAGGCAAAACTCACAATTGCTAAAGATTTGTTGTCCCTTCAGGACATATACAGTATAAAAATATTCTCTACTAAATTATTAAGTTCAAGGTAGCTGCATTTTCCCTGCATGTCACGTCAAACTGACGGATCATAGCAATAACATATTGCACAACAGAAAATATGCAGGTAAACAACACAAGAGCATTTTACAATGTTTGCCTTCAAATCTGTGGTGTTTACAGCAAGATAAAATGGTGCTAGTCCACCTCACATATGAGAGTATGGAGGCCCGATTCTAGGCAATTGCCATTGATTTTGCTTGTTCTGCTCCAGTAATTAAGGCACAATTCTGATTTCTGGGTACAACTGCTTCCTTTTTGGTTGTCATGGTAGCAAAAAGCGTGTCCATCATTCCAAGCGCTCCCAGCAGTTCCTCTTGATAATCAATCTCCCTTTCTATCAGTTCTTGCAGCTTCATGAATTGCTTGTCGATCACTGATGACTCACCAATCACAGAACTATAAATACCTAAATAGCAACGACATCGAAATTTTGAATATATTAAAATGACAGATATTAATTGACAGATTCTTGATTAGTAAGGGTGTCAGAGGTTATGGGGCAAAGGCAGGAGAATGGGGTTGTGAGAGAAAGGTAGATCAGCCATGATTGAATGGCGGAGTAGACTTGATGGGCCGAATGGCCTTATTCTGCTCCTAGAACGTATGAACTTCACTCCCATAATAAGTCTCTTAAATAATTTCTAATTTTAAAATAGTTGATTTTTTGTTGAAGTTGCAAATTGAACTTGGAAAAGGTTGTTATGTATTTTTGAACAGCTAATCTCCCTAGTTATGTATTTTTGAATAGCCAATCTCCCGTATGTCACCTGCAACTGACCTCCTTCCAGGTCTTTCATACTCCCAACTTAGGAACTGTAGATTGATGTTGCATGTTAACCAATCACATACCAGCCAGCATCTCTAACTCCACCCCACTGTAATACTTATACTAACACTTGTTTCCCAGTACGAGCAGTTGGAGCAGCCAGGATGTACTGACAACTAATCATCCTTCATGCTGTTAAGTTTCAGTGCTGATTAAAGATGTATTTGAATCACGTACCGAGTCTGGAGGTCATTTACAGGAACTAGCGATCTTGAATCCATAATAGACAAATGCACATGCAAATTACACAGGAATAAACTCTGGTGCTAAGGAACAGGGCGGGTGACAGGGACCTAACAGATTGGTTTTGGTCTCCACTATATTTTAACAAAATTAATTTCAACCCCTCCAGGAGTAGATATTGGCCAAACAGCTCGTCAAGACAGAGGTAGTGAAGCCACTGAAAGCAGAGCTCTCAGCTCCAACCCAAATATGGAAATTGGCACTGTTTTCAGTTGGTATCACCAAAGGCAGCACGTAGAAGGGGAATGTTAAAAAATTAAAGACAGACAAATGAAAACATAAAACTTACCAATAATAATCTCTGCAACATTTACTAAAACAGCTGTGAACCTTGGATCAACAACATTCCTAAAAATACAAAGACATGCCATTAAACAATGTCAATTCACCATCTAAATTTACTAGCAAACATTTTGATATCGGTAGACACAAAATGCTGGAGTAACTCAGTGGATCAGGCAGCATCTCCGGGGAAAACGGATATGTGATGTTTGAGGTCGGGACCCTTCTTCACACTTATTGTGATTTTGATGTATTCAACGTACAGATTATCTCCTTTCTTTCAGAAATGTGGGAACACTTCCAAGGAAGATTGCTTGGTTTCCATTGTGCACTGAAATCATCTGCATATTCTTTCTAGCCAGCTGAACTGCCATCCTCATTAATCGCACCATCAGATTCTTGGTCGGTGGTTTTCTGGACTAGGCCCTGTTATATATATACCTCCACAAGTGAGCTTCTGAACTTCCACTCTTCTTCTAACATCAATTCTATGGCTGTGAAAGCACGCCAACGCCTCTACTTCCTCAGAAGACAAAGGATGGTCATTACAAATGTACTGTAAAAGCATCCCATTGGGATGCATCATGTTTGGGAGCAGCTCTGCCCAAAACCACAAGAAATTGCAAAGTTCATAAGATTATAATTGATAGTAGAATTAGGCCATTCAGCCCATCAAGTCTACTCCGCCATTCAATCATGGCTGATCTATCTCTCCCTCCGAACCCCATTCTTCTGCCTTCTCCCTATAATCTCTGACACCCATACTAATCAAGAATCTATCTCTCCCTTAAATATATCCACTGACTTTGCCTCCATAGCCTTCTGCAGCATTTCACTGATTCACCACCCTCTGACTAAAGAAATTCCTCATTGCCTTCCTAAAAGAACATCCTTTAATTCTGAGGCTATGACCTCTAGTCCTAGACTCGCCCTCTAGTGGACACATCCTTTCCACATCCACTCTTTCGCTATTCTGTATTTTTCAATGAGGTCCCCCCTCATTCTTCTAAACTCCAGCGAATATAGGCCCAGTGCTGTCAAAAGTTGTGAAAGCAGCCCAGTCTATCACACAAACCGGCCTCATCCCACAGATTTCATCTACACTCCATCCTGCCCCGGGAAAGCAGCAAAAAGAATCAACGATCACTTACACCCTGATCATCCCTTTTACATTGGGCTGAAGATATAAAAACTTCAAAGCATGTACCACCAGATTCAAGGTCAGCTTCTTCCCTGCTATTATCAGATTACTGCATGGGTCTGTCATAACCTAAAGGTGTGTGGCCTGATGCCGTCTACCTCAATGTGGCCATGCACTTTTTTTATTTTTATAAATCGGCACTTTCTCTGTAGTTTATAGTGTTACAACTACAGAGAAAGTACCGATTTTAAAAATGCTACATTCTGCACTCTTTGCACTACCAGTTGTATTTGTGAATGGCTTGATTGTACTAGTGCATTTCAATCTGAAGTGTCCCAACCAATAACGTCACCCATCCTTTTTCTCCTGACATGCTGCCTGACCTGCTGAGTTACTCCAGCACTTTGTGTCCATCTTCATTATAAACCAGCATCTGCATCTTCTGAGCCATTTAAACATGTGTTCTAAAATCAAGTCTTCTGCTATATTGTGAATTTAGTCTAATTATCATTAAGAACCAACGTAAGTAATTTACCAAAAAGCAGAAGTCAGGCTGACAAATTGAGGAGATAGTTAGGTAAATTAGTGGGCAATTTGTCACCAAATTTAGTCCATTTACTGGAATCACCATAAAGTCTGTCGAATGCTTTATGAGGGAAGTTTTTTGCAGCAATACATAGAGGTATCGACCAGAGAAGGGGCAGTGCTGGACCGCCTGTTAGGAAATGAGGCAGGTCAGGTGACGGAGGTCTGCGTTGGTGAGCACTTCGGGACCAGTGATCACAATACCATTAGTTTCAATATAATTATGGAGAGAGTCAGAACTCGACCTAGGGTGGAGATTTTTGATTGGAGAAAGGCTAACTTTGAGGGAATGCGTAATGATTTAAAAGGAGTGAATTGGGACATTTTGTTTTATGGGAAGGATGTAGAAGAGAAATGGAGGACATTTAAAGGGGAAATTGTAAGAGTACAGAATCTTTATGTCCCTGTTCGGTTGAAAGGAAATAGTAAAAATCGGAAAGAGCCATGGTTTTCAAGGGAAATTGGACACTTGGTTCAAAAAAAGAGAGATATCTACAATTATTATAGGAGGCATGGAGTAAATGAGGTGCTAGATGAGTATAAAGAATGTAAAAACAATCTTAAGAAAGAAATAAGAAAAGCTAAAAGAAGATATGAGGTTGCTTTGGCAAGAAAGGTGAAAGTAAATCCAAAGGGTTTCTACAGCTATATTAATAGCAAAAGGATAACGAGGGATACAATTGGACCAATAGAGAGCCAGAATGGACAGCTATCTGCAGAGCCAAAAGAGATGGGGGAGATATTGAACAATTTCATTTCTTCGGTATTCACCAAGGAGAAGGTAAGGGAAAAAAGTAGAGTAGCTATGGTAGAGTAACAGTCAACATGGATTTGTGCCTATGAGATTCAAAGAGGAGGAAGTACTGACACTTTTGAAAAATATAAAAGTGGATAAGTCTCCAGGTCCTGACAGGATATTCCCATGGACATTGAGGGAAGTTAGCGTAGAAATAGCAGGGGCTATGACAGAAATATTTCAAATGTCATTAGAAACGGGAATAGTGCCGGAGGATTGGCGTACTGCGCATGTTGTTCCATTGTTTAAAAAGGGTTCAAAGAATAAACCTAGCAATTATAGACCTGTTATTTTGTCGTCAGTGGTGGGCAAATTAATGGAAAGGATACTTAGAGATAATATATATAAGCATCTGGATAAACAGGGTCTGATCAAGAACAGTCAACATGGATTTGTGCCTGGAAGGTCATATTTGACAAACCTTCTTGAATTTTTTGAAGAGGTTACTAGGAAAATTGATGAGGGTAAAGCAGTGGATGTTGTCTATATGGATTTCAGTAAGACCTTTGACAAGGTTCCCCACGGAAGGTTGGTTAAAAAGGTTCAATCTTTGGGTGTTAATGGCTGAGTAGCAAGATGGATTCAACAGTGGCTGAATGGGAGATGCCAGAGAGTAATGGTGGATGGCTGTTTGTCAGGTTGGAAGCCGATGACCAGTGGGATGCCTCAGGGATCTGTGTTGGGTTCACTGTTGTTTGTCATGCACATCAATGATCCAGATGATGGGGTGGAAAATTGGATAAGTAAGTATGCAGATGATACTAAGATAGGTGGTGCTGTGGATAATGAGTAGATTTTCAAAGTCTGCAGAGAGAATTGGGCCATTTGGAAGAGTGGGCTGAAAGATGGCAGATGGAGTTTAATGCTGATAAGTGTGAGGTGCTACATCTTGGCAGGACAAATCAAAATAGGACTTACATGGTAAATGGTAGGGAATTCAGGAATGCTGTGGAACAGAGGGATCTAGGAATAACTGTGCATAGTACCCTGAAGGTGGAATCGCATATAGATAGGGTGGTAAAGAAAGCTTTTGGTGTGCTGGCCTTCATAAATCAGTGCATTGAGTATAGGAGTAGGGAAGTAATGTTAAAATTGTACAAGGCATTGGTGAGACCAATTCTGGAGTATGGTGTACAATTTTGGTCGCCTAATTATAGGAAGGATGTCAACAAAATAGAGAGAATACAGAGGAGATTTACTAGAATGTTGCCTGGGTTCCAGCAACTAAGTTACAGAGAAAGGTTGAACAAGTTAGGTCTTTATTCTTTGGAGCGCAGAAGGTTAAGGGGGGGACTTGATTGAGGTCTTTAAAATGATGAAAGGGATAGACAGAGTTGACATTGATAAGCTTTTCCCATTGAGGGTAGGGAAGATTCAAACAAGAGAGCATGACATGAGAATTAAGGGACAGAAGTTTAGGGGTAACATGAGGGGGAACTTCTTTACTCAGAGAGTGGTGGCTGTGTGGAATGATCTTCCGGCAGAAGTGGTGGAGGCAGGATCGATTTTAACATTTAAAAGTAAAGTGGATAGGTATATGGACGGGAAGGGAATGGAGGGGTATGGTCTGAGTGCAGGTAGATGGGACTAGGGGAAAATAAATGGTCGGCACGGACTGGAAAAGCCGAGAAGGCCTGTTTCCGTGCTGTAATTGTTATACGGTTATATGCAATGGGCAGGTCTTACTGATCATTTTCATCCACGAGTTGTGCGGCAAGGATCAAAAGACAAATATTCTCAGCTGGCACAGTGGCAAGCCCTTGTAATCTCTAACAGAAGGCAAGGCGAGTGTTAGAGCTTTGTCATGTCAAATTTTGAAGCAATTTAATATATATTTTAAAAGTGTCTGAATACCAGACATTTAAAAAAAGTTAAAATTGGCACAAAAACGTTGAGGATTTTTAAATAAACCTTATTAAAACATTCTCTGCCTCAGAAGGCAGTGGAGGCCAATTCCCTGGATGCTTTCAAGAGAGGTTTAGATAGAGCTCTTAAAGATAGCGGAGTCTCGGGATATGGGGAGAAGGCAGGAACGGGTACTGGTTGTGGATGATCAGCCATGATCATGGCAAATGGCGGTGCCGGCTCGAAGGGGCAAATGGCCTACTCCTGCACCTATTATCTATTGAAATACAATTATATTTATTTGCCTTCATTACTCTACATTCTTCAATTGCAAAATTAACTCTGACCCTGTATCAGGTGTGACCTGATGTAGGACTGAAAGAAAATTTCCTGGCATATAGCTGGGGAATGTCAGCAACATCAAGTCTAAAGAAGGGTCTCGACCCAAAACATCACCCATTCCTTCTCTCCA
The DNA here is from genome assembly GCA_963514005.1 of Raja brachyura. The sequence goes on from OY740783.1 coordinate 17,917,123, forward strand.
GAGATGCTGCCTGTCCCGCTGAGTTACTCCAGCTTTTTGTGTCTATCTTCAGCAAGATCAAGTTCCACTGCAGAGCAGAGTGAAGTATAGGACATTATGTGTCACCAAGTTCAGGGACCAGTGGGTCTATTTAGTGGACCTCCTCACCAGTGGCAATGGCTGAATACCAGGCAGCTGGGAAAAGTTGCTGTTATTCCGCGATTAGCACTTTCAATGATTATTTACCTGTTAAGAAAGTTAAGTATAACAGCAAGCTGTTTTTCATCTCGTCCTGCAAGTGCATTTTGCAGTGTCCCTCTGCGGTTGAGTTCTTGCATAACACCAATGGTAACTTCTGGGTTCTTCACCCTGATATTTGACTGCAAAATAAAATCAGTTCAGAATAGTGGAGAATTTTTTTATCTTAAATTAAGCTCACACCATCATTTACTAAAATGAGAAACTTAGACTGGTTGTGAAGTCCTTTTGGATAGAAGTAATATTACTGTCTCCCAGTTGCCAAACTTGCACTTCCTCCAACCTCATCTACTGTATCCGGTGCTCCCGGTGTGGGCTCCTGTATGTCAGCGAGACCAAGCGTTGACTAGGCAATCGTTTTGGTGAACACCTACTCTCAGTTCGCCTTGGCCTACATGATCTCCCAGTTGCCAAAGCCATTATGACCTCCACCTTTCCCACGGTCATCAATCGCCGTCCCCGTTTTGTTCTGGCCCTGTCTATCTTTCAGCCTGGAGAAGTGTTCCGACCCGAAACGTCACCGATTCCATTTCTCCAGGGATGCTACCTAACCCACCGAGGTACTTCAGCATTTTGTGTCTATTTGTTGATTATGAATTGGTATTAAAGTTTGGCTACTCGCAATTGTCATCTTGTTGCCCAATGAAAAGAGAACCTCAATGATCAGGCAAGCCATAAAGTTGTCTTGTTGAGTTTCATTGTCTGTAACTCGTTTTCACCTCGCCTACAACTGACAATGGCCTGTCTCCTTTCTCATAGGTACTTCTTTGCATATATTTTATTCATTTGTTCTCTATCTCTCTATATCACCGTCTATATCTCATTTCCCTTTCCCCTGACCAAGTCCGAAGAAGGGACTCGGAACGTCACCTTTTCTCCAGAGATGCTGTCTGACCCGCTGTGTTACTCCAGCTTTTTGTGTTTATATATAGTACCATGATAGTCATAGAGTGATACAGTATGGAAACAGGCCCTTCAGCCCAACTTGCCCACACATGTCCCAGCTACACCAGCCGCACTTTCCTGCCTTTGGCCCATATCCCTCCAAACTTGTCCTATCTATGTACTTGTTCAACTGTTTCTTAAACAGTTGGACAGGTTAAACAGTTTAACGGTTAATGTTTGGCATAACAATTTCAAGGACAATTTTCTCTGCCTGCATTGAAAAATCATGATATATCTTTACCTGCAATACAGCATCTAGTGCACGTGACACTTCAAAACCTTTCAACAGCTTGTCATATTTCTTTAGATGTTGTCGCACTGGCCTACTGACCAAATAATCACTCTTGAATGTAGGAAAAAAAAACATGTGAATTTGTTACAGGATATTGTTCAAAATATAACAATTCAATCTTTAAAAACAAATATTTTTCAAAATATGAGATTGTATTTTCAGAATGAAATATATATATATTTTTTACATTTATAACCAAAGGAAGTATAACATTATAATAGCCTACTTAAATAGTATCCAAAAATGTTCTCCAGATTGTTGTTCAACATGGATATGGATAGTACAGTGGCGCAGCGGTAGAGCTACTGCCTTACAGCGCCAGAGGCCGGGTTCGATCCTGACTACGGGTGCTGTCTGTATCGAGTTTGTACGTTCTCCCCGTAACCTGCGTGGGGTTTCTCCAGAATCTCTGGTTTCCTCCCACACTCCAAAGCCATCCAGGTTTGTAGGTTAATTTGCTTGGTAAAATTATAAATTGTCTCTAGTGTGTGTAGGATAGTGTGAGTGAATGGGGATCGCTGGTCGGCACGGAATCGGTGGAAAGAAGGGCCTGTTTTCATGCTGTATCTCTAAACTAAACGCATCTACTAATATTCAAACTAAACATACAGATAAAGTAGATGGATAACTGGAATATTAATGTTGGTAACCAAAAGTAAGGGATAGCATAAGTATGTGGTTATAATGGCAATTAGTCAAATTAACGTCTAAATGGACACTGATTAGGAGTGTTAAATAAATGCTTCTTAAGACCATTCGATAGACGATCTCTTGAAGAGATTTTATCCAGACTGTCAGCCTTTTTAACAGGTATTACATCATATCATCTTCACCAATATATATGATTTACATTACATAATTCAGTCGTGTGGAGCACCCATCATAGATTATTAATTAAATAATGACAGCTTTGTGTTGTAAACACATTGCAAAAACCTCACCTTTTTTGGCATGTAGTCTTTTCCTTTAATGAAATATTTGTAAGATGGTCTCTTTCTCTTTTTTGCAACTTCACCGACCTCATTCTTCTTGTGATGCTGTTTCCGATGTCTGATATTTAGGACACTGTTAGTCATTCCTACAACAATGGCTTCATTTTCAGGCTAAAACAAAATTAAAAATAAATTGTGAAAAGTTGAGCCATGATTTCTGTTTATTGTAGGCATTTCAGAAAGCGGAAAATATAGCCACGCTTTGCAGGGCAAGTCAGAACTTTTCTGTAGCTGTTACTCCAGATTACCAAGCAGCAAATATGACAAAATATTCATGCTTGCATGGTAGGTTACATGCAAGAAAGTATATTGATGTTTCAGAGGGATCCATCGCTGTCTGAAAAAGCCAACAAATATGGGTAGAGTGGTAAAGGATGTTTGCTTGCCTTCTTTGATCAAGACTTCAAGGTCAGTTTATTGGCACGTACCAATTAAGGTACAGCGAAACTTGAGTTACCTTACAGCCATACTAAGTGAAAAGCAACAAGACACACAACCACATAAAATCCCGCAGTTGGGGCAGTCAAACCATCCGCAGTCGGGGCGATCAAAGCCCCCGCAGCCGACGATCGAAGCCCCTATCGGGGTGATCAAAATTCCCGCCTCGGGGCGGTTGAAACTTTCCCCCCAGCTTGCAGCTCCCGAGTCAGCCTCTTCTTACCAGAGACCACGGCTTCACGATGTTAAAGTCCATAGGCCCCGTGGTTGGAGCTTCGATCCCCTGCAAAAGGATCGCAAGCTCTGCGATGTTAAATTCCCACGGCTTGGAGCGCACGTCTCCAGGAAAGGTCACCAACTCCACGATGTTAGGACGCAGTGGGGACGAGATACGATACGGAAAAAAAATCTCCATCGAGGTAAGAGATTCAAAAAAAGTCTCCCCCCCCCCCATATAAAACAAACCAAGGAACACGAAAACAAACTTTTTAAGACATACAAAAAATACAAAAAGAGGAAAGGGCAGACAGACTGTTGGCGAGGCAGCCACTGCGCCACCCTCTATCTATGCTATCTAGACTCTATCTACACTATCTATGCCTCGTAATTTTATATACTTCTATGAGGAATTACGAGATTGACGTATTTAAAATGACATGAGGCATAGATAGCGTAGTCTTTTTTCCCCCGGGTAGAAATGTTAAAGGAGGATATTTCAAAGAGATGTGCATGGCAAGTTTAAATGAAAGTTGAAACAAGATGTGCAAGGCAAATCTTTTTTTAAGAAAGAGAGTAATCGATGCCTGGAACATGCTGCAAAGGGAAGTGGTAAAAGCTGATAATGTAGGAATTCCTAAGAGGCATTTAGACAGACATATGAATAGGCAGATGAGATTAGTTAGAACGGCATCATGGTCAGCACAGACCAGGTGGGCCGAGAAGGGTCTGTGGTTCCTGTGCTATTCTATTCTTCGTTCTATGATTAGTGCGCATAAGCTAATATAAATTGTTATATTTTATACGATTTTCAAATATACCATATATTTATTATACCATATACCATATTCAATTTCTACCAGATTCAAATGTTACACGAAAAATCTTTAAGCGATTCTGAATATGTGAAAATAGAAAAAAAGTCACAGCACAAAAAAAATCTTATACTTACTGCTAAAGCTAAGCTCAGAATGGATGCTGCATAATTAATGTTGTGCACTACTTTGTAGGTGGATGTACTGTATATTTTGACATGCCTGGAAATTCAAATATATTGTAAGTGCATATACAGAAAAAGCAACATTTCTTAGGTCTTGATATCCAAGACCATTGACAAAAACATTAGTGTAGCAACACAGATTTAAAGTGTAAATGATGATTTTAAATGCCAAAAGTTAAAATATATGGAAGATTTGTTTAATCATCAATTTTATATTGTAGAGAAGCATTGAGTCATTATGATTATATTATTTTAACACATAAAACTATCCGCAGTGCCAAATTAACGATTTCCTCAGATTTTTTTTGTTGTAACTTCTACTCCACTTTAAGAGATATTACAGGACAGGAAACAGGTCCTTTGTCTACTGAGTCCACGCCGACCAGCGATCCCCGAACACTAACACTATCCTACACATACTAGGAACAATTTACAATTATGCCAAGTCAATTAGCCTACAAACCTGTACATCTTTGGAGTGTGGGAGAAAACCGGAGATCCCGGAGAAAACCCACGCAGGCCACGGGGAGAATGTATAAACTCCATGCACGCAAGCACCCGTAGTCAGGATCGAACCCGGGTCTCTGGCGCAGTAACTCTGCCGCTGCACCACCATGCCACCCAAACTTGTTGATGGCAATGGCATTGCATATCAAAGATAGATAATTGCTTTCCCTCACCGTTTGGAGACCAATTACTAACTGCTAGAACATTTACTTATTTACCTCAGCCAAACCCGTTTCATAAAATTATGTGACATTTTTTTTTAAATGGCAATATTCCAATCCTCTATCAGCATATAAATATATATATTTTTAAAAGACCTTGTATTTTCCTGCTGCCGGAGTATAAACAATGGATAGTACGGGAAGCGGCAGTGACAAGGGACGTAAAGCGATGGTCTGACCATTCAGAGGCCATGCTACAGGATGCACTGAGTGATGTCGACCGGAATATGTCGGCCGAACGCACCATGGGAAGTACATTCCCCCCCCCCCCCTGCAGGACCTATACACCAGGAGATGCAGATCCAGAGCCAACAAGATCATGAAGGACCCCAGCAACGGACTGTTCCAGCTGCTACGGTCAGGCAAGCGCCTGCGCTGTCACGCTGCGAAAACAGAGAGGATGAGACGGAGTTTCATCAAGACTGTAAACTCTGATCTCACCAGGGAATAATTACTGTTGTGTCTTTTTTTAAATGTAAATACGGATTCTGTTCTGTTCTGCTGCTTTGCACAATCCCACAGGCATTGCCACTTTCACTGTACATCTTGTATGTGCATGTGACAAATAAAGTTGACTTGAGTACAATGGTGGTTCAATTTTAACTATATAAATCAAAATAATTTCTTACCTATCAAGGGAGCCTGAGAGCAGCCTCTGCCCCGAACTGCTTAAACACAGGCACGTGACTGTCTTGTGGTGGTTTCGTAATGAAGCCAACAACTGACCTCCTTTTAACATGTCCCAGACTTTTACAAATCGACCACCTTTATAAAGGTAAGAGCATTCAATCACAATAAACTACATAATCAAATCAGATTGTCGTTTCCATTAATTCACAAGATATGGCCTTCATTGGCAATGACCTAAAATGGCAATCAAAGGCCAACCATTTTGCTCACCTGGGGTCGCACATTGGCTAGTTCAGATTTTGGATTTCCTCCCTTGAAGGACAAACTCCTTTGAAGAATCAGATTTTACCAACAATGATCCTTGGCCGGTCACCATTTTTAATACCAGCCGTTTCATCATTCCCCATTAAATCATCACTTGAACATAAATTTCCCAACTGCCATGTTGAAATTTGTACATAATAGTTCAATGGTACTTGATTGCCACATGCACAGTAAAATTACTTATTTGTATACAATACAGTAAAATCTTACAATACATACCCAAGAACAAGAGGTTAAGAATAGATTACACTGTGACAATATACAATGGCTTGCAAAAGTTTTCATACCCCTTGAACTTTTCCACATTTTATCATGTTACAACCACAAACGTAAATGTATTTCATTGGGATTTTATGTGATAGACCAACACAAAGCGGTGCATAATTGTGAAGTGGAAGGAAAATGATACATGGTTTCCAAATTTTATTACAAATAAAAAACTGAAAAGTGTGGCATGCAAAAGTATTCTGCCCCTCTGAGTCAATACAACCACCTTTCGCTGCAATTACAGCAGCAAGTCTTTTGTGGTATGTCTCTACCAGCTTTGCACATCTAGAGACTAAAAATTTTGCCCATTCTTCTTTGCAAAATAGCTCAAGCTCAGTCAGATTGGATGGAGAGCGTCTGTGAACAGCAATTTTCAAGCCTTGCCAGAGATTCTCAATTGGATTTAGGTCTGGACTTTGACTGGGCCATTCTAACACATGAATATGCCTTTATCTAAACCATTCCATTGTAGTTCTGGCTGTAATTTTAAGGTCGTTGTCCTGCTGGAAGGTGAACCTCCGCCCCAGTCTCAAGTCTTTTGCAGACTCTAAAAGGTTTTCTTCCAAGATTGCCCTCTATTTGGCTCCATCCATCTTCCCATCAACTCTGACCAGCTTCCCTGTCCCTGCTGAAGAAAAGCATGCCCACAGCATGATGCTGCCACCACCACGATTCACAGTGTGGATGGTGTGTTCAGGGTGATGTGCAGTGTTAGTTTTCCGCCACACATAGCGTTTTGCATTTAGGCCAAAAACTTCAATTTTGGTCTCATCGGACCAGAGCACCTTCCTCCACATGTTTGCTGTGTCCCCAACATGGCTTGCGGCAAACTGCAAACGGGACTTCTTTAGCTTTGTTTCAACAATGGCTTTCTTCTTGCCACTCTTCCATAAAGGCCCGATTTTTTTTGTTGTGCCATACTCTTTCCATTTTCGGATGATGGATTGAACAGTGCTCCATGAGATGTTCAAAGCTTGGGATTTTTTTTTATAATCTAACCCTGCTTTAAACTTCTCCACAACTTTATCCCTGACCTGTCTGGTGTGTTCCTTGGGCTTCATGATGCTGTTTGTTCACTAATGTTCTCTAACAAACCTCTGAGGCCTTCACAGAACAGCTGTATTTATACTGAGATTAGATTACACACAAGTGAACTCTATTTACTAATTAGGTGACTTCCGAAGGCAATTGGTTGCACTGGATATTATTTAGGGGTATCAGAGTAAAGGGGGCTGAATACATTTGCACGCCACACTTTTGAAAACCATGTATCATTTTCCTTCCACTTCACAATTATGTGCCACTTTGTGTTGGTCTATCACATAAAATCCACTTACATTTGTGGTTGTAACGTGACAAAATGTGGAAAGGTTCAAGGGGTATGAAAACTTTTGCAAGCCACTGTACAAGAGTTACCACGTTTTCAGTGCCATTTTGTATGCTTCAAGTTTGTGATAATGTCATGGCCTCTGGATACTTTGTGGAGATTACATTTCACCTTGTGGCAAATCTGGGAAATAAGATGATCCATTGCTAATACACGGCCATGAGAGGGAAGGCATGAACAACAGCCAATACAAAGCAAAGGGCCGCTTCAATGGATAGAAAATTGGGTGCTTTGAAGGAAGCAGAGGGTGATAGTGGAAGGTTGTTTTTTGGATTGGAGGCCTGTGACTAGTGGTGTACCTCATGGTTCGCTGCTTTAATTCTTTAATTCAATCTTTAATTGTCATTGTGCAGTGTACAATACAGAGACAACGAAATGCAGTTGGTATCTCCGAAGGGCGAACTTACGAATGAACAAGTAATTGCGCAGTAGTATGAGTATCGCGCAGTAGTATGAGTTCATATACATCTATACATATACAGTGTTCGGGGAGGGGGGTGGGGGAGGGGTGGAGACAAGCAGTCATTGAGGTGCAGCGTTGAGATGTGTGACCGCCGCAAGGAAGAAGCTGTTCTTGGGCGATCTTCACCACTCTCTGCAGAGCCTTCCGGTCGGCGACAGAGCAGTTACCATACCATACTGTGATGTAGTTGGTAAGGATGCTCTCGACGGTGCAGCGGTAGAAGTTCACCAGAATCTGGGGAGACAGGAGGACCTTCTTAAGTCTCCTCAGGAAGTAGAGACGCTGGTGAGCCTTCTTGATCAGCGAGGATGTGTTGTGGGTCCAGGAGAGGTCATTGGAGATGTTGACCCCCAGGAACCTAAAGCTGGAGACATGTTCCACCTGCGTCCCATTGATATGGATGGGGGTGTGCGTGCAACCTCTCGATCTCCTAAGTCCACAATGAGTTCCTTGGTCTTCTTGGAGTTGAGGGCCAGGTTATTGTCGGCACACCATGCTGTTAGGAGCTGAACCTCCTCCCTGTAGGCCGACTCAACGTTGTCGCTGATGAAGCCAATCACCGTCGTGTCATCTGCATACTTGATGATGGTGTTGGTACCATGTACAGGTATGCAGTCGTAGGTGAAGAGGGAGTAGAGGAGGGGGCTCAGCATGCAGCCCTAGGGTACACCAGTGTTCAGGGTGAGGGTACAGCAGGAATGGTTATCCAACCATGGTTAGAAAGTCCAGTAACCAATTGCAGAGGGATGGGTTGATGCCCAGGTCATCGAGTTTGGCGATCAATTTAGAGGGGATAATGGTGTTGAATGCTGAGCTGTAATCGATGAACAGCATTCTCACGCAAGTGCTTCTGTTGTCGAGGTGGGAGGGGGCGGAGTGGAGTGCCGTTGAGATGGCATCCTTCGTGCTCCTGTTCTTATGGTATGCAAACTGGTAAGGGTCCAGAGTGGGAAGTAGGCAGCATTTGAGGTGTGCCATGACCAGCCTTTCAAAGCACTTGGCGATGATAGGGGTGAGTGCAACTGGGCGGAAGTCGTTAAGACTCGCCACAGTGGAGTGTTTTGGCACTGGCACGATGGAGGTAGTTTTAAGGCACGTGGGGACAACTGCCTGGGCAAGTGACAGGTTGAAGATGTCAGCCCAGACGTCTGTCAGCTGTGCTGCACAGGTCCTGAAGACGCGCCCGGGGATGCCGTCAGGGGCGGCAGCCTTGCGTACATTGATCATACTCAGTGCCATGTGCATGTCGTAGGGGTTGAGTGTGAGGGGCTGGTGGTCATCGGGGAGCCCAGTCTTGATGGCCAACTCTTGGTTGTCCCTTTCAAAGCGGCCATAAAAGTGATTGAGTTCCTCGAGGAAGGATGCGTCACTGGAAGTAGGGGTGGAGTTGGTGGTTCTGTAGTCAGTGATGGCCTGGATGCCATGCCACATGCGTCGGGGGTTGGAGTTGCTGTCGAAGTGCTCCTCGATCCGCAGCTTGTATCTATGTTTGGCGTTCTTGATGCTCCTCTTCAGATTGGCCCTCGATGAACTATAGGCCTGACCTGAAAGCCGAGTCCCGTGCTTTCAGCAGTAGCCTGACCTCGCTGTTCATCCATGGCTTCTGATTCGGGTATGTGGTGATTTGTTGTACAAGGCATCGGTGCTGGGCTCATTGTTGTGTGTCGTCCATATCAATGATTTGGATGAGAATGTAGAATACATAAGTAAATTTGCAGATGACACTAATGTTGGTGGTATTGCAGATAGCGAAGATGGTTGTCAAAATTGCAGCAGGATCTTGATTGATTGGGCATGTGACATAAGGAATGGTTAGTGGAGTTTAATACAGATAAGAGTGAGGTGTTGTATTTTGGGAAGTCTAACCAGGTGAATGGCAGGGCTCTGTGGGAGTATAGTAAGGTAGATGGATCGAGGAGTGCAGGTACAAAGTTCCTTGAAAGAGGCGTCACAGGCAGATAGGATGGTCAAGAATGAAGGCCAGCACACTGGCCTTCATTAGTCTTGGGCGGTCATGTTACAGTTGTACAAGGCATCGGTGAGGCCAGAATTATGTTCAGTTTTGGTCACCCTATTATAGAAAAGATTTATAAGGATGTTTATAAGGAAGTTTCCAGGAGAGGAGGGTCTGAGCAGGCTAGGACTTTATTCCTTGAAGCACAGGAGGATAAGGAGTGATCTAATAGAGGTGTAAACAATCATGAGAGGAATAGGAGTAGAGGAATCATAACCCAGGGGACATAGGTTCAAGGTGAGGGCGAGAAAGTTTCAATAGCAATATGAGGAGCAAATATTTTTACACAAAGAATGGTACGCATATGGAACGGGCTGCCAGAGGAAGTGGTTGAAGCAGGCACTATCACAATGTTTAAAAAACATTTGGACAGGTACATGGATAGGATAGGTTTAGAAGAATATGAACCAAATGCAGTTAGATGGGACTAGTGTAGATGGGGCATGTTGGTCGGTGTGGGCAAGTTGGGCTGAAGGGCCCGTTTCCACGCTGTAGGACTCTATGATTCTAATTGGTTCAATTGATTCTTTCATTTTGACAACACAGCTAATTACAAACTCCAATAATCTAGAACACAATTTCCAAACAATCAAAGTATATTTACCTGCTGATACAAGAAGTCCACCTGATGGAAAAAGCAACACACTCTCTACTGGTTGCCCGTGTTCCATAGTCATCACGCTTTGATCCATTCGGGCATCAAATACCTTCACTGTGTGATCATATGAACCTGTAAAAAAGAAAAATAACAAACGTTTGATTCGGCATAAGGAAAATCTAGTACCAAGAAGGTACAAGGTATCACAATCACAATAATACTTTATTAGCCAAGTATGTTTTGCAACATACGAGGAATTTCATTTGTCAAGTCAGTCAGGTATTGAATTGTGCTTGCCAAACCATGTGATTTTATATTGTATTTCCATTTTAATTAAATCAACCATCAGAAGACAACTGAAATCATAAATATCTAACTGCATTTCATTTACAAACAGTCAGGCACTGAAAGAGGGTCTGGATTATCTGCATAGCCAAAGGGTATAACATGTTAACCATTTCAGAACCAATATTTGGCTGTGGTATCCAATTAGTTATCAATACATACCTGTTACAAAGACATCTGAATTCAAATTGCTGGTGCAACCACATCGTACATAATCGGTGTGTTCTGTAAAGGTGCAGAGTTTTGTTGCAGTTGGAATGTCCCAAAGCCGGACTGTGTAATCATCTGACCCAGACATCAAGCGGTATTTGTCAGATGTGAATGCAGTGACTTGAACCGCTCTGGTGAAAAGAAAATCTAGACTCAATTCATCTTTTATGCCTTCTGATTATTTAAAAAACATATATTCTACATTTTAAGTGTAACACGCTAGGTAAGTAGGTTATTATTTCCACATGTATCGAGGTACTGTAAAAGCTTTATTTTACATGCTATCCAAAAAGATCAAACATGCCCTATATACATATCATCTTCAGCTCACATTTCTTCAATATTTATTAATAAATAGTTTTACTTTATCAAAGGGATATAAAAGACTTATTTTAACCTGTTTTAAATTTATGTTGGAAATGGGAACTCAAAATAATAGAAGGAAAACAAAAGGATAACATGGAGGCTTATATTAAAATACATAGCTAATTACAATCATTTTTTGGGCAATATCAATATCATAAAATTAAGGAGATGGGAATCAGGCAAGAAAATTACCAGGAATAGAATCAGCCATGTTCTCACTGAATGGACAATAAGGTTTTCTTTCTTATGCTGTAAGTTGTGGAGTAATATATAATTTTCAGCCCACTTTATTGAGATTTTCCTAACAAGGGGCCAGCACAGATACATTAGGCCAAATCATCTTCTTTGGCTTTCCTTTCTCTGATTAAGCTGTAGCTAAAGTGAAACTTGAGAATCATTGCCCAGTCGGGAAAAGTTCGGCAAGTGGGCTCCGCGAGTTGAAGCAAAAAGACCCAAAGACTTGATTGAAAACCAGCCTGGGGCTCGGCTGGATCGGGTGCTGCTCCATGAGGACAAGAACTTCGATCGGACACAGCCTGCAGCCGCACGTGGAGGAGGAGTAGTGGTGGAGGACACCGACGGCCACTTGGCCAGGTCGACCGTGCAATATCGACAGGACAACGAACCTTCATGGGCAGGTTCAGAACTCCACAACTATAACAACTGGGACTTGAATATAGCACCAAATCTAGCGACTAGTGTTCTGTATATTTTAAAGAAGAAACAAAGTTGGAATGAGAGAGGTCAATAGACAATAGGTGCAGGAGTAGGCCATTCGGCCCTTCGAGCCAGCACCGTCATTCAATATGATAATGGCTGATCAACCACGACTCAGTACCCCGTTCCTGCCTTCTCCCCATATCCCCTGACTCTGCTATCTTTAAGAGCCCTATCTAGCTCTCTCTTGAAAGTATCCAGAGAACCGACCTCTACCACCCTCTGAGGCAGAGAATTCCACAGACTCACAACTCTCTGTGTGAAAAAGTGTTTCCTCATCTCCGTTCTAAATGGCTTACCCCTTATTCTTAAACTGTGGCCCCTGGTTCTGGACTCCCCCAACATCGGGAACACGTTTCCTGCCTCTAGCGTGTCCAAACCCTTAATAATCTTATGTTTCAATAAAATCCCCTCTCATCCTTCTAAATTACAAGCCCAGCCGCTCCATTCTCTCAGCATTTGACAGTCCCGCCATCCTGGGAATTAACCTTGTGAACCTACGCTGCACTCCCTCAATAACAAGAATGTCCTTCCACAAATTTGGAGACCAAAACTTCACCAAGACAGGTTAGAAACAAACCTCCATTGCGCTTAAAAGAGCACTCTGTCCGATAGACAAAATATCGCGCTTCAACATTCCTCCAAAATGGGACTATTTTCAAAAGAATGCCTTAAGAAATTGTTCGGAAGAATGATTATCCTCAAATAATTATCGCACAATATCCACAATGATTACCACACAAGTTATTCGCTCTGGAGGTTCGGATGTTAGGAAACAACTTACTTTGTATGTCCATTGTACTGTCGAAGTGCTGCACGCCCTTCAACGTCAAAAAGGCGAATAACACCATCCTCACAGCCTGCAACAAGCAGCTTTCCATCATCTCTGTACGTGCCACAGTATGCTGTGTCATTAAATCGGGAGAATGTTTTTATGGGCTCTTGAGAATATCGACCATATACGTGGATCTAGACAAACATATGCACAGTTGCATTAAATTAACAATCCATCATGATATAACTAAATACATTAACAGCTAAAGAACTGGTTGCTGAGTACATGAATATAGACATTATGTTACAGCTGTACAGTGGCTTGCAAAAGTTTTCATACCCCTTGAACTTTTCCACATTTTGTCAGGTTACAACCACAAACATAAATGTTTTTTATTGGGATTTTATGTGATAGACCAACACAAAGTGGCGCATAATTGTGAAGTGGAAGGAAAATGATACATGGTTTTCAAATTTTTTTACAAATAAAAAACTGAAAAGTGTGGCGTGCAAAAGTATTCAGCCCCCTTTACTCTGATACCCCTAAATAAAATCCAGTGCAACCAATTGCCTTCAAAAGTCACCTAATTAGTAAATAGAGTTCACTTGTGTGTAATCTAATCTTAGTATAAATACAGCTGTTCTGTGAAGGCCTCAGAGGTTTGTTAGAGAACATTAGTGAACAAACAGCATCATGAAGCCCAAGGAACACACCAGGCAAGTCAGGGATAAACTTATGGAGAAGTTTAAAGCAGGGTTAGGTTATAAAAAAATGTCCCAAGCTTTGAACATCTCACGGAGCACTGTTCAATCCATCATCTGAAAATGGAAAGAGTATGGCACAACTGCAAACCTACCAAGACATGGCTGTCCACCTAAACTGACAAGCCGGGCAAGGAGAGCATTGATCAGAGAAGCAGCCAAGAGGCCCATGGTAACTCTGGAGGAGCTGCAGAGATCCACAGCTCAGGTAGGAGAATCTGTCCACAGGACAACTATTAATTGTGCACTCCACAAATTGGGCCTTTATGGAAGAGTGGCAAGAAGAAAGCCACTGTTGAAACAAAGCCATAAGAAGTCCCGTTTGCAGTTTGCCGCAAGCCATGTGGGGGACACAGCAAACATGTGGAGGAAGGTGCTCTGGTTTGATGAGACCAAAATTGAAGTTTTTGGCCTAAATGCAAAATGCTATATGTGGCGGAAAACTAACACTGCACATCACCCTGAACACACCATCCTCACTGTGAAACATGGTGGTGGCAGCATCATGCTGTGGGGATGCTTTTCTTCAGCAGGGACAGGGAAGCTGGTCAGAGTTGATGGGAAGATGGATGGAGCTAAATGCAGGGCAATCTTGGAAGAAAACCTGTTAGAGTCTGCAAAAGACTTGAGACTGGGGTGGAGGTTCACCTTCCAGCAGGATGACGACCCTAAACATACAGCCAGAGCTACAATGGAACGGTTTAGATCAAAGCATATTCATGTGTTAGAATGGCCCTGTCAAAGTCCAGACCTAAATCCAATTGAGAATCTCTGGCAAGACTTGAAAATTGCTGTTCACATTGGATTGCTCTCCATCCAATCTGACTGAGCTTGAGCTATTTTGCAACGAAGAATGGGCAAAAATTTCAGTCTCTAGATGTGCAAAGCTGGTAGACATACCCCAAAAGACTTGCAGCTGTAATTGCAGCGAAAGGTGGTTCTACAAAGTATTGACTCAGAGGGGCAGAATACTTTTGCATGCCACACTTTTCAGTTTTTTATTTGTAATAAAATTTGGAAACCATGTATCATTTTCCTTCCACTTCACAATTATGCACCACTTTGTGTTGGTCTACCACATAAAATCCCAATAAAATACATTTACGTTTGTGGTTGTAACGTGACAAAATGTGGAAAAGTTCAAGGGGTATGAAAAATGTTGCAAGCCATTGTACAAGGCTCTGGTAAGACCACATTAGGAGTACTGTGTGCATTTGGTTGCACAGCAGGATGTCAACAGAGAAGGATGTCATTAAACTAGAAAGGTTGCAACAAATATTTACACGTATAAATCAAGATCGGGAGGGCTTGAGTTACAAGCAGAGGTACATTTTCCCCGGAGTGTAGAAGGCTGTAGGGAGACATTATAGAGGTTTATAAAAATCATGAGGGGTATAGATACAGCCGCAGTCACATAGAACCTAAAACCAGAGAGCATGGATGTATGATGAAATGGGGTATGATTTAAAAGGGAACCAAGGGGCACATTTTGCACATGAAGGCACATATATGGAACAAGCTGCATGAGGAAGTGGAAGAGGAGGGTATAATTTTAATATTTAATGGCTAAATCGAAAATAAATGTTTGGAGAGATCAGAGCCAGGGAAAGGAATGTGGGACTATCTCAGTTAGACAACTTGGTTGGCATGGACGAATTGGGTCAAATGGCCTGTTTCCATGCCATTTAGCTCTATCACTCGACAGGCAAGGTGGAGATTGATGTGTATTTAAAAGATTAAGAAGTTGAGGGTTATAGAGAACAGGCACCGAAGAGGAATTGAGGATAGCATAGATCAGCCATGGTCATATTGAACAGTGGGGCAGGCCTGAAGGACCAGAAGCCTATTCCTACTGTTTATTCTTCGTGGGTTAGAACAGAAGAGCAAGTAAGTTTATACAATGCTTCTGGACCAATGAGAACAAACCTATGTGGGTATAGTTTTGATCTCCTCATTTAAGGAATAGTTTGCTAAGGAGATGGAGCACTGTGCCATTATGAGATTGATTCCTGAGAAGGGGGCACTGACTTCTGAGGAAACATTGATTCTTTCCCCTGATAAGGGCAGTTAGAACTAGGTGTCATAATACAGGATAAAAGATTGCTTGTTCATGTCAGAAATAAAGAGGTTTCTTTTCTCAGTCATGCCAACATTGAATGACACACTAAAGGGCCATGCAGCTTTATATTTCCTTTCCTCCTATGTTAAGCTTACATATCCTGAACACACTTAGTAAGCTTACTAGACTTACCCTTGTAGAGGCAGTTACTGCATAGTTGTAGGGAGCAACTGAAGAGATATCTATGTGTGTCACAGCGCCAAACTCTTTGATCTGAACTGGAGGCTGAAACAAGCAAAAGCAAAGATAAGCAACTGCAAGTGGTTTAATTAAATGCAGTTTCACAAATGATGTGGCTAGAAAAGGGCTACGAGGCATAAAATATGGAACCCCTTAAAGTCAAGCAATATGGACTGTGATAGAGATATAATGAAGTGCTTATCCTGCATGTTACCCAGTCAAATCATACTGTACACGAGTACAATAGATCCTCTTCCGAAGCACCACATTCTGACACCATCTTGCAACTTCCAAGCATTGGATAATCCAATCTTCCAGTCGCCATTTTTGTAATACCAATGTCTAGTTCTTATATCTAAATATTTATGAAAAGCTACTTACAAAGTGGGTTTAATGGAACTCAACTAACTACATTCTGCAATAGGCAGCCCAAAGCTTAGAAATATGTAAAATTGGCTAATCTTTAATATAGACAATAGACAATAGGTGCAGGAGTAGGCTATTCGGCCCTTCGAGCCAGCACCACCATTCAATGTGATATAGGGTGTTGCAGGATGACACAGCGGTAGAGTTGCTGTCTTACGGCGCCAGAAACCCAGGTTTGATCCTGACTGCGGGTGCTGTCTGTACGTTCTCCCTGTAACCACGCGTGCTCTGGTTTCCTCCCACATTCCAAAGACATACATGTTTGTAAGTTAATTGGCTTTGGTAAAATTTGTAAATCATCCCTAATGTATTGGATAGTGATAGCGCATGGGGATCTTTGGTCGACGTGAACTCAGCGGGTCGAGGGGCCCCTTTCCGCACTGTTTCTCTAAATAAAAATAAATAATATCTCTCGGCGCCATAGCTAAACTAAACTATAAAAGTCCTCCGTTATATACACTATAATGATATTTTAAAACAGGTCGTGGCTTAAAGATGCTTTCAGTTACAAAATAGTGAAAATGTTAATAGTCACATTAAAAAAAAAGATAATATGTTCATTTGTAATAAGTCTGCTCTTTGTGCGGCACCAAGGTTCATTTATCATGATCCTACCCTATATTTTTTCCAATATAGCGTGTCTTGTGTGACTGTGTTTCCAAGTTTCGGGTAGCTCTGGATCACGGTTGGCTTGTAATAACTCATCTTTTTCCAATTGTTATTCTAACTCCGCCCTTCCTCGTGCACCCTACAGGATCAAAAGCAGTAGAATTACTATAATTTTTAATCCAGAAAAAAAAACAAAGCACAGAAATGTAGCTCTCCTAACCAACTTTATCAAGTACACCTATACAGAATAAACAATCTTGCTGACAGATCTTCCTGCCCACAGACAACTCATTTATGATAGCTTAATGTAGGTATGTTACAAAACTTACCTTCAGCAGCGCTGCAGTTCTCTCACTGGCCGTGTGCGCGACTTTGGCGCCTTTGGGGGAGGGGGGGCGCAGGTTTAAAATGCGGTTTTCCAATGCCTTCCGGAGTTATATTTTCTCGGAGTGCGAGCTTTTGCTAAAGATTCGTTCCGACTGCCAGTAAGTGAACATTTATTTTTTAAATCGCCCGATTATTTCAGCGCTGGAGTAAAATTAAAATTAGCTTCTAATGCCGTGAATGCCAACAACGGGGACGGATTTTACGTAGGGGACAGGTAAAGGAAAGCTGTTTATTTTTTCATATAAACGTGCTTGTTTAGATGACCTTAATCCAAATTACATGTTGCGAAACGGTGATTTATTCCCCATACAAACCAGCAGTATTTTTCCTGCCGATATGGGGGTTAAATTCACTGCAACCGCAACGTTCCAATCCATCGCGTTCCATAAAATCCCACTCGCAAGTTGATTTAAATGGCCATTAATTTACGGGCATTAAACATTAAATTCCTTCAATTTGGCCTATAAATTAATGACAATGAGATTTAAAAATCATGTTATATTGTGAATTCTTGTGTGAATGTTATTTGGGCACTTAGGCTTTTTAAAAAATGTTAATATTTTCTTAAGAAATGGATAGATGTTTAGATCTAGTAATTGAATTTTGTAATTAGCTACAATTGGGTAACTAACTAATTATATGCTTTAATTTCAGGTCATCCAAGTAAGATTGTTTCATATTTGTCTCAGAATGCTTCAATCTATAATAACTGAAAATTTCTTTCAGTTCTCTTAATTTTTAAGAAAGTTATGGGCTTTTGACTGTCCTCGATCACAACTTTTGTGTTAAGTCAATGGAAAAGCAATAGGGAACAAGATGCTAATTTCCGAGTATGAAAATGGCCCTAACTTTTTTAATACTGAAGATATGAAAGTGAATTAAGTGTCAAATTAAACTTCTTTTTATGCTTTATCTGATGGGATAAATTGCAGACTTGATTTTTAAAATCTCAAAATTTTGTAACATTGCTACTTAATTTAGGCAAGCCGTGAGATAGGTTGATGTGCCAAATTGATCAAGAGAAATGCTTTTTGTAAATTCTTGATACATTTTGTGACCGTCACATCTCCTCAAAATAGGACTTAAAAGCACAAATAGGCTTCCATTCCCTGTAATAAATATTCAAACTCTGTTCAAATACCTATGGTTCAAATCAATCCCACATCCGAGCACTGGACCTATAATGTTCTGTGAACTCTTTACCCGAGAAGCGCGCAGCAATCCCTTTATCCAGACGATACCTTTACCAACAGACAGTGGGCGATCCCTTTACCTGGGGACAGCGAATGATGCCTTTACCCAAGGACAGCGAGTGACTCCTTTACCTGAGGACAGAGGTTGATGAAGCTCCGGACAGTGTGAAATCCCTTTACCCACAGAAAGCGTTAGATCCTTTTACCCGAGGACAGCGGGTGATCCCTGTACCTACAGAGTTTAATTCCTTTACCCACAGAGGTTAAACCCTTTCCCCACAGAGGTTGATCCCTTTACCCGAGGACAGTGGGTGGTCTCTTTCTGGACACAGAATGCTGGAGTAACTCAGTGGGTCAGGCGGCATCTCTGGATAGAAGGAATGGGTGGCGTTTCATGTTGAGACCCTTCTTCTGATCCCTTGAGCCAGAAGGCGGTCTTTACCTGGGATAGTCACAAAATGCTGGAGTTACATAGCAGGTCCAGCATTTTATGACAATCCCAGGTGTAAACCAGCATCTGCAGTTCCTTCCTACACATCCCTTTACCTGGCGATAGTGAGTGATCCCTTCACCCGAGGACGGCAGGTGATCATTTTACACACAGGCAGAGGTTAATCCCTGTACCAGAGGACAGCGGGTGATCTCTTTACCCACAGAATCTGATTTCTTTACCTACTGACATAATTGGATTAATTTGCCCACGGACAGCGGGACTCGCTTTACCCACAGCCAGATGTGGACACGGCTCAGGACAGAGTTTGATCCCTTTGCCCACAAACAGCGGGCGATCCCTTTACCCGAGGAGAGAGGTCAACGAGGCTCTGGACAGCGGGCGATCCCTTTACCAACAGAGTTTGATCCCTTTACTCACAAGCAGAATTTGACTCATTTGCCCATGGACAGCGGGTGAGCCGTTTACCTGAGGAGAGAGGTGGACGTGGCTCCGGACAGAGTTTGACCCTTTACTCATGGACAGAGTTTGATCCTTTACCCACTACAGGGTTTGATCCTTTACTCATAGACAGAGTTTGACCCTTTACTCATGGACAGAGTTTGATCCTTTACCCACTACAGTGTTTGATGTTTTACTCACAGACAGGGTTTCATCCTTTAGGGTTTGATGCTTTACCTATAGACAGAGTTTAATGCTTTACCCACAGACAGGGTCTGATCCTTTACTCACATTACAGGGTTTGATCCGATGCTCACAGAGTTTGCTGCTTTGCCCACAGACAGGGTTTGCTGCTTTACTCACAGACAGGGTCTGATCCTTTGCCCAGACAGGGTTTGATCCTTTACCCACAGAGTTTGCTGCTTTACCCAGACAGGGTTTGCTGCTTTACTCACAGACAGGGTCTGATCCTTTACCCACAGACAGGGTCTGATCCTTTACCCACAGACATAGTCTGATCCTTTACCCACAGACAGATGTTGCTGCTTTACCCACAGACAGGATTTGCTGCTTTACCCACTGACGGCGGGCGGGCGGTCGGGCAGCTGCGGGTGAATCTCCGGCTCCGGCTCCGGCCTCGACTCCCCTCACGCGCCGCGCGAACCGAACGACTTCCGACCCAACGGCCGCCCACCAGCCGGGCGGGCGGCCCCACTTCCGCCTGCGATCAACTTTATTGACACGACCAACACACACACACACGCACTTGTTGTTTACCGAGTCTCCCTCGTATGTGCGTCGGAGCAGCAGCAGCAACGGTCTGGTTGAAGTTCACCATTTAACCGGGCCCGGCGGGGAGCTCCATTGACCCAGGGAGCCGCGGGTTGCCTCGACAATGCAGCTGAGAGACAGCCTCGGGTTGTAGTCGCCTCCTTCCCTCCTCCCTCCAGCCCAGCTGAGAGGCGGCGCCGGCGGCCGGGCTGTGGCGGGTCTCTTGAAGACGCGGAGACACCTTGAACCAACCTCATCGCCGGCGGTTGTGTCTGGCTCTGACTCCGGCTCCTGCTCCGGTGCTGACGGCCGGGGAAAGGCGGGGAGCCGCACAGCCGATCCTCGCAGGCCGGCCGACCGACCGGCCCCCGGAGGTAACATAGAACATAGAAAATAGGTGCAGGAGTAGGCCATTCGGCCCTTCGAGCCTGCACCGCCATTCAATGTGATCATGGCTGATCATCCAACTCAGTATCCCGTACCTGCCTTCTCTCCATACCCCCTGATCCCTTTAGCCACAAGTGCCACATCTAATGCCCTCTTAAATATAGCCAATGAACTGGCCTCAACTACCTTCTGTGGCAGAGAATTCCAGAGACTCACCACTCTCTGTGTAAAGAATGTTTTCCTCATTTCGGTCCTAAAGGAATTCCCCCTTATCCTTAGACTGTGACCCCTTGTTCTGGACTCCCCCAACATCGGGAACAATCTTCCAGCATCTAGCTTGTCCAACCCCTTAAGAATTTTGTAGGTTTCTATAAGATCCCCCCTCAATCTTCTAAATTCCATCGAGTACAAACCGAGTCTATCCAATCTTTCCTCATATGAAAGTCCTGACATCCCAGGAATCAGTCTGGTGAATCTTCTCTGTACCCCCTCTATGGCAAGGATGTCTTTCCTCAGATTTGGAGACCAAAACTGTACGCAATACTCCAGGTGTGGCCTCACCAAAACCCTGTATAACTGCAGTAGAACCTCCCTGCTCCTATACTCAAATCCTTTCGCTATGAATGCTAACATACCATTTGCTTTCTTCACTGCCTGCTGCACCTGCATGCCTACTTTCAATGACTGGTGTACCATGACACCCAGGTCTCGTTGCATCTCCCCCTTACCTAATCTGCCACCATTCAGATAATAATGGTAAGCGGTTGGCGCCGCCGACCAAAACAACACAAAGTGCGGCTCGGACAACATCAGGGCGCACTGGGGTGTAGAAGGGTCTCGACCCAATACATCGCCTATCCCTTCTCTCCAGGGGTGCTGTCTGTCTCGCTGAATTACTCCAGCTTTTTGAGCACCTACAGTACGCACTGAGCCAGCCAATAGACAATAGTTGCAGGAGTAGGCCATTCGGCCCTTCGAGCCAGCACAGCCATTCAATGTGATCATGGTTTGATCATCCCCAATCAGTATCCCGTTCCTGCCTTCTCCCCAAATCCCCTGATTCCGCTATCTTTAAGAGCCCTATCTAGTTCTCTCTTGAAAGCATCCGGAGAACCTGCCTCCACCGCCCTCTGAGGCAGAGAATTCCACAGACTCACCACTCTGTGAGAAAAAGTGTTTCCTCGTCTCCGTTCAAAATGGCTTACCCCTTATTCTTAAACTGTGGCCCCTGGTTCTGAACTCCCCAACATCACGAACATGTTTCCTGCCTCTAGTGTGTCCAAACCCTTAAAAATCTTGTACGTTTCAATAAGATCCCCTCTCACCCTTCTAAACTCCAGAGTGTACAAGCCCAGCCGCTCCATTCTCTCAGAATATGACAGTCTCGCCATCCCAGGAATTAACCTTGTAAACCTACGCTGCACTCCCTCAATAGCAAGAATGTCCTTCCTCAAATTAGGGGATCAAAACTGCACATAATACTCCAGGTGTGGTCTCACTAGGGCTCTGTACAACTGCAGAAGGACCTCTTTGCTCCTATACTCAACGACTCTTGTTATAAAGGCAAACATGCCATTCGCTTTCTTCACTGCCTGCTGTACCTGCATGCTTACTTTCATAGACTGATGAACAAGGACCCCTAGATCCCATTGTATTTACTCGTTTCCCAACTTGATGCCATTTATATAGTAATCTGCCTTCCTGTTTTTTATACCAAAGTGGATAACCTCACATTTATCCATATTAAACTTTATCTGCCATGCATCTGCCCACTCCCCCAACCTGTCCAAGTCACCCTGCATTCTCATAGAATCCTCCTCACTGTTCACACTGCCACCCAGCTCTGTGTCATCTGCAAATTTGTAATTGTTACTTTGAATCCCTTCATCCAAATCATTGAGGTATATTGTAAATAGCTGCGGTCCCAGCACCGAGCTTTGTGGTACCCCACTAGTCACTGCCTGCTATTCTGAAAGAGACCCGTTAATTCCTACTCATTGTTTCCTGTCTGCCAACCAATTTTCTATCCATGTCAGCATTCTGCCCACAGTACCATGTACCCTAATTTTTCCCACTAATATCCTATGTGGGACCTTATTAAATGCCTTCTGAACGTCCAGGTACACTACATCCACTGGCTCTCCCTTGTCCATCTTCCTAGTTAAATCTTCAAAGAATTCCAGAAGATTAGTCAAGCATGATTTCCCCTTCGTAAATCCATGCTGACTTGGACCGATCCTGTTACTGCTGTCCAAATGTGTGGCTATTTTATCTTTTATAATTGACTCCAGCATCTTCCCCACCACCGATATCAGGCTAACGGGTCTATAATTCCCTGTTTTCTATCTCCCGCCTTTCTTAAATAGTGGGATAACATTAGCTACCCTCCAATGCACAGGAACTGATCCAGTGTCTATAGAACATTGGAAAATTATCACCAATACATCCACGATTTCTCGAGCCACTTCCTTAGGTACCCAGGGATGCAGACCATCAGGCCCTGGGGATTTATCAGCCTTCAGTCCCATCAGTCTACCCAACACCATTTCCTGCCTAATATGGATTTCCTTCAGTTCCTCCGTCACCCCAGATCCTCTGGCCACTACTATATCAGGAAGATTGTTTGTGTCCTGACCATGTTGACACAAGAGACCTCAGATGCTGCTATCTGGAGCAAAGCATGGTGTTTTCACTGTCAGGCTGAAGGAGGGTCTCCATCAGAAATGTTACCTATCCAATCTGAAGAAGGATTCCGACCCGAAACATTAAGTATTGCGTTTCCCCAGAGATTCTGTCTGACCCGCTGAGCTATTCCAGCACTCTGTGTCCTTTTGTGTATTAACCACCATCTGTAGTTCTCTGTTTCTACCTTCTGTGTTTTCACGATGCTCCACAGACCAATTTTCTCGAGAGATGCTGCCTGACCCACTGAGTTACTCCAGCACGTTGTCTTTATCTTTAGTGTTGGAGGAACTCAGCGTCTCAGGTAGCATCAGTGCTCGTTGCGGGTCTGGTCACTTCTTCAGACAGGAGGGATGGTCAGCTTGTGTTCTAAATCCACCGTCACCACAATATTAGCCGTCGCTTCTTTAACTCTACTACAGTGACTTTACCAATCGGGTTAGGGGTACCTTCAGTGGATGAAGAGCGATGGAAGTCATGCCCCCTGCCACCGTTTGTCATTAATCATTAGACACAAGGAAATTGCACATGGGATCTTGAGGGGAAAACACAAAGTGTCAAGAGTGTTTTATTGTCATGTGTCTCAAAGTACCAATGAAATTACAACAGATATGTAAACATGGAAAGGGGATGTTTCTGGACAAGATCCTGCTACAAACTCCGAAACTTTGTCTGTCTTGTTCACTCCACAGATGCTGCCTGACCTGCTGAGTTCCTCCAGCACTTTGTGTTTTGCTCCAGAACCCAGCATCTGCAGTCTGATGTGTTGAAGAAGGAACTGCAGATGCTGGAGAATCGAGGGTACACAAAAAGCTGGAGAAACTCAGCGGGTGCAGCAGCATCTAAGGAGCGAAGGAGATAGGCGACGTTTCGGGTCGAGACCCATCTTCAGACTGAACTTCTTCACCCTTCTGCAGTCTAATGATTACTGACAGGCGTTGGCAAGGGGGTAGCGACTAATTGACTTCCATTGCTCTTTATCCGCTGGAGGCACAGCAAACCGGAACAGAAGAGCCTCTGGAGTAGTGTTAATGAAGCGACAATTGATATTATAGCCGCCCAGCTATGGATTTAGAAAGCAAGTAGAGCATGCCTCCGTCTGAATAAGGGTCTTGACCCATAATATCGTCCGTCCATTTCCCTCCACAGATGTCTGACCAGCTGAGATGCTCCAGCACTTTTTTATTTTGCTCAAGATTCCAGCATCTCATGTCAGATTCCTTGTGTCTCCCAAATGTCACTGTTGCGCTCAATCTCAATTATAGAGTATTTACGAGAAAAGAGAATGCTCTTAAACATTTTTAAAACCAATATGTTTTAAAGATGATTTATTGTGAATGGGCCGGAACCCTAGTGGAGTGGGAAATGTCAATATCTTGCTTGGGTAGTAAGATGTTCAATAATTAATACATACTGTTGAATTCCACTTGTAATTCCTCACATGCTACATGCAATAATACAATTGATGTCTCAGGAGATTGTATAGTAAAGCTACAACATTCTGCATGTCCAGGGCTTTGGTAGTGCAGGACTATCCAATTTTAATACCTAATATATTTTTATTCGCTTTTCAAATTATTTAATCACAGTATTATAATACATTTTCAACAGCAGACCTTTTTGTCTAATTCAGCTTTTTTTTATACGTGTCAATTTTAATGTAATTTTTCATAGTTCCCAATCTAAATCATATTATAATCAATTTGGCCTGCATAATATAATACATAGATTGATGCGTAGACAATGGGTACACAAGGAGGCCATTCGGCCCTACGAGCGAGCACCGCCATTGAATATGATCATGGCTGATCATCCACAATCAATACCCCGTTCCTGCCTTCTCCCCATACCCCTTGATTCTGCTAGCCCTAAGAGCTGAATTGAACTCTTTTGAATGCATCTAGTGAATCGGCCTCCGCTGCCTTCTGTGTCAGAGCATTCCACAAATTCACAACTCTCTGTGTGAAAATGTTTTTCCTCATCTCGGTTCTAATTGGCTTACCACTTATTCTTAAACTGTGGCCCCTGGTTCTGGACTCCCCCAACGTCAGGAACATGTTTCCTGCATCTAGCGTGTCCAATCCCTTAATAATTTTCAATGTTTTTATAAGATCACCTCTCATCCTTCTAAGGTCCAATGAATGCAAGCCCAAATGCTCCATTCTTTCATCATATTCCAGTCCTGCCATCCCGGGAATTAACCTTGTGAACCTACGCTGCACCCCCTCAATAGCAAGAATGTCCCTCAAATTAGGAGACCAAAACTGCACACAATACTCCATGTGTGGTCTCGCCAGGGCTCTGTACAACTGCAGAAGGACATCTTTGCTCCTATACTCAACTCTTGTTAAGAAGGCCAACATGCCATGAGCTTTGTTCACTGCCTGTTGTACCTGTATGCTTACTTTCAGTGACTGATGTACTGATCCCCTTTTCCTAACCTGACAAATTTAGATAATAATCTGCCTTCCTGTTCCTGCCTCCAAAATGGAAAACCTCACATTTATCCACATTGTACTGCATCTGCCAACTCACCCAACCTGTCCAAGTCACTCTGCATCCTCATCATTCACACTGCCACCCAGCTTTGTGTCATCTGCAAATTTGCTAATGTTACTTTTAATTCTTTCATCTAAATCATTAATGCATATTGTACATAGCTGTGGTCCCTTCAGTGAGCTTTGCGGCACCCCACTAGTCACTGCCTGCCATTCTGAAAGGGACGCGTTAATCCCTACTCTTTGTTTCCTGTCTGCCAACCAATTTTCTATTCATGTCAATACTCTACCCCCAATACAATGTTAACTAATTTTGCTCACTAATCTCCCTGTGGGATCTTATCAAAGGCTTTCTGAAAGTTCAGGTACACTACATCCTTGTGCATTTTACTTGTTACATCCTCAAAATATTCCAGAAGGTTTATAAAGCATGATGGCCCCTTCATAAATCCATGCTGACTTGGACCGATCCTGTTACTGCTATCCAAATGTGCCACTATTTCATCTTTGATAATCTACTCCAGCATCTTCCCCACCACCGATGTCAGGCTAACTGGTCTATAATTCCCTGTTTTCTCCCTCCTTTCTTGAAAAGTAGGATAATATTGGCTACCCTCCAATCCACAGGAACTGATCTAGAATCAAAAGAACATTGGAAAATGATCACCAACGCGTCCACGATTGCTAGAGCCACTTCCTTAAGTACCCTGGGATGCAGACCATCAGGCCCTGGGGATTTATCAGCATTCAGTCCCATCAGTCTACCCAACACCATTTCCTGACTAATGTGAATTTCCTTCAGTTCCTCTGTCACCTTCGGACCTCTGTACCCCAGTACATCTGGGAGATTGTTTGTGTCTTCCTTAGTGAAGACAGAAACAAAGTACCTTTTCAACTCTTCTGTCATTTCCATGTTCCCCATAATAAATTCAGCTGTTTTTGTCTTCAAGGGACCCACATTTGTCTTAACTAATTTTTTCCTCTTCACATACCTAAAGAAGCATTTACTATCCTCCTTTTATATTCTTGGCTAGCTTACCTTCATACTTCATCGTTACTCCCCGTATTGCCATTTTAGTTACCTTCCATTGATCTTTAAAATTTGCCCAATCCTCTGACTTCCTGCTCATCTTTGCTATGTTATACTCCTTTTCTTTGGTGTTTCCTAGTTCATCAATCATGGTATTTCCTAGTTCATCAATCATGTTGTATTTAATTTTCATTTTTGAAACGCCCGTTACAACTGAAGTAGCTGTATTTGTTGTGTGCCAATTGACCTGGTGTAATTTAATGTTGTACCAACAGATGGAGTAGCAGATTTTACTAACCAAATTCAAAAGAAATGGCTGCAATCGAGAACCCAATCACAGAAGCTGAACCACCTGAAGGTGGAAACGAGAATAATTCTTCTTTTGCCGAAATTCCATATATCAAGGTGGAGCCGCATGCTGAAACTTTTACAGACGTGGGTCCTTCCCACAATGTTGCTATGGGCATGAAATTTGTTTTGCCCAATAGATTTGATATGAATGTTTGCTCTCGATTTGTGAAGTCTCTGAATGAGGAAGAAAGTAAAAACATTCAGGATCAGGTGAATTCTGATCTGGAAGTGGCCTCTGTGTTATTTAAAGGTAGGTAACAAGCAAATATTTTAGATTGTTTCTAAAATAGTACCCTCGGCTAAAAAAAGAAATGCTAGTTAATGTGTTGGTTCTGGACATGACCAGGGATGAAGTGATTATAATAATGGCTCTTTTAACAGAATTGGTTGAAGCAATGAGACAAATTTTCAACAAAAGGAGAATGTGGTTGATTATAGAACCATAAATCTAGAAAGGCAATCCCAGTCGGTTCAATAGCTTGGGAATACATTTGTTAAATAAAAAAATAAGATGCAAATGAGTGAGCAAACCATATCTTTTACTAGTACCAATTCCAGAGCAGCCTCCCATGTGGAACCTTGTCAAGTACCTTATTGAAACCCATATATACAACATCTCCCACAATGTCCTTGGATATATCTGATCTGCCCCAGGAGATTTATCTACCTTCATACGTCTTAGGAAATTCAACACCTCGTCGACTGTAATATGGACTGACCACAAGATATCTCGATTAACTGTCCCATGTTCATCAGTATTCATGTCTTTCTTCACAGTAAAAACAGAGGAAAAATACTCTTTGAGGATCTTGCTACATTCAACTTTAGCAAGTTCCTGCCTTAACACCATCAAAGTTGGCTTTGCCCCAATTCAGAATTTTAACTCTGTAGCTATTTTAAAACTAATAGAACAGTGGTCACTGATCCCAAAAGGCTCACCCACAGACATATCAATCACTTGCCCTTTCCAATTTCCTAGGAATAGATCAAGATTTGCCACCCCCCCCCCCCCCCCTCCCTTGTATGGCCATCTGCATATTGCCTGCGGAAACTTTCCTGAATAAATTTGACAAATTCCACCCTGAATAAGCCTTTAGCACTCTGACAGTCCCAGTCTATATTGGGAAAGTTAAAATCCCCTACTATGACCACCTTATTAGTCCTGTAACTGCCTGCAGTCCCCTGGCATATTTGTTCTTCTAATTCCATAGTCTATCTGGGGAACATAGTACACTCTCAACAGGTTGACTATCGCTGTTTTATTCCTCAGCTCCACCCATATAGTCTCACTTGATAAACCATGAGTGATGTCACCTTAGACTACTGTCGTGACATTCTCCTTAATAAAGCAACACCCCTTCCTCTTTTCCCCTGCCTCTGTCACTCCTGTGGCACGTTTACCCTGGACATTTGGCAGCCAGTCCTGTCCATCTCTTAGCCAATTTTCTGTAATGGCTACAATGTTCCTTTTGCACCTACACATCCATGCCCTGAGATCATCCGCATTACCTGTCATGCCTCTTGCATTAAAATAAAATTGGATGGCAAAGTGGCGCAGGAGTAGAATTGCTACCCTACAATGCCAGAGACCAGAGTTCAATCCTGGCTACTGGCGCTGTCTATACGGAGTTTGTACCTTTTCCCCGTGACGGCGTGGGTTTTCTCTGGGTCTCCGGTTTCTTCCCATATTCCAAAGGTTTGTAAGTAAATTTGCTTCTGTAAATTGTCCCTAGTGTGTAGAATAGAACTAATGCATTGGTGATCACTGATTGGCGTGGACTCGGTTGGCCCAAGGGCCTGTTTTCAAACCGTATCTCAAACTAAATTCAATCCAACAGGTTTGCTAGCCTTTCTTTGTTTTCATTGATGTTATTGTTTAAATTAATTTACAATGGTTATATATTTTAGTTTAAGTAGTTTTACCAGTTTTTTATATCACTTAAATATATTTTATGTCTCCTTAAATGTGTTTGATTATCGGAGACTGAGTCTCATGATCCGCTGCCTGAGAACCAAGGCACTTGTGGATTGCTGTGCTCAGCAGGTCAGCACTGCAGCACTGTTAATTGTGAGTTGTTCAGCAGCAAAAAGCTGGTGAAGGTCTGTTCCAGATGAAAATAAATCTGCAAAATTTTATTATACAAACATTTTTTCCAAGAAGGTCCATTAATCAGAATGATACGTAAACTGAAAAGAATTTGGCCGTGCTGCATCTGTACGTCAACTTGAGGAATATTCCCAATGCATGAGGTTTAAAGTGACATCTATTTATTTAATTTATGAGGAGCGAAGGAATGTTATTATTTTGCGATCTGATCACTGAATAAAGGAAGGGACGGCAAGCAGAGCACCAATTTTATGCATAAAGTGGATGTGGAGAGGATATTTCTACTAGTGGAAGAGTCTAGGTCATAGCCTCAGAATTAAAGGACGTGCTTTTAGGAAGGGAATGAGAACATTTTTATTTAGTCAGACGGTGGTGAATCTGTGGAATTTTGCCACAGAAGGCTGATGGATATTCTTAAGGCAGAGATAGATAGATTCTTGATTAGTACACGTGTCAGAGGTTATGGGGAGAAGGCAGGAGAATGACGTTAAGAGGGAGAGATAGATCAGCCATGATTGAATGGCCTAATTCTACCCCTATCACTTATGAACTAAAGTGTTCAGAATGTGTATAAGAGAGACTGCTTTGATTATCCTTATTATTATCCTTTGTCCCTTCACAAACAGTTTCTGTCCTTCAGCTCTTGACTGAGTAAAAAGTTGCAATTGGGAATTGTGAACAACAGCATACATTTTCGTGCGCGAATAACCAATTTCAGGTTTTTAAAAAATATTTGTGTTTTTGCAGCTGAGTGCAACATCCAAACTTCTCCTGGAATTCAAGTGAGGCATGTCGTCACGCCCTCAGTAAATAAGCATTTCTCACCCATTAAACAATCAACAACCTTGACTAACAAACATCGTGGAAATGAAATATCTGCAGCACCCTTACTCTTGCACTGTAAGTCTGATGTACATTTAGTATATTTGCACTGAAATTACCTTGGAATTGATGTGTACTCCATACATAATTATTAATAGTCGACTTTTGCATCGGTGCATGAAATTATTTAGCTGAAGTAGATTATTGTCTTTTAAGAGAATTCATTAAATTATTTTATGGTGTATTGTTATCCCTTTTTAATAAATGGGTCATTTATTTTCCATTTTTCTTGTGTGATTTAATTCTTAGCCAAGGAAATGGTTTTCCAGACATGTCAGCGATATTGGTCCCATTTTGAATCATTGAATATTTGGCAGGTGTGCATGGGGTAGCATGAAGAGACAGGCTCCATGGTAAAATAAAGGAATTTAATATGAAATGAAAGAGAGAGCAGATTCCGCTGTTGATGATGAAAGAAATTTTGCATTTGTGGAAACTTACTTTTGAGAATAATCTGTGTAAACAAAAAATGTTTTTGGTTCTCTGTGACCTTAATTTTAAATTATTTTTATAGCTTTGTCTGTACATCAGCTGGCAGCACAAGGGGAGTTACTGTATTTGGCGAGCCGTATGGAGCAAGGTGAGTTTTTTTTTGCAACTTGTGCTGTTTATTTTTGTGTACGATTTGTCTCGCTGGTGATTCATACACTGGCCTCAAAGATTTATTTGGCACTGAGGTAAAGAGGGATTTGCGTTTTTTTAGCTCTGTATCCATTGAATTCTTTCTCTCTGCCTCTGCCCTGCCCCTTGAGAGTTGTGGATACTTGAGTCATTGATAAGCTGATGGAACAGTGGGGCTGAGTTATAAAATCAGCCGCTATCTTGTTAAATGGCAGAGCAGGCTCAAGGATTAGAGTGGCCTACTTTTCCTATTTCTTATAAGTCTGTAAACTGGGGTGAATGCTTCTGTTTTATGTAATTTCTAGACAATCTCCTTAACATGCAAGATGAGCAAGGCTTTACTCCACTCATGTGGGCTGCAGCACATGGACAAATTGCAGTGGTGGAGTTTCTGCTACAGAATGTAAGGAACTTATCTCTATTCTTTATGTATCTTGCTTTAAAGGTTTAGACTATCTTCACAACTAAGAAACACCTTAACGTGTCTAAACTGGAATGGTGTGCACCTTGGAATAGACATTTTTCTCATGAGTTTTATCCTCTTGTTCACCCAGTTTGTGGAGATACCAATTTTGAGAGATGCCGCTGAAAAGCCAAGATAATTTGGGGCGGTACATTCTCTAATTAGTCCTTTTTTCCATAGTGAGCTTATGGTAGCGAGACCAAGTACTTAAGTCGGTGAATATATTTTTAAAATGTTATGATGACAGACAAGTTATGCAAGATGCATCTAGTGGCATGATCTTCCAAAAACCATCAATCTGAAAATGTTCTTCTACTGGCAACCATGGATGAACTGTGAAATTAACTCCCCAGTGATGAATAGGGTTGGGGTGTTCAAGAAGGGCAATCCTAACCCATGCAAAATACACCTTTTATATGGCCTCCGCAAAGGCATCAGGGATGCCAAGAGACAATTCCAGACCAAGCTAGCATCCCAAAATGACCACATAGGCACCTGACGATTGTGGCAACCAACTTAGGACATGACCTTGGACATGCCACCCCTCTGTCACTGGATCCTTGACTTCTGTCCCATAAACCACATTAGTAAGAATAGGAAACAAACATACTTTAGTTTAGAGATACAGGGGGAAACCGAAGATCTCGGAGAAAACCCACGGGAAGAACGTAAAACACCGTACAGGCAGCACCAATGGTCGGGATCGAACCCGGGTCTCCGGCGCTGTAAGGCAGCAACTCTACTGCTGTGCCACCATTCTGTGAAATACTACCTGATATTCTCAACACAAGCACCCCAATCGGCTGTGTTCTCGCCCTTTTAGTATACTCCTCTTACACTCATAACTGTGTGATTACATTCTGCTCTTACTCCATATAACCATATAACAGTTACAGCACGGAAACAGGCCATCTCGGCCCTTTAAGTCCGTGCCGAACAACTTTTTTCCCTTAGTCCCACCTGCCTGCACTCATACCATAACCCTCCATACCCTTCTCATCCATATGCCTATCCAATTTATTTTTAAATGATACCAACGAACCTGCCGCCACCACTTCCACTGGAAGCTCATTCCACACCGCTACCACTCTCTGAGTAAAGAAGTTCCCCCTCATGTTACCCCTAAACCTCTGTCCCTTAATTCTAAAGTCATGTCCTCTTGTTTGAATCTTCCCTATTCTCAAAGGGAAAAGCTTGTCCACATTAACTCTGTCTATCCCTCTCATCATTTTAAAGACCTCTATGAAGTCCCCCCTTAACCTTCTGCGCTCCAGAGAATAAAGACCTAACTTATTCAACCTCTCGCTGTAACTTAGCTGTTGAAACCCAGGCAACATTCTAGTAAATCTCCTCTGTACCCTCTCTATTTTGTTGACATCCTTCCTATAATTGGGCGACCAAAATTGTACACCATACTCCAGATTTGGTCTCACCAACGCCTTGTACAATTTTAACATTACATCCCAGCTTCTATACTCAATGCTCTGATTTATAAAGGCTAGCATACCAAAAGCTTTCTTTACCACCCTATCTATATGAGATTCTACCTTCAAGGAACTATGCACGGTTATTCCAAGATCCCTCTGTTCAACTGTATTCTTCAATTCCCTACCGTTTACCATGTACGTCCTATTTTGATTTGTCCTGCCAAGGTGTAGCACCTCACATTTATCTGCATTAAACTCCATCTGCCATCTTTCAGCCCATTTTTCCAACTGGCCTAAATCACTCTGTAGACTTTGGAAATCCTCTTCATTATCCACAACACCCCCTATCTTGGTATCATCTGCATACTTACTAATCCAATTTACCACCCCTTCATCCAGATCATTGATGTACATGACAAACAACAAAGGACCCAACACAGATCCCTGAGGCACCCCACTAGTCACCTGCCTCCAACCCGACAAACAGCCATCCACCATTACCCTCTGGCTTCTCCCATTCAGCCACTGTTGAATCCATCTTGCTATTCCTGCATTTATACCCAACAGTTGAACCTTCTTAACCAACCTTCCATGAGGAACCTTGTCAAAGGCCTTACTGAAGTCCATATAGACAACATCCACTGCTTTACCCTCGTCAATTTCCCTAGTAACCTCTTCAAAAAATTCAAGAAGATTAGTCAAACATGAACTTCCAGGCATAAATCCATGTTGACTGTTCCTAATTAGACCCTCTTTATCCAGATACTTATATATGTTATCTCTAAGTAGCTTTTCCATTAATTTGCCCACCACTGAAGTCAAACTAACCGGTCTATAATTGCTAGGTTTACTTTTAGAACCCTTTTTAAACAATGGAACAACATGCGCAGTACGCCAATCCTCGGGGACTATTCCAGTTTCTAATGACATTTGAAATATTTCTGTCATAGCCCCGGCTATTTCTACACTAACTTCCCTCAATGTCCTAGGGAATATCCTGTCAGGACCTGGAGACTTATCCACTTTTATATTTTTCAAAAGTGCCAGTACTTCTTTTACTTTGAAACTCATAGTATCCATAGCTACTCTACTAGTTTCCCTTACCTCACATAATTCAATATCCTTCTCCTTGGTGAATACCAAAGAAAAGAAATTGTTCAATATCTCCCCCATCTCTTTTGGCTCTGCAGATAGCTGTCCACTCGGTCTCTCCAAAGGACCAATTTTATCCCTTGTTATCCTTTTGCTATTAACATAGCTGTAGAAACCCTTTGGATTTACTTTCACCTTACTTGCCAAAGCAACCTCATATCTTCTTTTAGCTTTTCTAATTTCTTTCTTTAGATTCTTTTTACATTCCTTATACTCCTCAAGCACCTCATTTACTTCATGCTGCCTATAAGTTTTTATTTATAAGTTTCCATTTATAAGTTTGCTGATACACCACCACAATGTGCTAGAACTCAAACAATAACTCCCCCTCATAAGACATAATCTTCCATGACGTTGAAACACATACATCCTAAAATTATGATCCATAAATATTTGATCTACAAACTATTTAGGTTGAAGATAATATTGTTTCTTACTGATTTATTTTCTCATTATAAAAGTAAATAATTGTTATTTTTATCACAAAACATTTATAAATGCAGACTTTTGCTTCTCTTTGGAAATTAAATTGAAGCATATTTCTTTTTGAAAGGGAGGTGATCCGCATCTTTTAGCAAATGGGAGAGAGAGTGCACTATCACTGGCCAGCAGTAAAGGCTACTCAAATATTGTTAACATGCTGCTTGATTATGGATGTGATGTGAATGAATATGACTGGGTAAGTAACTTTAATGATTTATTCGTCAATATTTTTCTTCTTTGTATAGAAATCAAATGATATTTTAAACAAGATTTGATTGAGTGAATCAAAAATGGAAAACCATCAGCCACAAGCAATTTGCGGTTGGATTTATCATCATTTGTTTTTCT
The DNA here is from genome assembly GCA_963514005.1 of Raja brachyura. Next base: position 17,951,836 of record OY740783.1, read on the forward strand.
CCATTTTCTCATTCAAACCATATGTTCTAATGACATAATGGAGAAACTTAGATGTAGCAACTGAGCCAAAAACCTGAGGTCAGTGCAATAACGTCAATAGGAGTAGTCATGAACGCTGTCTATTACAGAAGTTTTTTTCATTTTAGATGTGCATGATGATTATATTTTCCCACATTGGCAAGTTTACTACCTCCTTAAGCGTTTGTGGATTCAATGCATGGGAATCTGTGGTTGACAACATCTGTCAGCGCTTGTCATCATTACTCTGTAAAACTGAGAGCAATTTTTGTTATCCTCAGATGTAGAAGTTGCTGCCAGAATTAACTTGCTCCACCACAAGGTGTGCTGTTGCAGTCTTTTTATAGGCCTTGAACATGTTTAAGATTTGTTGAAGGAGATGAAACAAAAGTTTTATTCATAAACGGATTAGTATCTGGCCTTTGAGAAATTGATTTTCTAACTGTAGAGTTGCAATTCCTGAGAATATTGAGAAAGATCTACCATTTGAAATACTTTCTTAAAAAATGTTTGATATTTCCACCTCTGCGTTAATCTGCTATCATCTCTCGGACCATCTGCTTTCTCTTTAAAAAAGTTAATTGTTGGTACTATTTATTCTCTGGTTTGTTCTATGAGAATTTTGAAATCTGATTAATTGATTAGACAGCTTCATGACCAGAGTAATGGAGAGCAGAAATGGGCCCTTTTGCTCGCCATCAAAGATTCGGCCTGATCCCAGTAACAGGATCATTATCCATTAATGATACTATTACTGCTACCCCACACCCGCGTCACCAACATTTCCAGCCACTTGCCAACACACGAGGAGCAAATTAACATTGGCCAATTAACTTACCGACCCACATGTCTTTGGAATGTAAGAGATAACGAGAGCACCTTCGGAAACCCGTGTGGTCCACATGGACATCATACAAACCCCACGTAGGCAACAGTGGAGGTCAGGTTTGAATGAAGGTCCCTGGAGCTGTGAGGCAGCGGCTCTGCTAGCTGTGCCATTGTGCCACCCACTAAATTGTTGCTAAACTCCAGATTCCCCTCTCAAAGAAGCCAGATTGCAACGCATGTCAAGAAAGGGCAAATCCATTTGACATCTTCCTTTAAATCAGCGACAAGATGACTAGGAACATTCTGAAGCAATATCATTTGTTTGGCTAATAATGTACAAAAAAAACAGTGCTGGAGGAACTCAACGGGTGAGACTGTATATGTGCAAGGAACGGACAGAACTTTGCGGGTCAAAGCCCTTCTTCAGGCTAACCTGAAACATCGTCTGCCCATTCCCTCCATGGATGCTGCCTGACCCCCGAGTTGCTCCAGCACTTTATTTTATGCTCTGCAGTCTCTAGTGTCTCCTGGTTAATAATCTGTTGCAGTTTGTGGGAATTTGCTGTGCTGATATTGGTGGCTGCATTCCACGCAGCAAAGTAGTGACTACACTTAAAATATTGAATTAACTCAACAAATATTTATATTTATCTATGTTTTCTTATTAAGTGCGTGGCTTACCAAGCTACTTTGAGAGCAGTTAAAAGATGGTCATATTATAAATGGGAACCAGGTAGGAATGACCAGAGGTTACCTTGCCTGGAAAACCATTGAAACTACTGGATTTTTGTTGTAATCTTACAGCTTCAAGGTCACATTAATCTAAACAATCGTGCTCTTGTATTTGATTTGTGAGAAATTATACATGGATTAGTCTGATATTCTTTTTTTCCTTAAATTTAAACACAATAAGTGCAATGATTTTTAAAAAAAAGTCCTAATATTTTTCCGATTGCAGAATGGAGGCGCTCCTTTGCTTTATGCAGTGCACGGAAATCATGTGAGATGTGTGGAGATGCTATTGGGTAAGTCTGACCAAAAACAAATTACTTATAAATTCTACACTACTAAATCATTTTACCTGAGATTTCAGTGCACCAATATGATGCACAGGCGCCGCCTTTTAAACTAAAGAAAGCTGCATGATTTTTTTTCAAATATTAAGGTCATAATATGTTGTTGGAGATTCAGGCAGCATTGTCCAGCTTACCTTAAAAACTAAAGGAGCAGGTATAGGTTCTTGTCTCAGTTTAAACTTTGGTCTATAATGTGCCATGTAAATACAAATTGTTTAACTATTTGAGTTAGTGACCTCTGGGTCTGGTGGTGGCATAGGGGTTGACGTTACACAAGAAACTCATGTGCTTGTCTGGTAACTAATAGAGAAGAGAGAGCAAACCTCGCTGTGGAAGCTGTGGAATTTTAAATCGTTAATGATTTGTAAATCACAAAATAATAAATCTGTAATAATGACCACAAATCATTGGCTTCTTGCAAAAACATCTGGTTCACTGATGTCATTACTCTATATGACTTAAATGTGGCTCCAGACCCAACTATGTGGCTGACAAAAAATGATAGAGTTTTTAAAGAAGTCACCATGGATTAATGAGGGCAAGCAGTGGATTTGGTAAAAAAATAAATAATAATTTAACGTTTTTTAATTAAATGTGGTCTGTATGGACTAGCATGGGCTTCGACGAGGTCCCACAAGGTATGCTTGCCTGTAAGGTTCGATTGCATGGAATCCAAGGTGAGCTTGCCTATTTGATTCAAAATTGGCTTGGTGCAAGGAGTCAAAGAGTATTTACGGAGGGTTATTTTTCCTGATTGGAGGCTGTGATGTGCAGAAGGGGTTGTTGTTGAGTCCACTATTTATTATGTGTTATATACTTTAACAATTTGGATAACAATCCAGTTAACATTGTTAGCAAATGTACAATTTAGTGATCTTGTACACAGGAAGAATATCTAAAGTTTACAACAAGCACTAGATCAGTTGGGAAGGTGGGTAATGGATGGCAAATTAAATTTAACGGTGCCAGGTGTGAAGTGTTGCACTCTGGTATGTTAAACCAGGGCAGAACTTGCACATTATATAGACAATTGACAATAGGAGTAGGCCATTCGGCCCTTCGAGCCAGCACTGCCATTCAATATGATCATGGCTGATCATCCACAATCAGTACCCCATTCCTGCCTTCTCCCCATATCCCCTGACTCTGCTATTTTTAAGAGCCCTATTTAGCTCTCTCTTGAAAGCATCTAGAGAACCCGCCTCCACTGCCCTCTGAGGCAGAGAATTCCACAGACTCACCGCTCTCTGCGAGAAAAAGTGTTTCCTCGTCTCCATTCTAAATGGCTTACTCCTTATTCTTAAACTGTGGCCCCTGGTTCTGGACTCCCCCAACATCGGGAACATGTTTCCTGCCTCTAGCGTGTCCAAGCCCTTAACAATCTTATATGATAGAACCCTGGACCGTGTTTCAGAACAGATCTGAGAGTACAGGCACTTCCCGACGCGCAACGGCTGCGTTTGTGAACCCTTGCATAACTCAGATTTTATGCAAGTCTGAATCTCCATTTGCTGCCTGAAATAACTCACTGAAGATATTATTTGTCTCAGCGGCTTCTGCGGCAAGCCACCTTTTGGGTAAGCACTTCCGTCATTGTTGGCTTGTTTCCGATGTAAAATTTTTCTAAAGTAGTCTCGACCTGAAACATGCCTAACCACGTTCTCCAGAGATGCTGCCTGACCTGCTGAGTTTCTCCAGCACTTTGTGTCCTAACTCAGAGGTAGTTCATGTCATGCATGAGCTGCCAAAGGAAGTTCTAGAAGTGCAAACAAGTACAGCTTTTAAAAGACATTTGGATAGATGGAAAACTAGGAAGGAATTGGAGGGCTATGGGCGAAATGAGGGAAAACTAGCCCAGTATGCCAATTTGGACTGCATGGGCAAGTTGGGCTGACGGGCCTATTTCCATGTCATGTAGAGACTCATGAGAGAGAGATTTATTACACAGCATTCCCTGTTTATATTGAGCACCAACTCATTAACATATACATGAATATGTATGAATACATTGCACTGCTCTCCTTTTTTTAAAGTATTAAATCTAAGTACTCAGTTACAAATTTGTTGTTGTGATACTTGATTTAAAACAGTATTTATGAAATCTTAAATGATAAACATAATATTTATTTTACATATCTACACATTTTCATTTTACTTATACAATGAGTTACTTAACTTACAAACCTAATCTGACTACTGGTTTACGGATCCTGCCTGTTCGTCTAACAGTAACAGGTTTAGGTGTTAACTGTTGGCCTGTTTGGCGCTGTTTTAGTACCCTGACTTTGACCAGAGGAATGCGTTTAAGAAGGAGTTGCAGATGCTGGAAAATCGAAGGTAGACAAAAGTGCTGGAGAAACTCAGCGGGTGCAGCAGCATCTATGGAGCGAAGGAGATAGGCAACGCCGAAACGTTGCCTATTTCCTACGCTCCATAGATGCTGCTGCACCCGCTGAGTTTCTCCAGCACTTTTGTCTATCTTTAACCAGAGGAATCTGTTTCTTTGTCTGTACTAACTGAACTTTGTGTTTCAATCAGAGTGGTCTCTTCCAACTCGCTTTCAGATAAAAACTCAGGGATCAGGACTTCATGCTCAGTTTTTGGTTAATCTTTGGCTGGAATCATTCGATCAACATGAACACCTTTGATCCTATCTCCAACTTCAACTAAGTATCTTTTTGTTCCACACACATCCACCATTTTCCCCAACATCCCATTTGTCACAACTGGACTTGTTGGGAGGACTGAGAGCACGAACCTGCTCATCTGGCTTGAAGTACCTCTCCTTTTTGTGGAAGTCAAAATGGCTTTTTGACAACTCTTGAGGCCGAATTGTGTTGAACTAGACTTGGGCGTATTCTTAGCCTTCTCTTCATCAACAGTTCTGCAGGTGAGTAACCCGTTGTGTGGTTCTGTACTTTAGCATGAAACTAGTCAAACGATGTTTCATGCTGAGCTTTGAACTACCCTGCAAAACCTGTTTCTTGAGAGCATCTTTCACAACAGACCTTTCCGCCGCCCCGTTGGAGGCGGGATGGTATGAGGGAACAAGTGTGTGTGTTTTACACCATTCTGCTGCATGAACTCTTTGAACTGTTCTGAACGAAACTGAGGCCCGTTATCAGAAACAAGTTCTTCCGGTAAACCATGGCATGCAAAAATTGATCTCAACTCATCTATGGTACACTCAGTAGTAGTGCTTGACCCCATATGCTTAACCTCAATCCATTTTAGAATGACTATCCACTAGTACCATAAAGTAATCATTACCCTTTTCACAAAAATCTACATGAACTCTCTGAAACGGTCTACTTCACCATGACCAGGGTCGCAGTGGTGTTTTTGATGGTTTACTACGGCAATTTTGGCGGACGCTACATTTGCTCACCAGTGACACCAGAATACAGTCACTGTCAATACCAGACCAATACACAAAATTTCTGGCAATTGACTTCATGCTTACTTTGCCAGGATGTTCGGCATGAAGTTCATTCATAATTTTGTTTCTCAAAGACTCCAGTTTACTGAAGACTCTTGCTCCGCTAAGTTCTGCGTACAGGTCTTGCGAGGTCGGTAACGGATATTGTTCGTCGTCAACGGCTTGCTTGATTGGGACTTTGTTGTCACCACATTGTCGAACGGTTTTGTTGGCCTTGGGTACGGCCACAATTGGCATTGCCCAGTTATTCTGGTCTGCCTTCACGAGTACTCCATTCCGCTCTTCAAGTTTTTCCTCCACTTGTTGCTTTAGTGCATATGGTACAGGTCTTGGTCGACAATACACAGGTTTCACATCTTGCTCAAGTCGAATGTGTGCAGAGTACCCTGTTATTCCCGTGTAACCGTCAGCAAAAATGTTTGCTTATGACGTTTTCAAGACGTGATTGGGACAAATCGACGCTGAGAATGTTCTTCCAGTCTAACTCTATTCTACTCAGCCAATCCTTTCCAAGGAGGGTTGGTTTATTTCTGTAGCTGGCCACCATGATGGGCAGTGTTACTGACTGACCATTATGCTGAACTTTACAGTTCATTTGTCCCCATGTCTCCAAAACTTCGCCCGAGTAGGTTCTCAGCTTGACCTTACTCTCAAACAATGGTATCTGCGGGAACTTTGTTTCGTACAGGTCTTTGCTCATGACCGAACAATCTGCTGCCGTGTCAATACACATATCGATTAACTGTTCATTAATGAATAGTTTAGTTTGAAAGTCCTTGCCTTGACTGGTTGTAGGCTTATCGATGTTGGTTGCATAAATGGTGTACAACCCAAGTTCATTTCCATCTGGGTTCACCTCCAAGTTGCGAACTCCTCTCTGGTGTTGTCGTTTGATTCCCGCAGATTGTTGGTTTCCTGTTTTAAGCTTGGCCAGCCATGCTGAGGCAATATGGCCTTTCTTCTGGCAGTTATACCACTTGGCCATTTTGAACTGACAAAATTGGGATGAGTGATTATACACAACGATAACAACTGGCTGAACTCTGCTCCCCGCCATACTTTGGTTTTGGTTTAGCGCCTCTTGTTTTGGCCACAGGCACTGCCTTGTGACTGTAAACGGCCACTGCAGTCCGTGATGGACGAAACTCGCGAGCATTCTTTGATGCCATCTCCATTGTGGTACCAATCTTGCAAGCTTTATCGTATGTAAGATCTGGAGTGTTCATGAGTTTGCACTGAATTTGTTCATCCACTAGACAACAAACCCATCTGTCATGTAGTGCGCGTCCGAGAAAGGTTCCAAAGTTACAGTGCACAGTTTAATGTACTCATTAATTGTCTCATTCTGCTTCTGGTTTCTAGTGCCAAATTTATAGCCTTCTACAATTTCCATAGGCTTTGGGTTAAAGTGCTCTTCCAACTTCTTCATAATGTCATTGAATGGCACGTCTGTTGCCTTTATGGGCGCAAGGAGATTCATGGGTGTGCCATACACTTCAGGACCGATCTCCGTGAGCAGAATCGCTTTCATGCGTTCGCAAACGGCCTTATTTGTTTCAGTCACTATCTCTCCTTCACCACTAATCTCCATTATGTTGTTTGCCATGAAAAACATATTCGCTCTCTCCATATAAGAGCTGAACAGCTCTCTACTCTTGTCAAAAGTCCCAAGGTTTCCAATGTAGCCCGTGGACACTGCCATCGTGTCGTTCTTTTTTGTTTTTAAAGTCCGTTCAAATACCCCGATTTCCTGTCTGTTCTGGTGTAACAATTCACCTAAAACTTAACTGTACAAAAGCTATTTAGCTTTTGGAACTCGACAAAAATAAATCTTATTCAATCCCAAGTATGGCATCATGCCACATAGACACAACATAGAGATAGCCTGACAAACTCTTGATGATTTGTCCAGCTGCTGTTTTAAACTACAGTCCCTTGCATAGAAGGATCTGTGGCCTATCGTGTCCAGCTCGCAAACAACTGCGACACCACTCCGGATTTACTGTTTAAAATGTTAAACAATACTGCATGTTGCAAAACAGTCCTGCACTGTATTTAAAGGATGAGTTCACAAACTCTATTCCATCCTCGTCACCAATTTTGTTATATTCCGGACGGCAGAATGACTAACAACTCGCACGCAGGTTGCCTGGATCACAAGAGAGAGATTTATTACCCAACATTCCCTGCTTATATTGAGCACCATTGATACATTGGTATATTGATACACCTAAATATGTATGAATACATTACACTCTATGACTCCATATCCTCAAATGCTCAAACAAGCCATTCTGTTCTACCTTAGCTGCTAATTTTGGTCTGCAGTGTCTTAAGAAGGCGATTCTTCAGCATTAGGGGTGGCCAGTAATTACTACCCTCTGGCAAAGCCTGGATCTCAAAATACAATTAATATGAAGATAATTTGAGGAACCTTTTAATCATTGTCTGATCTAACAAGTTTTTAAACTGTCTTTGCAGAATATGGTGCTGATCCAACTGTTGAAACAGATTCTGGATTTAATGCTATGGATATGGCTGTAGGGCTTGGTTTCAAGAATGGTAATTATTAAATTTTATTTTATTATGCAATTAATCTGTCCAAGTGCAGTTTACTTAAGTTTCGTTAAAAAATAGATTCTTCATAAAAAAACAAAATTACTTTATTTTGTAATACTTGTAAACCACTGGTAACAGGAAGTCTGGAAGTTCTCGTTAACTTTCATTAACAAAAAGTCCAGATCAATCTAACCTTTTTCTGATTTTTTTTTTTTTTTCCTCCTTCTGATTTTCAGCAGGGCTACTTTTGTTCTACTTTTGTGTGTCTGGAAATAGGAATGGTTGCATTTTCTAATTTGGCGATTTCCTTCTTTCAGTCCAACAGGTTATAGAGGCTCATTTGCTGAAGTTGCTATTGAACATTAGGGAATGAATATATGGCATATTTAGCAACCACAGGAGAACAAATCATCTACTCGACAGTCTGGCTTTGCTGAGGAAATGTTCCAATAAGTTTGGGTTTGACAGTAAACCAGTCATTTTACCAATGTTTTCCATTTGTCCATGGTTGAAGAAAGAAACAAATATTCCTGCTTCAACTTTGCCTATGATGAAGATAAGACTGGTGAATGTGATTAAAGACTTATTTTATAATTTATTGGGTGGTGTATTATACCATTATCACTGAATTGGGCACTGATGTACCCAATGCTATAAAGGGACACTGTTTGCTGAAATACTGTAAGATTGTACCAAGATTACTTGTGTGCAAAATAGAGGGAATAAACTTTCTATAGAAGAACATTCTGTTAAATGATGTCTTTGTCATTATTGTGGGGGGACTTTAATTAAAGTTAAGTTCTAGGAGCCAAATTAGGCCATTTGGCCTATCAAATCTTCCACGCCATTCAATCATGGCAGATCTATTCTTCTCCCTCAATCCCAATCTCCCTTCTCCCCGTTACCTCTGACACCCTACTAAACAAGAATGTCAAAATCTGCCTTAAAAATCTCCTTTGACGGACTCCACAGCCTTCGGTGGCAATGAATTCAACAGATTCACCACCGCTGACTAAACAAATTCCTCCTTATCTTCATGAATATTTTTTGATCTCTAAACCCATTACTGATCTTTGGGACAAAATATTTGGGCAAGAAATGCAATTTGGAGGGGTCAAAGGTAGCGGGTGTTTATTTGTCATAGGCACCGGGTGTGGATTGGTACGATGGAATTCTTGCTTGCTGCCACTTTTTATAGGGACATTACATGCAAAAACTACAATAGTAAACATATAATAAATTGAGTATTAAAGAAGGAACTGCAGATGCTGGAGAATCAAGAGTTACACAAAAAGCTGGAGAAACGCAGCGGGTGCAGCAGCATCTAAGGAGCGAAGGAGATAGGCGACGTTTCAGGCCGAGACCCGAAACGTCGCCTATCTCCAATAAATTGAGTAGTTGCACTGCTAGATCCCTCTGCTCTATAGCACTCCCCACTCTACCATCCACTGTGTAGGCCCTGCCTTTGTTAGACTTCCCAAAATGAGATTACCTACTGTAGATAAACACTTGAACCTTGAGATTACTCCTCAGCCTGAGAGCTGGGAAGTGGGAGTAATCTAATGAGTCCATTTCTCACTGGGAGGGGCTCAACAGCCATCTTCTGTGCTATATATTGTTCTGATGTATCCTGATGGGCCTCTGTGACCACCAGGGTATGCTATGGAGCTGCCTGCATTGGTTCATCTATTGAATGCTTTTTTGAGATTGCCAGTTCAAGAAGGGGCTCGACCCAAAACGTCACCCATTCCTTCTCTCCAGAGATGCTGCCTGTCCCGCTCAGTTACTCCAGCATTTTGTGTCCACCCACAGCATAGACTGTCTCCTGTCAAAACACACCCCACCATCCACCAAGAGAATTTGTGGGAGCATAAGATCGTGCTATGGATGTGTAATATTTGGGGAGGGTCTTTTACACCTTGAATAGGGATCTGAACCAAATTTTAAGCAACCTTAATGTCACATTTAACTCTGAAGTTATTTCAGACCACAAACCTGGTCTAGCACCAAGACTGCCCATTGTCTGTCTGCCAGTGCCTCAGCGCATCTGCTGTTGATCCACATCTTTCATCCAGATCTTTGTAATTAGACTATTCCAATGGCTGGTCTGTGTAAACTGATCGGCTGTCTCTGCCTCTGCTCTTGTCAGAAGCAAATAATGTACGGTACCAAGCATCACCCTATCCCTACAAAGCATTGCTGTATCCCCACCCTATCACCCAATTAGATTTGTTCTGAACCTTTTCATCCATCTAGATTCCCTCCCTGCTCACTCTCAGTCTGAAGAAGGGTCTCGACCCGAACCATCAACTATTTATTTTCTCCAGAGATGCTGCATGTCCCGCCGAGTTACTCCAGTGTCCATCTTTGGTGTAAACTGGAATCTGCAGTTCCTTCCTACATATTTTGTCACCCTATCCTTGTTGATCTATGCCTCCATTTTAATATTCCCTTCCTTGCTTTCACATTTTTCAGTGGTGTCATCACTTTATACTCAGTAACTTCTCCCTTCTGGGACTCTATGCCCTAAGATAAAACAAAAAATGCTGGAGTAACTCAGCGGGTCAGGCAGCATCTCTGGAGAAAAGGACTATGTGACGTTTTGGGTGGAGACCCTTCTTCAGCCATAGCCTTCTGAAGAAGGGTCTCGACCTGAAACCACCCATTCCTTCCCTCCAGAGATGCTGCCTGTCCCGCTGAGTTACTCCGCCTTTTGTGTCTATCTTCGGTTTAAACCAGCATCTGCAGTTCCTTCTTACACAGACTTAAACTAATCTATTTGCCAGAATTAGAGCTCAGAGTGTTGGAAGGAACTGTCTGCAGGTGCAGTTGATGCAACTGAACATCAACTGATGGGTCAGACAGAGAATCGTCAACTGAGGCTGTTGAAATAGTCACGGTTGAGGTCTTTGTCAGCCGCTCTACTGAATGATCAGTTGCGTTGGAGCTTTCTGGAAATTCAAGGATCGTATTTTGCCTTTGCCTATTCACCTGTGTGTACAAAAAAACAAGGGCCCTGACCAGAACTAAAGGGACCATGCTGGCACAAGAGACTGCAGATCCTGCTACCTTGAGCTTAACACAAACTGCTGGAGGAACATAGTTGGGTCAGACAGCATCTGGGGAGGGAATGGATAGGCGACGTTTCTGGTCGGGAACCATCAGAGTGAAACTCAGTAACCGTGCCCCCCCTGAGGTATCAGTTCAGACGCAGATTCAAAGTGCTGGACTCGGCGGGTCAGGCAGCGTCCCCTGGCGATCGTGGAGTTCAAACAACAGTAAGATGAGAGAATGCAACCAGTGAACCTCGACGGTGGTCGGCTTTAGATCATATTTACTCAATTTCAAGTTGCGCTCTTATGAGGCAGCTTTCTAGTTCTGAATCTCATATTTTGAAGCCCTCGCATTTTCTCTTTCGCAATCTCAAGGGGGGATATTTGATCTTTTTAATCCTTTTCTAGCGTGTTTACTATATGCGTTGCTGGGTGACAGAAGAAATAAGTTCCTTGTCCAAGAGTTGGGTTGCGTTCAACTTGGCCAAGAGTACAAAGTCTGGAAGTCGCTGCTGCTGCGGTAAACTATCAAAAAAACTTCGCCTTTCTTCGGTATTATACATTGGCGACGCTAATCAACGCTGACGCGAAATGAGTTCAAACAGAATCTACCCGTCGCGGTTCAAGGTAAAATGTAACTATTTCGAGGTATTCATGAAATGTAATTTTACTACTGGTATAGTCAATTTCAGGGCCAGGCAGCATCTGTGGGTCGGGAGACTCGGGACCCTTCTTCAGACTGATAGGAGGGAGAAAGCTGGAAAACAGATTGTGTGTGTGTGTGAGGGGGGGGGGGGGGGGGGGAAGAGAGGGAAAAAGCTAAACAAGTGATAGAAACATAGAAAATTGTTGCAGGAGTAGGCCATTTGGCCCTTCAAGCCAGCACCCCCATTCACTATTATCATGGCTGATCATCCAAAATCAGTACCCCGTTCCAGCTTTCTTCCGAAATTCTGTTAGCATAGGCGGAGGAAGGAATTTCCTGATTTGCTGATTTACACCGCAGATAGACACAAAAGCTGGAGTAACTCAGCGGGACAGGCAGCCTCCCTGGAGAGAAGGAATAGGTGACGTTTCGGGTCGAGACCCTCCTTCAGACCCACAAGTGATAGGTGGATACAGAGGAGATGGATTCCCCATTCAACCCAAATCAGGCTAAAACAGTCTCAAGCGTCGCCTGTCCATTGCCATACCAAATTCTGCCTTACCCGTTGAGTTCCTTGTGTTTTTGCTCAAGACTCCAGCACCTGCAGTTTCTTGTGTCTCCATGGCAAATTTCTTGTTCCATTTATCAACCATGTTGCTCTTTCAATTATACAGCTACAAAATAGGCTATTGGGTCAAGCTCTTCCTTAACAATTAAGGTGTCTTCGTGAGCTTGTCATATTTGCTTTCATTTGGCCCATACATCTCCAAACCCTTCCTATCCATGGACCCAGGTTATGAAAGACATCATTATTAATGGAGTCCTCAAACTGGTCATGTTAGAATGCCTGTTTTAAACTTTTATAAAATGAACTAAGAAGCCAACAACATGTTTCCAGCTTTCTTTTCTCTCTCTCACTGACTCTCAGTATTCTGCACTCTGTTTCCTTTCGCTTTTAGTACTCCTGCATGGTTTGATTGTGCTCAGGTACGGTATGGTTCGACTGCAACTCAAACATAACATTTTTTTTTACTTCATCTCCAATGCATGACAATAATAAACCAATATTGATCACAAAAAGACCGATGCTGATAAAAGGTTGAGATCATAAAAGACAAAAAATTGGGACATCACAATAAATTGGGCTAGGTTCCACAATGCCAATCGTCCATCCTTAATAAAATAGCATCATCAATCACAATTGTTTTCAGTATCAGAGCATGTTATACAGTATTTCCAATTTGGCAAAGTCCTGCATCATGCCCTGGGTAAGTCCCTGACCTCAATTCAAGAAAGAGGCTGAGCATACTTATCTTCAATTTATAGGGAAATCTTAAGACATTGAAATATGGGGGAACTTCTTTACTCAGAGAGTGGTAGCGGTGTGGAATGAGCTTCCAGTGGAAGTGGTGGCGGCAGGTTTGTTGGTATCTTTAAAAAATAAATTGGATAGGCATATGGATGAGAAGGGTATGGAGGGTTATGGTATGAGTGCAGGCAGGTGGGACTAAGGGAAAAAAGTTGTTCGGCATGGACTTGAAGGGCCGAGATGGCCTGTTTCCGTGCTGTAATTGTTATATGGTTATATGGTTAATATGAAGAAAGTAAATGCTGTTATTGCAATGTAGTAAGGAAGCTAGGTCTTCGTTATAGGTTGTGTAAGATTGAAGTACATGGGCTGAGTAAAATCAGGGTTATGAAAGGGAAATCATGTTTGGCCACTGTATATTTTAAGTTACAGTGTATGACTTCCAAAAGAGGTAAGAAACTAATTGATCTACCATAATTGATCTTTAGTATTTGAACATACAGAAGATCTTCAATTAAGTGTCATCTGGCAGGTTACTAAACAAAATTGAAGGGCCAATATTAGAGATATTATGGGGGTTGAAGATTAATTCATGAATAGAAAAGATACAAGGATTTAATGAGATTCTTGTTTTGGTTCAGGTTATTGCAAGGATGCCAGTTGTTTATAATTTATATCAAGGATTTGGATGAGGAAGTCAAGTATAGCATATCCAAGTTTTCTGATGAGAGCACGTGGGGCTGTAAGAAGGATGCAGCGTAGTTTCACCAGGTTAATTCTCGGGATGGTGGGACTGACATGTGATGAAAGAATGGGTTTGCTTGTATTCGCTGGAATTTAGAATGATGAGAGGGGATCTTATAGAAATATATACAATTCTTACAGGATTGGACAGGGTAGATATAGGAAAAATGTTCCCAATGTTGGGGGAGTCCAGAACCAGGGGTCACAGTTTAACAATAGACAATAGGTGCAGGAGTAGGCCATTCAGCCCTTCGAGCCAGCACCATCATTCAATGTGATCATGGTTGATCACCAACAATCAGTACCCCGAAGAACTGAAGAAGGGTCTCGACCCGAAACGTCACCTATCTCCTTCGCTCCTTAGATGCTGCTGCACCCGCTGAGTTTCTCCAGCTTTTTGTGTAACCATCAGTATCCCGTTCCTGCCTTCTCACCATATCTCCTGACTAGCCCTAAGAGTTCAATCTAACTCTCTCTTGAAAGCATCCAGAGAACCAGACTCCACCGCCTCTGAGGCAGAGAATTCCACACACTCACAACTCTTGTGTGAAAAAGTTTTTTCTCATCTCCGTTCTAAATGGCTTATCACTTATTCTTAAACTATAGCCCCTTGTTCTGGACTCCACCAACATTGGGAACATGTTTCCTCCCTCCAGTGTGCCAAACCCTTAATAATCTTGTATGTTTCAATAAGATCCTCTCTTATCCTTCTAAATTCCAGAGTATACAAGCCCTGCCGCTCCATCCTATCAACATATGACAGTCCCGCCATCCCAGGAATTAACCTCGTCAACCTACTCTGCACTCCCTCAATAGCAAGAATGTCCTTCAAGTTTGGAGACCAAAATTGCACACAATACCCCAGGTGTGGGCTCACTAGGGCCCTGTACAACTCTTTGTTCCTATACTCAACTCCTCTTGTTATGAAGGCCAACATGCCATTCGCTTTCTTCACTGCTGTACCTGCATGCTTACTATCAGTGACTGATGAACAAGGACCTCCAGATCCCGTTGTACTTTCTATTTTCCCAACTTGACACCACTTAGATAATAATCTGCCATTCTGTTTTTGCCACCAAAGTGGATAACCTCACATTAAACTGCATCTGTTGCCCGTCGGGTTTATGTTAAATGTTGTCACTCTCAGCTTAAACCTCTGTTTTATGATTCCCCTTCCCCAGGTAAAAGACTCTATCAACCTTTCTATTCCCCTCATGATTTTATCCACCTCCATAAGATCACCTCTCAGCCTCTTGCGCTCCAAGGAATGAAGTTCAAATCTGCCCAAACTCTCCCTATAGCTCAGCCCCTCAAGTCCTGGGAATATACTCATAAATCTTCTGTGCACTCTTTCCAGCTTAATCACATCCTTCCTATAGCAGAGTAACCATAACTGCACACAGTACTCCAAATGTGGCCACACCAAAGTCTTGTATAATGTCCCAACCTCTATACTCAATACCATGGCTGTTGAAGGTCAATGTATCAAAAGCCTCCTTCATATCACATCATGATATGGAGTTCAATCATTTAACAGAAGAATGTGTTGCTATGGAATATGCCTGGAACAATGTACCCATATATTACAGTAACATACAAGTCTGCGGCTGTGTGAGATTTATTGTGACCCTAGGCCAACAGAAAATTGGAGGCCCTACACCTCATTGTTCATGAAGCTTGTTGTGTGTGGGGCAGGGCCACAACAAGCCACACTGTATAATAGAAGATCCTGCAAGCACCACATTTTAACGGGATAGACTCTCATGAAACAATGGTTGTTGTATCAAAATGTATTTAATAAATGAAAGAAGAAAGAAATTATAACGCAAGATCTGCTGATCAAGAGAGAACTCTTTTAAGAGAGAGTTAGATTTAGCTCTTAGGGCAAAAGGAATCAAGGGATATGAGTAAAAAGCAGGAATGGGCTCCTGATTTTAAATGATCAGCCATGATCATATTGAATGGTGGTGCAGACTCCTACACCTGTTTTTCTATGATCACCAACCCTGAAATCTAATCACTCTTGAAAGCAATTGAAATCAGTCTCAGGCTGGCCAAGCGTGCCCATGGTCAGAAAATCCAGAGCTTCTTCCATGACCCCAAGAACACCAGGCGCATGTGGCAGGGAATCAAATCAATCACGGACTATAAGACTGCTTCACCACCCTGTGATAACAACATTGTGTTCCTCAATGAACTCAACAACTATTTTGGTCGGTTCGAGGCATTAAATAACACACCTGCAAGCAAAGGTATTCCTCATTGTGAGGAAAAGGCACTCAGTCTTGACATAGTGGATGTTCGGAGGACCTTAAAAGGAGTGAACGCACGAAAGGCGGCAGGCCCTGATAACATACCAGGTCGGGTGCTCAGGGAATGTGCTGATCAGCTGGCACATGTCCTTACGGACATATTTAACACCTCGCTGAACCAGGCTGTCGTCCCATTATGTTTCAAGACTGCCACCATCATACCAGTGCCAGAAAATCCAACATACAATGTCTCAATGACTACCGCCCTGTAGCACTCACCCCCATAATGATGGAGTGCTTCGAGAGGCTGGTCAGGGACCACATCACCTCCAGACCTCCCTCCACACTCGACCCATACCAGTTTGCTTACAGGCCAAACCGCTCCACAGAGGACGCTATATCCTCCGTACTCCATCTGAGCCTGGAACATTTAGAGGAGAAAAACACCTATGTGCGAATGCTGTTCGTGGATTTCAGTTCAGCATTCAACACCATTATCCCCCAGCACCTGATAGGCAAACTGGTTCCATTGGGCCTCGGCACCCCCATGTGTAACTGGCTACTGGACTTCCTCACTGACAGACCCCAGTCTGTGAGGATTGGAAATAACACCTCCAACACCATCTCTCTGAGCACCGGCTCCCCTCAGGGCTGTGTCCTGAGTCCACTGCTGTTCACCCTGATGACTCACGACTGTTGTGCCAGGTTTAGTACAAACTACATCATGAAGTACGCAGATGACACAACAGTGGTGGTCCTCATCAGGGACGACAATGAGCTAGCTTACAGGGAAGAGGTGAAACAACTGGTGGACTGGTGCAATACGAACAACCTGATCCTGAATGTCCAAAAAACAAAGGAGGTTATCGTCGACTTCAGGAAAACCCGGCACAGTCCCACACCACTCCACATCAATGACAGCGATGTGGAGGTGGTCAGTAGCACAAAGTTCCTGGGGGTGCAGATCACTAAAAGTCTGACCTGGTCGAATAACATCTCATCAACAGTTAAGAGAGCGCAGCAGCAGTTGCACTTTTTGCGCCGGATGAGAAGAGCTCATCTCCCCCATCCCATCCTCACTACTTTCTACAGGGGCACCATAGAGATTATTCTGACCAGCTGTATCTCTGTCTGGTTTGGGGACTGTAAAGCCTCCAAATGGAAGTCTGTGCAGAGAGTGGTGAGGACAGCGGAAAAAATCATCGGGACCTCTCTCCCCTCAATCGGGGATATTGCGACCAAACGTTGCGTGTCTAAGGCCAGCAGTATTATAAAAGACCCCACACATCTCCATCACGGTCTGTTCACTCTGCTGCCCTCGGGAAAAAGATATCGCAGCATAAGGAGCAGAACATCAAGGTTTGGCAACAGCTTCTTCCCACGAGCCATCAGACTCCTGAATACCATGTAATGGGCTGCCACCTTTGTCTATTTATCCTTTTATCCTTTTTATCCATGCCTATCCTTCTGTTAATTTATTGTGTTGCACAGGGAGCCAAATGCAACGTAATTTCGTTTGGAACTGCATATATCAATGCATTTCTAAATGACAATAAAGTTTGTTTGACTTTTTTTGACTTTTGACTTTTGATCATCAAAGTTTGGCCCAACTCAACAATGCCAACCAAGATGCCCATCTATGTTAGTCCCATTTGCCAGAGTTTGGCCCAGATCCCTCTAAACCTTTATAATGCATGCATCTGTCCAAATATGATTTAAATTTGTTGCTGTACCTACGTCCACCACTTCCTCTGGAACAGCACGTTCCATATGTGCAGCGTACCTCTGTATCAAAAAGATGCCCCTCATGTTCCTTTTAATCTTCTTCCCTCTCACCTTGACCTTCAGCCCCTTTGATCTTTTGGTTACAGTTTGGGACACTTCTTCAGTCTTCACTTCTTCGCAAACATTGCCTGTTGATCCCCATTCAGTCATGGCTGATCTATCTCTCCCTCTTAACCCTTCAGTACTGGTGCACTGTCACACCACGGGCAACCTTGCTCTTCACTCTTAACCAGAATGTCCCAAGGAGCTCCTGCTAATAAATAATTTCAAATAAAATACATCTAAGCAATCGCTGAGTTACTCCAGCACTTTGTGTCATCTTGAAATTTTACTGTGCATTGGAATGATCATTTTGAGACCAAACTGTTGATGACAAATGGTTGAAGTGATGGAGCAGAGGAGAGATTGCAGACAGAAAGGCGACAGATTGCAAGGAGCAAAATGTTAACTGGTGCCAGTACAAATGCCCCTCACTTCACTGCAGGTAATGCAGAAAAACATTACTGACAGAAAGGTAAAGAGACAATAAATCAAATTGAAGAAAGCCTGTTTGTTATCTAATGCTGTTTTCCCCCCATAGAGAGGAGATATGGCTTCAGTTTCATCTGATATATATTCTCAGCTTGGATCCCAAATTTCATTAGCAGATGATAAAGAAGGAGGTACGTTGTAATTTATTTTCATGTCAACGAGTTTGATAAAAGATACAATTTTTAAACTGTTTGCACACTACAGGTTAGAAAATGCAGTTTGAAATTTTTCGTGGACAGATGCTAGAAGCAGGAGTTAGTCAGTGGGTCAGAGAGCATCTCTGTAGAAAAGGAATAGGTGACGTTTCGGGTCGACAACCTTCTTCAGACTGCTATTTTTAACCCATTTTTCTTTTCGGTCCCCTGATATTCTTCACGGTGATGCTGATTCCTTGCTTCTGTAGCATCCGGTCGCATTCCCAAATTGTCATTTCCCAACGAAAAATATTGGAAGACTGTTTGAGTGTGGAGCATATCGTGGGCAAGCTGGATCCTAGTCTCACCCATGATTGGAATTAAATACATTTCCAACATTTCTATCAATACGAGTTTGAAGAAGGGTCTCGACCCAGACCGTCACCTGTTTCTTGTCTCCAGAGATGCTGCCTGAGCTGCTGAGTTACTCCAGCTTTTTGGGTCTATCTTCACTCTATAAATTATCTGCTTGTGCCAACGAGATATACATTGGAAATAGAATATCTGAATTTTTTCTTTCTAATTTCAAAAGTCTGAAGGGCCTGTCCCACTGTACGAAGTAATTCCAGAGCTCTTCCGAGTTCTCCCCTGATTTGAGCTTGTGTATTGTACGTAGCTGGTACGTAGGGGCTCGTACGAGTAAAAAGTAACAATTTTTTTCATCACAAGTATTTTTTAACTCGTGGACATTTTTCACAGTGTTGAAAAAATGTCACGAGTTTACCGGATTTCCCGAGTACTTGCCGTTACTCGTACGAGCCGCTACGTGACATCCACGAGCTCCTACGTACCCGCTATGTACCTTACACAAGCTCGAATCAGGGGAGAACTCTTGAATTACCTCGTACAGTGGGACAGGCCCTTGAGATTAATTGTAGCAAGAGTTAGCAGCAAATTAAGGGTTCGAGAAACTTACTTCAACTTGTTCTAATCTTTTTCTACGTACATGAGGAATTTAAATTTATGCCACTGAACATACTTAAGGTGTTTCTGAAAGTCACTGCAGATTAAGTGACAAATAGAGCCCAATGTCAGTTTTCTGCCTTGAACCCCTGCTCATTGGGAACTTATTTTAACAATTGAAACTGAAATTTAATTGAAACTGAGGCCCTTGAGTAAATGGCCTCAGTTTCAATTAAAATTCCCAGGATATAAAGAGAACCTTCTCTTTTATATCACCACCAACTCAATACGTCTCTCCTCTGGGAAAATAAATTGACTGGCTCCAGGGAGATCATGAGGTCATAAGTGATAGGAGTAGAATTAGGCCATTCGGCCCATCAAGTCTACTCCGCCATTCAATCATGGCTGATCTATCTCTCCCTCCTAACCTCATTCTCCTGCTTTCTCCCCATAACGTCCTACACCTGTACTAATCAAGAATCTATTTATCTCTGCCTACAATGTGGCCTCCACAGCCTTCTGTGGCAAATAATTCCACAGATGTGTGCAAGCTATCTACAGTCAATAATACACAACATATCAATATATCATTACAGGCACTCCCCGACTTAAGCCCCTGTCCCACTTTCACGACCTAATTTGCGACCTCTGCCGAGTTTGCCCTTGACTCATAATCGCAGCATATTCGCCACGAGGTCGTTGGAGGTCTTTGTAACTCTTCCTCATGCTCGTGAGTGGTCTCCACGTACACGTGGCCTCAAGTAGGTTGCGGCGTTTTTTCCAGCCTGATAAAAAATGTCCACGAGTAAAAAAAAAGTTCGGCATGGATAAAATTGCTGCTTTTTACTTGTAGGTAGGTCGTAGTAGGTCGTGATGGTAGTCGTAGAAAGTCGGAGATAGTCGCAGGTAGTCGTGGGTCGGTAACTGGCCCGAGAAAAAAAAAATGCCAGCATGACATCATTTTATCATGTGATCATTTTCCACTCGTAGCTAGACGTAGTTGGTCTTGGGTGCGGAAGACTGAGGTCGAGGGGGGGTCGTAGGAGGTCATAGATGTAGTCGTAGGAGGTCTTTTACTTTGGCAGGTCAACACAACCCTGACATTTTTTTCAACTCGTCTAAGGTCGTGGATTAGGTTGTCCGAGTGGGACAGGCCCTTTACGTAATATGCAAATTTCACAAACTTGCACATGCATGTAATTCTTGAAGCCCACTGCTTTATTTTTGAGTAGTGTGTCTTGGTAGCAGTTTGCTACTAACGTGTGCCATTTCTGCAAGCCAGTCAGCTGTTCTCGGAGATGCACCCATATGGGCAAAATGTAATAATGAGGAACTGCAGATGCTGCTTTATACCAAAGATAGACACCTTTTGAACATTTTGTTTTAAAGTTGCGCATGGTAGACTCCCTTCAGTGTTAATTTCATATACAGAAAGTAATAAGACCACAAGACATTGGAGCAGAATTAGACCATTCGGCCCATCGAGTCTGCTCCGCCATTCGATCATAGCTGATTCCCCCTCAACCACATTCTCCTGCCTTCTTCCCGTAACCTTTGACGCTTTTACTAATCCAGAAATATACACCTAACATTTCGCTTCACCGATTATAAACTGAATGCTAACTAACAAAAGGTATTGGCAATTACATTGAAGTGGTGGTGGGGCTGGGTCGACATACTTACAACATACCAGTTGCAGCGTTTGAAAGGTGACCTATTAAAACAACACGTTCTTTTTCAGTCTGCAGGAACTGCTGTCCCAGGAGATGCTGCTTAATCACATGTGTAATCTTGCTCATTCTTGGAGCGCTGGCAGCTGCTTTAACCTGTGCGATTATATTTGGAATACCACCCAAACAGCCAAGTATGTAACCATGATACAAATGTGTTCAGTTTGCTTAATATAAATATTGCTACGTTAAGAGTAATGGCCACCTGGTGGTGATTACAACACAGGCGGTTTAGATGATATTAATCATGGGAGTGAAACTTGAGGAGTTTATTTTCTCTCCTTCGCAGAGATTAGATGCAGCTTTGAAAATATTTTCTTTCCTGTACAATAAAGTACGCACCTTGAAGCGAATAGAATGCTGTTGTATTTAAGGTCCAACAGTGACACCCAAAATGACCATAAAAGTTCACAAAGGGTAACACTGGCACTGCAAATTTATCAAAAAAACGACCTAACGCTCATTATTCTCTGCGTAGTCTTTCAGTTTTATAGATTTACTAGACTAAGTGGGACCCATTGGGTCCCAGCATCACACGGGAGGGCTGGTCCCCGAACGCAATATTCCACCTCTCCACCAAATCCAATATTGGTGGCCAGTGGGGGGCTTTCTTCAAACAGTTGAAGAATCATCCTAGCACAATTAGGGAGCTGGCCTGAACTACTATCTACCTAATTGGTGACCTTTGGACTATCTTTGATCGGACTTTGCTGGCTTTGCCTTGCACTAAACGTTATTCCCTTATCATGTATCCATATTCTGTAAAATGGATCGATTGTAATCATGTATTGTCTTTCTGCTGACTGGTTAGCACGCAACAAAAGCTTTTCACTGTACATCATTACACATGACAATAAACTAAACTGAACTGAGTTCATCATCTGCTCTGTGGTGATGTAACTGGACTTGTTTAAAGTAATAATAATCAGCTAGGATTTGTCTGTGACTCTTCCATTTTATGAAACGAGTCTTACATTGCTCACTTGTGGCCTTGAGGCACATGGAGTTGTACAAGGCATTGGTAAGACCAATTTTGGAGTATGGTGTATAATGTTGGTCGGCAAATTATAGGAAAGATGTCAACAAAATAGAGAGAGTACAGAGGAGATTTACTAGAATGTTGCCTGGGTTTCAGCACCTAAGTTACAGAGAAAGGTTGAACAAGATAGGTCTTTATTCTTTGGAGCGCAGAAGGTTAAGGGGGGACTTTAAAGGTCTTTAGAGGTCTTTAAAATTATGAGAGGGATAGACAGAGTTGACATGGATAAGCTTTTTCCATTGAGAGTAGGGAAGATTCAAACAAGAGGACATGATTTGAGAATTAAGGGACAAAGGTTTAGGGCTAACATGAGGGGGAACTTCTTTACTCAGAGAGTGGTGGCTGTGTGGAATGAGCTTCCAGTGGAAGTGATGGAGGTAGGTTTGATTTTATTATTTAAAAATAAATTGGATACGTATATGGACGGGAAAGGAATGGAGGGTTATGGTCTGAGTGCAGGTAGATGGGATTAGGTGAGAGTAAGTGTTCGGCACGGACTAGAAGGGCCGAGATGGCCTGTTTCCGTGCTGTAATTGTTATCTGGTTATATGGTATATAAACGTTCATAGATATATTGATAATCAAGAACCATTAATGCTGCAACATCTCTAAGATAGACACAAAATGCTGAAGTAACACAGCAGGTCAGGCAGCACCCCTAGAGAAAAGGAATAGGTGACCTTTCTGGTCAAGACCCTTCTTCAGACTCATAATCTTTGCAGACCAACTGGCTGGAGTTTTTGCGGGCATTTTCAACCTTCCATTACTGAGGTCTGAGGTTCCCATCTGCTTTAAGAGGGCATCAATAATACCGGTGCCCAAGAAGAGTAAGATGACGTGCCTCAATGACTATCCGCCAGTGGCACTAACGTCCATGGTGATGAAGTGCTTTGAATCGAGGGTACACAAAATGCTGGAGAAACTCGGCGGGTGCAGCAGCATCTATGGAGCGAAGGAAATAGGTAACGTTTCGGGCCGAAACCCTTCTTCAGACTTTGCAAGTGCTTTGAAACGTTGGTTATGGTGCGTATCAATTCCTACTTCAACAAGAACCTCGACCCACTACAGGTTGCCTACCGCCACAACAGATCAACAGAGGATGCGATCTCACTGGCTCTCCACTCTGCACTGGATCACTTAGACAATAAAAACACATACATCAGGCTGTCGTTTATAGACTACAGCTCAATACCATCAATACCATCATCCCCTTCAAGCAGGTTACTTGAGGAGGTGTGGTGTTGCGGAGTTCCCGTCCAAACACAAAAACAAGTGAGTTAAACATTTTTGGAGTTTGGAGGAGGCACAGTGGTACTTTTAAACATATTTGAGTATCGCTGCGACGTTGCAGAGATTTGTTTTGAAAGTTTTGCTTGTTTCGGGACTGCAAGCAGTCTTATCAACTAACTGTTGAGCTCCCACAACTGTGGCTTGCAACCTGCCAGGAAATTGAGGCGTACCAAAAGGGGGGAGAAAGTCTTTCTGGACTTTTACACCTGCGCCCAGACCAACCCTCCCTTACTGCCTCGTCAGTGCTGACCGGGCCGCTCCGGCTTTCACGCGGTGTGGGAGGATTTCTGCACCGTCTCGACCTTCTGCGGCCTCCTTCGGACCGAAGGAGATAGGAGGCTTCCAACAACTACGGCTGTAGGCAAATCCCTTTCATTGCCTGCAGGAGCAGCGAAGACCAGCTGGGGTGGTTTTTGGTTTTTGTATCGTGTTGGAATTTAAATAAATTATTTTCTGATACAAAAAAAAAAGCTGGTTACCACCCTGGGGGATTTCCGGGACCGCTGGGCACCGCGGGGGGTTCAATGCATCCTTGACAAGGAGTGTAAGATAGTTGTATAATAGTTTATCATTTATCGTGTATTATGGTGGTGGGTTTGGCTTTGTTTTTACTGCACTGTGCATATTATTTTAATATTTGAATAAATATTTTTGATTAAAAACTAAAAAAAGCTGGTTACCAGCTCACGGAACTGGGTCTCTGCGCATCCCTCTGCAATTTCCTCAACTTCCTCATCAACAGACTGCAGTCTGTTAGCATTAGCAGAAACACTTCTTCCTCAATAGCAATCAGTACAGGAGCACCTCAAGGCTGTGCGCTCAACCCCCTGCGCTACTCATTCTATACTCATGACTGTATAGCCAGACACAGTGGGAAATCCATCTTCAAGTTCACTGATTACATCACTGTTGGACAAATTACAGATGGTGATGAGTCAGAGTATAGAAGTGAGATTGATCGATTGACCAAATGGTGCCAGCACAACAACCTGGCTCTCAATATTAGTAGACCGATGAAGTGATTGTGGACTTTGGAAGAGGAGGGTTGAGGGTCCACAACCCTGTTTATATCAATGGGACAATGGTGGAGAGTCAAAAACTTCAAATTCCTGGGCGTGCAAATATCCGAAGATCTGTCCTGGACCCAGCACACTGATGCAATGATAAAGAAAGCACATCACGCCTCTACTTCCTGAGAAGATTCCAGAGATTTGGTATGTCAGAGAGGATTCGCTTGAGCTCCTACAGGTATGACTTGGCTGTTGACTGAGAATCAGGGGAGAGGGAAACCTATACCTCTGTAACCAGCGTGAAAGGAACTTTTGAGCCCACATTTGATCTAACAGCCATCTCCGTACACATCGCAACTATAGACAAGATGTCATTGTCTTACTCAAGAATTTATAAAGACGACAAAAGATATATTTCATATTTAACTTAAGTGCCTCATTATGACAGGATTTGGTGAATTGGTTCATGTGTAGCAAAAAAAGGATTTTTATTGTATACAAGTCATGCTGTCATTGTCATTATTTTCCATTTTACATGATAATGCCTTGTGATATCAAATATGCGTGAATGAATACATTTGATGGTCTTCCATTTCGTGAGTGTTCCAGTGGTGGGGTCTAACTAAGGTAAAATAAAAGTGGGTGATGTATATTCAAAGTGGATATTTTCCTGGCAAATTGTTAATCAGATAATGGAACCAGCCAGAAATAGAACATAGAATAGCACAGCACAGAAACAGGTTCTTTGACCCATAATGTCTGTGCCAAATATGATGCCAAGACTAACTCTTATCTGCCTGATTATCCATATCCCTTGATTCCCTGCATATCCAAATGCCTCACAAATGCCACTGTTAAAAACTGGCCTTTATATATAGAGAAATAAAACATGTGAATGGAAAGAATATTACATCTCAACAAAACTCCAGAGCAGTGTTAGCAGTTCCCAAATCTTTTGACCTGGAAAGACTTTGTAGAATGTCACCACATCTCCAAGAGATATTGATACTTCCATCAGAGGACCCAAGGGTGGCACAGTAGTGCAGTGGCAGAGTTGCTGCCTCAACGGGCCAGAAACCTAGAGTATGTACGTTCTCCCCATGACCTGTGTGGGTGTAAGAGGCTTTTGGATAGTCAGGCAGGTGCATGGATATGCAAGGAATGGAGGGATATCAATTGTATGTAGTGAAATTAGAGTAGTTTTTTATCTTGGTATCATGTTCAACACCGACACTGTAGGCCCGAGGGGCTGTGTTCTATTTTCTAAAATCACAAATAAGACAGCAAGTAAAGCACCCTAGAAAAGAGAAGTAGTCGACTGAAGTTGCTGGAGGTTGTATCATTTGGTTGAGCTCATTATTCCACAGAATCTGGGGCTCAGGACTGATGATCCGTCATATAGCAAATTTGTTGTCAATCGTTCATCCTTCACATTATTGTGCTTCAGTTATAAACAGCAACTGAGAAATGGGTGTCTGCCTTCAGAAGGATCATTGCAGAATAAATAATACCTCACGTATTCAGATGTGTCATAAAACAACAATGAACAGATGGAACTAATTTCAAAACTACAATCTTATTTCACAAGCCCTGATCTTTGTGCTATCCTCCTAGTCAGGTCCTGCCACTCCGAGAAGAGTGTATTTATTCTTTCTCGTTCTCCTCTATTAATCAACCTTCAATCCACACTTACGGATATATAACCTCTGATTCTACAAGCTTTAACCTTGGTTCATCAACCCCGTGTGGCACATTACTTAAAGCATTCTGAAAATCCAAACGCACCACATTAACCAATCTCCACTCATCTTCTTTAATAAATGCATCCTCAAGGAACTCCAGTCCATTAGTTGAACCGGACCTCGTGCTGCACCGTTATAAAACTTTGGTTAAGTCGCATTTGGAATTCTGTGTGCAGTTCTGGCCAATCCATTACAAGAAGGATGTGGAGGCTTTGGCGAGGGTGCAGAAGAGATTTATCAGAATGCCACCTGGACTAGAAGGTATTAACTATAACGGGTAGGTTGGACAAACTACTAGTGCATCGGAGATTGAAGAGAGACCTGTAAAATTATGGAGGCATAGATAGGGGGGACAGACAGAACCTTTCCCCCAGGGTGGAAATATCAAAGAATACTTTCTATGTTCTAAGATTTTCTTTTCATAAAGCCGTCTGTGCAATCATCACCGTTTACTATCCTGCAGCTGAACAATTGAGGCCATGAACTATCAATATCAATGATTTGTATGAGGCCATAAAGTTGCTAATGATGCAATGCTGGTTGGCATCAAAAGGTGCGAGGAGGATACGAGAGACTTTTGGAGGAAATGGATGTGATGTGAATGAGCAAGGACATGAGAGATTGTATATAGAATGGGAAAACATGTGAGGTCAACTACTTTGGCAGAAAAGTAATAATTCAGACTATTATTTAATTTGGGAGAGATTGAGAGGTATTGGTATTCATAAAAACCTGGGAGGCTAATTCTGCTCCTACAACTTATCAACATGAATTTAAGAGTGTTAATTCTGTCCATGTCTTCTGCTTTAGTAATGCGTCAGTGTAAAACCACATCAGATTCGGTGGGCTTTCTGTGCGATGACCGCAGTACCTGTATCATTTCCACACAGCTGTGCAATGGCAAAGTCGACTGCAGCAATGGTGAAGATGAATCAGAATTGTATTGCGGTATGTGTTTAATTCAAATATCAATTCATCTTTGCGCGTAGATTGAAATACTCGGTACATCTGAAAATGTCATTTTGAAACTTTGCTGCAGCACAGTTTTTGTTTGTGGTTCAAGAATTTCCATAAAGCAGTTTCATATTTATTAAAGTAAAAATATTGAGTAGGCTAGAAATCTGAAAATTTAACAGGTCAGGTAATAGCTGTGGAGAGAAATACAAAATTAGCATTTTGCTAATGACCTTTCATTGCTATTTTAATTATTCTGAATTCTGAAGAAAGACTACCAACCGAAAAAAGTGTTATTTTTCTCTCTCACATATGCTGTCTGGCCTCCTGTGCATTTCCAAAATGTCCTTTTTTATTTGGCACAATATTTACTGGTAATTTAAAAAATAGTTGTGTGTTTACAGCCCCAAGACTGGAACAGGGACCATAATTAATGCTTTAGCATCTGTATATCAATATACAATTTACTGATTAAATTATTTCTAAAATTTCCTGGTCTGTTCTGTGCTGGAGATTTTGATTATTAGTGGACATTTAATTTGATTACATTTTATTTATTAAAGATTAGCATTACATTAACAGAGCCATCCTCTGAAGTTGGACGACAGTTAACACTACTCTCCTTTTCTTCATAGTGGACTAATGCTGGAACCACCTGTGTTTCTGGATTATCTGAAATTAAAAAAGTCAGTGTGCATACCATAGGGTTGTCTTCTACCAATGGAAATTTGACGTGCTCTTCTTCTAGTTTATTGTAATGATGTTGCACTGGTAATTCAGACAGAATGGGAATTTATGACATTAATTGACCAAATCTCATAAATTGCAGCCTTGCACGCTATGTTTTTCAGAGAAGGTAGCTTGCTACCTCGACTAACTTACATGTGACATACTTACCAAATAGTGAAAGGCCTGCATAGAGTGGATGCGGAGAGGATGTTTCCACTAGTGGGAGAGGTCCAGAGGTCATAGCCTCAGAATTAAAGGATGTTCCTTTAGGAAGGAGATGAGGAGACATTTCTTTAGTCAGAGGGTGGTCTCCTTCTTTCGTGTCCATCTTCCATGTTTCAAATGTTGACATCGCTGTCATTGTCCGTCCTGAAAAGGACGCAAGCTTCCAGCGACAATCAGTGAGAGCCAGTACTTATTGCAATAGATGATGGTGGTAGCAGAATCAGCTCAGGATACTTCCAGTTTCCAGCCCCGCGACGTGGACGCTTCTGCTATGCGTCCAGAGGGTGGTGAATCTGTGTAATTCAATGCCACAGAAGGCTGTTGAGTCCGAGTCAAAGGATATTTTTAAGGCAGAGATAGAGAGATTCTTGATTAGTATGGGTGTCAGGGGTTATGGAGAGAAGGCAGGAGAATATTTTTAAGAGGGAACGTTGGATTAACCATAATTGAATGGTGGACTTGATGGGCCGAATGGCCTGATTCTGCTCCTATCACTTATGAACTTATAAAAAGGTGTGAGGAGGATATATTTAGAGCCTCACAACAACTGGGAATAAATGACAAATACTGTTGGTGTTATTCACATTCTATTAACCTATAATTTTGAAACATATTTGGGACCAAAAATACAAAAAGACCCACAGCAGCATAAATGGCTCCCCATGTCATTTCTCTAGGCGTTCCTACAATTAATGACTGAAGTCTGTGATTAGCTGAAAAGGAAAATCTCCATAGATATTCTACACACAATTTTGTAATTTTACAAAAAAAAAGCTGTCTGAAAGGATTCGAAGAATTATAGAAACACCGACAAACATGTCTTTGCAGGAAACCTGCCTGAAAGCCTCCCGAAACATTTAGTTTTCATCTGTGGCAACCAGAAGACCTGGATCTATATAGATCAAAAGTGTGATGGAAAAAATCACTGTGGGGACTGCTCTGATGAATCAGGTAATCTAACCTTCTTAAAAGCATTCTTTTATAATGTCCAGCACCAAATATCTTCTCTAGAAAAATCTTTATTATTGCATATAGGATAAAATGATCCAAAAATATTCTTTAACAAAATGGCGCACGGTGGTGCAGCAGTAGAACTGCTGCCATACAGCGCCAGAGACCCGAGTTCAATACTGACTACGGAGTTTGTGCACTCTCCCTGTGACCGCGTGGGTTTTCTCCAGGTGTACCAGTTCCCTTCCACACTCCAATGACGTACAGGCATCGGTAAAAATTGTATATTGTCCCTAGTGTGTAGGATAGTGCTGGTGTATGGGGATTGCTGGTCGGCGCAGACTTGGTGGATCAAAGGGCCTGTTTCCCTGCTGTATCTCTAAACTAAACTAAACTCTCAGAGGTGCATTGGATGTACTGCATTTACATTTTGATGTGATGTGGCTGAACCTCAATAGATGCAACCAAATCGTAACCAAGTTATCTTCTGCCTTTGCAGATCTCAAAATGTGATTTGGCACATATTTTACCACCTGGTCTTTGCACTGTTCAGGTTGTTTTGTTTTTAAATAGACTCTAATTTCCCACATGCTTGGGCGAATGGATTGCAGAAGCTTGAGGATTGGGGACTATGCTTCCGAGCTGACCATTTGCCATCATTGTTTCTCGCTGAGCATTTCTGGCACTGCCTCCTTGTATTTAAGGTTTCCTGCAGTCAAACGGTATTGTTAAGAAAAATGTATTTAGATTAAGCTAGAAAGAGAACGTGCTGGAAATGCTCAACATGTAAGGCAGTATCATTAGGAAAAAAAAAGTTAATATTACAGAAATGACTAGTTACAGGTCAAATTCTTTCCCCCTCCTCTTTTCAGGACATTTTCAGCATTTCCTGCTTTTATTATTTCAGATTGCAGCAAATTAAATCATTTTATTTTTGTGCTAAAAGTCAAACTCTTCAGGAAGCAAAACTCAAGGATAATGAATCTGGAGCTTGAATATTGTACAGTTCAGATCGTGTTTTCTAATGCTCAGAGCCAGCATACAGTGCCTGCGAATAGAAGGGAAATAGAATATTGAAGATAGACACAAAATGCTGGAATATTGAGTTCTGAGGAGAGCTTTGGAAAATATGAATTACAGATGCAATATATAAATTGCTAATTGGACTCTAGAAAACGTAATCCTGACAGGTATTTTCAAGGTAGATCAAGATTGCAAATAAAGTATGTGAATTCAAGGCTGTTGCCTGGAAACACAACAAACATCACCTCCTGGAGTTATCTTAAGCAAAATAACTGGAATTACTTTAGGCAACTTGTTTCTTCAATGGAGAGTGCATTCAGAAAGTATTCAGACCCCCTTCACTTTTTCCACATTTTGTTATTACAGCCTTATTTTAAAATGGATTAAGTTCTTAAAAACAAATAATTAATCTACACACAATACGCCAGAATGAAGAAGCGAAAACAGCTGTTCAGAAAATTTTGCAAAGTAACTAAAAATAAATAACTGAAATATCACATTGACATAAGTATTTAGACCCCTTGCTATGACACTCAAAATTGAGCATAAGTTCGTCCTGTTTCCATAACTTGATTGGAGTCCACCAGTGGTAAATTAAACTGATTGGATATGATTTGGAAAGGCACACACCTGTCTAAATACGGTCCCACAGTTGACAGTGCATGTCAGAGCAAAAACCAAGCCATGAAGTCGAAGGAATTGTCCGTAGACCTCCGAGAAAGGATTATGTTGAGACACAGATCTGGGGAAGGGTATAAAACAATTTCTGCAGCATTGTAGGTCCCTTAGAGTACAGTGGCCTCCGTCATTCTTAACTGGAAGAAGTTTGGAACCACCAGGACTCTTCGTAGAGCTAGACGCCTGGCCAACCAACAATCGGGGGAGAAGGGCCATGGTCAGGGAGGTGACCAAGAACCCGATGGTCACTCTGACAGAGCCCCAGAGTTCTTCTGTGGTGATGGGAGAACCGTTCGGAAGGGCAACCATATCTGCGCACTCCACCAATCAAGTTCAAGTTCAAGTAAGTTTATTGTCATGTGTCCCTGATAGGACAATGAAATTCTTGCTTTGCTTCAGCACAACGGAACATGGTAGGCATTGACTACAAAACAGATCAGTGTGTCTATACCATTATATAAATATATACACACATGAATAAATAAACTGATAAAGTGCAAATAACAGATAATGCGTTATTAATGTTCAGAGGTTTGTCCGAGCCATGTTTAATAGCCTGATGGCTGTGGGGAAGTAGCTATTCCTGAACCTGGTCGTTGCAGTCTTCAGGCTCCTGTACCTTCTACCTGAAGGTAGCAGGGAGATGAGTGTGTGGCCAGGACAGTGTGGGTCTTTGGTGATACTACCAGCCTTTTTGAGGCAGCGACTGCAATAAATCCCTTCGATGGAAGGAAGGTCAGAGCCGATGATGGACTGGGCAGTGTTTACTACTTTTTGTAGTCTTTTCCTCTCCAGGGCGTTCAAGTTGCCAAACCAAGCCACGATGCAACTGGTCAGCATGCTCTATTGGCACCTGTAGAAGTTAGAGAGTCCTCATTGACAAACCGACTCTCCGTAATCTTCTCAGGAAGTAGAGATGCTGATGTGCTTTCTCGATAATTGCATCAGTGTTCTCGGACCAGGAAAGATCTTCAGAGATGTGCACGCCCAGGAATTTGAAGCTCTGGACCATTGCAACCATCGACCCGTTGATATAAATGGAACTGTGGGTCCCCATCCTACTCCTTCCAAAGTCCACAATCAGGCCTTTATGGTAGAGTGGCCGGACGGAAGCCACTCCTCAGTAAAAGGCACATGACAGCCCGCTTGGAGTTTGCCCAAAGGGTTCTTTTCTCTGGTGCTCTGGTCTGATGAAACCAAGATTGAACTCTTTGGCCTGAATGCTCAGCGTTACGTCTGGAGGAAACTAGGCACCACTCATCACCTGGCCAATTCCATACCTACGGTGAAGCATGGTGGTGGCAGCATTATGCTGTGGGGATGTTTTTCAGCGGCAGAAACTGGGAGACTAGTCAGGATCGAGGGAAAGATGAACAGAGAAAAGTACAGAGAGATCCTTGATTAAAACCTGCTCCAGCACATTCTGGACCTCACCTTCCAACAGGACAACGACCCTAAGCACACGGCCAAGACAACACAGGAGTGGCTTCGTGACAAGTCTGTGAATGTCCTTGAGTGGCCCAGCCAGAGCTTGAAACCTCTGGAGAGACCTGAAAATAGCTGTGCATCGACCCTTCCCATCCAACCTGACAGAGCTTGAGAGGATCTGCAGAGAAGAATGGGAGAAATGACCCAAATACATGTGTGCCAAGCTTGTAGCGTCATACTCAAGAAGACTTGAGGCTGTAATCGCTGCCAAAGGTGCCTCAACAAAGTACTGAGTAAAGGGTCTGAACACTTATGTAAATGTAGTATTTCAGTTATTTCATTTTAATTACTTCGCAAACATTTCTGAACACCTGATTTTGCTTTTTTTAAATTATGGGGTATTGTGTGTAGATTGATGATTAAAAAAATAATTTAATCCATTTTAGAATAAGGCTGTAACGTAACAAAATGTGAAAAAAGTGAAGGGGTTGGAATACTTTCTGAATGCACTGTATAGATTCCCACGGATAGAAACATCCTGTATCCTACATCGAGACAGAAAAACATATTTATTATTTTATTTAGCCATGATCACATTGAATGGCGGTGCTGGCTTGAAGGGCCAAATAGCCTACTCCTGCACCTATTGTCTAATGTCTATTTGCTACCTGGTTCATCTTGTATTTGCATTATTTTCAAATCTATAAATATACTTTCATGGATTTTAGTGCACTTTAATGTGTCAGGACACACACAAACAAACAAACAAACACATTATATCGAAGGTAGACATAAATGCTGGGGAAACTCCGCGGGTGAGGCAGCATCTATGGAGCAAAGGAATAAGTGACATTTCGGGTTGAGACCCTTCTTCTCGACCCGAAACGTCACTTATTCCTTCACTCCATAGATGTTGCCTCACCCGCTGAGTTTCTCCTGCATTTTTGTCTACCTTCAATTTTCCCAGCAACACATTATATCTGTTAGATGGCATATTTATTGCGTTGAAGAATAGTCCAGCTTCCAATATTAACTGCATATATCAAAATATATTTGTTTACATTTATTTTATTTAAATACTAAGGTACTATGATTTAAGTAGTATTTTTTTGATACCTGCATAAAAATTGTCCTGAGCCAAAAGCTTTCTTATGAATTGCCAGGTCCATTTTGGTAATGGAAGCTGTTTGTGACACTCCAATTTCCTGACTGTGGTATATCTCAGTTACACACTTCCCATCTCCGGGTAGAGTTATAGAGTCGTACAGCATGGGAACTCCCCCTTCGGCCCAGCTTGCCTATGCCGATCAAGATGGCGCATCTACACTTGTACCACCAGCCCGAATTTGGCCCACATCCTTCTAAACCTTTCTTATCCACGTACCTGTCCAAATGCTTATTAAATGTTATTAGAATTTCTGCCTCAACTGCCCCCTCTCACCTTATTCTTATCTGAACTCGGCAGCAGGAAGAAATTCTGGAAATCTCTTGGGCTTCTCAATTAAGAAATGAAAGTAGAAGTACTTCAAGATGAACTGATTGCCTGTGCAGTGTGATAAATACTTAATGGTAGTACATTAAAATGTCCATAGTAAACAATCATTCAATCTAGGGAGTATGAAAAGTAAAACTGGAGGCACCAAAGGTAAAAACAGGAGAGTATTCCCTCCAGCTAATCTATCACACCAAACTCAGTGTGTACACTACAAAGCAATGTACAAAGCGCTGGAGGAAGGCAGCAGATAAGGCAGCATTTGTGCAGAGAATGGACAGGCTATATTTCTGGTCCAGACCATTCTTCAGACTCTGGACTTAGTTTTGTTTATTTTAGAGACACAGCGTGGAAACAGGCCCTTCAGCCCACCAAGTTTGCGCTGACCAGCAATCACTCTTAGTTTGTCCTACACACGAGGGCCAATTGTTTTTAATGGAAGCCAATTAACCTGCACGTCTTTGAAGTGTGGGAGAAAACTGGAGCACCCAGAGAAAACGCACGTGGTCAAAGGGAGAACGTGCAAACTCTGTACAGACAGCACCCATAGTCAGGATCAAACCCGGGTCTCTGGTGCTGTAAGGCAGCAACTCTACCGCTATACCCTTGCGCCGCCCTTACTTATACTTGTGCAATACAAACATAGCTTATATAATACATTGTAAGAAAAATGACAAACAAATATTTTGTTTTATAAACAAGAATTGCACTGCCCTGCCTGTTCTGGATGGAAATGTTCGACCGTATTCTTCAATGATTGCGACTGCATACCGAAGAGTCGCTGCAAAAACAACATTCAGGACTGCAGTGATTGGAGTGATGAGAATACCTGTAATAATTGACAGCCAAATGTATTGGTTACTTTATTATCTCCACAATACAATTGATCTTATATAGATATTTTATTAACATTGTGCATTTGGTGCATAATACAATTGATTTTATATAGATATTTCAATGAACTTTGTTGTCCTTTGAGTTAGAAGCTACATTTATTATATTGTGATTTAGCAAGTACAACTAGATTAAGTGGGACCCGTTTGGTCCCATGTTCACACAGGAGGGCTGGTCCCCCGACGCAATAGTCCACCTCTCCACCAATTCCAATATTGGTGGCCAGTGGGGGGGCTTTCTGGAGCGCTGGTATCGGTTCTTGGGGTGGCAGCTCAGTCCCTCGAGCCTAATGTGCTGGCAGCTCACTCTGGTGGGCTGGCAATTGACTCATGGCTGTTCCTTGCAATTCCATTTCAAGCAGGGTGCAAGGCCACCAAATTCAAGTGCCGTTTCATACCGTTTCAAGCAGGGTGCAAGCCACCAAATTCAAATGCAGCTTCATACCATTTCATGCAGGGTGCAACGACACCACATTCAAATGCAGTTTCATAGCATTTCATGCAGGGTGCAAGGCCACCACATTAACCATATAACCATATAACAATTACAGCACGGAAACAGGCCATCTCGGCCCTTCAAGTCCGTGCCAAACAACTTTTTTCCCTTAGTCCCACCTGCCTGCACTCATACCATAACCCTCCATACCCTTCTCATCCATATGCCTATCCAATTTATTTTTAAATGATACCAACGAACCTGCCGCCACCACTTCCACTGGAAGCTCATTCCACACCGCTACCACTCTCTGAGTAAAGAAGTTCCCCCTCATGTTACCCCTAAACCTCTGTCCCTTAATTCTAAAGTCATGTCCTCTTGTTTGAATCTTCCCTATTCTCAAAGGGAAAAGCTTGTCCACATTAACTCTGTCTATCCCTCTCATCATTTTAAAGACCTCTATCAAGTCCCCCCTTAACCTTCTGCGCTCCAGAGAATAAAGACCTAACTTATTCAACCTATCTCTGTAACTTAGCTGTTGAAACCCAGGCAACATTCTAGTAAATCTCCTCTGTACCCTCTCTACTTTGTTGACATCCTTCCTATAATTGGGCGACCAAAATTGTACACCATACTCCAGACTTGGTCTCACCAACGCCTTGTACAATTTTAACATTACATCCCAGCTTCTATACTCAATGCTCTGATTTATAAAGGCCAGCACACCAAAAGTTTTCTTTACCACCCTATCTATATGAGATTCTACCTTCAAGGAACTATGCACGGTTATTCCCAGATCCCTCTGTTCAACTGTATTCTTCAATTCCCTACCGTTTACCATGTACGTCCTATTTTGATTTGTCCTGCCAAGGTGTAGCACCTCACATTTATCAGCATTAAACTCCATCTGCCATCTTTCAGCCAATTTTTCCAACTGGCCTGCATTCAAATGCAGTTTCATACTGTAAATAAGCAATTTACAAACTCTAAAAGTGTTCAACACATTTTAATGATAGCACAAGGTATTACATACATCCTCAAATACTGGCTACATTCTTCTAGTGAACCGTATCCAGGAAGGGGAAGGCGTTATGATTGATGTTAACTAGGCGGGGTTAATGGTACTGAGGTAACTATGTTATTGGTTGCATGCAAAACCATCTACATCCTTCCCCTTAGAAAATTTAAAAGAAACAGACCGTTGTCACTACAACAGAATTAAACAGAATTAAACAGAATCGCCATAACGAACAGGTGGCTTGCTGATCCGGCCCGAGCGCGTACGGATGCCTCCCCCTTCCCCCGGAGGAGCAGAAAAAACAGGGGGACCCGAGACAGCAGGGGAACCAGGGAAGGGCGGTGGGGTTGGAGGAACAGCGGAGGGAGAACCGCGACCGCCAACAGGTGACCCGCGCAGAGGGGAACCGGGCGCTCGATATGGGGACCGAGGCATGCAGGGAACGCTGGCTGGGACAGGAGCCGGCTGCTGGTATGAGAGCGGCGGGGCATAGGGGCCCGGGGCCTGCGGCTTCGGCTCATTAACCGCAAGCAGGTGTTGTCGGCTTCTACGGTAGATGGTTCCCTCATAGTCGACCAGATACGAACGAGGTGAGTCGGCCACCCCAACCACAGTAGCCAGACGGGAGTGACCACTGGCGGTTTGCAATCGAACAACCTGTCCAGGCAACAAAGGATCGAGTGGTCTGCACGACCGATCGTGGGAACGCCGCTGGCTGTCATGTTTCTCTTGAATGCGCCTCTGCACAGAGGCAGGCTCCAGCACCCGAGGTTTCAGCTGGCGCTGGGCAATCGGGATGGTAGATCTGGTTGTTCTGGACATCAGACGCTGAGCAGGGGACCCCATGGCCGGATCTCTGGAAACATTCCTGAGGTTCAGGAGATCCAAATACAAATCAGAGTTAGACAGTCTCGCTTGTTCCATCAGAAGCTTGGCGCTGCGGACGGCCCGTTCAGCAAGGCCGTTGCTCTGTGGGTACTCCGGGCTGCTGGTGAAATGCACAAAATTCCATTTGTCAGCAAAACTTTTGAACTCACGGCTGGTAAACTGCCTGCCATTGTCAGTCTGCAGCCTGA
Source organism: Raja brachyura (assembly GCA_963514005.1). The sequence goes on from OY740783.1 coordinate 17,988,887, forward strand.
CAGGGGACCCAAACGTGGAGAAGTGTTTCCGCAGCTTCCGGATCACCATCTCCGACGTGAGGGATGTCAGCAAATCCACCTCGAACCAGTTTGAGTACGAGTCGACCAGGACAAGGTAGTGGTTACCACGCCACTCGAAGATGTCGGCAGCCAGCGAGGACCAGGCCAAGGCAGGAGCGGGCTGTTGCAGCAGGGGCTGTCGCTGCTGATGTGGAGCAAGACTGTTGCACGTGGAGCAGGCAGAAACACGGTCTCGAATATATTTGGCCATTCCAGGCCAGTAGAATTGGCACTGAGCATGGGCGAGTGTTGCATCGACCCCGGGGTGTCCGCTGTGGGCTGCCGACTATGAGGTAACTATGTTATTGGTTGCATGCAAAACCATCTACACATACCATATCAAGCAGGGAGAAACCACCATAAAACCACACAAAACACCAAACTCACAGTTCAGTAGACATTCCGTGTGTTCAGTTGATTCACAGCTCAGACAGAGTCGTGACCTCTCCCTCCCCCATCATGCAAAGACTGAGCCACACCAACACTTCCGGGTTTTATAACCCCTCCCCCTGGAAAAGGTGTGGCCTTCATGGCGTGATTGACAGGGGAGGGATTCTCAACATTTTTAAAACACTAATAACACCTTTATTTTTCATTGATGGGAAGAATCCTCTGCATCTGCTGAGAGGAGGGGGACTGAGTAAGATGGCCAAAAATCACAGCCGTAAGTGGTAGCGTTTTATCTAAAATCAATATACAGTGCAAACAGGAAGTTAGCCAAAGCACCCAAGCCAATTTGCAGTGGTGCCTTTTAGCTTCAAGCCAAAGCACCCAAGCAGTGGTGCCTTTTAACTTCAGCCCAAAGCACCTAAGCCACCATTTGAAGTAGTGCCTTTTAACTTCACACCAAAGCACCCAAGCCACCATTTGCAGTAGTGCCTTTTAACTTCAAGCCAAAGCACCCAAGCCACCATTTGCAGTCGTGCCTTTTAACTTCACCCCAAAGCACCCAAGCCACCATTTCCAGTAGTGTCTTTTAACTTTAATCCAAACCATATTTTCATTTTCAAACCACATTAAGGGCACTCACAGTTGAGTAGACATGTGTTCAGTGCTATTCAGAGCTCAGAGACGTGACCCTCTGGCTTGCTCCATCTTGCAGAGACTGTGAGGCACACCACTTCCTGGTTTGCTGCCCCTCCCTCCAGCAGGGGCAGCAAAGAGGATTATTTTAAAACATTAATATCGCTCTGATTTTTCATCAATGGGAAAATTCCTCTGGTCCAGGAAGGCAGAGAGGAGCTCTGAGTGTGCTGGCCAAAAATGACGGCCGTAGGTGGCGGCGTTCTCTCGTAAATCACAACACAGAGAGCCAAAAGCGGTCAAGATCAGACTTTTAGTATTATAGATTTCATGCAGAAAAAGTCTTAATTTATTTCATAAACAATAAGAAATGTTGTCATTAGGTTTGTATGACTTCTATGTTAAATTCAGTTCTGCTTCATCTCCATTTTATCTACCAGGATTGCCCGCCATTCTAACTTTGATATTTATCACACTTTCTCCAATATCTGCAGTCTTTTGTGTCTCGACTTTATAAAATACATTAGTCAAGTTAGTCAAGCCCATTTCTCAAGAAACATTTTAAAGTAACTATCTTATATTCATATCTACTGGAGATTTACACCACAGGGTAAGCGGCCGTGCACGTTTGCATTTCTGTGCATCTGCTGCCCTGTTTCTTCTGGGATATAGAAGTCATGGAGGTTGGAAGTAAGACACAAAATGCTTAAGTAACTCAGCGGGACAGGCAGCATCTCTGGAGAGAAGGAATGGGTGACATTTCGGGTCAAGACCTTCCTTCAGAATGGAGTTTGGAAGTGCTTTCAAAGGCATTTAGTGCACCTTATAGCTGGTACATGGTAGCCAATGCTTTATCTGGATGACGTTAGGCTCAGTGATTTTGAATCTGTATGTCAAACAAGTGTCGCCCACCACAGAGCACCCACTCTCTGACAGGCAGCAACTCATGACATTGATGAAAAATTCAACCAACAAATACTTGTCACACAGGACCAGATAAATGGATGCCCTCTTGGAGAAAGTTTAACCATATGTGTCACCAAGAATCACTCATTAGTGCCTGTTGATGGGTAGTTGCAATTCCCACTTTACTAATTGTGTTATACAATTTAGCTAGTATCAATCTGCCAAAGATTCAGTTGTGCCCTGGAGACCAAATGTGCTGATACATAACTTGCCCTCCAAAATCATATGCCTCTCGGATATTGGATCCTTTGAAGAGATAAATAGGTAGGGAAGTTGGTTTTCTTTAATTTGTTAATATACATGGATAATGAGCCTTGCAGATGTTTCTCAGATTATAGGGAAGTAAATATGCTCTATCCAATCATGAATGTAAAAAACTGTACTTGTATATGCAGGTATCAATATTTTATGCAGATCAATATTGTTCTCCCTCCAAATTAACTCCCGTATACTCTCAGGTCTATCCTTCATCATACAGTTCGAGGTAGACTCAGTCCCACCATATATGGATTTAAAAGAGTTGGATAGAGCTCTAGGGGCTAGTGGAGTCAAGGGATATGGGGAGAAGGCAGGCACGGGTCATTGATAGCGGACGATCAGCCATGGTCACAATGAAAGGCAGTGCTGGCTCAAAGGGCCAAATGGCCTCCTCCTGCACCTATTTTCTATGTTTCTATATATCAATTAGTGATAATGTGTAGGAACTCCAGATGCTGGTTCATACTTCCTTTTGTGCCCGTTCTGAAGGGGATCTTCCAACTAAATTACAAGATTTATGGCAGTCCTTTTTCACTGCACAATTTATGTATAGCTTGTTTTTGTGTTTAACTCGTTTTTGCCTGCGATGCTGCTACAAGATTTTATTGTACCTGTACCTCACCATACTTGTACATGACAATAAATACGTACCTTGAAATACTTGATTTTGAAAATACCATCTGGATTTTGATCTTTTGTAAACATTTAGTTCTACAAAATACCCATCTACTCAAGCACCCCATATTTTTTATTAGCACACTACCCTAACCATTCCTCAACCCCATTCTATAAATGTAAAGGAGAGAGACTTGTAAGATTTATAGCTGATAGAGACTTGCAGCTCTGGAGACCTGGATTCAATCCCAATATCAGGTGCTGGCTGTGTGAGATTCCTCCAGATGCTCCAGTTTCTTCCCACATCTCAAAGGCATGCAGGGTTGTAGATTCATTGGTCTCTAAAATGACCGGATTGTGAAAAAGCAGGATGACATGAACTGTAGACTGAACTGGTTCCATGCTGTATCTCTACACTAAACTAGGTAAGGCATTCATTAGATGCAGCTTGGCAACAAAACATTATTTGAATCTATTCATCTACTAATTCAGATTAAAATCCAAAAAATTGGCTTCTTTGCTGCATTGTCTCAAAACCTTTTATCCTGTTTCCTTCCTTACCTCTAACATGAGTCGTTTGAGAAATTGTAGTTATTATTACTGCCTTCAGCCTCCACACCAAAGGTTTTCTTTTAGTCCCATGTCTGTGTGCTTCATTATCCATCCACTGAATTCAAAACTTGCATCTACCTTCAGGATCTCTCCAAGTTTGCTTGGCTTACTATATTCTGTTGTGCTGAAGCAAGCAAGAATTTCATAGTCCTATCTGAGACACACGACAATAAACTCTCTTGACTTGACAGATTCTATTCCTGTTTTCTGAGATAGGTGATTTAATTGACAATTGTAAGCCCATTTTGAATATTACAAACACTAGATTGGTTGCTTCCCCAAGCATTTGATGACCGCCATCAAGATCACTTTGGCTAGCTAGATGCTAACCTCAAGACACCTTGCAATGCTTCACGTTAAGTCTAGGAGAAATGAGGCAACTACTTTGTTCTCTTGAGCAATTCCGTACCCACTGTAAACAGTTTTGCCAGACCTCCCAAGAACCGTGAACATGCTCAAACTATCCACAATATCAAACTAGGTTCATTATCAAATTAAATTTAACCAGCAGTATATAATCCAATTCCAGCCAAATTAATTATTAAATACTTATGGTGTTTCATTTCAAACCTTGAATCAGAACCTAGCGCACTCAAATGGATGAAAATACTTAGTATTGTATCTTGGTACGGCTCAATTAACTGTAAATACACAACCATTGGGATTTCCCACCAATGTCTAACCAAAGTGAACACTCAGTTTAGTACACTAACTAAATTACTTAAAAAATAATTATTGTCTGAACTATGTATTTTGTGTACCTTTTCTACAGGGTACCTCAAATCTTTCATTACTGCACAATTGAACATTATGAAAATGACCTTCTCTCTGTTTAAAAAAAAATGGGAATGGGTAGGAAGGAGGGACAGAAATGAAGAAAATGTGCTATAAAAAATAAAGTGCTGGAGTCTGGAGAACACAGATAGGTGAAGTTTTGGGCCAGGATCCTTCTTCAGACTGATTGTGGCGAGGGTGTCTCATATAACTCCTGTCAGAGAAAGGAGAAGAACCTCTTCAAAGTAGGCATACCTTGAGATCTCACCACGGAGCAGTAAAATGTAGAAACAAGGAACTGCAGATGCTGGTTTACCAAGAAAAAGTGCTGGAGTAACTCAGTTCAGGCAGCATCTCTGTAGAACATGAATAGTTACAAAAAAAGACAAAGTGCTGGAGTAACTCGGTGGTTATCTTAAATTGGTCGGTTTCAAAATTCAGACCAACAGTAGCAGGCATGACAAATATTCCAAAATAAGCAAAAATCCAATTACTCTTAATTCAATACTATATTAGGATGGATTATGAGGCATATATTAACATATCTACTGTGCAGATCAGAAATATACTTTGTTGCCTACAATTAAGCCTTTGTCTCAGCAGCCTGAATGCCCATAGAGGGAGATTTGAAACATGGTCAATCTTATTCTAAACATTACTTTGAAATGTTAATTCAATTATTACATTCAATCTCAAGTTGCAATGTCAACATAAATATATGGCCAAAATAAAAAGATTTCAGGGAAAGGCATCATGCAAGATTTGCGATAAAACTATACAAGTGATTGAGAAGTCCTACTTTTAACAATTTAATACTTTCAAGATAAATAATGACACTTTGCATTTAAAGATCGAGACAATTAGAATCTCTTGCACAATCACATGCTAATTTCACATCTTTTAAACAATACATTTTTGGGTACAGACAGACACTTTTATTGCATTGAATGTATAGCATTTACTCTGGATAGAGCAATGGCTGTTAACATAATGTGGTAAATATTTACTATGAAGCTTGATTTTTCCTTAATTTAACTAGGAGCACCTTTAGTTTAATACAATAATTGAATACTAGATTCTCATGTTCTATGGAAGGGAGGGATAATAACACAGGAAACACTGCCAGACAATCTTTTAAAATATCGAAACAACTTGTCAGCATTGGCCACTAAGTATTTAAACAAACCAGAGTTCCTTTCTGAAGAACTCCTTTTGATGCAACAAATGAACTTAATTTTATTGTATTCTATAATCTCTACTTGCTATGAATAATTATCAACTCTGGTTTAGTATCTTCCTGATCAGACACAAATTAATGTCACTTTCACAGGAATAAAACATGATTTCCAAGAGGAAGGCTTCAGTTAGCAGTTTATGCATGAACAACAATGTAGATGATTGGTACCAAACAAGTTTATCTCATCATGAAAATACATTTAGCCATCTAAATATTAAGTAGTATCTATCATTTGGCCTATAAATAGTTCATATTTTGTGCGACAGGATGCCATTCTGGTCCATGGAGAACATGCCTGATCAGAGCAATTCCCTTCGATATGTTAAAACGGCAATTAATGGCCACACCACTTAATTCAGCTGTGAACCAAAAAAAAATTACCCAGCAACAATTAATATTTGGGAAATGATTAAGGAAAATAAGAGAAAAACAAATGTAAGAGCTTAAATAGTGATTCATGCAAGCTGTGGAATAATCTTGAATTGTACTGTGTACCTGTTCTACATCCCATAGCTTCTTTTGTACACCATTTGCCTTCTAAAAGCATATAAAAAATGGTTTTAATAAATCAGGCTGGAGTTAAATACAATTTAAATTCACAATCGCTTATATTTTAATGTTTACATACAAATCACATTGGATTGTCGGTTATGTTCTTTGAAAATAGCTAGAAAATAAATCACTTTTCACAATCCGTTTGTTAAATCCTGGTGATTTAATGCCATGATGCCAGAATAGTTCACAGCTCAATAAAAAAAACCAAAAACACTCCAGTGTTGTTTCAGTATTTTCTATTCAAGTCCACAGAAGAACTTGTGAAAAGGAATGCTAGTATGAAATCAATAGGAATCCAAAACCAGAAGGCCTGGTGCGAAATATTTTACAAACATAACTGATCAAATCAGAAGCCCTCATCTCAGATTTCAGAATAATTCCCACCTTCCAAAATGTTTTCCAAGTTAAAATTGCCGTCGATTTTTCAGCAGGTTTAGATATCCACTTATTTTTATAATCCACAATTAAATAGACCAAAATAGATGCTTTTCTTCTTTATTTCCACTCCAATCCAGAGCCAAATTCAGTTCAGAATTTCTATTTTAACCAGGTTGCAAAGTTGGTTAAAATTTACCTAATTCAGCATTAGAGCTGCTACAAGTAACAAAAATAACAGGATAAATGAATCACCACATGACTGCAAACATATGCGTAACAGTACAAAAATGTAAGATTACAAAAGCAAAAAAACTAATACAAATAGCAGCCCCCTAAAGCCATTTCAGCTTCACGTCATCCTTTGGGTATCAACGTCATTTCAGTTTGCTTCATCCTTTGAAGCCTCATCAAAGTTTTCAACAAGATCTACAAGAAATAAGAATCACTGTTAAGACAGCAGAAAATCAATGCTGTATCAGTCCCACTCACCCCCACAATACCCAGGCATTGGGTATCTGTGTTCTAATTATCTTATATACCAATACAAAGTATCACCAATGGACGACTTGTTGCCAATGGAAATTCTTACCGTACTTGCTTATGGTTAAAGTAGAAATCAAACCTACACATTACTTGTATGCTTATGAAGTCCTAACCTGTTTTCATGTTTCATGCATCTTGTGTTTTATGAAGGTTGGCAGATCACTATCCCTCCTGGGATAAATAGATTTCTATCGTATTGTATCGTATCTTTCAAAAAAAAAATTGACTTGCACTTGAGGTAACAGTTAACACTTAGTTTCACATTACAAATATCAACATTAGCTCATATTTTAATTACCTGGAACTTCATCATCATCATCCTCGCCAGAAGCAAGTGGTGCTTTACTGTCCACAGCTGAAAATAAAACAATGATGATTAAAAATGAGCATCACTGCATCATAATTATACCTTAAACAATCTCTCTTTTAGAAGACAACATAACATTGAAGTGCAGCTTTACTAAAAAAGAACGCAGCAGCCTGTGGCAGCACATTGAAAGCAAAATCATGACTCCACATACCTTTCCCTGCAGCCCATGTTTAAAATTGTAATTTCAGGTATTAATCCCATTACACCAATTACTGAACCTGCTTACATCACACAGGTTCATCCAGACAAACATGTATTTGCTTATGAAAAATATCAGACATCGCTCAAGTTATTTTGCCAATCACTATGATTACAAGTCTTCATACGAGTAAGAACATTTTTTCCTTTGTATGGGATTAAAAAATGTAAACACCTATTAAAGATGCTCTCAACATTCCCAACTTCTATGCAGTTCCAATATATCCAAAATGCATATAGTCAAAATATAAAACAAAGTTGTGACATCGTTTTTCTACAGATAGGCATTATGATTTATAGTTTCACTAGTAAGAATCTAATTGTTCTGTATCGGTACATATGACAATTAAACATTCTGGACTCAACTCACTAATAGCATGTACAGTGTCCCCCATAATGTTCGGGACAAAGGCCCACCGTTTTTATTTATTTGCCTCTGTACTCCACAATTTGAGATTTGTAATAGAAAAAAAAATCACATGTGGTTAAAGTGCATATTGTCAGATTTTAATAAAGGCCATTTCAGGGCACCATAATGTTTGGGACACATGGCTTCACAGGCATCTGTAATTGCTCAGGTGTATTTAATTGCCTCCTTAATGCAGGTATAAGAGAGCTCTCAGCAACTCGCCTTTCCTCCAGTCTTTCCATCACTTTTGGAAACTTTTATTGCTGTTTATCAATGTGAGAGACAGAATGATTAAACCACATTGTGAGGGACAGAACGAGCAAACCATCGTCATTGGGAAGGGAACATTGTTTGAAAACAGGAGGAGATTGCTGATGCAGCTGTAACTGCAAGAAACTGTCTACGAGGCTAAAGGGGATTAAATAGGTTAGGTGAATAACTAGTGCGCTTGCTTAATGAGGTAAATGAATATTGCTTATACGCCTCTGATCGGGAAACTGCTAATTACCATGAACATGCTATGTATGATCTGGGAAGTACCCTGGGCGTTACAGGAAGAGTGTGCACCTCAGCGCTCCGATTGGAAGGAGTCAGAAGGGGAGGCTGATTCAATGTAATTGTGTTGTATAAGGGGAGAATACTTTCTTGACCTCGGTGTGTCTCGGTTTGGAGAGGCACCCGATTCTGCAGATTCGTAAATAAAAGCATTTCTCGTTTTCACGGCTTTGTCTCTGGCATAGTGATCGTGGGCACCAAAAATACATCTCACATCAACATGAGGACCAAAGTTGTGCCAATGAAAGTCAAAGAAGCCATTATGAGACTGAGAAACAAGAATAAAACTGTTACAGACATCAGCTAAACCGTAAGAAAGAGAGCACTGGTGAGCTTATTGATCGCAAAGGGACTGGCAGGCCAAGGAAGACCACAGCTGATGACAGGAGAATTCTCTCTATAATAAAGAAAAATCCCCAAACACCTGTCCAACAGATCAGAAACACTCTTCAGGAGTCAGGTGTGGATTTGTCAATGACCACCGTCTGCAGAAGACTTCATGAACAGAAATACAGAGGCTACACTGCAAGATGCAAACCACTGGTTGGCTGCAAAAATAGGATGGCCAGGTTACAGTTTGCCAAGAAGTACTTAAAAGAGCAACCACAGTTCTGGAAAAAGGTCTTGTGGACAGATGAGACAAAGATTAACTTATATCAGAGTGATGGCAAGAGCAAAGTATGGAGGAGAGAAGGAACTGCCCAAGATCCAAAGCATACCACCTCATCTGTGAAACACGGTGGTGGGGGTGTTATGGCCTGGGCATGTATGGCTGCTGAAGGTACTGGCTCACTTATCTTCATTTATGATACAACTGCTGATGGTAATAGCATAATGAATTCTGAAGTGTATAGACACATCCTATCTGCTCAAGTTCAAACAAATGCCTAAAACCCCATTGGCCGGCGGTTCATTCGACAACAAGACAATGATCCCAAACACACAGCTAAAGCACCAAAGAAGTTTTTCAAAGCTAAAAAATTATAAATTCTTGAGTGGCAAATTAATCACCCAATTTGAACCCTGTTGAGCATGCCTTTTATATGCTGAAGAGAAAACTGAAAGGGACTAGCCCCCAATAGAAGCATGGCTGCAATACAGGCCTGGCGGAGCATCACCAGAGATGACACCCAGCAGCTGGTGATGTCCATGAATTGCAGACATTGCATGCAAAGGATATGCAACAAAATACTAAACATGACTACTTTCATTTACATTACATTGCTGTTCCACAAACATTATGGTGCCCTGAAATGGGGGAACTATGTATAAAGACTGCTTTATTTTCTACATGGTGAAACCAAAATGTATAAAAATGGCCTTTATTAAAATCTGACAATATGCACTTTAACCACATGTGATTTTGTTTCTATTACAAATCTCAAATTGTGTAATGGTAAATAAAAAAATGACAGGTCTTTGTCCCAAACATTATGGGGAGCACTGGATATTGGTTGCCATGCTAATATCAATTAATTCCAAATTCCTTTGGTTACTCTTAAAAGTGTTAACCATTATGTACACAAATCAGAATTTCAAGATTTTGCTTTGAATTAACAGACATCAACCAAGGCAAAATGACACAAAGCTGAGTTTCATAAATATTCTAAATTCGTAGCAAAGAAGCGAACGAACTGACAAATAACTCACTAAAATTCATGCAAACTACATTAATCTGTAGAAAATAGCCCTAAATTTAAAAACAATGAAGAACAAATATGATCAAAGTTTATCATACTTACGTTGTTTAGGTAGAGATTCTGCCAACCGTCTCAGACTTGTCAGACTATCAGCACCAAGCTGATTTAAGATACTGGGCAACATCTCAGTCAGTTGTTTAGTTTCTGCGTGTCCTGTAATCGTAAATGTGTTTGCAGCAAGTGAAGCCTGAACTTTAGGATTATTAAAATGGATGACTGTTCCCTGGTTTGTGAACATGTTGACCTGCAAGAGATTTTAAAACATATTCACCAAGGTTCAATATTTTAAAATTAAAAAACAATTTTACATTACTGGTTTGTACTTCACATGCCCATAACGAGCTAATCTATGTGTTGGCATCCATACATCTGCAAGAGATGATGTTGCGGCTTTGACGTTGTCCTGCTCGGACAGGAAATTGTTTCATCTGTGGTTGTGTTTCCTGCTGTGGTTGATATGCTTGACAGGCAGATATGCAAGGAGGCAGCTTATAACCTGTAACTGCTGCCTCCTGTGATTTTTTCCCCTTGCTGCGATCAGCAATGATGAAGTGTCCTCTCTATTTGGTATGGTCGTAAGCCTGGGCAGATCATTGGGAACACAGACTTGCCAAACTTCTGCATTCCCTTCTTGACCTAATAGATTGATACCAGAGGATGACATGTCTGCTATGTCTGGGGCCAATTTGGTTGCTGGAAGGTTAACGCACGAGGGATCACTTGTTGGGACTCCATCAACAGTGCCTTTGGCTCTCCTGAGCCTTCCTCACAAGGCAGTGGGTTGCTCTTTAACCCATAGCTGCTGGGCCTACAGGTCGCATCACCGGGGAACAATATCCCTCAAGATTCCTACCCAGTTTTGCCCAGGACGACAGATGGTTCCAGTTACGGTGTGTTGCCACAAGGAGGCTCTGCGGGAGTCTTGATGTGCAGAGGTTATGAGATGCTCCTCGACTTACAATATTTTGGCTTTACGATGGTGCAAATGCGATACATATTCAATAGAAACCGTTCTTCGAATATTGATCTTTTCCCGGGATAGCAATATGATACTCTCTCGTGAATCTGGGGAACGGCAGGGAGCTGTAGCTTCCAGTCAGCCATGCGATCACGGGTGTAAGCAACCGATACTCTAGTGTACTGTGTTGCCACCGTTTTTTGGAGACAGCGTATTGTGTTATGTGTTTTTGCATCCCATCATGTCTACAAAACACCCATTTGTGTATCCTGCACTCATTCAACCAATGGCCCCAGGCGCAAAAGCTGCGTTCAAAGCCTACTATTTACACCAAACGTTTGCGCAGGCTGTTGAAGCGACCGAATCTGACCGAACACTCCGAGAGCTTTGGAAAGGTTTTAACATTCTAAATGCTATCCGGAACATTGGTGCAGCATGGCAAGGTCACACAGCAATGCATGAATGGCGTTCGGAAGAAAGTTATGAAGACATATGTGCACACATTCAAAGGCTTTAACAAAGATTCTGCTGTTGATTACATAGTAACAAGATAGTAGTGGGTGGGAAACAGCTAGAATTGGACATTGATGAAAAAGATATTCATGAGTTTGTTGGCATTGAGGCAGAAGAAAAGGGAGCGAGAAAACGGGGAATTACAGACCAGTTAGTCTAACATCGGTAGTGGGGAAACTGATAGAGTCAGTTATTAAAGATGGGATAGCAGCACATTTGGAAAGCGGTGAAATCATTGGACAAAGTCAGCATGGATTTACAAAAGGTAAATCATGTCTGACGAATCTTATAGAATTTTTCGAGGATGTAACTAGTAGAGTGGATAAGGGAGAACCAGTGGATGTGTTATATCTGTACTTTCAGAAGGCTTTCGACAAGGTCCCACATAAGAGATTAGTATACAATCTTAAAGCACACGGTATTGGGGTTTCTATATTGATGTGGATAGAGAACTGGCTGGCAGACAGGAAGCAAAGTGTAGGAGTAAACGGGTCCTTTTCAGAATGGCAGGCAGCGACTAGAGGGGTACTGCAAGGCTCAGTGCTGGGACCCCAGCTATTTACAATATATATTAATGATTTGGACGAGGGAATTGAATGCAACATCTCCCAGTTTGCGGATGACACGAAGCTGGGGGGTAGTGTTAGGTGTGAGGAGGATGCTAGGAGGCTGCAAGGTGACTTGGATAGGCTGGGTAAGTGGGCAAATGCATGGCTGATGCAGTATAATGTGGATAAATGTGAGGTTATCCACTTTGGTGGCAAAAACAGGAGGGTAGGCTATTATCTGAATGGTGGCCGATTAAGAAAAGGGGAGATGCAACGAGACCTGGGTGTGATGGTACACCAGTCATTGAAAGTAGGCATGCACGTGCAGCAGGCAGTGAAGAAAGCGAATGGTATGATAGCATTCATAGCAAAAGGATTTGAGTATAGGAGCAGGGAGGTTCTACTGCAGTTGTACAGGGTTTTGGTGAGACCACACCTGGAGCATTGCATACAGTTTTGGTCTCCAAATATGAGGAAAGACATTTTTGCCATAGATGGGGTACAGAGAAGGTTCACCTGACTGATTACTGGGATGTCGGGACTTTCATATGAGGAAAGACTGGATAGACTCGGCTTGTACTCGCTAGAATTTAGAAGATTTGGGGGGGGGGGGGAGATCTTATAGAAACTTACAAAATTCTTAAGGGGTTGGACAGGCTAGATGCAGGAAGATTGGTCCCGATGTTGGGGAGGTCCAGAACAAGGGGTCACAGTTTAAGGAAAAGGGGGAAATTCCTTTAGGACCGAGATGAGGAAACCATTTTTCACACAGAGAGTGGTGAGTGTCTGGAATTCTCTGCCACAGAAGGTAGTTGAGGTCAGTTCGTTGGCTATATTTAAGAGGGAGTTAGATGTGGCCCTTGTGGCTAAAGGGATCAGGGGGTATGGAGAGATGGCAGGTACAGGATACTGAGTTGAATGATCCATGAGCCATGATCATATTGAAAGGCGGTGCAGGCTCGAAGGGCCGAATGGCCTACTCCTGCACCTATTTTCTATGTTTCTATGTTTCTAAGAACATTCCAATGAGGAGCTGATCGAACTGGAGGAAGAAAGAAATAAAGAAGCTGAGGCAGAAGAAGAAGTAGTTATACCCGAGGCACCCAAAAAGTTCACAACAAAGAAACTGGCGGAGGCATTTGCTACTATCAGCATTGGCGTACGGATGTTGGAAGAAATGGTCTTCAATTACGAGAGATTGGCAAAAAACGGACAGGCAGATAGATACAGGATGCTATGGCCTGTTATAGGGAAATATATAATGAATAGAAGAAACAAACTGTACAGTCAAAACTTGATACCTCCCCAAAAGAAACTATGGTTGCTAAACAATCAATAAGTGCTGATGCCCCAGTACCTTCTCCCACTATTTTTGATCCTTTTCAGAAGAGAGAATGTTTGGTAGGTTAGGCGTATTAAATGCATTTTCGACTTACGATGGGTTTATCGGAACAAAACCCCCTCAATAGACAATAGGTGCAGGAGTAGGCCATTCAGCCCTTCGAGTCAGCACCGCCATTCAATGTGATCATGGCTGATCATCCCCAATCAGTACCCCATACCTGCCTTCTCCCCATATCACCTGATCTTTAAGAACCCTATCTAGCTCTCCCTTGAAAGTACCCAGAGAACCGGCCTCCACCGCCCTCTGAGGCAGAGAATTCCCCAGACTCACAACTCTCTGTGAGTTAAAGTGTTTCCTCGTCTCCGTTCTAAATGGCTTACCCCTTATTCTTAAACTGTGGCCCCTGGTTCTGGACTTCCCAAAACATCGGGAACACATTTCCTGCCTCTAGCGTGTCCAAACCCTTAACAATCTTATACGTTTCAATAAGTTCCCCTCTCATTGTTCTAAACTCCAGAGTGTACAAGCCCAGCCGCTCCATTCTCTCAGCATATTAGGGGACCAAAGCTGCACACAATACTCCAGGTATGGTCTCACTAGGGTTCTGTACAACTGCAGAAGGACCTCTTTGCTTCTATACTCAACTCCTCTTGTTATAAAGGCACAACATGCCATTTGCTTTCTTCACTGCCTGCTTACTTTCATAGACTGATGAACAAGGACCGTTGTACTTCCTCCTTTCCCAACTTTACATAATTTAGATAGTAATCTGCCTTCCTGTTTTTGTAACCAAAGTGGATAACATTACATCTATCCACATTAAACCTCACCTGCCATGCATCTGCCCACTCCCCCAATCTGTCCCAAGTCACCCTGCATTCTCATAGCATCTTCCTCACAGTTCACACTGCCACCCAGCTTTGTGTCATCTACAAATTTGCTAATGTTACTTTGAATCCCTTCATCCAAATCATTGATTTTGTATATAGCTGCGGCCCCAGCACCGAGCCTTGTGGTACTCCACTAGTAACTGCCTGCCATTCTGTAAGGGATCCGTTGATCCCTACTCTTTGTTTCCTGTCTGCCAACCAATTTTCTATCCATGTCAGCACTCCACCCCCAATACCATGTGCCCTAATTTTGCCCACTAATCTCCTATGTGGGACCTTATCAAATGCTTTCTGAAAGTCCAGGTACACTACATCCACTGACTCTCCCTTGTCCATTTTCTTAGTTACATCCTCAAAAAATTCCAGAAGATTAGCCAAGCATGATTTCCCCTTCGTAAATCCATGCTGTCTCCGATCCTGTTACTGCTACCCAAATGTGCCGCTATTTCATCTTTTATAATTGACACCAGCATCTTCCCCACCACTGATGTCATGCTAGCTGGTCTATAATTCCGTTTTCTCTCTCCCGCCTTTCTTAAAAAGTAGGATATTAGCTACCCTCCAATCCACAGGAACTGATCCCGAATCTATAGAGCATTGGAAAATTATCACCAATGCATCCGCGATTTCTAGAGCCACTTCCTTAAGTACCCTGGGATGCAGACCATCAGGCCCATGGGATTTATCAGCCTTCAATCCCATCAGTCTACCCAACACCATTTCCTGCCTAATGTGGATTTTCTTCAGTTCCTCCGTCACCCCAGACAGATCCTGTGGCCACCACTATATCAGGAAGATTGTTTGTGTCGTCCTTAGTGAAGACGGATCCAAAGTACCTGTTCAACTCATCTGCCATATCCTTGTTACCCATAATAAATTCACCTTTTTCGGTCTTCAAGGGTCCAACTTTGGTCTTAACTAATTTTTTCCTCTTCACATACCTAAAGAAGCTTTTACTATCTGCCTTTATATTCTTGGCTAGCTTACCTTCGTACCTCATCTTTTCTCCCCGTATTGTCTTTTTAGTTATCTTCTGTTGCTCTTTAAACATTAACCAATCCTCTCGTTTCCCGCTCATCTTTGCAACGTTGTACTTCTTTTATTTTTATACTGTCCCTGATGTCCTTTGTCAGTCACGGTCGCCCCTTACTCCCCTTGGAATCTTTCTTCCTCCTAGGAATGAACTGATCCTGCACCTTCTGTATTATTCCTAGATATACTTGCCATTGTTGTTCCACTGTCATCCCTGCTAGGGTATCTTTCCAGTCAACTTTGGCCAGCTCCTCCCTCATAGCCCCATAGTCCCCTTTATTCAACAGTAACACTGACACCTCCGATCTACCCTTCTCCCTCTCCAATTGTAGATTAAACCTGACCATATTATGGTCACTACCTCATAATGGCTCATTAACCTAAAGGTCCTTTATCAAATCCGGTTCATTACATAACACTAAATCCAGAATTGCCTTCTCCCTGGTAGGCTCCAATACAAGCGGCTCTAAGAATCCATCACAAAGGCACTCTACAAAGTCCCTTCCTTGGGGTCCAGTACCAACCTGATTTTCCCAGTCTACCTGTATGTTGATATCTCCCATAACAACCACAGCATTACATGCCAATTTTAACTCGTGATTCAATTTGCACCCTATGTCCAGGCTACTGTTTGGGGGCCTGTAGATAAGTTCCACTAGGGTCTTTTTACCCTTACAATTCCTTAGTTCTATCCATACTGACTCCACATCTCCTGTTTCAGCGTCACCCCTTGCAAGGGACTGAATTTCATTCCTCACCAACAGCTACCCCACCCCCTCTGCCCACCTGCCTGTCTTTTCGATAGGAGGTTTACCCTTGAATATTCAGCTCCCAACCCTGGCCCTCTTGCATCGTAAGTTGAGGAGCATCTGTACAGGCAGTGGAAGCCTTACGCACCCAGTTACCTTTTATCAAGGCTTGCGACGTATATATTTACACCGGCGCTCTAGACACATGCATCACCATGGCTCACACCATCAATTTACACAACTAGTTAATCTAATATGGATTATAAAATGTTGATGTCAATCGCGCTGCTGGTCACCATTTGCAACTTTATGTTGAATGGAACCTCAACATTCATGAATTAGAGGCGATTCCACATAGACGGTTTCTACTGTATTAATAGATTGTAAAATAAAAGGAAATGCATTCAAATCAATTTTAAAAAGACTTTGCGTGAACTTCATCCCCTTTGTCCTGGCTACACACCTTACACTTCCTTATCTATGTATCAGTCTGAAGAACGGTCTCCACACGAACCGTCACCCATTCCTTCGCTCCAGCGATGCTGTCTGTCCCGGTGGAGTTACTACAGCATTTTGAGTGTCTTAGCATGATATGGTTATCTTTGATCACTTCCCCCCCCCCCTTTTTGTTATCATCAGGCACAATCATGTGTAAGCATTTTTAATGCCAACTACCAAAAATAAATTCTTAGAAAAGCTACTCTGTTTTCAGGGAAAGGCAAAATAAAAATCTGGCAATTAAAATTTCCATCAGTCTTTGCTAAAATCAATTATGAATACAACAGCAGGCCAGCCAGGTACCCCCTACTGATTTATTGTTAGTGTTATGATCGTCATGTGTACAGTGAAAATACTTGTTTTGTGTTATTCAGGTAAATTATACTATACATGCATGCATTGTAGAGTGCAAATGAGGACACAGTGAGGAATATAGTATTACGCTAAAGGAAGTTCAGATGAAAAAAGTGCAAGGGGCCACAAGGTAGCTTGTAAGATCGAAAAATCATCCCTTGCATAGAACAGGTCATTCAAGAGTCTGTTAACAGCAGGGAAGAAACCATTATTAAATCAGGTAGCTCTGCTTTCAATATTTTGTACCTTCTGCCTGACAGAAAAAGGGGCAATAGAGAATAACCACGATGCGAGTGGTCCGTGTCCTGTCTATACTTGACCCACCTGCCTGAATTTGGCCCATATCCCTCAAATCCTATCATATCCATCTACCTGTCTAAATGTTTCTTAAATGTTGCAATAGTACCTGCCTCAACTACACCCTCCTGCAACGCGATCCGCACACCCACCGCCCTTTGTGTCAAACGTTACCCCACAGGTGCCTATTAAATAAATCTTCCCCGCCAAACCCCCTCACCTTCACCCCCCAGTCCTTGATTCCCCTACTTGGGGCAAGAGACCGTGCATTTACCCAATCTATTTCTCTCATGAGGAATTGGAGAAAGATTAAAAAGTCGCCAACATATACACAATAGCCACTTTCATCCTCAAGACATATTCAAACTGTTAGCTCTCGGGTGCAGTGGAACCGTAGTGTGATTGCTGGAAGGTTCCAGGATGTGCAGTCTAATAAGCAAATATATATTGTAATATATACAGCAATGCCATGCCCCCAGCGTTATCATCTTTCGAATGTGTTGCATTAAAAATATATTTCCAAATGTCAATAGACACTTAAGAGCTAATATAATAAAATTATTAAAGCGAACAAATAATTTTAAAATATATATCTTGGCACTCCTCACTGCCATACACATATTCATTGAATGGGCTCGTAGAACATATGCAAGGTCAAAACATGTTTGCAGTGCTGCATCAGGACATTTGGAAAAGTGGGTGTCGTTGCAACTGACTACTGGACAAGAGTAATACATCCACTTTCACTTTACATACAGGGTGCCTACATCTCATATTTTATTAACAAGTGTAAATATGTCATGAAATGTTCCAGTTCCTGGATTACTGAAAGACTGAAGAATATGTAAAATCCACATCTGACTCTTGGTGGAGCACACAGAGCAATTACTAAATTAGTGCCGGGAGTTTCTACTGGGCAACGGTAGATATTTCCAAATAATGATTCTACGTATTAAAAAACAGTTTTTGAATTTAGTTTGCATGGCTGTGAATAGAACGTTAATGAAATTGGTGTAAGAAGTGGAACGATCCAATCCTCAAACTTGAGAAGACTGAACAGAAAACTTCTATTTTCTCTAGGGCATCTATTTCGCCAGATATCCCAAAGCTTAAAGATACTGGAGTGATAAACGCCCATACCAAAACCATGCAATATTTACCAAATTAAATTCAGTTTTCAAATAGAAATTACACCAAGCATATATTTTTAAATTCCAAAGAATAAGGCAATATCCAAAATGCTAGCATTACCAATAATGAGTACTATCCAGAATCTTTCCTACACATTAACAATCAATAATTTTCTGTAGTTCTGCCACTTGTCCAACAGCATCTACAATATGCCTATGTCCTAATATTTCACCATGCTTTACCATTATATAGACAAGGGCAATAGGTCCTTGTTTGGCAAGCAGGGCTCAAAACTTGACTCGGATATAAAAATACTGTATGTAGACACTGGAAACCACTTTTTCCCCAAAGATTTGGGGTTAATTATTTACTTATCTCTAATTCTTGTTTGTCATCAAGGTTTACCCGACAGCACCCATTTGACATATGTCAGCCATTTTACCATATTGAAAACACCCCGAACTTTCTTAATTAAGGAATGTTTCCCAAAATTTTGATACCGACTTGATTCAGAGACCATATCATTCAAACATCAGTCATCTGATATGCAACATTTTTAAAGCTGAAATAGAAAACCTGAAATATCTTACCTTACCTTGATTCCCCTACTGGGGGCAAGACACTGTGCATTTACGCAATCTATTCCTCTCATGAGGAATTGGAGAACGGTTGGAGAAAGATTAAAAAGTTGCCAACATATACACAATAGCCACTTTCATCCTCAAGACATATTCAAAACTGTTAGTTCTCGGGTGCAGTGGAACCGTAGTGTGATTGCTGGAAGGTTACAGGATGAGCAGTCTAATATGCAAATATATATTGTAATACCTCTTCAATACCGGAAATATTATTCACACCAAGCTTCTTTAAAGAGAACTGGAGCTTTTTGTCATCTGCTGTTGCTGTTCTGTGTACCACCTTCTTCTTCCTACGAGCTGTACCCTGGTGGCAAAACCAGAAAAGTCACATCAAAATTAACACTTGAAGTTGTTAAACTACTAAAACACTATCAACCATGTACTGAAAATTAACCTCGAATTTAGTAGAGTATCGACTATACAATTCTCTAAATTTCAGAGGGCAGGTGGCAAACTCATCAAAGTTAATGGCCAGTGACAAAATTGATACTTGGCAATTTGTAAAGATTCAAAAACTGAATATTTTGTTCTTGTTGTTTCTTTGCTTCCACAATCTCACCGTCGCTAAAAATTATAACAAGCTCCAGATTCTCAGCTTGGACAAACTCAGTGAAATTATGAAATAAGTTAACTCTTATTTCTTGTGGAAACATGTGCCCAGTGGAAGTCTCACTAGTGTGCCCTTTTCTCAAAACTCATCAGTTTTAAATCTATATGACCTTTTCTCAAAAATCATCAGTTTAATCTTACTCACCGTGGACACCTGGAGCAATGATATGGCCCTGTGTGGTACAAGTGACCAAACCCGTAAAACAATGGATGACATGATATACAGCAATGCCATGCCCCCAGCGTTATCATCTCTCTAATATGTTGCATAAAAAATATATTTCCAAATGTCAATAGACACTTAAGAGCTAATATAATAAAACTATTAAAGCGAACAAATAATTTAAAAATATATATCTTGGCACTCCCCACTGCCATACAACTATTCATTGAATGGGCTTGTAGACCATATGCAAGGTCAAAGCATAGTTTGCAGTGCTGCATCAGGACATTTGGAAAAGTGGGTGTTATTGCAACTGACTACTGGACAAGAGTAATACATCCAGGGTTACACAAAAAGCTGGAGAAACTCAGCGGGTGCAGCAGCATCTAAGGAGATGCTCCTTAGATGCTGCTGCACCCGCTGAGTTTCTCCAGCTTTTTGTGTAACCCTTGATTCTCCAGCATCTGCAGTTCCTTCTTTAACAGTAATACATCCACTTTCACTTTACATACAGGGTGCCTACACATCTCATATTTTACTAACAAGTGTAAATATGTCATGAAAGGTTCCAGTTCCTGGATTACTGAAAGATTGAAGAATATGTAAAATCCACATCTGACTCTTGGTGGAGCACACAGAGCAATTACTAAATTAGTGCCGGAAGTTTCTACTGGGCAAAGGTAGATATTTCCAAATAATGATTCTACGTATTAAAAAAGAGTTTTTGAATTTAGTTTGCATGGCTGTGTCTAGAACGTTAATGAAATTGATGTAAGAAGTGGAACGATCCAACCCTCAAACTTGAGAAGACTGAACAGAAAACTTCTATTTTCTCTAGGGCATCTATTTCGCCAGATATCCCAATGCTTAAAGATACTGGAGTGATAAACACCCATACCGAAACCATGCAATATTTACCAAATTAAATTCAGTTTTCATATAGAAATTACACCAAGCATATATTTTTAAATTCCAAAGAATAAGGCAATATCCAAAATGCTAGCATTACCAATAATGAGTACTATCCAGAATCTTTCCTACACATTAACAATCAATAATTTTCTGTAGTTCTGCCACTTGTCCAACAGCATCTACAATATGCCTATGTCCTAATATTTCACCATGCTTTACCATTATATAGACAAGGGCATTAGGTCCTTGTTTGCCAAGCAGGGCTCAAAACTTGACTCGGATATAAAAATACTGTATGTAGACACTGGAAACCACTTTTTTCCAAAGATTTGGGGTTAATTATTTACTTATCTCTAATTCTGGTTTGTCATCAAGGTTTACCTGACAGCACCCATTTGACATATGTCAGCTATTTTACCATATTGAAAACACCCCAAACTTTCTTCATTAAAGAATGTTTCCCAAAATTTTGATTCCATCATTTTAGAAGAAATACTCTTGTAGCCGACTTGATTCAGAGACCATACGATTCAAACATCAGTCATCTGATACGCAACATTTTAAAAGCTGAAATAGAAAACCTGAAATATCTTACCTTTCCACCGATTCGTACTTGGGCTTGCAGTTTGGCTAGTTTTTCTTGATTCATTATTGTTTCTTTCATCTGAAACAACAAGTACATAATTTATGAGACTCAAACAAAAATAATCACACTCCCCAAAGGTTTACCTTTATGTTCACCCAACGTCCATTCAAGCTGTCAAAATATGTTCAAATTGATAGCCAAATCATGCAAACATGGAAAATTTGATTTAGATGATCATTCAGCCCATCCTGTCCACTTTGAACAAGAAAGAGCAACTAACTTAACCCCACTTTCCAGGGCTTGTTATGTAACTCTGCAGGTACACGTCCAGGCACATCTATATTGTTGCAATTGTTGATACCTAAAAGAGAGAAAGAGGCTGTAAGTTCCATAGCCCTAGCACTCTCTAGTTGAAACAAGTTTTTCTTATCGCTGCTACATTCCTTCCACTAATTATTTCAAATGTAAATCCCTTGTGCTCAGTGAAATTTATCAGCCCCCTTTAATTTTTGTACACCTTTAATTAAGTGTCCCGTTATTGTCCACAGATTTAACAAAAATAATCCCGTTCTATCCACATAACCACAATGTTACCTGGCTGGAAGCTTCTTCTGAGTCTCTTTTGCACCTTTGCTAATGAAATTTCAACTTTCTTACAATGTAGCAACCAAGACAATGTACCTGCCATATGCAAACAGGCTTGTAGATAACTAGAACATACCTCCCTTCTCTTCTACTCAATGCTTCATCTGATGAGGAAAAGCATTCCACATGCCTTTTGAATTATATCTACTTGTCCTGCTATCTATGTTTAAGGATCAACAAATGCCCGTTCCCCACTCTTCTCCATGCCCTCCCATTCCTGGCTTTGTTGCATCTCCCAAACTGTCACACAATTTAAATCTCATTTGATATTTTGACTAATCAGGCTACCCCTTGATATCCTTCAAGGCCAAGTTTATCCGTTTCTTAATTAGCCACTAAACTAATTAGGTCCTATCAACTTTTTTTTGCAACATCATATGTCTCTTCATTTAATCTAATATCATCTTTAATCTCTTACTAGCCACAGCTGGAACACTATGAAGTATTTCCGTCTTCAATGGGTATTACTAAACATTATTAATTATTCAATTTTAGTCAATACTCATTTAGTCTCATATTTTACAATTAATTTGCAAATCTACCATAGCCAAATCACTGGTTTGTAGGTTTGCTTTCTTCAGATTTAAAACCATGGCTTCTGATTTTACTTCCACTACAATATTCTACATTTTGTTCACTCCCTAAAGACCACATTACTACAGAATTATTAATTAACTGTGTCATCACACAATATTCGATTTTCGGGTAGCTTTCCTTAAGGTCTCACGTGGGTCGCTGAACAAGCTTGGAGAACATGGAAATTGGGAATAACATATTAATCTGATTCTAGTTGCTTAACAGATACAGTACAAGTAAGCAGCCAATCTAAAAATGCAAGCTGTGGACAATGGATTCTGCACGGATCAGATTGTGCATCCCAGCATTTCATAATCTATATCAGCATTAGGTAATAAGGCCTGATGTAACATTTCAAGTGAAAAATGTGCGTAGTTAAAAAAACGCACCGGTTGCTTTTTTTTAAAAAAGTGTGAAGAGAGATTGGAAAGTCCTGCTGGGCAAAATAAGTCCCAGTCACTGAATGGTAAAATGCAGGTGCATTTATATTTACTGCAAAAAGCTGTGAAGAATGTCAAGGTAGAACACCCGTGATCTTACTGAACAACAGCACTGGCTTGAGGGTTCAAACTCATATTCAAAACAGCTCACGTAAAGATCTAAAACAGTAATTCCCTCATTGGCTTGTCAGAGTCACTGAGATATACAGCATGGAAACAGGCCTACCATGTGTATGCTGACCAAATTGACCTAGAGGCAGAAAACATGTCCCCGATGTTGGGGGAGTCCAGAACCAGGGGCCACAGTTTAAGAATAAGGGAAAAAGTATTTATAACAGAGACGAGGAAACACTTTATCACAGAGAGTTGTGGGTCAGTGGAATTCTCTGCATTAGAGGGCAGTGAAGGTCGGTTCTCTGGATATTTTCAAGAGTGAGCTTGATAGGGCTCTTAAAGATAGCGGATATGGGGAGAAGGCAGGAACGGGGTACTGATTGTGGATGATCAGCCATGATCACATTGAATGGCTGATTGGCCTACTCCAGCACCAATTGTCTACATTAGTATTTTGGGCTAGTCCCATATCCTTCTCAATCTTTCCTATCCATATATATGAAATATGATAGCCATATCTTGAAAGTTGCAATTGTATCTGTTTTTATAGCTTCCTCTGGCAGTTCATTCCAGATACAGACTACACTTGAAGTGAAAAACTAGTCCTATTAGGTCCTCTTAAATCTTTCCCCACTCTGCTTATTCCTTTGCCCTCAAGTGTACATTTGGACACCTTAAGATCACCGGTCTCCTACACTCAAAATGAAAAAAGCATAATCGTATGTAAACTCATTGATCTAGAAACCCCAGTCTTTTCTTATACATTCTAATTATACACTTTCACTAATTTGCTCAACCTATATGTAGATTTCCGTTTCCCATTGTATTACCAATACTAGATACATGCACTTTTAACTTCCTGATTTAAACTATACCTTACTCTCATTACAACTGAACGTTTTTGGTCACTTACTGTTCCTTTACAAGAAGGCACAAAACATTATCGACCCTAAACTCTATTCTTGGCACATACTTTTATTATGACAAATTCCCATTATTAATGAGAAGCCAACACAAAGGGTACTCGGAAATCGACTGTGGTCAAAACTGCACAACACAGCGAAATATAGCCAGTCTGAAGAAGGGTTTCGACCCGAAACGTTGCCCATTTCCTTCGCTCCATGGATGTTGCCCAACCCGCTGAGTTTCTCCAGCATTTTTGTCTAACAGCGAAATATAGATTAGATTCCCATAAACTGTAAAACAATCTTCGATGAAAGTGGTCACACTAATAATATAAAGTAGTTACATCAAACACGACCCATTGGTGAAGATCATTCCCCATGAATGACCCACCCTGTTGGACCGTGGGTGAAGGAAGGAACTGCAGATGCTGGTTTACACCGAAAATAGACACAAAAAGCTGGAGTAACTCAGTGGGTCACGCAGCATCGTCTGAAAGGAATGGATAGGGCACGCTTCGGATCGAGGCCCTTCTTCAGTCGGTCGTAAAATTAATATAAAGGTACATAGTCAAATTATTTAAAGATATGTAATAGATAGATAGATCCGGATTGCGCTCTAACTCGGGTCACGTCGAGCACCAGCAATAGCGCCTGTGCAGCCCAGCCGAGCTGAGCCAAGCCGCGGCACCGCAGCGCCTGGGCCCGTCTCACTGGCAGGAGGACAAGCACGTTTTTCCTCCCCAACAACCCTCTCTCCCCCCTGGCAAACCTTCATGCACCCAGCCCCCTCGACATTTACCTTGCGCGTCGTCGAATTGCCGGGGCGATGGCGGTACCGAGGGGCGGGAGGCTCCGCACAGAGCCGCGGCTGACGGGAGACGCCACACGAGGAGAGGAGAAGAGCGCAGCGCAGCACAGCAAGATGGCGGCTGGAGAGAGAAAGAGAGAGAGAGAGAGAGGAGGGGACGGATGTAGATGCGACCAAAGGGGTGTGAGCACGTCACGCTGCTGGAGGAGTGCTGGCGGCGAGCGGGAGGATCTTTGGGAAAGAGGAGGCCCCGGCGCCCTGAAGATGGGACGTGCAGATGGACCTGGTGTGTGGTGAGGGGAGAGTGAGGGAGAGTGGGGGAGAGTGGGGGAGAGTGGGGGAGAGTGAGGGAGAGTGAGGGAGAGTGAGGGAGAGTGAGGGAGAGAGAGGGAAAGTGGGAGAGAGAAGGGAGAGAGAGATGGGTGACGTTTCCGGTCGAGACCCTTCCCCACACGCACACATACATACAAGCAAGCAAACAAAATTGGTGCTATATATATATATCTGAAGAAGGGTCTCGACCCGAAACGCCGCCTACCTCCTTCGCTCAGATGTTGCTGCACCCGTTGAGTTTCTCCAGCCTTTTGTGTGCCCTCTATATATATATATATATATATATATATATAGATATATATATATATATCAAAATTTTGTAACAATGCCACAGTATGTGCATTTATTTATATATATTGTAAAGTATATAATAAACGAAAAGAAAAAGTAATGTATATAATATAAACATATATAAACATGTACACTCAACTACATATATATAACGCTAAAATATAATAAATGAAAATAAAAATAGTTGAGTGTACATGTTTATATATGTTTATATTATATACATTACTTTTTCTTTTCGTTTATTATATACTTTACAATATATATAAATGAATGCACATACAGTAGCATTGTTACAACATTTCGAGATTTAAAACATCAAGTCTGCAATTTATCTCATCAGATAAAGCATAAAAAGAAGTTTAATTTGACACCTAATTTACTTTCATATCTTCAGTATTAAAAAAGTGATGGCCATTTTCATACTCGGAAATTAGCATCTTGTTTCCCATTGCCTTTCCATTGACTTAACACAAAAGTTGTGATCGAGGACAGTCAAAAGCCCATAACTTTCTTAAAAATTAAGAGAACTGAAAGAAATGTTCAGTTATTATAGATTGAAGCATTCTGAAACAAATATGAAACAATCTTACTTGGATGACCTGAAGTTAAAGCATATAATTAGTTAGTTACCTAATTGTAGCTAATTACAAATTCAATTACTAGATCTAAACATCTATCCATTTCTTAAGAAAAGATAAACTTTTTAAAATTGCCTAAGTGTCCAAATAACATTCACACAATAATTCACAATATAACATGATTTTTAAATCTAATTTTCAAGAATTTATAGGCCAAATGGAAGGAATTTAGTGTTTAATTCCTGTAAATTAATGGCCATTTAAATCAACTTGCGAGTGGGTTTTAGTGGAATGCGGTGGATTAGAACGTTGCGGTTTGCGGTGAAGTCGGCATGAAAAACACTGCCGGTTCATACATTTTTTTTGTCCCCATTTCGCAACATGAAAATGTGATTAAAGGCTTCCTAAAAACTAAGTTTTAATGTACAAATAAACTGTACTTTATTTTCTCCCCTACGTAAAATCCTTCCTGTTGTCGGCGCTCACGGCTTTAGAAGATGATTTTTAAATTACTCTAGCTAATAAATAATCTAGCGTAATTTAAAAATACCTTCATGAATTAAATGTCGGAGCGATTTTTCTTCAGCAACGAAATCGCCTGACATGGATCGGTTTGACCAGTTTGTGGAAAAACGGCACTTTAAACACGCCCCCCTCGGAAAGGCGCCAAAATCACGCACATGGGGAGCGGCAGAACTGCAGCGCTGCTCAAGGTAAGTTTTGTAACATACCTAATACATACAAGCAAACAAACAAAATTGGTGCTATATATATATATTTTTTTTTTAAATTTTCATTTATTATATTGTAGTGTTATATATATATATAACACTACAATATAATAAATGAAAATAAAAATAGTTCAGTCTACATGTTTATATATATTTATATTATATACATAACTTTTTCTTTTTCGTTTATTATATACTTTACAATATATATAAATAAATGCACATACAAGCAAACAAAGTGCAATATATATATATTACATATACTTATATAGATAATGAAAGCCATATAAACAAATTATATATACTGAACTTTTTTCATTTATTTACAGTGTACTATGTTTACATATTCTGAAGATATACACAAAATGCTGGTGTAACGCAGCGGGTCAGGCAATATCTCCGGAGAAAAGGAATAGGTGATGTTTCAGGTCAAAATCCTTCTTCAGGCCTGACCTGCTGAGTTACTCCATCATCATCAATTCCTTCCTACACGTTTACATATTCTGTTGTGCTGCTGCAAGTAAGAATGTTATTGTTCTGTCTGAGACATGTGTTGTTAAAATGCTCTTGACTCCTGACGAATGATGAGTGTTTGATGGCACTGGGCCTGTACTCGCTGGAATTTAGGAGGATGAGGGGGACCTGATAATATGATAATATGTTTTAATCTACAATTTGATAATATGATAAATTTTAATCTACAATTTTATAATATGATAGGTTTTAATCTACAATTTGAGAGGGAGAAGGGAAAATCGGAAGGGTCAGTATTACAGTTGACAAAGAGGACTATGAGGGTGGAGCTGGCTAGAGCTGGAAAGATAACGTAGCAGGGATGACAGTGGAACAACAATGGCAGGTATTTGTGGGAATAATACAGAAGGTGCAGGATCAGTTCATTCCAAAGAGGAAGAAAGATTCCAAGTGGAGTAAGGGGCGACAGTGGCTGACAAAAAAAAGTCAAGGACAGTAGAAAAATAAAAGAGAATAAGTGGTCGGTGGGGGCGCTGTGAGTCGGCTGCCCTGCCAGCAGCGTGTGCGCTATTTTGACTTTTTTTGTTTTTCTTGGTGTGTCTAATGTTAGTTTAGGTGTCTCTTGGTGTGTCTTGTGTGGGGGGAGGTGGGGAGGGGAAAGGGGGAAACCGTTTTTGGTCGCCTCCTCCACGGAGAGACGACTTTTCCCATGTTGCCTCCCTTGCGGCCTAACAGCATGGATTGGAGTGGCTTCTCCCGGAGTCGGTCCCGGAGCATCAACAGCAGGCGCAGCATGGACTTTTCCATCGCGCAGCGGGCGAACCCTTGCCGGGGGTCACCAGAGAGGAGTGCTCCGACCTATAACATCCTGAAGCCACGATCTCCGGTAGGAAAGTGCCGATTCGGGACCTCCAAGTGTGTTTGACCGTCCCGACGTCGGAGTTTGGATCATCCTGACGTGAGGGCCTGTATATCGGGCCGTCCATAGCGGCGACGACGGAGGGTTTATGGCCCCGAACAAAGGAGGAGGACTGGCTGCACTTTGTTGCCTTCCACCACAGTGAAGAATGCTGTGGTGGATGTTTGTGTTAACATTTATAGTGTATTGTGTATTCTTTAAGTGTATCGCTGCTTGCAAATTCATTTCACTGCACCTTCGGGTGCATGTGACAAATAAAATTGACCTTCACTTTGACTTTGATAACATAGGAAAGATGAGCTGGAAGCCAGAGGATTGGGAAACTTAAAGAACAACAGAAGATAACTAAAATGGCAATATAGGGAGAAAAGATTAGGTACAAAGGTAAGCTAGCCAAGAATATGAAGGAGGATAGTAAAAGCTTCTTTAGGTATGTGAAGATGAAAAAATTAGTTAAGACCAAAGTTGGATCCTTGAAGACTGAAACAGGTGAATTTATTATGGAGAACAAGGAAATGGCAGACGAGTTGAACAGGTACTTTGGATCCGTCTTCACTAAGGAAGACACAAACAATTTCCCAGATGTACTAGTGGCCAGAGGATCTAGGGTGATGGAGGAACTGAAGAAAATTCACATAACGCAGGAAATGTTGTTGGGTAGACTGATGACATTGAAGGCTGATAAATCCCCAGGGCCTGATGGTCTGCATCCCAGGGTATTTAAGGAAGTGGCTCTAGAAATCGTGGATGCATTGGTGATCATTTTCCAATGTTTTATAGAGTCAGGATCAGTTCCTGTGGATTGGAGGGTAGCTAATGTTATCCCACTTTTTAAGAAAGGCGGGAGAGAGAAAACAAAATTATAGACCAGTTAACCTGACATCGGTGGTGGGGAAGAAGCTGGAGTCAATCATGAAAGATGAAATAGCGGCACATTTGGATAGCAGTAACAGGATCGGTCCGAGTCAGCATGGATTTACGAAGAGGAAATCATGCTTGATTAATCTTTTGGAATTTATTGAGGATGTAACTATGAAAATGGACAAGGGAGAGCCAATGGATGTAGTGTACCTGGACTTTCAGAAAGCCTTTGAAAAGGTCCCACATAGGAGATTAGTGGGCAAAATTAGAGCACATGGTATTGGGGGTAGGGTACTGACATGGATAGAAAATTGGTTGGCAGACAGGAAACAAAGAGGGGTCTCTTTCAGAATGCCAGGCAATGAGTAGTGGGGCACTGCAAGGCTCGGTGCTGGGACCGCAGCTATTTACAATATACATCAATGATTTAGATGAAGGGATTCAAAGTAACATTAGCAAATTTGCAGATGACACAAAGCTGGGTGGCAGTGTGAACTGTAAGGAGGCTGCTATGAGGATGCAAGATGACTTGGGCAGGTTGGGTGAGTTGGATGCATGGCAGATGCAGTTTAATGTGGATAAATGTGAGATTATCCACCTTGGTGGCAAAAACAGGAAGACAGATTATTATCTAAGTGGTGTCAAATTGGGAAAAGGGGAAGTACAAAGAGATCTGGGGGTCCTTGTTCATCAGTCACTGAAAGTAAGCATGCAGGTACAGCAGGAAGTGAAGAAAGCTAATGGCATGTTGGCCTTCATAACAAGAGGAGTTGAGTACAGGAGCAAAGAGGTCCTTCTGCAGTTGTACAGGCCCCTAGTGAGACCACACCTGGATTATTGTGTGCAGTTTTGGTCTGCAAATTTGAGGAAGAACATTCTTGCTATTGAGGGAGTGCAGCGTAGGTTCACGAGGTTAATTCCCGGGATGGCGGGACTGTCATATGTGGATAGAATAGAGTGGCTGGGCTTGTATACGCAGGAAGTTAGAAGGATGAGAGGGAATCTTATTAAAAAATATAAGATTATTAAGTGATTGAACAGGCTAGCGGCAGGAAACTATGTTTCCGATGTTGTTGGTCCAGAACCAGGGGCCACAGTTTAAGAATAAGGGGTAGGCCTCTTAGAACGGAGATGAGGAAAAACGTTTTCACCCAGAGAGTTGTGAATCTGTGGAATTCTCTGCCTCAGAAGGCACTGGAGGCCAATTCTCTGGATGCTTTCAAGAGAGTTAGAGCTCTTAAAGACAGCAGAGTCAGGGGATATGGTTAGAAGGCAGGAATGGGGTACTGAATATGGATGATCAGCCATGATCACAGTGAATGGCGGTGCTGGCTCGAATAGCCTATTCCTGCACCCAGGCACGGAAATCGCTATCAAAACATGGGGGGGGGGACACAATTTCTTGTCAGCCGCGCGCGCGCATGCGCATACGCACACACGTGAGGCTTCGTCCGTGGGCCCTATGGGCGGTAACACCGGAAGCTGGCCTGGTTGGTGATCGAATCCGAACTCCAGCAATAGCAGCTTAGTCCGCCCAGAATCGTGAGGCTTCAATCGGCCCGTTCGTGGGGCATTTAATCGGCCGGCGGGGGCTTCAACATCAGAAGCCTTGATCGCCTCAATGCAGCAGTTTGATTTTAAGCCGTGCCCCCCCCCCGCCAGGATTTCCGCCCATGCCTGCACCAATTGTCTATTGTCTCATTGAAACTTATGGAATAGTGAAGGGCCTGGATGGAGAGGATGTTTCCACAAGTGGGAGAGTTTAGGACCAGAGGGCATAGCCTCAGAATAAAGAATGTACTTTTAGAAAGGAGATGGGGAGGAAATTTCTAGCCAAAAAGTGGTGATTCTGTGGAATTCATTGCCACAAATGACTATGGAGGCCAAGCCATTGGGTATTTTAAAGAGAAGATTGATAGATTTTTGATTAGTTAGGGTGTCGAAGGTTATGCGGAGAAGGCAGGAGAGTGTAGTTGAGAAAGAAGGATAGATCAGCCATGATTGAGTGGCGGAGGAGACTCAATGGGCCAAATGGCTTAATTTTGCTCCTATGACTTATGAGGAGGGACAGAGACAAAATTAGCTTTATAAAAAAATAGACAGAGTCCTGGAGTAACTCAGCAGGTCGGGAAGCATCTCTGGAGAACATGTACTAGCTTTAAGGTGAGAGGGGATAGATTTAATGGAAACCTGAGGGGCATCTTTTTCACACAGGGCAGTGGGTATTTGGAACGACCTGTCAGAGGAGGTAGTTAAGGTCAAAGATACTCGAGGAGCTCCGCTATATGATCTTTGGTTAAGGCTAGCATTATAACAATATTAAAGAGATGTTTGGACATGTTTATGCTTAGTGAAAGGTTTAGTGGGATATAAGGCAAATGTTGGCAGGTGGGACGAATATAGATCTTGGTCAGCATGGACAAGCTGGGCCAAAAGGCCTGTTTCCATGCTGTATGACTTTATCTGTGTCTATGGAAGGGTGATGTTTCGGTTCAGTTCAGGACCATTCTTCAGACTGAAGGTGGGTGGTGGGGGGAGGAAAACTAGAAGAGAGATGGGGCAAGTTAAAGCCAGGCAAGTGATGGATCTTTTGCATTGCTGAAAATTGTAGGCAAGTATGTTTTTGCAATCAACCTATTCATTTAAGGTCAGTTTACTGGCTTTGGATCTGAATCATCTATTATATTTTTATTACAAACCATCGTAGAACTGAATCACGGTTACTGCACAGAAGGAGGACATTTTATCCTTCCCATTCCTCCAGATTTTGCACATTGTCCTGCAAATTATGTTTGGTCAAATTGACAGATTTCCACCACCCTTAGTAGTAGTGAGTTCCAGATCATAATCACCTTGTAAAAATACGTTCTTCTTGCCCCCTCTTTTGTACAAAAGTTTCAATCCATGACTGCCTCTCTTTACTTACCCTATTTTAATAATCAGCAGCACAAGCCAAATATTGTCAGAAAGCATCTGTATTGAAAATACAGCAGAGAAAGGACACTTAGGCTGGTAGCCCAACTGCTCTGGTCGCAACAGCACCCCCTGGGATACATTTCATGATGAAAGGTTGTTTGTATTACTGTTATGCCAGAATTTAAAGTTGTAAATTTCCCTTTATTTCAAAAGCAGATAGGAATTGATATTAAAAATTATCTATATCATCGGCATAGATCATGCCCCTTTGCTGCCAATAGTTCTCTCCACACCCTGACAGCAGTATGTGGGTGGCAATGGTCCTAGCTTCTGCTTCTGTACAGACATAAAAAATGCGCTGGAAGACAAATGTCAACCCTCCAACCTGTCTCTCTGCCACCAAGCTCAGAACAGAATTTAAGGATTGTCGTTATCCATGCTGATCATCAAAGAATTTGGAAACTGTTGAAAACACATTTGTATGACAAAACAACTTGTCTGTATCAACTACCTTTGAGAACTTTAGCTATGTTTTGTATTCCTTCAAGGTCTTTGTTAACTAAAATCACTCTCTCACATTTCCCTTGCATGTCTTTACCTACATCGCCAGGAATTTTACGAATTTCATCAGTTACTTTGTTGAAAAACAAACCTGCAAGTTATTCATTAATGTTTCGCCACATTTCTCAAGGGAATTCATAGCTTGTGGGAAGTTTGCAAAATTGGAAGCAAATTGGAAGATCGCGGTGGAGGGACTTTATCTGCATGATTTCACTGACGATCTTGACTGGAGCATATTCTTCTTCAAAACAGTTGACGATTTATTTTATCTTTTCAAAATTTGCTGCATAGTAGAGTACAGCAGAGAGCCATGTACCCCACCCTAGTCAAAATGGGCTGATGAGGTGGCGGAATCTCGGGTGCCATTTCCTTGAACAACTGCACATGTGACAATGATTTGAGTAAGATTTTCTTCCTCAAATTGGAAACTAGGCGATCAACATTTGGAAACAAGCTACCTATGTACTTGGCAATTCTATGAAGTCCTTGAGCTAAGCATGTCGAATGCCACAATTTTGGGGAATAAAATGTTAAGAGCACGAGCAGCTTTTTTCATGTACAGAGCTGTAAGAAACATTCTCGTGTTTTATACCTTCTTGCCAAAGTACAGCAAGTGAAGATATAAACAACTGAGCAATAGTGGAGCTGTTTGACTTCTCCAATACCTTCAATGTCAACAAATACCTATTTGGTGGTTGACCTGCCTCCAGTGTACCGAATATATCTCCTCACAGCATCGGTTGTCTTGTCTATTGAGATCCATATTTTGTTGCATGCAACTTCGTCTCTAATTTTCTGCACAACAATATTAAAATTGCTATCAGCGTAATTTATTCCGTAATGATGACTCGCTTGGTATAGGTTCCTCTGTGTATTTCTCTAAAAAACCTCTGAGAGATTTATTTTCCAATTTCCACAGTGGAATTCCATCATCAATGAATGCCTTGCACAGATCACTCGAAAACTCAGTTTTGTGACTGGAGCCAGCAGTAAATGTAATGAGGAGACAAGCTTGCGTATTTCGCTTGGGTAGTCTACACCCCAGCGGTATCAACATTGACTTGTCTAATTTTAGATAGCCCTTGTGTTCTCCCTCCTCCCCCTCCCCCTTCCCTGCTCTCTTTCTAGACCTACTGTCTGTGCCGCTTCCTTTCTTTTTCATGCCCCCCCCCCCCCAAATCAGTCTGAAAAAGGGTCTCGACCCAAAATATCACTTATTCCTTCTCTGCCTGCCTCACCCGCTGAGTTTCTCCAGCATTTTTTGTCTACCTTTAATTTTTCCAGCATCTGCAGTTCTTTCTTAAATAGATCTTGGAGAATACAGAACCAACGGGCAGTGGCTTGAACGAATGAACGACCGATGGTAGCGCTCCTGGTTTCGCCCCAGTGGTGGAAATGTTCTTCTAAGTTATACTATGTTAACAGGTTAATAAAAACATTAACATTAATGTGTTAATGTAGAAAACATCATTGTAATCACGGTACAACTAGAGAAAATAGCACAACCTTTTAGCAAAACGGCAAAAAAAGGCTGATTTTGGCACTCGATCGTGAAAAAGGCATTATCACCAGAGTCGGAGCTCCGACCAACGCGGCCCGTGGACTACGGGAGCTGCGAACTCCGGGGAGGAAGCGGCTGCTCCAGACACTCTGGGCCGCTGAGAGTGTTCACCCAACGCCAGAACTCCATCATCCGGCGAGTGGGCCTGAAG
This sequence comes from Raja brachyura, assembly GCA_963514005.1. The sequence continues at coordinate 18,023,227 of OY740783.1, forward strand.
CATCGGGCTACCGTAGCAGCAGCTGCAGAGGCCTCAATAGGCCCGACTATGGGTGAACTGGGGTTGGGACTGGACTTTGCTGCCTTCCCCCACAGTGGGAACCATTGTGGGGGAATGTTTTTATGTTTTTTGTTAAATACGCTAGTGTTGTGTATTATCTTTATTCATGTGCTGCATTGGCAAGTCAAATTTCACTACACCAATTGGTGTATGTGATAATAAATGTCCTTTGTCCTTTGTCCTTTGTTGTCCTTTATCCTGGTGAAATCATCAAAAAAGGCATGAAAAGGCACATGGCATTTATGGCAAAATCCTGGCTCTACATATGAGCTTCATGCAAACAAGGAATTTCATTGCATACTAGTGTACATGGCAATAAGCTAATCTGAATCTGACTAAATTTGTAGGAGAGGTGAGAAATAAATTCCATCAGTCAAAGAGCTATACAGCACAGAAACGGGTTATTTGGCACAGATTGTCCATGCCAATTAAGTTGCCCGATTGAGCTAGTCCCACTTCCCTGATCGATATCCTTCCAAGCCTTTCCTATCCCTATACCACTATCTGGGGCAGCTGTCGGAGGGGGGCGCCGTTGTGTATGGCTGCCTGCCTTCAGTTGTCCTTTCACCCTTTTTTTAAATTTTAGTGTGTTAAAAAGTTTACTTTGGAGGTCTTCTAGTCTTCTATGGGGGGGGTGGGGGGGAAACTGTTTTTCTCAGTCCCTACTTGGTCGGAGAAGCGTCATTCCTCCGAGGTGCATCTTTGCTAACTCCTTGTGGCCTACCAACTGGACTGGAGTGGCATTTCCTGCCGGGGACCGGCCAGAACTGCGGCGGCGCAGCGCTGAAGTATCATCGCGGTGCGGGCGATGCCTTACCGAGGATCGCCATGTGGTACGCTCCGGAGTGCTGAGACCGCCGACTCCAGCTTCGCAGAGCTGTGGTTGCGCATCTTCCAGCTGCTGGCGACGCTGACTTTACATCGCGGAGGCCTGGGATCTTTCGCCGAGGTTGCCAATGTGAATCTCCGCCCAGCTCGGCCTGTAGACTTCGGGAGCCACGGTCTCCGGTAGGAGGCGGCCGATTTCGGAACTCCAAGCCGCTGGAACTGTTCTCTCCGTAGCCGGAGCTCGATCATCCGGCGAGAGGGCCTGAAACACCGGGCCTCTGCTGTGGCGACTACGGGGGCCTCAAATAGGCACCGTCCATGGGTGAACACAGAGGAAGAGGACTGAACTTTTACTGCCTTCTCTCACAGTAGAAAATGTTGATTCTGCTGTGGGGGGACGTTTCATGTTAAATTCTATAGTGTATTGTGTTTTTCTTTTTATTTCTATTTCTATGGATGTATGGCAACCCAAATTCTTCTATGTACAGCATTTTGGTTCAACGCGAGTTGATTTAAATGTGCTATGTAAATAAAAATTGATTGATTGATTGATATGCCTGCCCAAGTGTCGTTTCAAATGACATAATTTTACCCACCACTGGCAACTGATTCCATGTACACCAGTGACATGCGGTGAGGTCAATGGCTGGGGAGGCACTGGTTAGTATCAGTGGCCCGGCCCTCCCTGTATTGATCACCGTGTCTCCCGAGTAGAGAGAGGGGTGGCTGGGAGGGAGAGATAGAGAAGAGAAGGGAGAGAGAGAGAAGGGAGGGGAGAGAGAGAGAGAAGGGAGGGGAGAGAGAGAGAATGCGGAGAGAGAGAGAGAGAGAGAGGGGGGAGAGAGGTAGAAGGGAGAGAGAGAGAGAATGGAGAGAGAGAGAGAGAGAGAGATTGAGAGAGAAATTGAGAGAGAGAGAGAAATTGAGAGAGAGAGAGAGAGAGAGAGAGGTCGTGTTTTCTTCTCAGCTCTGCAGTTGAGAAGGATTGGAGCAGCCTTTCCAGGATTTTGCCGTTGGAGAGGGCACAGACCCAGGGGGGCTTCATAGTTCAACTTATTGTTGGGCTGTTGAAGCTTTTCTCTGGTCTGGGGAGCCTCCATCTGTGTGAAGATTCCTGAGTTTCTCCACATTGTCGAGGGTGCGGTTGGCGTTGGCGGATTGCCAAGAGTGCCTGTGATCTCAGTGGGCTGAAGTTGTGCGGTGTCTTTGTCGTTTTTGGCTCCGCTTCTCTGCCCTAAAGTCATTTTGTCAGTGCGGCTGCCTGGCTTAATGTGAAGAAGGTACTTTTGCGTCCAGCGCGACTGGGATCGAGTTTCCCGTAAGCTGCTCTTGGCTGTGGACGAACCTGGGGACTTTCCTGCTTCAGCTGGAGGTTTCTGTTTTCTGCTGCCTGTCTTTGACTGTGACTGTCTCTGGGACTTAACTTGGAGCTGTGCTGCTGAGGGGCTTGGAGCTGGTTTGTGCCTCTGTGAGGATGGCGATGGAAGGGGCGCGGCCGAAGGTCCGGACCTACGCAGCGACGGCATCAGTGGCGGGTGCGAGGCCATCTGAGCTTGAGCCTCATGTTGACTTGGATGGGGACAGTTTTGGTATTTCTGTTCAAACTGGGCCTATGATGTCTAGGGGGGTAATTACGAAGGCCATGAATGAACTTCTTGGGAGGGGGGCTATTGTCTCTTCTGAGCTCGAAAGGGGAAAGGTGGAGATGATACTTAAGACCCGGGAGTGTGTGGCCCGAGCGTTGGAGGAGGGGATCTCAGTGGGGGGGGTCCACGTACAGGTGGATCCGTGGGTATCCAGGGTGAGACCGGTTCTCCTGCGGAGCTGCCCCACTTATTTTTCGGATGCAGTGCTTATTCCACACCTGTCCAAGTTCGGGGAGGTGCGGTCTAAATGTTTTCGTCTCTTGCATCCCGGGGGGGACCCGGAGGAAAAAGGGGTCTTCAGTTTCAAGAGGAGGGTGTTCATGAAGGTGGGTGAGGGGGATGGTGCCGAGGGGAGTTTTGAGGTGGTGCATAAGGGTGTACCCAGAACCGTGCGTTGGAGTTGGGGAAAGGCACGGTGTCATGCGTGCGGCGAATTTGGACATCTCCGTAGGGAGTGTCTTTTTCGCGGGGGCACTGCTAGAGGTTCTAGTGCAGTGGCCCAGGAAAGCGCTGCTGGCCCATCTGGGGTGGCTGGTCAAACCTCAGCGGCGCGGGGTGGTACTGCTGACCCGGCTGAGGTTGCCAGTTCTGCCTTGGTGACCCGGGGCGGCAGTGCTAAGCCTTCTGGGTCCAGAGGTTCCGCTTTGGGGACCCTGGGCAGTGAGAGCCCAAGCCCCCCACGTCCCCTACGTCTTGCGCCTGTGGCGGTGGATGGAGGTGGGGCGCAGGAGGAGGGGAGTGTTGAGGGGGGGTTTTGGGAGAAGCAGGGGAAGCATAATAAGAAGAAGGAGAGGGATAGGGCTGCCCGAGCGAAGAAAGTGCAATCGGGTGAGTTTGGCTCCAGTGTGGTGCAGACTGCACCTGCTGGGGCCCAGGGGGGAGTTGTGGTGGCTCGGAAGGGGGGAAAGAAGTCTAAACGTGTGGGTGGCAAAGTGGTTGGGGGTAATGTGGAGGCGGATGACCCTTCCCTTATGGAGGTTACCGCACCTCCGCATGCGAGTGGGACTAAAAGGAGGCATTTGCCTGGAGAAGAGGAGGAAGGGCGTGGGTCCAGAGCGAAGGGGATGTCTTTCTCCGGGCTTTCCACCACTGAGGTGGCTGAAAGTGGTCTTGACCCGGTGTCTTCTGGGTCGGTGGTTGGGCCTTCTCTTCATGGATCTACAGCGGGTGTCACCGGACTGGGTGCTGAAGTTGATTCCGGTGGAGTTGTGTCCACTGGGCGGGAGTCTGTCCCTTCATCTCAGGGGCCCTCTGAGGGAGTTATCTCGGCGGATGCTGTGGTTAGCTCCCTTGGGTGTGTACCCTCTGGGTCGGATGAGGTCCCCTCGTTTCAGAGGCCTACTGAGGGTGCTAGCACGGTAGGTGACGTGGTTGGCTCCTCTGGTAGTGTGCCCTCTGTGACGGGGGATGTGCAGAGTCAGGCTGAGGGGGGAGTTTCGGGGGTGTTGTCGTTCAAGTCTGTGCTCCATATCAGTGCCAGTGGAGGTGCTGAGGGGCGGGATGCCTCACCGGATGAGTTGTCTGGGGTGAGGTTAATGGCAGGTGGTGATTCTCTGGGTGATGCCTGTGGAGAGGGCACTCTGGATGATGTGGAGGTCAGGGCTGTTATGGGACGTGATCCTCTTTCAGACTCCGAGGGTGCCAGTGTTCCACAGGCCCTGGGGATGCCTCTTGTTGTTGCTTCCCCAGGCCCAGAGGAGGAGGGTGATGGTAGCGTGCAGGAGCCCAGCCATTCAGAGGGCTGCGAGTCTCAGGTAGGGGTGTTGAACCCACCCCCAGCATTGATCCGGGTGGTCGTGTCATGGCTGTGGAGGAGGATAGCGATGCGGCCAGTGGGGGGGGCTCAGAGAGTGATGTGTCAGACAGTTCTGGTCTTTCTGAGGTTGTTGATTCAGGTGCGAGCGGGTTGGCTGAGAGCCCAGACTCCAAGGCCGTGTCTGAGGCGAAGCTTATTGTTGAGGTGCGAGAGTTCTTAAAAATAAGTCGTGCTCCCAAAACATTATGGTGGGCCGCTACAAGGAGATGGGAGGATTGGCTAGATGTGCGGGAGAGTCTCGAGGCTATCCTTAGTAACAAGGATAGTGGTCTTTCTGACTCGGATTTGGGGCAGTTTTGGGGTTTGTTGAAGGTCCTCAGAAAAGGACCTCCTGTGACTACAGGGAGTGTGAGGGTCACAATCTAATGTGTCTACACATTCACAGTAGCTACATTAAATTTAAATGGGAGTAGAGCGAGTTTTCGAAGATTTCAGCTCTTATCAGCCCTAAGGGAGGGGAGATTTGCAGTTTGTTATCTGCAAGAGACACATACCGTTGCTAGTGATGAACCTACCTGGCAACTGGAGTGGGAAGGGAGGGTTTATATGAGCCATCTCAGCTCAAATTCGAGTGGGGTGGCTTTTCTGTTGGCCCCAAATTTTCTGCCAAGCATTTTAAAAGTGCAGGAAGTGGTGCCAGGACGTTTGCTCCATCTGGCCGTGAGCCTGGATGGCATGCCGTTGCATTTCATTAACGTGTATGCCCCTAGCTCCGGCACGATGCAGGCCGGCCTGCTTCGGGAGGTGAATGCTCTGTTGGGCACTATTGATAGGGGAGAGTGTGTCTTCCTTGGTGGGGACTTTAATTGCACACTTGAGGTGCGGGACCGTTCTGGTACTCAGTGTGCGCCTGCTGTAGCGAAGAAGCTGAGAGGCTTGATTGACTCCTTTGAGTTGGTTGATGTTTGGAGGGACCTTCACCCTGATTCCACTGCTTTTTCGCGGAGGTCTGAGGGCGGTGGTTCCCGCATTGATCGGTTTTATATTTCCCGAGCGTTTGTTTCCCGTGTCTCAGCGGCCTCAATGCGGCTGGTGCCGTGCTCGGACCATTGTCTGGTGCGTGTGGATTTCAATCCAGCGTGCGCTCGGGCTGGGTCCGCGTACTGGCACTTTAACAACAGGCTGCTGGAGGACCGGTGTTTCCGGGAGTCATTCACTCGGTTTTGGGTGAAGTGGAGAGAGAGGCAGAGGTGCTTCTCTTCCCTTAGGCAGTGGTGGGATGTGGGTAAAGCTCACATCCGTCTCTTTTGTAAGGAATATACATGGGGGTCGACTGGGAGGCGGGACTCAGCGGTCGAGAAGCTGGAGAGGGAGATACAGGACGCTGAGTCTCGCCTGGGTCAGTTTGGTGAAGACTCCAGCGAATGGGGAGAGTTTCAGAGGAAGAAGGAGGTTTTGAGGAGTCTGCTGCTTGAGCGATCTCGAGGCGCTTATGTGAGGTCTCGGGTCCAGATGCTGCACGAGCTGGACCGAGCGTCGCCTTTCTTTTTCTCTTTGGAGAAGGGGCGGGGAGCTCGAAAACAGCTCGTGGAGTTGCTTGCAGATGACGGCTCCTCTGTCACTGATCCAGAGAGGATTAATGCCTTGGTTAGGTCCTTTTATGGGACCCTGTTCTCTGCGGAAGGATTCAGTGTGGAGGCTCAGCAAGATCTGTGGGAGGGTCTACCGACCGTAGATAGGGGGGAGGCTGATCTTCTTGATGGCCCCTTATCTTTGGAGGAGTTGACTCGCGCCTTGCATCAGCTCAGGAGGGGTAAGTCCCCCGGGCTGGATGGGTTGACGGTGGAGTTTGTTAGAGCATTCTGGGACGTCCTAGGGGGTGACTATATGTTGGTTTTGGGGGAGAGCCTGGCGACTGGAGTGATGCCTCTCTCGTGGCGTAGGACGGTTGTTGTCTTGCTGCCTAAGAAGGGCGAACTCCGTTTGTTGAAGAACTGGCGTCCAGTCTCTCTCCTTTGCACAGAATATAAAATTTTTGCACGGGCAATGGCAAATCGCCTGGGCTCCGTGCTGCATCAAGTGATTCATCCTGATCAATCTTATACAGTCCCTGGCCGGTCCATCCAGGATAACATCCACCTGGTTAGGGACCTGATTCATTTAGTCCAGGGTACTGGTGAGTCAGCTGCTTTTCTGTCTCTTGATCAGGAGAAGGCTTTTGATAGGGTAGAGCATGAATACCTATTTGGGACGTTGCAAGCGTTTGGGTGTGGACCACACTTCGTGGCCCGGGTCCGGCTTTTGTACGCTGCTGCGGAGTGTCTTGTAAAGGTTAATGGCGCGGTGCTATCTCCTTTTCATTTTGGGAGGGGGGTCCGCCAGGGGTGCCCTATGTCGGGCCAGTTGTATTCGGTCTGTGTGGAGCCGTTCCTGTGTCTTCTTCGGAGGAGGTTGACAGGCCTGGCCCTACCTGGCCCGCGGGTTGAGGTGATTCTATCGGCGTATGCCGATGACGTACTTCTTATGTTCACTGATCCTGGTGACCTGCGGAGGATGCGTGACTGCCAGGAGATATTCTCGGCTGCATCTTCTGCTAGGATTAACTGGAGTAAGTGCTCTGGACTTTTGGTGGGTCAGTGGCGGGTAGACTCCCTGCCGGAGGAGATGGCATTGTATGCGTGGAGTACCACGCACCTCCTCTATCTGGGGGTGTACCTGAGTCCCACTGAGGATGTTTGGCCGGCAAACTGGCAAGAGTTGGAGACGAAGGTGGTTGCTCGGCTGGGGCGCTGGTCAGGCCTGCTTGGAGTTCTCTCCTTTCGGGGGAGGGTGCTGGTCATAAACCAGCTGGTGGCCTCTATGTTATGGTACCGGCTGGCTACTCTTGTCCCGCCCTCTATATTTGTAACTGCTATACAGAAGAAGCTGGTGGATTTCTTTTGGGGAAATAGGAAGCATTGGATTTCCGCGGCGGTCCTGAGTCTTCCGTTAGAGGAGGGCGGCCAGTCCTTGGTGTGCGTGCGCACCCAGGTGGCGGCTCTCCGTCTCAGGACTCTGCGGAGATACATGTATGTAGAGAACCCTCCCAGATGGCACGCTCTGGCCACGTATTTTTTTCGTCAGGGTCGTTGCCTAAGGGGGGTCTCGCGGCTCCCGGTGGCGGGTGTCAGTCGACCCGCTCTAAGGGGCTTGCCTGTTTTCTATAGGGATGTGTTAAGAGTGGGGAATTTGGTGGTGTTCAGCCAGAGTGTTGTTCCACGAGGAGAGGGGGATGTTGTGGCTGCGGGTGTGGCTGGTCCTCATCCTGTCATGGTGGTTGTCGAGGAGAGGCGCGAGCCTAGAGTGGTTCAGATAGAGCTTACCCCTGCTCCGTCAGATCTGCTCATCGGGCCTAGGCTTCGGGATATTTCTCGGCCTCCGGCTCCGCATAATCTGAGCTGCCTTTCTGAGATGACCAGCATGCCATTTTGTGATGCAAGGAGACGCGCACTGTACAGGATGCTCCTGCACATTCTGAACCACCGTGCCTTCGTCTCCCGTCCTGACTCACCATGGAGGACGGTGTTACCATCCGAAGGCGGCGGGGGGCCCCAGTGGGGGTCCTTCTATAAGGGAGTTGTACCCCTTTATATTGGGGACCTGGGGTGGAGAGTGCTGCATGGAGCGGTGGTTTGTAATAAACTTTTGAGTCGGTTCACGGGCTCGTCTGCCGCATGTATTTTCTGCGGAGAGGAGGAGACCGTATTCCATGTGTATGTGGAGTGTGTGAGGTTACTGCCCCTGTACCAATATCTGAAGGGGTTGTTCCTCAAGTTCTGGCTGCATTTTAGCCCCACAATCCTGGTGTTTGGACACAAGGCGGGGAGTGGGGAGAGCCGAGTGTGGGGGGGGGACTTACCTGTCGGTTTGCTCCTTGGCCTGGCCAAGATGGCCATTCGTGGGTCCAGGCAGCGGGCGGTCGACGGTCTGGCGAGAGTCGGCTGCCTGCCCCTCTTTCGGGCCTACGTCCGTGCACGTGTGTCCCTGGAGAGGGAACACGCGGTGTTCACGGGGACTCTGGAGGCCTTCCGTCAGCGCTGGTCGCCGCGTGGGGTTGAGGCGATTATAAATGAATGTACTGCTGTACTACAATGATCTGTTCATTATAGTGTGATTTTTGATTGTGTTTTGATGTGTTGTATTTTATGATTTGTGTTGAATAAAGTTTTTGAAATGAAAAAAAAAAAAAAAAAAAAAAAAAAAGAGAGAAGGGAGGGGAGAGAGAGAGAATGCGGAGAGAGAGAGAGAGAGAGGGGGGAGAGAGGTAGAAGGGAGAGAGAGAGAGAATGGAGAGAGAGAGAGAGAATGGGGAGAAAGAGAGAATGGGGAGAGGGTGAAGGGAGAGAGGAACGATGGCACGTTATAACCCACAGCCGTCCCAGTCTGACCGCTGCCGAACCCCCGCATCGCACCATTGCACCCTTCTTCACAGCGGTCCAGTGATGTCTCTGCTCTGACAATTTGAGGGATCTAACCGGTAACAACACTAAGAGCAGACCCGGGCTGCCGCGCTCCCCGACTGGAATCTGAGCTTGAAAAATCAAGTGGTGGGCCTGATGTGTCCCGAGGGCCATATTTTGGAGACTCCTGCCTTACATGAACTAAGCAAGAATGTACAGTAGTACAAAAAATGATGACTTTATTATTGTTATAAGTATAGATCTATTTTTTAAAAATCTAATAACTTTCTAATATACCGACAGAGTCTTTCTTCCCAAGTGGCGTATCTTGTTTCACTCCATGATCTTTGGTCAGCACCACCACTGCTGAAGCTAGCTAACGTGGAGGGAGAGTGAGGTAGCGTCAATTACGTGGGCTAAGCTCCCTCTTCCTCCACTGGGCTCAAGACACGCCCCCTTGTGAGGCAGATGTGATCGCTGCCTCCCCTGGTGCTTTTTCATTGCAGTTTTATGTGAGACCAGCGAGCACAAATTTAATATCTTTATATGTGAAATATGTTACCTGGACTATGGAAGGTAAGGACATGTAATGAAGGGGTTTACACAAATTACATTGGTGACATACATAGAGATGGTAACAGGCACACGCCTATTGCTTGCGCTCCATGCAGTTTCTAAGGGGTTGCGCAATCAGAGGGGGGGGCTCAGCTCGTCGCTGCCTCGCCTCTCATTTCCCTGTATTTGCAGCGGAGCTGTGAAAATTTTGCAATTTTTACTATAAAAAATGATTAGATTCATGTAGAAATGACATTTATAACAGATCAGTGGAAAAATCTTAATATTTATTTTATTTTATTATTATTTTTCTTTACTTTTCCAAACCGCTATTTTCATTGGGAGTATGACAGGTGAGGCTCTGCCTCCCCTGCCCGGACGTCCCTGATGTACACTACACTCTGTATGGAAAAAGTTAGCTCAAGATACCGTTTAAATCTTTCCCCCTTCACCTTAAACCTGTGCCATTTTGTTTTAGATTCCACTATCCCAAGAAAAAGACCAGCTCTATTCACCTAATCTACTGTACCTCCTGAATACAGAGTCACTCACCCCTCAGCCTCCTACATTTCAGCCTCTCCTTATAACACAAACCCTCCCGACCCGGTAACATATTCATAAATCACTTTTGCACTAGTAACAGTTTAATGACATCCTTCCTACAGCAGAGCGACCAGAGCTGTACGCAGTAAATTACTGAAGGCTTGTACCAATGTAATATGACATCTCAACTCCTGCCCTCAGTACACTGAAGGATTTAATACAAATTCCAAACCTCATACTTTTTTTCCCACCATAAACACCAGTCAGACCTTATAATAGCACCCTGTAATTATTCTGCTAAATGTTCACTTCTTCTTCTTTCGTGTGGCGTGCACAGCCTAAAGTTGTTGGACAACTTGTTCTATTTGATCTTCCGTTTGTGCACGTTGAGTTGATTGCATTAGTCGAAACAGGGCGGATGACGTGAAGGTTGCAATCTTCCACCCCTAAATGTTCACTGCAATGTTGTCACCAAAATGTCACATTCTAGCACAAGGCGTATCTAAATACATTTACTGAAGAAGGTTCTCGACCTGAAACGTCACCCTTCTCTCCAGAGAAACTTCTCTCCAGAGATGTTGCCAGTCCCGCTGAATTACTCCAGCTTTTTGTGTCTATCTTCATTTTAAACCAGCATCTGAAGTTCTTTACTACACATATCCAAATACATTTTCCCCATCTGAAAAACAGCTGTTAAAGAATGATCAAAATTGCATCTGAATGTGTGTTTAGTTACAAAAGCACTGAAATGCATTGCAAGAATTAATTAGATGTTTTCTTGATTATTTATTTTGAATATTTATTTAGTTCTTCCTTAAAGCTTCAGCTGCAAGCTTTATTGTCACTTGGTATAACTATTTAATATTAAATACAACAAATGGAGATTTCCTTCTCAGTGTTAGTTGTAAATTCCAATTCCAGACTGATTTCACAAGACCTGAGGAACAGTAACATTGCAAGTGAATAATGGCCAGTCATACAAAGTGATTGCTCATTTTACCTCCATGTGGAAGAAAAATAATATTCTGCAGCCAACCATGAGATATCTTCTACATCTTTGCCATTTGTAAATGTATCAGATTTCTAACCATTTCTCATGTACTGTGACAACATTGCAAATGGACTTGCAGACACCCATGGTAACCAGGTATGAGGTTATCCAACTGTTTTTTGTTGAATAACCTGGTTTGGTTCAAAGGTATTTATTGGTCACGTACACCAATTGGTGTAGTGAAATGTTTCTTGCCAATGCAGCACATGAAAAAAGAATACAGACATAACAATAATAAAGAGATTTTAAACACAAAAAACATCCCCCCACAATGTTTCCCATTATGAGGTAAGGCACAAAGTCCAGTCCCCATCCCCATGTCCTCCCATAGTCAGGCCTATTGAGGCCTCCGCAGTCGCTTTCACGGAGGCCTGATGTTCTAGGCCGTTCTCGCCAGTGATAGTGCCCCGGCGTCGGGAGAATCCTCTCAGCGGCTTGGGACACCTGGAACGGCCGCTTCCTTACCGGAGTCCGCGGCTTCCGAAGCCAACAAGGCCGCACTGAATGGAGCTCCACCACTGGCTCCCGATGTTGAAGTCAGCGCCGCCGCCCTCAGCTGGCCGCTCCACAGACCCGCAGCTCCACAATGTTTTTCTCGGCGGTCTCAGCTCACCGGAGCTCCAGCGCGGCGACCCAGGCAAGGCATCGCCCGCTCCGCCCCGCGATGGCGCTCCAGCGCTGCGCCGCTGCCAAAGCTGAGGTTCTGGGCGGTCTCCTCAAGAAACGCTGCTCCAGGCCCGCTGGTAGGCCGCAGGGACGGGTCGAAGATGCAGCCCGGAGAAAAGCTGCCTCTCCGACCAGGTAGGGACCAGGAAAAGTAGTTTCCCCCTTCCCCCACCCCCCACATAAAAAAGAATAGACTCCAAACAAAATACTTTAACTCACTAAAAATTAAAAAGAGTGAAACACTGACAGCTGCAGATTGTTTATAATTAATACAATATTACTCACAGTTTTATTGTTCTCACTGAAACAAATGGTTATTTGCATGCCCAGTGCATTAAAGAATGATGAGATGGGATACTCAGCACAGAGACAAGCTTTGATCTCAGGTCAATTATCTTAATTTAACCAAAGTGGGTTAGATAATGCACATGGTTGATTTGATCTCATCATCACTGGGTTAGAAAATAAATCTACATTCACACTCCTGACGGTATTGTAACATTTGTATTGTGTGGTTGTAAGCTAACAGCAGGGTTTGTTCTTAACTACATACACATGTTGAATGGTCTGTTAATTCTCATTGTCTAAGACCACACAGGAAGAGTGGAAATTGGGGTTTCAATCATTATACTACATTCCAATCAGAAGGACTAATTTCAAATCATATGAGGGGAAAATAAGACATGCTAAATAAATATTTGCATTTTTGTGTGCAAAACATTGTTAAATCTCACTTTCAGACCTTGGTGTGAAAACATCTGATCAGGAACTCTAATTTTGTATTGCTGGTAAACTACTTTTATGATCCATTGTCAGTCCTCATAAAGTCGAGTCATGTGGTAACTAGTTAGATCCAATGATAGATATAGAAAGTACCACAATAACATGCTCAAAGGATGTGTAAGAGTAGAAGTTAGGCTAACATCCTTCAATGTCCTTTTTAATTATGTCTGAAGAAAAGAAGATTTGATGGAATCATACAGAAACAGACCCTTTAGTCCAACTTGTCCATGCCAATCAACAAGTGCCTTCGAAGCTTGTTGTATGTGATTGGTGCATACTCTTCTAAACCTTTCATATCCGTGTATCTGTCCAAGTGCCTTCTAAATGCTGTTATTATACCTGACTGAACTACCTCCTCTGGCAGCTCTTACCTTACACCCACCGCCCACTGAATGAAAAGTTACCCCTGAGGTTCCTATTAAAACTTTCCCCTCTAATGCTGGGGCACACGCAAAAGATTGATCATATTATTTATCCATGGTTTGGCTGCTACATTTGATTGCTTTCCTGAAAAGGAGAAGCAGTTGTTGTTACCTCGCCCACTGGAGCCAATGTTTGAGTTAGCTGCCCCTTTCTCACCATGTAGTTCATTGCAACTTGCTCACAAATTTCATAATATCATGTTCACTATATCACTCACAAATTAAAACATGTATGATTCGAAGAGGTCATGACAGAGATGCTTCCATAAGTGGGAAGATCAACTTGGACAAAGGGACATAGTTACAAGCAAACAGTGGCGCAGGAAGTAGAGTTGCTGCCTCACACCGCCAGAGACCCGGGTTCGATCCCGACCTCAGGCACCTTTGCACATTCTCCCAGTGACTACAAGGATTTTCTCCCATTACATCACTTTCATCCCACAGCCCAAAGACGTGCGGATATGTAAGTTAATTGGTCTCTGTAAATTGCCCCAGGTCTGTAGGAGTAGATGAAAAAGTGGGATAACATAGAACAGGTGTGAAGTGTAATCGATGATTGGCGTGGACTCAGTGGGCCGAAGGTTCTGTTTCCATGCTGTAACCCTAAAGAACTTAAAGGGGAAAATTATTAAAAACTGAGATGCATAACAACTTCATCCTGCAGAGGGTTGTGAAGTTCTAGTGGTTTCTACTTCGGAGGGATGTAGAGACTGGATTATTGGATTAATTAAAAAATTCTCACTTTGATCATTGAAAACCTGAACACGCAAGAGAGGTTGAGGTCTACAGCAGATGGCCTATGAACATATTGAATGATGGGGTATGCTTGAGGAACAGGTGCCCAACACCTGAGCTGCACTATTTACCTCGGGACAGTTGAACCAACACTCATCATATGTTTGGAGTCTGAAGAAGTGTCCCATCCTGAAGCATTGTCTGTCCATTCCCTCTGCAGGTGCTGCCTGACCCGTTGTGTTCCTCCATCACTTTGAGTTTGGCTCATCATTTGTTTCATGGTTAATCTAGGCTGGAGCTGTGATTGGATTCAGTAATAAAATCAGGCAAATTTACAGATTTCAGAGAGCGAGAATTTGCACCAGGGATTGAGATTCATCACACTAAGCTGGAGAAAACGCCTCCTTCCATATAAATAGTTTGATTGCAACTGAATAAAATGGGGAATTTTGACAGTGTTAGGTAGGCCAATAGCTATATCTGGATAAATTACAAAAATGCATTACATATTAACAAGAAGCCATTATGTTTTGACCTTTACCGACTTGGTTCCAAATTCTCAAGAGCTGTCACCTAGATTGTGTTGGAAGGAACTGCAGATGCTGGTTTAAACTGAAGATAGACACAAGATGACAGCTGGAGTAACTCAGCGGGTCAGACAGCATTTCTGTAGAAAAGGAATAGGTGATGTTTCGGGTTGAGACCCTTCTTCAGTCTGAAGAAGGATTTTGACCCAAAACGTCATCTATTCCTTTTCTCCAGAGATGTTGTCCAACTTAGACTGTTGACAGAATCAAGGACTACTATGCTATATTATGAAAACAAGAATCTCACTTAAATATTTATTAGAATGCTAGCTAGGAGAAGACTCTGTTTCCATATATATCAGATTCACAGTTGATCATGAAAACCGTTACCACTTCAGGGAGGTAGTTTTGAGGGAACGGTGCAAAATGGCTGATGTCAGACCAGCTGCAATATCTCATCGAATATCAAGCAGCTGATTTGACGTCACTCAATTTACACTTGAGCCAAATGCCAAAATTACTCCATGAAATACACTCTTTTGCACATACCATTGTAGAAACTTAATTTATTACATTGCTTCATTTAACACCATTCTGTTACACAGACAGATTTTATTACACACACTTTTAAATAATTAGTGGTTTTGTAACCACAATTTCAAATCATACAATTTGCTCAATGCTCTCTAATTCAACTAATTCGATCCAGCAGAAAGCAATTTATGATATTTAATTAATGGTGAAAGTAAATATAAACCATTATTGAGCCTGCAGCTTTAGTTTAAGTAAAGGGTAGGAGGCATTCATAGCAAAAGACAGCAAAAACATGAATGAGGGTGAGATTAGGAAACATGGCATACATTTTACATGTAATTTTAATCTCAAACACTTTGGACATCTAAGATAGATCGAGAATGGAATATTACATGCAGTCTGGTCCCCCAATCTAAGGAAGGATTGATTTGTGATTAAGGGAGCACACTGGATTGACTTTGAGGATGCCACGTTTGTTGTATGAGGGAAAGTTAAGTGGAGTGGGCCAATAGGACATAAAGTGTTCGAGTAACTCAGCAGGTCAGGCAGCATCTCTGAAGAACATTCTGAGTTACTCCAGCAATGTGTGTCCTTTTGTGTATTAACCAGCATCTGCAGTTCCTTGCTTGTACTTTACTTTTGAGATGCAGTACGGAAACAGGCCCTTCGGCCCACCGAGTCCACGCTGACCAGTGATACCCCTTACACTAGCACTATCCTACTCACTAGGGACAATTTACAACTTACAGAAGCCAATTGGCGTACAAACCTGTAGTTTTTGGAGTGTGGGAGGAAACCGGAGCACCCAGAGAAAAATCACGCGGTCACAGGGAGAATGTACAAACTCCATACAGACAGTACGCATTGTCAGGATCAAACCTGGGTCTCTGGCGCTCTAAGGTAGCAACTCTACCGCTGCACCACTGTGCCTACATTCTGTCTGGGACTATACACTGTTGAGTTCAGAAGAATGAAGAGAAATCTCATTGAAATGTACAAAGTTACAAAGGGCCTGAAACATGGTTGATGCAAGGATAATATTTCCCCAAACAAGAACCAGGGGCAAAGTTTCAAATGAAAGGGTCAGCCATCAAGGCCAGAAGGGAGAAGACATTTCTTCCCACGAGGGAAGTGAATCTTTGCAATTCTGGCTGTGGACAGTGACTGGCTGTACTAACAATAAAGATGGATGGACGTTTGGATTTTAAGCGAATCAAGGAATAGTGCAGGGAGTGGCAAAACAGTGACAAGAAGCTGAATTACCTAGTCCTAGTTTCTGTGTTGAATGCTACAATGTTGGATGATATTCATATACCCTGGTGGCCAGTGAAAATAAGTTCTAGACCTTCTGGTCAAGGAGGGACCTAATGCCTCTGCAGTCCTCCACTTGATATTGCAATAATAGTGAGCATAGCACGCGCCACAGATGCAAATTCTTCAGGGGTCTAAGCAGTAGCAATAAAGGTTGCAGTATAGGCCATCACCAAAAGGTAAATATTTTCTTTCAAGCTGATCATCCAAGAAGCAGTCTGAAAGGAGTAATTGTAATACACCATGGAATCACAGAAACATTCAGTGTGGAAACAACCCCATTGACCCACCAAATCCTTGCTGGCTATCAAACACCCATTTGCACTAATCTGACATTAATCCTATTTTGATTATTCCCACTTTTCTATCATTTCCACCAAAATTCTACCAATTATAGAAAATTGACAGTGGACAAATAACGTACAACCCTATTTCTTGGAAGAAAGCAAAACACCCATGGAAAATCCACACCATCACAGGTAGAATGTGCAGGCTCTGCACAGAAGCACCCGAGGCTGTTTTTGAACTCATATCTCTGGCATTGTTAGTCAGTGGCTCCATTGGCTCCATTAGCTGTGCCACCCATTCTATGTGCTATCCTGATCTGCTACTGGGCTATACTGCTCAATGCTCTCTAATTCAACTAATTCGATTCAGCATTAAGAATCTTTCTTCCTTGCAGCTCAGAGCTTAGCTGCGCAATGGACTGCACCAAGCCGATGAGTTACCTCTGAGGTGCAAAAGGGTGTCTGCAACTAGAATTAGATATAGCTCTTAGGGCTAACAGAATCAAAGGATATGGGGAGAAAGCAGGAACGGGGCACTGATTTTGGATGATCATATTGAATGGCGATGCTGGCTCCAAGGGCCGAATGGCCGACACCTGCACCTATTTTCTATGTTTCTATGTTGAACAAGAATGTTGTGATGAAGCATGAAGCCCCATCTTCAGGTCTACACTCCCAGAACATTGCATATATAAATGGGACAAAACAAAAAATATTTCTTGTTGAATAAATATTCATTAAAGATTTCACGGCAATGTTTGCCATTTCTAACCATTGGACCCATTTTTCATTAGATTTAGGTTTAGGTTTATTATTATCACATGTACCAAGATACATTGGAAAGCTTTGTTTAGCATGCAATCCAATCAGATCAGATAATGCTGTACACAAATCTCGTTGGCTCTACAATCGGCACGGAACCACTTGGACAATAAAAACACATACATCAGGCTGTCGTTCATCTACTACAACTCGGCATTCAACACCATCATCCCCTCCAAGCTTTTTATCCAAGCTCAGGGAACTGGTTCGCTGTGCATACCTTTGCAACACGAGAAGGGTCCCATCCCTAAAGGTCACCTATCCATGTTCCCCAGGTGTGCTGCCTGAGCAGCTAAGTCACCATCACTTATCATGTTTCTCATGTTCTCACTCTCAATCTCTTGCTCTCCACCAGACACACTAACTCTCTCAACTGTTCAGTGTGGATGAGAGAGCAGAACGGTGCCAATGGGCTATATGTGTGTGAAGGGGCAGGGTATCCAATCCCAGGTCAGGGATTGCCATCTTGTCTTTTGACGAGTCATGCTGACCACCATCTAAGCTACTGCCATTTGCCTGCATTTAGCCCAAATCCCTCTAACCCTTTCCTATCCATGTACCTATCCAAGTGTCTTTTAAATGCTGTTGTCGTGACTGTCTCAATGACCTCCTCTGGCAGCTTGTTTCATTTACCCACTATCCTATGATTGAAAATGTTGCCCCTCAGGTTCCCATTAAATCTTTCCCCTCTCATCTTAAACCTATGTCCAATGGTTCTTGATCCACCTGAACTGGGTAAAAGAGTCGGGTTTAGTTTATTGTCATGTGTGCATTCACCCTATCTATTCCACTCATGATTTTATACCCCTCTGTAAGATCACCTCTCAGCTTCCTGCGCTTCAAGGAATAAACTCCTAGTGTGCCCAATTTTGCCCTATAGTTGAGGCCTTGAGTACTGGCAACATCCTTGTAAATCTTAGCTGCATTCTTTCCAGCTTAATGACATCCCTAAGATGGAGTCAGCTAGTAAGGGGCAAATGGTGGGGTCTAATCCCAGGATGGTTAAGGCCAAGTGTTGGAGCCACATCTTCCTCTGGCTGGGTGTGTGAAGAAACAAAAGCAGTTCATCCCTCCAGGCCAATGGTGTCGAATACCATACCGCTTGTCCACCAGTCTTTAGTGAAGAATGGAGACAGAGAAATGACAGTAGATTCAAGGAGTTAAGTCTGACCTCGAGGCTCCGGAGGCAGAGCCTGGACTTACCAACACGAGGCTGGCCGACTTCGGGGCTGTGGTGGCTCTATGACCCGACTTCCGACCCGACTTCGGCGGCCCGGCCGCGGGCCCAGTGGTCTCTGCCTGGGGCCAGTGGACAACATCAACGTTGGGAGCTCGCAGGTCCCAGGTTGGTGACCTGTTTTTCCGGAGCTCCCGCAACAACAGTTTCATCCGCTGGACTGGAGGGCGGCAGCTTCGGCAGCTACGACAGCCCCGGGCCGCGGAGTTTGAACCGGCCCGTTCGCAGGGCACGGATTCAGCCGCGGGACTTACCAACACCCGGCGGGGTCACAACATCGGAGGCCTGGATCGCCTCAGCGCAGAGGGAGAGCAAAGAAGGAAGAGACATAGACTTCGGGACTTTTTGCCTTCCATCACAGTGAGGAGGTGCCTGGTGGGCTCACTGTGGTGGATGTAAAACTGTGTTGAGTGTGTGTTTTGTTTTTTATTCTATGTATGACTGCAGGCTAAACCATTTTGTTGCACTGAAAAGTGCAATGACAATAAAATTGAATCTGAATCTGAATCTGAATCTGAAAATGTTCATGTGATAGGAGCAGAATTAGGCCATTCAGCCCATCAAGTCTACTCTGCCTTTCAATCATGGCTGATCTATCTTTCCCTCTCAACCCCATTCTCCTGCCTTCTCCCCATGACCCCTGACACCCTTACTAATCAAGAATCTACCAACCTCCGCCTTTAAAATATGAATTGAATTGGCACCCTCTGACTAACGAAATACCTCCTCATCTCCTTTCTAAAGGTACGTCCTTTATTCTGAGGCTATGACATCTGGCCCTAGACTCTCCCACTAGTGGAAACACCCTCTCAACATCCACTCTATCCAAACCTTTTACTATTCGGTAAGTTTCAATGAGGCCCCCCCTTAATCCTTCAAAACTCCAGGGGAGTATAGCCAAGATTAGATTCCAGAAGGAGATTCTCATTCTATTTATTTAATATCATTTTATACAATGTCTGCACTTAAAATACATTATTTGGACCATTGATTCTGTGCTGTAACCAGCATATTCTGTTGTAAAGTGTACTCACTGGTGGTCCTACCCACAAAATCCTCAACACCAGTGGGGTTTGGGAAGCCTCCCAGTTTCTGCCTGCAACAAAGCCACAATAAATCTTAGTCTGCGTCTGGACAGCATGTCTGTCGGTGATGTTTCACACAAGTGTATCCCAGCTAAGCCAGGCCAGGATTTGTGTGTCCCTTGGGCTAAAAAAGAACTTCGATTCCAGTCTACATTTGAAGTAACTAGATTACTGTTTGACTCTCGGCTGCTATAAATATACACTGAGGTTTCACTCTGGAATAGAAGTGAAAAATATGTTTTTCCTATCACAGTTTTCAAATTGATGCCATCCGTATTGTCAACATTGTAAAGATATGATACTGCAGCCTCGTATGAAAAATAGACGTGGCACTATTTCAGACACAGCTTTTCCATTTGCTTATTTGCCTAATATTCAATTATATCCTTACCTTAAATATATATTACAATCTACTGTGATTTAGAATTTTTGTTGTGCTTTGATATTGGTGTTCACAGTGAGTTAAGCCAGGGCACAAAGTATAAGCTTTCAACCAACCTTTTTACTGATGAATTTGCCACATATAAGAAATAAAGTGGACGAGCTTGAGGCTCAGTTAGAAATTGGCAAGTATGATGTTGTGGGAATGACATAGACATGGCTGCAAGAGGGCCAGGGCTGGGAACTGAATATTCAAGGGTGTATCTCCTTTGAAAAGACAGACAGGTGGGCAGAGGGGGTGGGGTAGCTCTGTTGGTGAGGAATGAAATTCAGTCCCTTGCAAGGGGTGACATTGAAACATGAGATGTGGAGTCAGTATGGATAGAACTAAGGAATTGTAAGGGTAAAAAGACCCTAATGGGACATATCTACAGGCCCCCAAAAGTAGCCTGGATATAGGGTGCAAGTTGAATCAGGAGTTAAAATTGGCATGTAGTAAAGGTAATGTTACAGTTGGCATGGGAGATTTCAACATGCAGGTAGACTGGGAAAATCAGGTTGGTACTGGACCCCAAGCAAGGGAGTTTGTGGAGTGCCTCCGTGATGGATTCTTAGAGCAGCTTGTATTAGAGCCTACCAGGGAGAAGGCAATTCTGAATTTAGTGTTACGTAATGAACCTGATTTGATAAAGGAACTTGAGGTTAAGGAGCCATTAGGAGGTGGTGACTATAATATGGTCAGGTTTAATCTACAATTGCAGAGGGAGAAGGGTAAATCGGATGTGTTATTATTACAGTTGAATAAAGGGGACTATGGAGCCATGAGGGAGGTGCTGGCCAAAGTTTACTGGAAAGATACCCTAGCAGAGATGACAGTGGAACAACAACGGCAGGTATTTCTGGGAATATTACAGAAGGTGCAGGATTAGTTAATTCAAAGAGGAAGAAAGATTCCAAGGGGAGTAAGGGGTGACCACGGGTGACAAGGGACGTCAGGGACAGTATAAAAATAAAAGATAAGTACAACATGGCAAAGATGAGTGGGAAGCAAGAGGATTGGTAGAAGAATAACAGAAGATAAAAATTAAAGAACAACAGAAGATAACTGAAAAGGCAATTTGGGGAGAAAAGATGAGGTACGAAGGTAAGTAAGCCAAGAATATAAAGGAGGATAGTAAAAGCATCTTTAGGTATGTTATGAGGAAAAAAATAGTTAAGACCAAAGTTGGACCCTTGAAGACTGAAAAAGGTGAATTTATTATGGGGAACAAGGAAATGGCAGATGAGTTGAACAGGTACTTTGGATCCGTCTTCAGGAAGGAGGACACAAATAATCTTCCTGATGTACTAGTGGCCAGAGGATCTGGGGTGACAGAGGAACTGAAGAAAATCCACATTAGGTAGGAAATGGTGTTGGGACTGAAGGCTGATAAATCCCCAGGGCCTGATGGTCTGCATCCCAGGGTACTTAAGGAAGTGGCTCTAGAAATCATGGGCACATTGGTGTTCATTTTCAAATGTTCTATAGAGTCAGGATTAGTCCCTGTGGATTGGAGGATAGCTAATGTCATCCCACTTATTAAGAAAGGCAGGAGAGAGAAAACAGGGAATTATAGACCACTTAGCCTGACATTGGTGGTGGGGAAGATGCTGGAGTCAATTATAAAAGATGAAATAGCCGCACATTTGGATAGCAGTAACAGGATCGATCCGAGTCAGCATAGATTTACGAAGGGGAAATCATGCTGGACTAATCTTCTGGAATTTTTGAGAATGTAACTAGGAAAATAGACAAGGGAGAGCCAGTGGATGTAGTGTACCTGGACTTTCAGAAAGCATTTGATAAGTTCCCACATAGGAGATTAGTGGGCAGGATTATAGCACATGGTATTGGGGGTAGAGTGCTGACATGGATGGAAAATTGGTTGGCAGGCAGTGACTAGTGGGGTACCGCAAGGCTCGGTGCTGGGACCACAGCTATTTACAATACACATCAATGATTTCAATGAAGGGATAAATGTGAGGTTATCCACTTTGGTAGCAAAAACAGGAAGGCAAATTATTATCTAAATGGTGTCAAGTTGGGAAAAGGGGAAGTACAATAGGATCTGGGGGTCCTTGTTCATCAGTCAATGAAAGTAAGCATGCAGGTACACAGGGAGTGAAGAAAGCGCATGGGATGTTGGCCTTCATAGCAAGAGGAGTTGAGTATAGGAGCAAAGAGGTCCTTCTGCAGTTGTATGTCCCTAGTGAGACCACACCTGGAGTATTGTGTGCAGTTTTGGTCCCCTAATTTGAGGAAGGACATTGTTGCTATTGAGGGAGTGCAGCGTTGGTTTACAAGGTTAATTCCCGGGATGGCGGGACTGTCATATGCTGAGGGAATGGAGTGGCTGGGCTTGTATACTCTGGAGTTTAGAAGGATGAGAGGGGATCTTATTGAAATATATAAGATTATTAAGGGTTTGGACACGCTAGAGGCAGGAAACATGTTCCTGATGTTGGGGGAGTCCAGAACCAGGGGCCACAGTTTAAGACTAAGGGGTAAGCCATTTAGAACGGAGATGAGGAAACACCTTTTCACACCAAGAGTTAGGAGTTTGTGCAATTCTCTGCCTCAGAGGGTGGTGGGGGCTGGTTCTCTGGATACTTTCAAGAGAGAGCTGGATAAGGCTCTTAACTTTTTTCACACAGAGAGTGGTGGGTCTCTGGAACTCTCTGCCACAGAGGGTAGTTGAGGCCAGTTCATTGGCTATATTTAAGAGGGAGTTAGATGTGGCCCTTGTGGCTAAGGGGATCAGAGGATATGGGGGGAAGGCAGGAACGGGGTACTGATTGGGGATGATCAACCATGATCACATTAAATGGCTCGAAGGGCCGAATGGCCTACTCCTGCACCTATTGTCTATTGTCAATATTAACTGTCTGTATACTTTAACCTTAATGTAATTAATCCAGACATCCCACCTTCATTCCAAGGTGATGCGCACACTAATACTTCAACAATTTTGCGATCATATTCAAGCAATAAAATGCTTTCTTTCTCAACTGATTTGTGTAAATTTTACTCAACTATAATATTTAAAATATATTTGACAAAAGTGAACGCAAAGCTGCATTTGTAAATGTTTGGGGCTTCAGTGCCTGAAAAACAAGGGGAAGTTTACATTTATCAATATTTTTAAGGCAGGGATTGACAGATTCTTGATTAGTACGGGTGTCATGGGTATGGGGAGAAGGCAGGAGAATGGGGTTACAATGTCTTAATTACAATGTCTGGTTATTTTATGAGAGTGAAATTAGTTCTCAGTATAGGTGCAAAATAGTAATAAATCAGCCCTTTGTTTTTGCACCTTGCTCAGTCTTTATTTCAAATCTAAAGAGGATGTCAAAATCAGTAAGCTGCCAAACAGAATATGAATAGTTGCAAACTCTTTTTGACCATAAATAGTTACCCAAAATTCAGTGAAGTTTCAACACTCGATGATAATCGCAAAACTCAATGGTTTGTTGGTTCAATAATTAGTCTTGAAAACAATCAGAATAGTGTTTGAAAAGTTAAATCTATTACAATTTTCAGTTATGGAATGTATTGCTCAATTGTATCAACCAGTCCATGTGAAAAAATAAAAGCCTAACGGATAAAGTGATTAAAATGTTCTAATTATAATGTTGCTCTGTGTAGACATTTTTCCAGTTAAATTAAATAGATGATTAACATTATTAAAATTGAAGAGAAAGTTTAGCTAACCAAACAAATCAGATTATAATGCCAACTGTAATCTCGGTGTTATGTTCCCTTATTTCAGAGCCTCTCAGTGTTGAATAGGAATAATTTTTGGTCTTTAATCCTTTATTATTTTATGAATTTGTATCATCTCGTCAATTAATGCGATTTTTAAAAAATATTCAGGATTTCACATTTGCAGCCCACCCTTTTTCGTTGAATTGGAAAATGATTTCTCTGTTAAGACTCCAATAAACTAATGTTATATCTGCTATTTTCTGAACATAAAAGTGCAAGACATTGACAGACAAAGGAATTAAGTATAATGTTCAGTCATGATATCTGATAAAATTAATGCATACATAATAATTAAAAATATGGAACAAATTAATGAAAAATACTTGAGCCAATTTATATAAAACACACAGAGAGCCATTGTAACATAAGGAGTTTATAAAATATTGTACTAAAATAACTAATTGAAGTAAATTCTATATACATCACAAGCATCAAAACAGGCATGTGTTCTAAGATTAGACATATTAATCTGGATAATTATGGCAAATTTAAAAATGCTTTGGACAATCATAATATTTCTTAAATGTCCATTAAAATATAATAAAAAAAACAAAGATTAAAGGACAATCAAGGCTCAGTGAGAACACTTAACACTGTATCTAATTCATTTAATTCCTTCGTTGAACATAGAAACCATATAATTGATTGAACGTTTTTTTATTTTCTTTATTTGGATTAGTTGCTGTTCCTTTTAGATATTCCAAGTAGAGTTTAGAAAGTGCACTGGAATTTATCTCAAACTGTGTATGTAGATTGAACGTTCCTTACGGAACTGTTGGTCATGTCTCACTGAACACACAGCTCAATGCTTTTTTCCTTTGAGTTGCAAAATGCTGATAATTTTCAATTAATTTCCAAACAATAAATTAAGTTTAATACAGGGACGGACACATTCACATGAAGACAAGACTCAAAACCAATTAAAAAAGTAAGAAGTATTGCATCAAAAATGCATATATTAAAGACACAGTAAAATAGTCAGTAACTAAATTAGCCTGTGATGAGTTTACAACATACTGAATTTCAAGGAGGAATGATTTATTCTCACATTTCCAAACTTACAAAAATAAGGACGAGGAAACAACGTGACCATCAAAATTCCTTAGCAAAGAAAACAACATAAATTTACTCTTTGGCTCACAGCACAAAACTCTTCAACATATCTGAAAAGGATGCTCAAGAATTGTACTCTTCATAAATCATTTGGCCTTGAGAATATAACTAGCGACTTTTAGAAACACTTTTAGAGTTACATTGAAGATTTATCATTAGTGATATGTTGCAAAGGAATGAACTTGTATTTGCTTTTGCCATAGTGATTGTTTTCTTTTTTTTTAGCTTTCAACACATTAAACTTTACTTTTAGAGGTTAGATCTATAAAGAGAAATTATATGTTTCTTGACAGCACTATTTCAAACTTACCTCGCCAAATTGATGCAAGTGTCCTAACTCTATGGAAAGTTTTACTAACTTCAAGAGATACCCATAATTATTCAACAGTCGTGGATTCCTGCTTAATAAAAATGACTGTCTGTAACATATTCCAAAGCATCTGTAACATGATATAATTTTAACAAAACAAATGGAACAGTTTATACTGCAGATTGACTCTATGACCATTTAGAGCAATGTGAGCAGACAGTATTGAAGTTGTATCTTCCTGCTCACTCCCTTCCAACTGTAAGTGACATTTATAATATTGCACAGTGCATAGGAATAAGTCATTCTTACAACAATGTAAATTTGATTTAGCATTCTTAGTTGGTTCTGTTTAAGTTTAGTATATCACTGCACTGGATATGTTTTCATGCCAAGTCAGGGTGTAAACTACCTCCTATGAATGGGCTTAATAAAATTTCAATTTCATGGCTTTAATAGAAGTTCAATTGCAAAGTTGGAAAAATTCAGCAAACTCAAAAAAATATTTTTTGAGGATTCCCCCACCCCTCAAAAATGTGAATAGTGATACTTTAATCAGTGTTTCTCTCAGCTAGTTGTGAGTAGGATTTCTGCATTCTCATAATATGCTTTAAAGACATTTTAGATTCTCATGTGGCATTGGGATTAGGTGTCTCGGTTAAACATTTAGCTTGTGTGTTTGCCAACGTGTAGATCGTTTATTACTGTATATAAAGTTAGTTATTGTCCTCTAGCATAAGTGTTTTATAGGAGGTAGTTTAGATATTACTTTGGCACTGGGCTTGGTTTTCTTGTTGAATACTAATCCTGGTGTTATAGCACAAGTACTTCGTGTTTTAACAATAATGTGTTCAACAAATCTTTTCATTTTTATGCTGGTCATGAGGACAAAATATTTCCAAGTAAAACAGGAAGCAACTGTATTACAAATCAGGAACTATTTTATAGTCTATTATTAGCATAATAATATACTTTTTTTGAGCATTCTTTCTTGCCTTAGGATTATTCTTTTTCAAAATTACTTTTCCGTGTGCTTAATGCTCTAGTGTTGTGCTTTATTCAGCATTTATTAAGCAGAGGGAGATGTAACTTAATGTGTGTTGCAGTAAGAAATACAAAGTAATCGATACTTGTTTACACCGGATATAGACACAGAATGCTGGAGTAACTCAGCAGGACAGGCAGCATCCCTGGAGAAAAGGAATAGGTTACGTTTTAGGTTGAGACCTTTCTTCACACCATTGTGGGTCTCCACAAAGGGTATCGCATCAATGAGAGTAAATCTGAGTGCCGCAACATGAGTCATAAACCATAGAGTCAAACAGTACATAAACTGGCCCTGCTGCCCAATGTGTTCATGCCAACCAATGTGGCTTACTCAGCAAACGCCATTTGCCTGTTTTTGGCCTAGATCCCTCTAATGTTTTCCTATCCATGAACATGTCAAAATGGCTTTTAAATGTAATTGTGCTCACCTCTACCACATCTTTTGGAACATCATTCCACAACAAGCGTGCCACTCGTATAATGGGTGGTAACCAGGGTAGGTACCGCTGTCCACATGAAAAATGTGCCCTTCAGATCGCCTTAAAATCTTTCCCCTCTCACCTTACATCTTTGCCCTTGAGGATTCCCCTGCCCTGGGGGGTAAAAAAGCAGACTATTCACCCTATCTATGCCCATTATGGTTGTATAAACCTCTATAAGCGAGGGAACTCTACTTGTACTCCTTGGTCTCTCTCTTTAACTTCCCAAACTAGTTGCTTCACATTTGTCTTGAAAACAATACAATTTATCTGAAAATTAGTAAGCCTTTCCAACTTCATTCAGTTGGCACCGTCAACTCTTCCTTTTGATTTCAGCACCACTTTCCACTTTATCTGCAGTTTAAAGCTTGTTTTCTCTCTGATGAGTTCTGATGAAATGTCATTAACCAGCAGCATTGACCTCACCACAGGTCCTGCCTGACCTGCTGAGTACTCTCGTTTTCAGTTTTTAAATCTCAGTTTTCCAACATCTGCAGTATCGTGCCGTTGGATTAAGAGTGTGGTTTGATTTACTATTACTAATTTTAAAACCATTTTTTTCTGAGGCAAAAGGTTAAAAATTACAGTTGCTGGAAACTTGAAAAAAAATTGAAATACTCGATAAGTCGGGCAGCATCAGTTGAGAGAAATAGTTATAATGTTTCACGTCTACCACCTCTTTTAACAACTCTTGAGATAAATAGGTGGCATTAAGACAAGAGGAAAACGGGATAAAGTAGTTTAGATTTAGGTTTGTTACTGGGTATTTATTAGGTTAATAAATAGTACGTCGAAACACAAAGGCAGGGATAAATAAAGTGAATAGGTTTACCGGGGCCTATGATAATATTTCAAGAACGGAAGATTCTTTTATTTCGAATTTACAGAGTCCAAATAAATGAAGAATGGCACTTAGGGCAGTGGCAGACTGATCGAAGTAAAACATTGCGTTTTGTTTTCGTTGTGCAGCAGAAGAAAGATTCATTCACCACTTACGTGTTTGATGCTCATCTAAACATCTCCGAAATCTCAACAATGCATTAGATGCTTGAGCACAAATTGGCATGTTTCGTTAACAACGAGGTCTTTTTTGGCATGATAACCAAGCTGCCCATACAATGTTCTGAAAAGATTGGTGAATAGCCCCATCGTCCCTCGTCCGTGCGCACAATAACTTATCTAGCCACGAGTTCATTCTGTCAGTCAATGAGAAATCGCCTTATCCATTGCGTACGCATAGTTACAAACGGAAACGTGGAAGAGAGAAAATAATACGATGACTGTCGATAGCGTTTGGGAGCAGAATGCGTTTGGATCATTGTCACTCAGTGGAACTGATCACGTGAAATTGTGCAGCCTTGTTTCACAGACGAGAGCGGTAGACTTCCTTCTGGGTCAGATATTTCGTTTTATTTAAGTAAATTGTAACAACCTTTAATGATTATGATGGCGTTCAATAAATCTTATTCTAACCGCTATTAACTCGTGTTATCAAAATGGGCAGCCAAGTTCGAACAGGTATTGAAACACCATGGAGACTAAACAATTAAAACAACGTTGGAAGGTTAAGTCTTTTTAAATCAGCACCGGCTGATTGGACAAATCCTTATTTTTCAGAGCAATGTAGAATTCAAAGATGAATGTCATCAACATTTCCAGAGTTCGGGGGGGGTGGGCGTTGTTTTCGGGATAACGCACAATGTAAGCGTTCCTATTCATTATGGAAGAAAAGTGAGGAATGCCTACTTAAAAATGAAGAAGGCCATTTACCAACACGAACATCGGTAAAATCACTTGATATTTTCGGAACATTTACAAAATGATTAAAAACTTATCTTGAGATCTTAAAAGTACCGGACCCCAAAGTAGGCGAAATGCAATAAAATGAAGTTCACTAAAACAACTCTGTCTTAACAACTCTGAGCCATATCATAAAATACAGCTTTTAAAAATCACTTCCTCGCCGTTGTTCTTCCTGTCTGGTGTTGGGCCATTTTGCGCAATGCCAAACGAAACACGAAAAGAACAATATTTATGTTAACTTTGTATGAACCAGGTTTCTATTAATCTTCAAGTCTACCGCATAATGAATGACAATGTTATGGCGAGCGGTGGCGCTTTTTCTTTCAGAGGTGCATCTGACACATTTCCCTAACAAAGTCCTGAATTTGGTTCGTTTATTGCCGAGCCTAATTATTTTGTGCAGTGAATTTAATTATTGTTTTGCTGTTACACTGTGATCATTTCCTAATTTTCACTGGTATAAATGCAGCCTGTATACAGCTGTGGAGTTACTTTTTTCATTTAATATGTACTAGCCACATTTTATAGTTCAATACATACTAGGGATGATCGAGACTACATTGAGCAGCTTTGATCTATAGAATTTTTAATTATACAATTAATTTAGAGTTCAAATCACAGTTCGGAAATAATTGTTCGCATATTTTAACGCAACAATTTGCATTTTTCTACTTTGAAGTAATTTCATCTTTTTTTTTTTTACTGATTCCAATATATATCCATAAGTCCCTGAGTACCGGCAAGCGAGGGAGCTGGATAACACTCTCCGCTCGTCTTATAGGCGATGTTCTAATCGCATAATGTTTTCAAGTCAATGAACATTATTTTTCCGTTAGGAACTTTGGTTTCTGCAGCCATACAACACAAATAAACAATTTTACAAGACACACAGCCAACTCAACCCACACAGACTTTTCATTAAATGGCACGTTGATTATTCCTTTAAAATTACATATGGTATCACATACGCAATCAAATATCTCCCATTTACAAATTCCGTTAATATCAGTTCCTTTCATAGAAATATAAATACTTGTAAACGGGAACAGTTCGTCACAGAGTGGTCTTTACAAAAAATTAAGATTAATATTTAGGGTGAATCTACAGAGTCTTTTACCCAGAGTAGGGGAATCACTAATCAGAGGACCTAGGTTTAAGGTGAGAGGGGGAAGATTTAAAAGTAATCTGAGAGGCAACTTTGTCATATAGACGATTGTGGGTGTATGAAACACACATTTAGAATATATTTGGACAGGTACATGGACAGGAAAGGCTTAGATGGATATGGGCCAATCACGGGCAGGCGGGATTGGGGCATTTTGGTCAGCATGGGCAAATTGGGCCGAAGTGCGCGATTCTATGCTGTGTGACTATTAACTGCTCAGTCAGTTGATGAACAAATAAGTTTATCTGGTGAATACGTCTTTGGTTTATAGACAAGCTGATTTTACTGCCACTAAGTCGGACGCTCAGAGACCGTCGAGTTATGGGTTAGGCAGCTTTTCTCGAGAATAGGGATAGGCGACATTTCGGGTCTTGTATCGTCTTTAGACATGATTTGCAGCATTTTGAGTGATTGTTTTACAGAATGCACTGACGCTGGGTCAAATAGAGTGAAAGGCAGGAGCTGCGTCGTATCTCCTTTGTACTTCGATGCGGTTTCTGTCCATTAACTGATGCATCCTTTTACCAGATTTCGGTGACACCGCCAACTATTGGTAAAGGGACCGAGGCTGATTTAAGAGCAATTCCTTCGGTGCCGTGAACAATATCCAGGTCTTTTGAGAAACCCCACTGTTTTATTTTTACGGCGAATTAATTCGTTGCCTCACAGAAATGCTGTTGTGGCTGCCTTTTTGAGGCGCTGCCTCATAAAGGCAGCCAGCATCACCCAGGACCCACGCCATTCTGGCCACACTCTCACTTCACTCCTGACATCAGGAAGAAAATGAAAACTCGAATGTTCAGGTTTAGGAACAGCATCATCCCAACATCCATCAGGCTACTTAATGCTACGAATTCCAACTAAATCTACAAGCTCAAACTGCAGTGGTTGCACTAAAGACTTTGGGCTTTGTTTTTGTTTATGCACTACATTATTTTTTTAATTGATTAAACTTTTTGTTGTTTATATTGATATGTACCGAGTACTATGTTTATGTACCTGTTGTGCTGCGGCAAGGAAGAATTTCATTGTTACGTTTTGGAACATATGACAATAAAACACTCTTGGCTCTCTCTTGACTTGTCACGTACCATCGAGACTATGTAGGGATGGGAGATGGTACGAGCCTCTTCACCTTTCGGAATGTTTTTATCTTAAATGTTAACGTTGAATGTGGTCCACCAACCTTTTGCCGTGGAAGTTCACAAAGCGAGAAAATTAATTAAAACTGAACCGTGAAGAGGAAACGGTTACTTCATGTGTTATGGCAAACCCCCCTCGGGATGCTTCTATGCTTTGTTCGCTATACAAACTTCATCGAAAAATGTAAAGCCTGACAGTGTGTTTTCACAGACCTCCAACCTAGTTACAAAATCTACTTAATTTCATGCAAGCTTCAAAAGGCGAAAGCAGCAATTTGGAGTGCACAATGTTTGTGTTCGCTCCATTTTCTCCGGGGACCTTCAATACTTTATTGTTAAAAGGAAAAAAAAAAGTTTATTTCTGCGCAAACTGCAGCCGAGATAGGAAACTTAAACGTTTGGTTCCATAATTGCAATTTGCCCCCCGGCCATTCATTGAAACAGTCCTGGTTTCGGTTAAATCGATGAAACAATTCCTGCATTTAGCATTGTATCCTGTTAAAGTTTACATTCGGTGAATTATGTTTCCCTCACGTGCATTTGGAGAAAAAATATAATTCCAAACTATATCCATTTTACACGGTTTTTTTTTGGAAACTAAAGATCACAACCTGGAAAAATAAATGTTTGATTAAAAGACAAAACCAAACCAACATACGAACTCCTACGGGGAGAGAGCTATACGTGAACGTTTCGCTCATTACTTATTTACAATGCTGTTCGATTTCGGGAAGCAGGAATGTGATAAGATTTTTTAATTCCGTAGTGACGTTTGGAGCCATGTGATCTCTGCTGTAATATAAGGCTTCAGGAAGATCCGCCCTCTCTCCTTAGCTTACAATTTGTGCCTGAGATCTAGCCTTTTAGATGATTTTATTGCATTCTTCTTGAAAAGGCTGAGAGAGAGAGAGAGAGAGAGAGAGAGGCTGTATTTCGGTTTATTCGGGACCCCGGTTGATCTCAGGAGCGGAGACGTTCAAAGGAGCTGAGGAAGTTGACGACAGGGACGAATTTTCAGTTCAGCTGTCTTTTTTTGTTTCGCTCGGATTTCCTTATGTGGGAAGCTGGTTGCAGTTTACTGAGAATCGCCCTAGAGCCTCTCAGATCCGCTGGCGAATCCCCGGATCTCTTTGTATTATGACTCTGAGCTCTGATATGTCCGATGCGTCCATCGTCTCGGAAGAGACCGACATCGATGTGGTGGGAGACGGAGCGGAAGGGGACGAGGACGAGACCCGGGGGGGCAACTCGTTCGTGAGCCAAATGCGCGCTGATATCCTAACGCCTCGGTCGCCCTCCTGCGTGGACAGTCCGTCGAACCGGGACACTTACAAAGCGACCAGCAAAAACCCTCTGGTGAAGCCGCCTTACTCTTACATAGCCCTGATCACAATGGCCATCCTGCAAAGTCCAAAGAAGAGACTGACTCTGAGCGAGATCTGCGAATTCATC
This sequence comes from Raja brachyura, assembly GCA_963514005.1. The sequence goes on from OY740783.1 coordinate 18,055,208, forward strand.
AGCAATAGGTTCCCCTACTACAGGGAGAAGTTTCCCGCTTGGCAGAACTCAATCAGGCACAATTTATCCTTAAACGACTGCTTCGTCAAAATACCCAGGGAGCCGGGTAATCCGGGCAAAGGCAACTACTGGACTCTGGATCCCGAGTCTGCTGATATGTTTGACAACGGCAGCTTTTTACGGAGGCGTAAACGGTTCAAAAGGCAGCAGTCGGCGGATCTGCTCCGGGAGCATGGTAATTATATCCCTGCGTGTGGTTATGGACCTTACGGCTGTGGATACGGGCTTCAGATCCAAGCTTACCATCCTCATTCTGCCGTTTTTGCCTTTCAGCATCCTTCAAGGCAGGCCCAGTCCGTCCCCGCACCGTCCGTGCTGCCCGCCAGCGAACTAGCCAGGAACTCCTTCTACCCGCAGCTCAGCCCGCCACTGACCTCGGTGCATTCTGTCAAACACAACTCGACCATATCACGGTCCCCCTTCTCCATAGAAAATATCATAGGGGGCAACGCCACTCCAGCCAGCTGCTCGTCCCAGTCTCCAGCCGTTCCTCTATTATCATCAATACCTTCCTCTTCATCGGCTCTGCCAAGTCTGCACCAAGAGACTGTCACACAAAATGCAGGGAACTTTAATGGTAGGATTCCAAATGTTAACGGCTGTTTATAAACTTTAATGTACGTCTCTCTGAAGGTAGGATTATTTTTGTACATTTCCTATACGTCAACAAAACGCGGATTCCCGCGAGTTCAGCTGTATATATATTTATGTACACTTCCAAAGACTTGACTTAAAATGCAGAAATATCTGTAAAGCGTTATATTAAAAGACACTAAATAGGTACTGTTTTAAAAACTGGTGTTTTTGGGACATCTCAGGTGTAAAAATTCAAATTGACTCAGAAAATTAAAAATAGCATTGGAGGTGATAAAAAAAAGTAACTCCGTTTATAGGAGTCCACCTAATAATGTATCTACCGGTTACTCTGTACAGTAAAAAGAACCTCGTTAAAGAATGTAATGGGTACAATAAAAAAAAAACAAAATTCTAAACTGTGAAACAGAAGATTTTGAAATGCCTTTCTATCTGATATTTTTAACCTGTGTTTTGTATAAGGATATTATGTTTTATAGACTATGTACCTTTCTAAGGCAAACATAATTGTTAAGACATGAATACTGGCAAACAATCTTGTATTATTTTAATGCAACGTTTTCTCATTTTCTTAAAAAAAATAAAAATGATAATTTAAAATATTTCTTGGTGTGGTTAATTAAATTAATTAGGAAACATTTTAACTTTTAGTATCAGATTATGGAAATATCTGCCATTTGACATTTAAGGTCAGATAAAAGAGTTTAGATGGAAATAGATTGGTTTCCTAAACGTTTAGATTACATTTCCTCTTATCACAACTTTTGCAGCGTAGATTGCTAAAGCAGTCTAGAGCAAAGCTAGTTTATTATTAAAAAGTCGAATCGAACTGACAGGCGGCAGACCGTTTTCGCTAATTTTAAAAATATATAACTTAAAGAATCCAATGAGATTTTAGTGGGTCCCCGTGGTTTTACATGAAATGCCATTATAGATGAAAATCTTCATAATTGGAAAGAACGCTTTGAATTTTAAGAAAATGGTAAGTGCTGGTAATTTAATATATAGTTATGATTTCAATTTGTATGCATCCTTGGTATTATCAATTTAAAGACCATATTCTTGTGCCTCTAATATTACTGTGAACCTAATGTTACTGTGCTTGGGATGGACTATAAGATTCAGCATGTTTATTTCTCAGGCCCTCTTTTCAATGGTAATAGAGAGATGCCTTCAAAAATCAACTTAAAAAATGTTAGTGCACGCAGTCACGACTATGCCTTCAGTGCATGGCGTTCTGCGTTTGATGAAAGATTTGAGAAAATATTATTTTATTAATGACTTCCTGCTCTGTGGCGTGAGGTTGTCACGCACCAATCCTTTTAATTCCAGTATTTTAGGCGGTAAATCCAGTAAATAAACCAAATAAAAAATAATAGACAATTCTAAACAATGTAATGTAAAGGGATGGCGTATGTGGAGGAAAATGGGGGAGATGCGAGAGGTGGAGAGTTGTTTTTTGTTCGTTGTCTGCCAGGCCCTTGAATAATCGCCCTGCAAATAAACACTTGCATTATGTTTAATTAAGCTACGAGGAAAAACTCCAGAACCATTAGCTTTTAGAGCTCCATGAAGACATTTTTACTGCGTGTTGCTTTTCTTATTTATGTTCATATGTAACATTTCACAAAATGCATTAAGGAAAGTTTTACATAAAATATCTCTCCTTTGCAATTATAGCAAATAATTAGTTACTCCACCATTTTGTGTATACCAAATAACTTCCAAAGCAAACGAGGTGCACTTAAAAAAAACCTAATTTATAGCAAGTCGATAAACATCTCGACAGGCCTGGCAAAATCTTGAATCGACCGTTACTCATCTGACTGACAGACAGCTATATAAGTATAGAGTGTTAAAGAAGGAACTGCAGATGCTGGAGAATCGAGGGTTACACAAAAAGCTGGAGAAACTCATTCTCGACCCGAAACGTCGCCTATCTCCTTGGCCCCTTAGATGCTGCTGCACCCGCTGAGTTTCTCCAGCTTTTTGTGTAACCCTATATAAGTATAGATGCTGCCTGGCCGGTGAGTTACTCCAGCTTTTTGTATCTATCTTCTAGTATTATAAACCTGATTTAAATAAAATAATTAAATTGCCTGTTTTTTAAAAAATGAACATTCTTCAGGGATTTCAGTTCACACAACCCATTTGTGTTAGGTTAGTGGCCAATTAGTTTACTTAGCGGGGTTTAATTTATAACATGATGTTCATTTAAGAATGTACTGTATTCAGAACTGATCGGGTGATTTTCCTTGCCCCTCAACATGAAAGAGTGGGTGTGGGGAAACACGTTGGTATTTAATATTCTAAACGTCAATATTAATAAGGAAGTTTACCTACTGGACAGCAACGCCCACCGAAGGCGATAATTGCCAAGGAAATGCAGGAAAACAAACCGAAATCCTCAGGCCCGAATAAAATAAAAACAACCTGTAATGTTACTAAACCTAATTTTCCAGACTCAAAATAATTTCCGACGAGCAACGTTTGAATTTAATACAAAAATTTTCATCAATTTTCATGGCACGTACAATAAAAGTTAGCAGTTGGTAGACAAAAGTGCTGGAGAAACTCAGCGGGGCGCAGCAGCATATATGGAGCGAAGGAAATAGGCAACGTTTCGGGCCGAAACGTTGCCTATTTCCTTCGCTCCATAGATGCTGCTGCACCCGCTGAGTTTCTCCAGCACTTTTGTCTACCTTCGATTTTCCAGCATCTGCAGTTCCTTCTTAAACAAAAAAGTTTAAGCAGTTGTTACTTTGCGACCAAGGGACTTGAACAGGTGCGATACGTTCAAGCAAAATTCAAAGCGGCGAACTGCAGAGCTGAACCGCCGAGAGAAATTGTGGCAATCTTTTCCATTTAGTGCATTGCAGGTGTGACAACAAAGCAGACCAATATTTTTCTTTGTGAATGGGATTTCCTATGGCATGCACACACAGCCCTTCTTTGAAGCCAGCGAAGCTGTTTGTAGTAATTGTTCTACTCTTCAAAGGACACATCTCAGTAAACAGGCAATTGCTATAAAATCTGAAATATCAGCGCCGCTATCTCCCCAGCAGCCCGGGGTGCAATTAATGCGTCAGGTTGCCTCAGTTTAATGCGTCAGCTTGCACCCTGGAAGGTTCTTAAACAACATTTGTGGGAACAGAAGGATTTAGAGCAAATGCAAGATGAAATGAATTAACATTATAGACACATGATACAGTAATAACGTAAGATACAACCCGCCATTGTAGGCAAATCATACACTAAGGATTTCTGGTTTTTCGACTAGTATTATGGTTATTAATTTATTGAAAATGTGTTTATTAGATATATATATATATATATATATATATATATATATATATATATATATGTGTGTGTGTATATTGTGTTTTCAGGCCTTTATGCTGCTGCAAGTAAGAATTCTCATTATTTCCTTGTCGGTACATTTGACAATGAAACACTGTCGAAATCACCAGGGTTCACTCATAACGTGAAACAGGAAGACTGGGCGCCCGTATAGATCAAACAGCACAGAAGAATGCATCAAACGATTATTAGTGGGCCCATCTTACCTCGTTTAAGAAAACACGCGCACATTTACCTAAAGCATAATCTGAGCCCAGATTAATGAACTTTCTTTCTCGGGTAATTGAAAAGGTGGGTTCTCACAAGATGGAGAAGGGGTGGGGGTGAGAAATAACCTCCAATCGCACATTACAATGGTCATGGCCGCTTTCTCCCATAGTTCTAGCAACAGAAACCAGTGAACCCTGTGTCTATAACTTGGAGACGCACTGAAATAAGTGATATTCGCTTGCGAGATTTGTTAAGCATCAAGACTGAATCCATAATTTGTACCAGAATGTTTTCTTTATCCGCCTGAGAGTAGCAAGAGCTTTAGCAAGCAGCTTTCCGCCTGACTCTTTGCTCCGTTTATTCGCCCACTTCGCCCTCAGTTGTCCCAACTGAGAAAGGCGAACACACCATAAATTCAAGACGACGTTTTCGTGTCAAGCACGCTCAGATTTTGGTTAGAACCAGGTCCCCTAATGTGCAAATATCAGACGTCTTTCTACAGCGGTCATGATTTACTGAGCGCATGCCGGAAACCGAGAGATCTCCATGAAATGGAAGATTATTTAATTATATTCTTTAGGAATGTACAATCGATTTTTTTTCAATCTTCGCAACGATGTAGATACACCTTGGTATCCATTTTGATGCAATTAGTTATTTCAATTATTTAAAAAGTGCGAATATTTGTACCCTGGAGGACCAAGTGTGCTCGATCATTTACTGAACCGATAATCATCCAGCGAATGGTGGGCTGCTGTTGTTTAATGTAAACGGAATTGATCAACAGTTACGAGGGACCAACACCAGATTGCAGGGACGCAGTTACAAATGAAACGAGCGCTGTTGTATTCGCTGCGATTCACTTGCTGCGACCAATGCAAGGAGAATATAACATGCGACTCCTTAGTGCGTGCCATGAGGACGGCAAATTCTCTCTTAAAAAATCTCTCTATAACATTTCAAAACGCCGGAGTATAAATTGAGTGCAACAACAAAACCAAAATACGCGTTTAACGAGTGATAATTTCAAATCAATATTGAAGCGAGTAAGTCGAAGTCGTGGGGAGTGTTGCTATATCTTTTAAATTAACACGCGCAAAGCACAACATTTAAAACTGAGAAATTCAAATTAAGTGGCCAAAATCCGCACTTCAGGTAAATTATGCCTTTATTGACGACCCCGACGACTCCATTAGAATCATGCTTTTTCAAGCGGCCACTCCATCTGACAGTGTTTATCCGAGTTTATTCAATTTAGTTCAATTCAGATTGAATTTTCAATAATGACCGTCATCCCCGTGTGTAATCTGCAATGAATGCTACGAATCTGGGGGTCAATGCAATAATAACGAGGGTCTCTTCCATTTCTAGAATGCCTGGCGTGTTTAGGCGTTGTCCTTATCATTTTTTCGTGATCTTCCTGAATTGCACTTTTTTTCGAAATATCTTTTTTATCCTCGAATCCTGCATATATTTCAATAGAATTTGGACATGATACCCGACGGTTCAAATTATGCAAAGGACTTGATCAAATTATTTTCCCCCAAGTTGCGAAAGTGGTTGGTTCACTAAAGGGTTTAAAAGCAATTATGAAAGATGAAGTCTAATAATTAGACTATTCAAAGTGTGACCTCTTTAAGACTGTTCTGCGTGGAAGAAAAGTTGAAAAGGAAATCGGTCTTCCCATTGAATGAAACATGAACCGTGGACAAACCGAATGTTAGCAGGCCGCAAGAGGACACTAAAACCAACCGGGTCCTGCCCCCAAACATTTGGGTTCAGAATAAGAGGAAGAAAATTTGCCCAACCAGTTTTAAGACAAATGCTAGGCAAAGATTTGATCGGATCGCGAGAGTTTTCTAAATGACTCGTACTGCTTTAATATCACTGCACCTTTCTTTCCCGGCCAGAGAAGGTGTAGCATTAAAAAACTTTTTTTTTTTGAAAATGTATAATCAAACAGAAGTAAAATAAAAGATGAGTTGCCTCTTTTTTTCTGGAGTACTCCACTGGGGGAACGCGAGGGTGAGGTATAACGGTCACGCCCGTATATATGCAAGAATAGACTGAATAATGGTACCGGGCAGCGTTGCGTGACATGGTACACGCAATCTCAAGATGTCTTCTTTGTTTTGCTTGCTTGACGGAGCTTTTACACGCATGGTGACGGATGACTATATTTTCCCTGAACCATATGTAGATAACAACTAATAGTTGTAAGTAAATAACACGTAACTGCTGATTAAGCTGCCCATCAGAAAACCTTAGTTCTCCATCACAATATAATGGATGTTATCCATGCACGCCTGTGGAAAGACAAATGCCCTCAGATTAATGGTTTGCCATTCGAAATAGACGACCTTGATTGAACAAGTTACAAGTGCAGAGTCGGTCTCACTATGAAGTTTACGTGCAAAGTAAAATTAACATTATTTTTTCAAAGATATCTTGAACTCCTCCAATTGAGATTTATTCCCTGGTAGAAAAAAATAAAGGTGAAATGCGATGGGGATAAAAATCCAGGATAATAAATCAGACGAGGGACACCTCAACGGTTAATGGTATAGGTTAGAATTACTCTGGTGACTGGGATTGACTTTACGGCTTTTAACATCAAAACAAAAATAAATTGAAAGAAATTTAAAGGCGTGGAAAAAGTACTAAGCTGGTGTTTCAACTGTCAAATGCAGTTAAATGTTTCCAAGCCTTTGTGGGTGCAACCGTGAGGAGTATTCACAGTGCACCTGCACGATTAACAAAACTTGTCATCATTAACACTAAGGGCTGAATATTAAGCTAAATACCACTGCCCACTGTGAAACACGAGACACACTTATCAGCTGTGATAGCCCATGTTTGCCTTGCTCTATTAAACAGCATCACTTTCCCCTCGTTACTGCCCCCCCACCACCACCACCACCGCTCCCCTACAACCCCGAATGTACTTTATTCGAAATCTTTATATAAAGTATATAAATTACACTTCATATAACATCTCCAACGCTGTTTGCTTAAACGAGTTCGATGTAACTGATCTGTGTAAAAGTGAAGTGATTAACTTTTGAAATTCCCTAGCTATCACCGAATGCTTAAGCTCCTTCTGTTCTGCGGAAACTTGCTCTAACTTTATCAGGAACCTTTAAGCAGATGATTATTGCGTGTGGTCAATCCGAAAACATTGGGCGCAATAAAATCCAAGCCACCTACACCACCCTCTATCGCAAAAAACACAAGCTTCTCCATATTCTTAGATAGCAAAGTCCACGCTAATCACTTCATCATTGAGGATTTCCAACTAAAATGCTTTAACTTTTTTTTAAAGCGCCAATTTTATATCGCTTTATTGTTCTCGATCCTAAGAGCAGTTGATGTTCCATCTCCCTGTTTTAGAAGAAACGTCAAACAATTTCTGAAAGAAACTCAGTAGAAAAAGCCTTTACGAAATTATTTTATGTTCTTAAACATTCAGTAAATGCGTTTCAAATTCTCCTTTTCTCTTTACAAGGAATGTCCAACATAATTTCCAGGACTCTGCAAATAAGATGGTCTGCAGGTTTCATGACATTTTCTTCCGTTATGTTGCTTTGAGAAACCGTAAAATTCGTTCTATAGCGAATGCTGCGTCGTTTGTTGAAAGTTACTAAAGGCCACGGTCTCTTTCTTCAAGACTACACAGGTCTGGAGGCATCTGACAGTATTTGCGTTACAATCAGCAATGGTATCCTTGTTTAAGTCTGCATTTGATTATATCGCGTGACTGCAGTCATGTGTGTGCGTTCGTGTGCGAAAGCTTTACGTTAAACACCGCTGTTATACCAGACACTGAGGCATACTGAGGAAACCTTTAAAGGCAACATCCCATATAAAATAAGCATTTTTCGTTGCATAGGTCAAGGCAAATAGATTTACCTCCACGATGCGCCAGCGAGCTACGTTTTTTATATATCAGGCAACTCATGCATGGTCAGTCTGGAGAAGGGTCTCGACCCGAAACGCCAGCTATCCCTGCTCTCCAGAGATGCTGCCTGACCTGCCGACTTACTCCAGCACTGTGTGTCCTTTTGTGCACAGTCAGGATATAACTGTATTGGAGATGATACATGGGGTGATTCACGAGGATATTGCTACGTCTGCAACATTGCCACTCTGAAGAAAATCTGGATAGGCTGGACTTATTTTCTTTGGAACAGGGGATTCTGAGGAATGGCAGGTGTATAAAATATGAGGGCCCAGATAGAAGAAACAGGAAGGACATGTCTCTTCGCACGACCAGAAATCAGAGAATACACTTAAACGATGAGGACGGCAAGGGTTTGAATCGCACAGCCTTGTTTTAGTGGCAGAGACTCTCGGTGCATTTAACACGTACCTGGATGCCCACTTGAAAATTAATCGCGTGCAACGTCACCGAACCTAAAGATGGAAGATGAGATGAGATCGGGTAGCTATTTCTCAATGGCAAGAACATGAAGGGCCGAATTGCCTGCTTTTATGTCGTAAGTTTTTCAATTATTCTTTATTAAGTAATCTTTGTGAATTTCTAGCTATCACCTGGTGTCTGTAAGCAGCAGATTTTATTTTGTTTGTAAATAAGTTAAATAGTGAAAATATTGTTAGAAACAAAGAACTGTAGATGTTGGTTCACAAAAAAAGCAGATATTAAGTGGAGGATTAACTCAGCGGGTCAGGCAGCATCTCTGGAGAAATAGATAGTTAACGTTTTGGGTCGGCAAGAAAGGTCCAACACGAAACGTCACCTATCCGTGTTCGTAAATTCATAAGCTGTAGGAGCAGAATTAGGCCAAGTCTACCCCGCCATTCAACTATGGTTGATGTTCTCCCGTGATGCCGCCCGACCCGCTGAGTTATTTCAGTACTTTGTGAAATATTAAGATTCTAATATTTCTTAATACACAATTCATGGCGAAGATCAAACTATTGTAACAAATACCAGATATGTGATATAACAGGTAACATGTTTTACGTCACATCTTACCATGTCACATATGACATATCGTAAGATGTAACGATGACAGTTAAGTATCTGCACCGTAGCTGGTTGTAATCTGCCCGACACATGTCTGTTGTGTATATCCAGTGCTCAGAGTTGGCACCACTCGTTATAACACAGCCTCTGCCTGTTTTTACATCAATACAAAGTTAATTTTAATTGCACAGAGTTGTTCAAAACAAATGAATTGTCAATAGAAGCGTGCACAATTGGATAGCATTCTCAATACATCAATGCGACGACGGCACGTTAAAAGGACGGGGATTGTAGCTCTGGTTTGTGGGGGTTCGAATTACCGGCTAATTAGACCAACACAAGGATACTGTCTCTTTAAACGGGTGCGTTTCCCATCTGCTGTGCTCTCCGTGTGACTGCTGTTTGTTTTGTTGTCAGTTGACCCGATGGTGACAGTGTGGGGTGTGGGGTGACCTGCCCGATAAGTCCATCCAAACACAAGTACTTTGTTTTTACACCTGCACCTACCAATGCACTCCCTTTTATAATTTATTGACCAATTAAAAGCTTAACTTCCACCAAACCACACGCAGAGGGTGGTTTTATTGGGATCTTGGAGTGCCCGCTATTTAAATATGTTCCGATTAATCGTGCATTTCGACTGTACATTTTTTCCCCCAATAAACACAAGGACTTTTGTAATAAGGTTTTAGACTGGATAATAATAAATCATTAAATTCTGTGTAAATATACTGTAGAATTTCATAGAGTCGGGCAAGCTTGTTTTATATTGACTGAAAGGATTTTGTAAAATAAGAACGCGATATTATCCATTTTATTCTCGACAATATCAGATTGCTGATCCTTAACTATAATAGTTTCAGCAATATCTCCCTGCAACTTAAAAAGTTGTCGTCATACTCCCTTCTGAAATATCTGGAGCTATTTCGAATGTAATTGTAGCAGCGGATACATTCAAATACGACTTAGATAAATATACACGCTTTACAAAAACGTTTTCACCCAGAGAGTTGTGAATCTGTGGAATTCTCTGCCACAGAAGGCAGTGGAGGCCCATTCACTGGATGTTTTCAAGAGAGAATTAGATTTAGCTCTTCGGGGTAAAGGAATCAAGGGATATAGGGAAATAGCAGGAACGGGGTACTGAGTTTGAATGATCAGCCATAATCATATTGAATGACGGTGCTGGCTCGAAGGGCTTAATGGCCTACTCTTGCACCTATTTTCTATGTTTCTATGTGTATTTTTCTGTCACCATATGTGTCTCTAATAAACTAAAGACTACTTCATCATTTTGAGGATTTGCGGGTGGTTTTGCAAGAGATTCTTGCTATCCATCAAATATAGAAATGACAACTGCCTACTGTTTAATGTTTTTTGTGCAAGTCTGTTCCGTGTTTATCTAAACTCACGGTGGACTATCAATTCAAAGCATTATTAAACAAAGCAATGAACGGAAGAACAACGGGATTTGTCGCAGAGTGTCATTTTATTAATATCCATCGGCCTGACTATCACACAAGGGAGAGAAAAAAATCTTTAAAGAGAGAGATAGCTTCTCCTGCCTCCTCTACTCCCTTGCTGTCCAAGTGTGCAGGCGCTTGTGCATTATAAAAGCATTGTGATAAGAAAGTTTCCATCCCTAGAAGAGCTGATGCCACCATCCTAATTAGACTAATTAGCAATGTGGAGTGTTGCCGAGACCATCGCTTGTTAGCTTCGCGTTAGTTTGGAGTTTATACAATGGAACCTGAATGCATACCATGGGTGGTACAAGATCTATATCCATGCCGCTCACTCCTGGTAACAGTGGCTACACTCACCCGCTACCACTGAAGAGGCTCTGAGGAAGGGTCTCGACCCGAAACGTCACCCATTCCTTCTCTCCGGAGATGCTGCCTGTCCCGCTGAGTTACTCCAGCTTTTTTTTGTGTCTATCTTCCGCTTAAACCAGCATCTGCAGTTCCTTCCTACGTATCATCTCACTGAAGAGGATTCTGATTTACTCTTTTTTTTACAAGCTTGAGAAAGTCAGCCAGCTTCGAGTTGAGCATCTTCCTTGCACTTTCAATCCATCCCCGGCAACCAAATTCAAACCGCCCCAAATTGGTTGATTCCATTTATTTTCTTCAAATTCCGCATATTCTGTGACGCTGTGTGGTTATAATGAACTCTAACGTTAACACAAAAACAAGTGAGCTAACACGTTGTCGCAGCATTTAAAAGATTATGAAACTATTCATTGTGGCCCAGAGTACAAGCACTTGCCTCGTCCCACTAAGACATTTCTGCTGTTTTTTTATGCACAAGTCCCACTATTTTGCTCAAACAGGTTAATAGATCACGGGATCTCCAAGAAGGTGTTTCAGGCGAATGAAACATCTTCATATTATTTTCATTACATATAGTATAATGTTACTTACAATATATTATTTATATTGTAAATAGTTTTATGTTGCAAGTTTGTAAAGAACCGGTGATCCGAAACCAAACTAAACGCACCTAGCTATTCAGAATAATAAGTGCCTTATGATTTATCTCCACACACTTCAGTGGTCCAAAGTCTTGATAGAGTTTGTACGTTCTTCCCATGACCGCGTGGGTTTTCTCCGAGTTCTTAGGTTTTCTCCCACACTCCGAAGACGTACAGATGTGTAGGTTAATCGGCTTGGTATAAATGTAAATTGTCCCTAGTGTGTGTGTCGGATAGAGTTAGTGTGCGGGGGATTGCTGGTCGGCGCAGACTGGGTGGGCGGAAGGGCCTGTTCCCCGCTGTATCTCTAAACTAAAACTAAACTTTAAAGGTCTACAAAATAATTTTAATTCCAATGGCGATATCGATCTTCCTGATAAACCCCTGATCATGGCTACATCCACTATATAGTCACTATCTCCATCGCTGGTAACAGACTACTGACCGATATCTACTACAAAATAGCTCCTGCACCCATACAGAACTTACTGACCTCATCCATTTCACCGCTAACTTCCATCAGGCACTCAAATTCACCTGGACAATTTCGGACATCTCCCTACCGTTTCTAGCCCTCACTATCTCCATCGCTGGTAACAGACTACTGACCGACATCTACTACAAACCCACTGACTCCCACGGCTATCTGGACTACACTTCTTCCCACCCTGCTTCCTGTAAGGGCTCTATCCCCTACGCCCAATTCCTCCGTCCACGCTGCATCTGCACCCAGGATGAGGTGTTCCAAACCAGGGCATCGGAGATGTCCTCATTCTTTAGGGAACGGGGATTCCCCCCTTCTCCTCTATATCCCGTAGCTCCACACTCACACCCCATCCCCCCACTCATAACAAGGACAGAGTCCCCCTTGTCCTCACCTTCCACCCCACCAGCCGTCACATACAACAGATAATCCTCCAACATTTTCGCCACCTCCAACGGGATCCCACCACTGGCCACATCTTCCCATCTCCTCCCATTTTGGCTTTCCGCAGAGACCGCTCCCTCTGTAACTCCCTGGTTATGTTGTCCCTTCCCACCCAAATCACTCCCTGTCCTGGTACCTTCCCTTGTCACTTTACCTCCCCCCTCGACTCCATCCAAGGACCCAAGCAGTCCTTCCAGGTGAGGCAGAGGTTCAGGCAGAGGCATCCGCTGCTCTAGGTGTCAACTGCTCTACATCGGTGAGACCAAGCGCAGGCTTGGCGATCGCTTCGCCCAACACCTCCGCTCCGTTGGCATTAACCAACCTGATCTCCCGGTGGCTCAGCACTTCAACTGCCCCGCACATTCCAAATCTGACCTTTCTGTCCTGGGCCTCCTCTATAGCCAGAGTGAGCCCCACCACAAATTGGAGGAGCAGCACTTCATATTTCGCTTGGACAGTTTACACCCCAGCGGTATGAACATTGACCTCAAATTTTAGGTAGTCCTTGCTTTCTCCCTCCTTCCCCTCCCCTTCCCAGCTCTCCCACAGCCCACTGTCTATGCTTCCTTTCTTCTCCCCCCCCCCCCCCACTCCCACATCAGTCTGAAGAAGGGTCTTGACCCGAAACGTCACCTATTCCTTCACTCCATAGATGCTGCCTCACCCGCTAAATTTCTCCAGCATTTCTGTCTACTGTTGATCATCCAAAATCAGTACCCCATCCCTGCTTTTTTCTTATATCAATAGTCAATAAACAATAGACAATAGATGCAGGAGTAGGCCATTCGGCCCTTCGAGCCAGTACCGCCATTCACTGTGATCATGGCTGATCATCCAAAATTAATATCATGCCTTCTCCCCATATCCATTGACTCTGCCATCTTTAAGAGCTCTATCTAACTCTCTCTTGAAAGCATCCAGAGAATCAGCCTCCACTGCCTTCTGATGCAGAGAATTCCACACATTTACAACTCTCTGAGTGAAAATGTTTTTCCTCATCTCTGTTCTAAATGTCCTAAATGGCCTAACCCTTATTCTTAAACTGTAGCCCCAGGTTCTGCACTCCCCCAACATCAGGAACACGTTTCCTGCATCTAGCCTGTCTAATCCCTGAAGAATTTTATATTTTTCTATCAGATCGCCTCTCATCCTACAAAATTCCAGTGAATCCAGTGTTTATCGGCGGCCCAATAAGAAAAACACACGCATGGTGAAATCCAACTTTATTCCATTAAATACACAGGAACATTTCAACAGCCAGCTGCTTGTGTCTGGCTTTACTAACTAGTGTGCTCGAGCGAGAGAGAGAGTCTTTGTGTAGTACCGTAATACCATGTAAAGGGTGGCATGCACATATGTGTGGTGAAGGTTATAAATGGCATGAATTATTGAGGCTTAATATCCATCCTTCCTCTTCAAGAAGTAAAGCATATACAGTGGTTAGTGGAGCAAATATAAAACACCAGTATAAGGTGCGGCATTTATTATTTTACTGCATATGAGAGCACATAAAACTAAACGGGTCATGCACAGTTCAGGTATAGCCAGTAAATTTTCCAATTAGTGGGTTTGGCTTGCAGACACAACCTGCCATGGTGGATAATAACCTCCAGCAGACGCCTCATCATTCGCCGGGGAAGCAAGTCCCTGATCGGGTGAACGCAGACGAGAAGACACCGGTGGAGATTGGGGCACCGGGGAAGGCAGGGATGGCACTGGCACTGGCACCGGCAGAGGAATCGCTGGAGCAGCATTCGCAGAGTGTGAGGGAAGACCGGCAGGCTGGTCCGGGTAAGGACGTGGAGGTGTTAAAGAAGAAACTGCAGATCAGAACTGTTGATCATATTGAATGGCGGTGCAGGCTCGAAGGGCCGAATGGCCTACTCCTGCACCTAATTTCTATGTTTCTATGTTTCTATGCAGGAGAATCGAGGGTTACACAAAAAGCTGGAGAAACTCAGCGGGTGCAGCAGCATCTAAGGAGCGAAGGAGATAGGAGACGTTTCGGGTCGAGACCCTTCTTCAGACTGGTCAGGGATCAGGGAAACGAGAGATATAGACGGTGATGTGGAGAGATAAAGAACAATGAATGAAAGATATGCATATCTTTCATTCATTGTTCTTTATCTCTCCACATCACCGTCTAAGGACGTGGAGGTGCTGGTTCATTAACCGGGAGGAGGTGTTGGCGGGTTCGCCGATAAATGGCGTTGTCAATACCGACCAAGTACGAGCGAGGTTCCACGGTGGACCCCAGAATGACTCCGAGGCGGTCGTAACCTCGGAGTGAACGACAACCGCAAATGGACAACCTGTTCCTTGTTGAGCAGTTGAAGAGGAGAGCTGGTTTTATTGTAGTATTTACTTTGTGTGTTGTGGCGGCGTCGGAGCTGGGATTGGATAACTGACGGCACATGAACCTGTGGTTCTAGTAGTTGCTTGGCCATAGGCAGAGTGGAGCGGGTTCGCCGTGACACGAGCCGTTGGGCTGCAGATCCCAGGAGAGGGTCGCGGACGAAGGTTGAGTAAGTCGAGATAAACATCTGAGCCGGCCCTGTGTGGGTGTTCCATTAGTTAGTTTGCACTTTTTACCGTGCGCTCAGCCGTTAGACTGCGGGTACTCGGGGCTACTGGTAATGTGGTGAAAGTCCCAGTTTTTCGTGAAATTCCTGAAGAGCTGACTGGAGAACTGAGGTCCATTGTCTGAGAGTAGCTTTAGGGGGGCTCCGTGGACAGAGAAGTGATGAGTTAGTTTCTGAATGACCATGGCTGAGATTGGGCTACTGAACGGGTCGATGTCAAACCATCCTGAGTAGGAATCAACTAAAACCAGGTATTGTTGGCTGTGCCATTCAAAGATGTCGGCTGCTATTGTAGACCAGGGTATGTCCGGCGTGGGGTGCGGGAGGAGTGGTTGTTTCTGATGGTGCGGGGTCAAGCTATTGCAGATCGGGCAGGCAGCAACCTTCTCTAGAATGTAGTTAGCCATGTCTGGCCAGAACAGCATTCCTTTCATATGTTGGAGGGTTATTTCTGCAGCGGGATGGCCCCCATGGACAATGTCAAAGTATCTGCTGTGAGGAGACGTTGGGATGACTGCCTTGAGTCCTTTCATTATCACCCCGTCCTGAATGACCAGTTTGTCACGGACAGGGAAAAATGGGTGGACAGATGTTTGTCTGGCCAGCCCCGACGGGTGACAGTGGCCAGCGATTGTAGCATTTCGTCTGCAGCTGTTTGTGACACCAGGATGTCTAAACCGGCAGATGGGAGGCAGGAGACCATCATAACCGTGTACCCGTCATGCTCATCGTCAAACAGGTGTTTTTCGCAGGTTGGGCGAGGTGCCTGTGAGAGGGTGTCAGCTATGTGCATGTCCTTACCACGTTTGTAGCTTAGTCTGATGTCATATCTCTGACGTTCCATCATCATGCGGTGTAAGCACGCTGGTGCTGTGTGGATCGGTTTACTGAGGATACTGACCAGGGGCTGGTGATCGGTTTCGACCGTGATCAGGTTGCCAAAGATAAACTCCTTAAATTTCTTGCAGTCAAAGGTTACAATGAGTAGCTCCTTTTCGATTTGAGCGTAGCGTTGTTCAGTGTCGGTCACGGTACGGGAGGAATAGGCAACTGGTCTGGAGCCCTTTCCGTCATCTTGCAGGCAAGCATTGCCCAGTCCATACTGGGAGGCATCACAGCTAAGGGTGATGGGTAATTTGGCATCAAAGTATGCGAGGGTTGGAACGCAAGACATTAGTTGTTTGAAGGTTTCAAGTGCCCTCTGCTGGTGTTGGTGCCAGGACCAGGGCTGATAGCTCGCTGAAGTTTGGGATGAATTTTTCAAGGTAGTTTACGATTAGAATGGTTGTAGAGCAGTCAAATCCATAGGTGCTGGCATTTCATTGATGGCAATGGTTTTAAACAGGTCTAACTTAAGTCCATTGTTGGTGAACACGTGGCCCACATAAGTCACTTCGTCAACCCGAAACCTGCATTTGAGAGGGTTGAGTTTGAGATTTACCTCCCTGGAACGATCCAGGACCTGTTTCAAGTTTGAGTCAAGTTCTTGTGCATTGCGCCCGGTGACCAGGATGTCGTCTACAATTATGTAACATGGGCAGCTATCAAAGAGTTGTTCCAAAGTACCCTGGAAAACCTGACTGGCTGAATTGATGCCAAATGGCATTCGTAAAAATCGGTAGCGTCCGAAGGGCGTCGCAAATGTGGTTAACATGGAGGATACATGGTCTAGGGGCATTTGCCAAAATGAGTTCTTTGCATCTAGGACAGAAAAAACTGTGGCTTTACCCCAGGTTGGCTGCGACATCTTCCACCGTCCGCATTGGGTGATGTGGGCGTTTGATGGCAGTATTTAAACCTTTAGGATCCTTATTTCTTCTTTGTTCTTCTTGACTGCTGCAACCATGGTGAAGACCCAGGAGGGGGGGTCGTTGATGGGCTGTTACACCCTGTGATTCCATTCTGTCTAATTCAGTTTTGACACGGTCCTCATTGCATGTGGGATTATGTGAGGAGAACGAAAGACAGGTATAACTTCCTTGTCGGTTACAATGTTGTATTCTGTGGGAAACTTGCCCAACTGATTGCCAAAAAGGTCGTTGTAGTGTTTGAGTAGTTGTTGGGTAGGACTTCGAGAGGTCGACAGCTGATACACAGTTTTGCCGAAGAAAACGAGGTTCATAACGCGGCATGCATCATTGCCCAGAAGGAGCGGAACTTCCCCTTTTACGATAAAAAATTCCAAGTTGTAAACTTGAGACTCAGATGGCATTGTAGTGTAACCTTACCAACTAGTTGCAATCTCCCCCCCCCCCCCCCCCCCCCCCCCCCCCAAATGGATGTAACTTCCAGTTTGTTTACAGAACATTTGGAAATCTACACATTTCAATATGAAGTCTGTTATGACTGTGGCGTATTCATTCAGGTCCATTGCCGAGTCCCTGAACATTGCCCAGTTTACAGACTCCATGCAGTCCTGGAGTTGTTCCTCTGTCTCCCCAGACCAGCTCTGTACAATCCTCACCTCTGGGGGTGCTTTCTTCAGTTGCTGCCTGTATGCAGGAAGAAGCAGCACCGCTGAATGGTCAGAGGGAGAGGGATAGAGCGATAGGCATCTTTGATGGTGGTGTAGCTGTGGTCAAGGGTGTTTGATCCTCTGGTGCTGCAGGAGACATGTTGGTGGAAGTTAGGGAGCGATTTCTTCAGGTTAGCTTTGTTGAAGTAACTGGCTACGGTGGTAAACATCTCAGGGTAGGCTGTCTGGTATTTGTTGACCACAGCGTGCAGCTCCTCCAGTGCCAGATGAACATCTGCCTGGGGTGGGATG
Source organism: Raja brachyura (assembly GCA_963514005.1). The sequence goes on from OY740783.1 coordinate 18,073,169, forward strand.
TAGACCTTGGTACAGTATTTTCCAACATTGGTACAGTATTTTCATTCTACTACCAAAGTGATTTAAAACCACTCGGGTTAGTTTTTTACTCAACCTCCTCTATAATTATACATGGTGGTGAGTGTTACTCATAATGTGTTGTAATTAATTATTGTGCAAGAATAATTAGATGCCTCTTTTACATCAACTATAATTTCAAACCTGCAAGTGAGGCTTTTTCTAAATTTTTATGTTACATGTATAGTTGTTGCAGCCTTTTTGATAATTAATGTTTTTGGATAACTACATTTTGCCATATTCAAGATTCAAGATTCAAGAGTGTTTATTGTCATGTGTCCCATACAGGACAATGAAATTCTTGCTATGCTTCAGCACAACAGAATTATAGAAGGCATGAATATTAGGCTAAACGTAGGCTATATTAAATATATTAGGCTAACAGAGTGGCAATCTTAGGGACATGAATGGAACTGAGAAGGTCACATAACATGAACCCAGTCAAGTGATTACAAGTGATTTTACAATCAAACTGTTGATGAATTTCTGTTCCAATATGCGCATTATTGGTTTTCATGTAATTGTGTTGTAAGACTTACAGTTTCACTTTAACCCTGCCAAATCAAATACCAGAGATTTTTCGCAACAGCCACATCAGCACTGCTTTCAACTGATAAAATTAATTTCAACGTATTTTGAAAGTGCATTAATGCATTAAAAAGGCTATGGTTATAGCATTAGAGATTTTTCTTTAAAAAGGGAGGGAGAGAGAAAACGGGGAATTACAGACCAGTTAGTCTAACATCGGTAGTGGGGAAAATGCTAGAGTCAGTTATTAAAGATGGGATAGCAGCACATTTGGAAAGTGGTGAAAGTCACATAGGACAAAGTCAGCGTGGATTTATGAAAGGTAAATCATGTCTGACGAATCTTATAGAATTTTTCGAGGATGTAACTAGTAGAGTGGATAAGGGAGAACCTGTGGATGTGTTGTATCTGGACTTTCAGAAGGCTTTCAACAAGGTCCCACGTAAGAGATTAGCATTCAAACTTAAAGCACATGGTATTGGGGGTTCAGTGTTGCTGTGGATAGAGAACTGGCTGGCAGACAGGAAGCAAAGAGTAGGAGTAAACGGGTAATTTTCTGAATGGCAGGCAGTGACTAGTGGGGTACCGCAAGGCTCAGTGCTGGGACCCCAGCTATTTACAATATATATTAATGATCTGGATGAGGGAATTGAATGCAACATCTCCAAGTTTGCGGATGACACAAAGCTGGGAGGCAGTGTTAGCTGTGAGGAGGATGCTAAGAGGCTGCAAGGTGACTTGGATAGGTTGGGGGAGTGGGCAAATGCATGGCAGATGCAGTATAATGTGGATAAATGTGAGGTTATCCACTTTGGTGGCAAAAACATGAGGGTAGACTATTATCTGAATGGTGGCCGATTAGGAAAGGGGGAGATGCAACAAGACCTGGGTGTCATGGTACACCAGTCATTGAAAGTAGGCATGCAGGTGCAGCAGGCTGTGAAGAAAGCGAATGGTATGTTGGCATGCATAGCAAAAGGATTTGAGTACAAGAGCAGGAAGGATCTACTGCAGTTGTACAGGGTCTTGGTGAGGCCATACCTGGAGTATTGCGTATAGTTTTTGTCTCCTAATCTGAGAAAAGACATTCTTGCCATAGAGGCAGTACAGAGAAGGATCACCAGACTGATTCCTGCCATGGCAGGACTTCCATATGAAGAAAGACATATGCACTCGCTGGAATTTAGGAGATTGAGGGCTGATCTTATAGAAACTTACAAAATACTTAAGGGGTTGGACAGGCTAGATGCAGGAAGATTGATCCCGAAGTTGGGGAACTCCAGAGCAAGGGGTCATAGTTTAAGGATAAGGGGGAAGACTTTTAGGACCGAGATAAGAAGATCATTTTTCACACAGAGAGTGGTGAGTCTGTGGAATTCTCTGCCACAGAAGGTAGTTGAGGCCTGTTCGTTGGCTATATTTAAGAGGGAGTTAGATGTGGCCCTTGTGGCTTAAGGGATCAGGGGGTATGGAGAGAAGGCAGGTACAGGATACTGATTTGGATGATCAGCCATGATCATATTGAATGGCGGTGCAGGCTCGAAGGGCCGAATGGCCTACTCCTGCACCTATTTTCTATGTTTCTATGTTTCTAATATGTGTGTTCAATCCAGAGTATATATTATGGAATTGAAAACCTACTCATCCATTTCCCTTTAAATAATGCAATTGGATCTCTATTCACTGTTAACTCTGGCAGTGCATCCCGCAACCTAACTATCTAATTATGTAAGACATTTTTCATCTTATCATTTTTGGAAGTCCTTTCAATTCTTTAATTTTTCTGCCATTCATTTGGGTGAGTACCAGAAGCCTCTTCAGCTTACATGAACTTGATCAATCCATAATTTTCTGCCATAATACATACCAGTCAGTGGCTTCCACAGAAAAGAGCAGAAATGGCAATACTTATCACATTCACAGATTGGTCTTATGAAAAACAAATCAGTTGTCAAAAATAGTTCTGTAAAACACAACACTAATGGCATATAATAGGGAGACTAAACAACGGCAGATGCTTTAAATTTTGAGGGAAAAACAAAAGGCTGGAGGAACTCAGCGGGTCAGGCGGGTCAGGCGGCGTCTGTGGAGGGAATGGCCAAGCAACTGATCAGTCTGAAGAAGGGTCCCAACCCGAAACACCGCCTCTCCATTCCCACCACTGTTACTGCCTGACCCACTGAGTTCCTCCAACACATTAGTTTTATGGCATACATAAAAGGGATTAGAATCAAAGCAAAGAAATACATTAAAGGGACATCATGAATTCAAGAGTGTGACAACACTTTGTGTGAGCCCAGTTTGGAGTCTTGTTGCAGGCCAGAATGAATTATAATAAGATAATAAATATCTCTTTGCCAAAACTTTAGTTTAATTGATAACCAAGCAATAATCTGTTTGACATAGGAATGACAAAAGGAATATTAGGAATATTTTTAATCACAAAATATGTTTCAAATAATCACAAACAGAATGTTTATAACCTGTCAAGTTGATACCAGCTGTTGTCAAGATGAATCTGGCTGGTCCCATTCTTCTGCCCTCTCCTGATACTTCTACAAATTCCTTCTTTACAGATACTTATCCATTTCCCTTTGAATCATACATATGAACCCCTGTCCACTGTTAACCCTGACAGTGCACACCCAAACCTAACCATTTATCGTGTAAAATAAAAGGTTCATCTTATCACTTTTGGAAATCCTTTCAATCATTTTGATTTTTCTGCAGTAGTTATTAATAAAAAAAACGAGCACCCTGAGAACAAAATACTTCTTTAAACAATGTCCTTTCCATCCAATTTGACCCAATGTTGTGAGTTTGTGGCACTTTATCTTATCAGCATTATTTACCATTCCTAAGTAAGCACCGTAGAATGAACTGCATTAAAGCACAGATGACATCTAGAAAGAGAATCTGGTTTTACTATTAATTTTCAAAATTAATCAGTTTATTTTGACTTCTAATCACCCAATTAGAATTATTTATTAATATATTTCCAGTATTCAGTATTCAGTTATCAATTCTGTTTGATTTCTCTACCTTCTTTCATATTTCAGTGTTTTATGAAATGGGACATTAATTCTGTTCTCCATGTTTGATACTAGTCACTCTTCATTACCAACTCATAAAATGAATAGAGGATACGTTCATTTGAAAGAATATACACATTCATGCACTCTATGCATGTAGTATATGATGAACTGTTGAAATAGTTGTGCCAAAAAGGACCAGAGAGCAGAGCCTCGGAATAAAATGAAGTACCTTTGGAGTGGAGATGAAGAGCAATTTCTTAAGTTAGAACTTGTGGAATTCATTGCCACAGAAGGCTGCGGAGGCTAAGTCAATTTATATTTTTAAGGCAGCGATAGATAGATTCTTGATTAGTACAGGTGTCAGGGGTTATGGGGAGAAGGCAGGAGAATGGGGTTAAGAGGGAAAGACAAATCAGCCATGATTGAATGGCCGAGTAGATTTTAAAGGCCGAATGGCCTAATTCTGCTCCTATCAATTATGAACATGAATTTATGAACATCAAAGGTTACTGCGAGAAAGCAGGAGAATGGGGTTGAGAGGGGAAAATATATCAGTCATGAAATGGTGGAGCCAAATCGATAGGCCAAATGACCTAATTCTGCTCCTATATCTTATTGTCTAAATTATATTTAATTGTAATTTTTTTTCACCAAAGAACTACTTTCTTTGGGGGAATCATGATCTTCAGAATTGAGCTTTATCCTATGACCTCTCAGACCTCAGTTTAAATACAGTTGATGAGATGAAACATGACTCTCTCCATTGGACAGCCCTATGGAAAATAAGCATAGGCAGTTTCAGTCCATTTGTAAGTGGGCATTAATTCATGACATAAATTGACATCCAAATAATATTCTTATTCAAACACTCTTTTCTCAAAATAAAGATGAAATTTACTCAAAAAGTAGAAAGTATGAATTAATGTGATGAGGAGTTTTGAGCTAAACAAATTAGGTTAGTCGAAAGTTTCATACTTAGAAGGTGCTGACGTGATTGATCCCAGACAACGTGGTAGGTTATTATGACGGAATATGGCTAGGGTTTCAGTCCAAATTGCTATTCAGCAATCAAAGCCGCAAAATGTATTGATGTGGATTCCAGTTGAGAATATGAATGGGTTTATTTGTGTTGCCCTAAGTTTGAATAACCTGCAGACATTTACTGAGAAATCTCTTACACAAATAATAGTTTCGTGGGTGACTGACCCTGTTGGATGTACTTGGCAAGGGATCAAACCCCTCGCGAGAGAAAGAGAAGGGGAGAAAATTAAGGAGAGAGTGAGGATAACTGCCCTTGAATAGATGGGGCTGTTTACATCTGCTTTTTAATTTTGAGACTCAGCTGGAAACCACCTCTGGAGATTATATTTGAGGGTTATGGCATCTTCAGTGGTTTATAGAAACAATTATATGCTGGTTTCAACAGATGTTTCTCATAAATAGAATCTTACAAATGAATTTTCATTTAAAATCAGGGAACAATGGTATGTTAGAGTAATTAAAATAACCAGAATTTAGATGCAAATGGCACAGGAACAGTCACAGGCTTGAAATAAATGTTCTTTTCTGGTCCTTTGTGGTCATTTTTTTCACTCTGTTCTAGGATGTTTAATGGATTACTGAACAGCAAATCCAATTTGTATCAGACATACATTTGAAATATAGATGTTTTGCATTGTCAGATAAATATGTGTGGTTTATTTTGCAAGTCCACATCAAATTATTAAATTAAATTATTATTGAGTTAGGATTTTGTAAGATATGTGGTTTAATCCCATTGCAAGTATCAGATTAATACAGAAAGGTTATTTTGCATGTAAATTATCTTCTTACATGGAAACTTTGAATATAATCAATATTGCATTCATCTGCTTTATTTTCTCCTTCTTTAATTTATTTACAACAATTCATACGTTAATTAGTTTATATGTCCTAGGAGCAGAATTAGGTCATTCAGCTCATCAAGTCTACTCCGCCATTCAATCATGGCTGATCTATCTTTCGCTCACAACCACATTCTTCTGCCTTCTCCCCAAGACTATTGGAGGATGTGAGTGGAGAAATAGTTAGTGAAAACATTTCCACTGATCTCACTCTTTAACAAACAATTGCATATTGTCAAGCACCTAGTCCTAGACTCAGCCAAAAGGGGAAACATAATCTATGCATTTAGTTTGTCAAGTCCTTTGAGAACTTTGTAAATTTTGATGAGATCTGTCCTAATTGTTCAAAAATCTAAAGAAAACAGAGCAACATTTAAAACTTCCTATCTATATGGCAAAGCTGCCATCCCTGGAACCACTGTAGTGAATCTTTAGGCACAGCCTCAATGGGAAATATGTCCTTTCCTTCCAACTGTTCAAGTTTCTTTTAAATTCTATTATATTACCTGCCTCAACTACCTCCTCTGGCAGCTTGTTTCATATACCCACCACCCTCTGTTTGAAAATATTGTCCCTCAGATTCCTATTATAATTTTCTTCTCTCACCATAACTATGCCTCTGGTTCTTGATTTCCCTACGCTGGGTAAAATACTCTGTGTATTCATCCTATCTATTCCGATCATGATTCAATACACCTCCATAAGATCATGCCTCAGGCTCTTGCACGTCAAGGAGTAAAGTCCCAATTAGGAATCATGTCCTAAGGGGTTAAAGGGCCTGTCCCACTTTCCCCAGTTACTCACGGATTCTCCCAAGTTTTCCCCTTGATTCAAACTCGGAGAATGTCCATAACGAGTCTGTAGGAGGCCGTAGGAGTCCGTGGATATATCGTAGCGGCTCGTTATGCCAGCCGTAGTTACTCGGGGCTATTTTTTTACTCGTGGCCATTTTTCATCAGGCCGAGGAAACGTCCCGACTTACCTGATGCCCCGACACATATAGGCTATGACTAACATTTATGCCAGTTTGTCCTTCTAATATCATTATCTCTCGCAACGCAAAGAGGGTGCCCATTAACCCATGTTAAGGGGCACCTTCTTGACCTTACCAGCTCCATTGACCTTTGCTCTTATCTAATCTTATATCAAATAAGATTGAGGTTGATGGTGAGCACTTCCATACAACAACAAAGGATATAAGACGGTACAACGGCACAATGTTAAAGCTGCGGCCTTACAGCGCCAGAGACCCGGGTTCGATCTCGATCACGGGTGCTGCGTGTTCTCCCCGTGACCCGTGTGGGTTTTCTCTGAAATCTTCAGTTTCCTTCTACACTCCGTAGAATTACAGGTTTGTATGTTAATTGGCTAGGTATAAAATGTAAATTGACCCTGGTGTGTGTGACATGGTGTTAATGTGCGGGGATCGCTGGTCGGTGCAGTCTTAGTGGGCCGAAGGGCCTGTTTCCACGGTGTACCTCTAAAACGAATCAAAGAAATCTAAGACACAGTAAGAGGCATTAACCATACTTCTTCCATGCCTCCTCTGCCTTTCAATCAGATGACAAAGTTTGAAATTTAGATATTATCTAAAAAACATCTCTTCCAATATCACTTATTCTACATTCATCCGTGTAAAACATCTTCCCTAAATGATTTCCAATTGCTTAATCAAATTCCCAAAGCTACTTGGCGTTTGGCCTTCTACCATCATAATATTTATGTAACCAACAAATTGTTCATCCACCCCCTTACCTCTACCCTTGTCACTTGTTTCCCTTGAAACACAGCACTCTTGATTGGTAAGGGTATCAGGGGTTATGGGGCAAAGGCAGGAGAATGGGGTTGAGAGGGAAATATAGATCAACCATGATTGAATGGCAGAGTAGACTTGTTTTTAGAGATACAGTATGAGAACAGTCCCTTCAGTCCACCGAGTCCGCACCGACCAGCAATCCCCGCATATTAACACGATCCTACACAAACGAGGGCCAATTTACATTTATACCAATCCAATTAACCTACAAACCTGTAGATCTTTGGAGTGTGGGAGGAAACCGAAGATCTCGGAGAAAACCCACGAGGTCACGGGGAGAACGTGCAAACTCCGTACAGACAAGCACCCGTAACCCTGGTGCTGTACAGCAGGCATTCTACCGCCGCGCCACCAGCCGTGATTGAATGGCGGAGGAGAATTGATGAGCCGAATGGTCTATTTCTGCTCCTAGAACTTATGAACATGAGCTTTTCTCCCGATCTAAAACATTGCCTGTCCATTCCCACCGCAGATGTTGCCTGATCCGCCGAGTGCCTCCTGCAGTTTGTATTTTGCTCAAGATTCCAACATCTGTAGTCTCTTGTGTCTCCGCCCTCTCACCCCGATTTTCCTCCCTATTATAACCACAGATGAAGCCAGGAGGCTGAAACGTGATTGATTATGGTGCTCAAGGGGATTTGCCGTCTACAGTATCTCCAGACCCAAACCTATTGAGTGCTGTCTAGGCTCATTTCCCTCAGCCAAAGCACCTGCCACCCACACTGATCACACGTTATTTTCCCTATGGTAAATTGTCTTCCTAAACACACTTGCACTGTCCCATTCACCCTCCCTTCTGCAAGATAAACAATATGCTCACTGACCCCTTTAGTCTGTCATTCATTTTCCATTACATTAAAAATGCTGTAAAAATTGAAGTTGCTTGATACGGACCCCACTTGTGGAATATATGTGCTGTTAAATACAGTCTTCAGCTGGTCCTTGTGAAATTTGTCCCAGATGGTGGTTGTTTTTTTTTCTAAATTCCAAGTCATGATGACCACAGAGACCTGGGACTAACGCTATAAAAAGTGAACTTAACATCAATGGACACAAATACTAAGCCAGGGTGGCTCAGATATCTGATAATTGCGCTCAACATGTTAACTCAGATCATTCACCACAATAACTTTCGCACTGCCACTCTGTTTTATCATCAGAATAAATATGATTGTAGAGATTGTAGAGATTTCCAATCATTTCAAAACACGAGTGAAAACACAGATCCCCCCCAATTAATTTGTTCAATAAAATAAATCAATGGAATTATCAAGATTATGATCAAATTAATCCTATTTCTTGTAAATAATTGCCAAAAGATAGAACTATTAGAACTATTATGGGTTTATCATTGTGCATGACTGCAGAGTGATTGTTAAGTAAACGGACAGAATCAAGGCCATTATGTTCATTACTCCTTGATATATAAATTATAGAAAATGTTGGCTTACTGCCATTCCACTGGAATATCGAGCGCTAGATCTTGCAGCACAAAATGCCAGTCGGCTTACAGTAGCACAAGGATGGTTACAGTTACTGTTGTTTGCAAGGGAAAAAAATCATTTGCATTAGTCTTTTGATTGCATTGCCTTGGCTCCATTCTGACTGAGAGGAGACGCTAACCCAAAATATGTAGGAAGCTCAGAAAATGGAACAATAAAAAATCTGCTCAACGTCCCATTCAGTGATAAAAATGACAGACACCTCATCACCATCGCATGGGGCGAGCGGGCAAGAGGAAACGCAACTGGGATTGTACCGAACGATGCATATGAAAAGCCAGCGTTTGCTGTTGATGACAGAAGGAAATTGACAAGCATATAGAAATATGTTTGGATAATGGAATACCACGATGCCACCTACGAAGCCACAGCCAGACACTTAAGCAAACATTTTGTTGCTCCGATTGAAATGCTCGTGCAAAATATTTATATTGATTAGCAGGATACTACAGGGGTCACTCAATCAAATATCCTGTTCCCAGCAGGAAGTAATTATGGAGCATTTTTCTCACTGTAATATGCAGGACAAATAAAAAATTTAGGCCATGTGTTATTTCCTTAATCTTTCTTTTCCTTGCATGAAGTTGCTCTATGGCACCCCAAAGAGGTGTAAACGTTCAAATATTGACATTATGAAGCCCTTGTTTACTTAAATTGATATTCTCTGCTTTTTCTCCCCCTCTTGGTACACAGATTTTAGATCCTGAAGCCACATTAATCATTCTCATCGCAGATTAAACAAGACAGAAGTTATTTACCCAGTCAAGTTCGGACCAAATCTTCTGTCCTTGCTGTTACAGTCAATGGTGACCATCCTGACCTGAACGATTACCTGTCGATTCCCTCCACAGATGCTGCCTGACTCACTGAGTTTCTCCAGCACTTTGTGTTTTGCTCAAGTTTCCGACATCTGCAGTTCCGTGTGTGAACTTTCTTTGCAAGCAGGAATAAAAGACAAAGTAAATGCAGCGGGCCAGGCAGCATGGGTGGAGGGAATGGACAAACAATAGACAATAGACAATAGACAATAGGTGCAGGAGTAGGCCATTCGGCCCTTCGAGCCAGCCGCTGATCATCCCCAATCAATATCCCGTTCCTGCCTTCTCCCCTGACACTGCTATCTTTAAGAGCCCTATCTAGCTCTCTCGTGAAAGTATCAAGAGAACCGGCTTCCACCGCCCTCTGAGGCAGAGAATTCCACAGACTCGCAACTGAAAAAGTGTTTCCTCATCTCCGTTCTAAATGGCTTATCGCTTATTCTTAAACAGTGGCCCCTGGTTCTGGACTCCCCCAATGTCGGGAACATGTTTCCTGCCTCTTGCGTGTACAAACCCTTAATAATTTTATAACTTTCAAGAAGATCCCCTCTCATCCTTCTAAACTCCAAGGTATACAAGCCCAGCCGCTCCATTCTCTCAGAAAAAAACAGTCCCGCCATCCCGGGAATTAACGTTGTAAACCTACGCTGCACTCTCCCAATAGCAATAATGTCCTTCCTCAAATTAGGGGACCAAAACTGCACACAATATTCCAGGTGTTTAAGAAGGAACTGCAGATGCTGGAAAATCGAAGGTAGACAAAAATATTTGAGTAACTCAGCGGGTGAGGCAGCATCTATGAAGCGAAGGAAATAGGCGACGTTTCGGGTCGAGACTCTTCAGACTAATGTGGGGGTGGGGGGAGGGGGGGGCCAGGAAGAAGAAAGGAAGAGGCGGAGACAGTGGGCTGTAGGAGAGCTGGGATGAGGAGGGGAAAGAAGGAGAAAGCAGGGACTACCTGAAATTGGAGAAGTCAATGTTCATACAGCTGGGGTGTATACTATCCGTGTGATATATGAGGTGCTGCTCTTCCAATTTATGGTGGGCCTCACTCTGGCCATGGAGGAGGCCCAGGACAGAAAGGTCGGATTCGGAATGGGAGGGGGAGTTGAAGTGCTGAGCCACCGGGAGATCAAGTTGGTTATTGCGAACTGTGCGGAGGTGTTGGGCGAAGCGATCGCCAAGCCTACGCTTGGTCTCACCGACGTAGAGCAGCTGAAACCTAGAGCTGCGGATGCAATAGATGAGGTTGGAGGCGGTGCGGGTGAAGCTCTGCCGCATCTGGAAAGACTGCTTGGGTCCTTGGATGGTGTCAATTGGGGAGGTAAAGCGACAAATGTAACATTTCCAGCAGTTGCAAGGGGAAATGCCAGGAGAGGGGATGGTTTGGGTGGGAAGGGACAAATTGACCAGGGAATTACGGAGGGAGCGGTCTCTGCGGAAAGCCAAAAGGGGAGGAGATGGGCAGATGTGGCCAGTGGTGTGATTCCGTTGGAGGTGGCAAAAATGTTGGAGGATTATTTGTTGAATGTGACGGCTGGTAGGGTGGAAGGTGAGGACAAGGGGGACTGTCCTTGTTACGAATGGAGGGATGGGAGTGAGAGCAGAGTTATGGGGTATAGAAGAGACCCTGGTGAGAGCTTCGTCTATAGTAGAAGAGGGGAAGCCCTGCTCCCTAAAGGATGAGGACATCGCTGATGCCCTGTGTGGTACACCTCATCCTGGGTGCAGAAGCGGCATAGACCGAAGAATTGGGAGTAGGGATGGAGCCCTTACAGGAAGCAGGGTGGGAAGAAGTGTAGTCCAGATAGCCATGGGAGTGGGTTTATAGTAGATGTCAGTCAGTAGTCTGTTACGTGCGATGGAGTGTGGTCCAGGTGTGGTCTCATTAGGGCCCTGTACAACTGCAGAAGGACCTCTTTGCTCCTATACTCAACTCCTCTTGTTATGAAGGCCAACTCCTCTTGTTTTGAAGGCTGTACCTGCATGCTTACTTTCATTGACTAATGAACAAGGACCCCCAGATGCCGTTGTACTTCCTCTTTTCTCAACTTTGACACCATTTAGATAATAATCTTCCTTTTTTTGCTACCAAAGTGGATAACCTCACCTTTATCCACATTAAACTGCATCTGCCATGCATCTGCCCACTCACCCAACCTGTTCAAGTCACCGTGCATTCTCATAGCTGTCCTGTCCCAGACCTGTCCCAACCAGTATGTATTACAGTGTAAAGCCCAACAATACTGTATGACCCGAATGGATGAATGAATGAAAGATTGAATGAATTAATGAATGATACTTTATAAACGAATGATGCTTTATTGTCACATGTCCCAAGGCACAGTGAAATGATTTGTTTTGCATACAGCCTAGGCAGTACGCAAGTGTTGCCACGTTTTGGGCGCCGACAAGGTTTCAAAAAGTAGCGAACAGTCCTATCTATCCTATAGCGGAGCAAGATAGACCACTCCTGCTAAATGCAATGGGCTGATGTGTGGTACACAACGGAACGGAACGTGGGCCTTTTTTTCATCCATTTCCGTAACTCGTCTCGCAGTGTAATCAATGTTGCAGGGAAACAGTCTGTTAAATTAAAATTCTGAAAATGAGGAGAAGATTTTTACCAAATAACTTTTATTTTTATGATGACGTTTGTGTAACCGGCTTCCGTCTCCGCACCAGTTATCTTTGCTCCGCTATGGGATCTTTGGAGCGGAGACGGAAGCCGATTATAGAAATGGGGCCTAAAATTACCCATGAATCTGCCCATGACTGTACTACGTCTTTCTCGTCGAGTGATCTATCTTGTTCGCTATAGGATCTTTGCTATTCACTGCCTGCCGCCGCACGTGGCAACAGGCCTCCCCTTGTTGGTTCCCCCTTGGCCCTCCCCTCTCCGGCCGGGCCCCTCTTTGTTCTCGGCGGAACCCCCTGCCAGGTCCACAATTGCTCTCGTCGGTCCCCCTCGCTCTCAGTCCTTCCCTACTCTCGGCAGCACGGTTCCTGTCGACGCCAGTGGCTCGGACCAATTCGGAGTCCGCGGTGGGAGAGCCAGGACTCTGTCCTTGATCCGCGGCGGACGGCTCCTCCGCTGTCGCCTCCGTGGCATCTGTTCTAAAGTGACCGATCTGGGCCCACCAATACAGCATCCTGTGTGACACCGACAGACATTTCTAAACCACAGTGTTGAGAGATCTGGCCCCATCAGTGCACATCCCAGTTATATGGTAATAGGCCCACTGTACAGCAACACTTTAGCGTAATGTTTTCAAGTGACAGGCTTGTACATCCATCACTGTACATTAAGTAAGTAAGTTTAAGTAAGTAAGTAAGTAAGTAAGCTTATTGGACAAGTATTCACTCTCCACCCACAAGTAACAACATGACATACAGTGACAGTTACGAATGACTCAGAAAACACTGAACATTAATAATAATAAAAGATTAATGATAAAACACCATTGATCAAACATGTGAACCAACAAAATACCAGATCAAAGGGAGGCTACAGATTATTGGCTGTTGAGTAGAGCAACAACTTGTGGATAAAACTGTTTTTATGTCTGGCTGTAGCAGCTTTGACAGTCTGGAGTCGCCTTCCAGAGGGAAGTGATTCAAAGAGTTTGTGGCCAGGGTGAGAGGGGTCAGAGATGATCTTGCCCGCTCGCTTCCTGGCCCTTGCAGTGTACAGTTCATCAATGGAGGGAAGGTTGCAGCCAATAACCTTCTCTGCTGATCAGACGATTTGCTGCAGCCTCCAGATGTCATGCCTGGTGGCTGAGCCAAACCAGACCATGATGGAGAAGGTGAGAACAGACTCTACAATGGCCGTGTAGAATTGGACCATCATTGCCCGTGGCAGATTGTGCTTCCTCAGCTGCCGTAGGAAGTACATCCTCTGTTGTGCCTTTTTGACTGCGGAGTCGATGGTAGCCCCCCACTTAAGGTCCTTGGAGATGATGGTTCCCAGGAACCTAAAAGACTCCACAGATGTGACTGTGGTGCTGTTGATGGTGAGTTGGGTGAGGGGTGGGGGAGCTCTCCTAAAGTCTAAAAACAGACTAATTTCCAGCAGAAGGTGTTCCAATTATCCAGAGGAATGGTAATTGGGACTGGGGTATTGCCTTCACCGACTTCAAGGTTGGCTGCAGGAGGCACCCCCCCGGGACACAGAGGTGGTCGAAGGCGACGGAGGAGGCCCTGCAGCGGCCTGAAGCTCACTTGGATCGGGAGCCGCTCCAGTACATTAGGCATGTGGACCAGATTTTCGACTTTTGTAACTGGTGCCAAAATGTGGCAACTCGTGCATGTGTGAGCAACGCAAAAAGAATTTCAGTGCAATGCATACATGACAATAAAGAACCATTGAACCAATGAGGCGTTACTCATGATGAAAGTCAAAATTAAAATCTAAAGAGCAGTTCCTTAGACTCTTGAACCATGCTGCATAATCCCAACCACAACCCTACCTCAGCACCAAACCACTATGGACTCTGTATAGTTGCACTACATACTTTGGTTTGCATTATTATGGTCTGGCTAAGTAGTGTTCCTGATAATTTATTATATTATTGAATATTCTATATTTATTTGTTGTGTTGGTTCATTAATGTGCTTGTAAAGTAAGAATGTAATTGTTCCATTCCTGGTGCATATGACAATTAAACACACTTGGCACTTAACTCTTATTATTGTCAAGTGAACAGAGATACAGGGAAATACTTTCCTGATCACAAACTGGAAAGCTTTAAAACTTACTACAGATTGTTCCAACACCTCCCCAAATCCATAGAATGTATTAAAAGCTTGCATGAACTATCTTCTCCTGTATCAAGCTGCTGACTCATACATTCACTGAATGCCTCAGTAGTGATAACACTGGCTGAACTCCATTCATAACCTGGAGGAACTCAGCTGATCAGGCAGTATTAGAGGCGGGAATGGACATGACATTTCAAGTCAGGACATTTCTTCATAATCAATCTGAAGAAGGATCCCAACCTGAAACATTGTCTATCCATTCCCTCCATAGATGCTGCCTGACCCATTGAATTCCTCCAGCACTCTGTGGAGCCATTAAGCTCCTCCAGCACTCAAGTTTCCAGCATCTGCCATTTCTTATGTCTCCATTCATAACCTTCCTAGTTAAGGGATAGCAAGGTCTACTTGAAGCTGCAGCACCAGTTTTATTTTTCTTTGCATAATGAGAAATGTTCTTGGTGCTAAGGATCATTTGCGACAAGAAAAAGTTTCAAGCAAAAATCACAAATTTTGATATTCAACGGAAACCCCAACAACATTAATTGCAGGTGAAGAAACAATTACATTGAGCTAAAGTTGTCGAACACATAAAAGATGAATGAAAGTTGTACATAAAAGCTCAGGTTTCATTTGTGTATGGTTAAAGTGCAATTGAAGGTTGATTCAGGATACAGAGTACAATGTCTTTGTGTCTTGTAATCAGCCAGAGGGGTTACTGTGAATGCAAAAGCATTACTACCGTGCCATGTGTGGGAATGGAGATGCAATTCAAAGCAGTTCACTTTCAGTAATCTTTCCACTAAAAGATGACCTTGCTTTAACCAAATGGAAACAATTTATGTACAGAACCTTTGATGGAACTGTGTTTCCCACCGCAGAATCTTTCTGTTTGTAAGGAGACCAAACACACATAACTCCCATAGGATATCTCATTAGCTAAACCACACATTGCATGGGTTACTTGGAACAGATTCATTTCCTCAGTAAAGGGAGCAAAACTGTACCAGTGCCTGTCTCCTTTTTGGAAACACAATTTTTTACAAGTTTATAATGCTTTTTTATTGGATATTTGTACAAAGATTTTATTTTCAGCATTGGGCAATTTCTCCTGTAACATTCAGTAATATCCAATTTTGTTTCTTGCTTGAGTGCGACAAGCTTACTTTTCTGAAACCTTTGCTCAAACATCATCATTTAAACCAAAATAGCCTTTGCATGGTTACATTCTTATATCTGCCAGTGCGCAATTCGAAGCACAGTAAAAATATATCTCCATGAAGACCCAGTAATGAATTTGGCTAGCGATTATGGTTACTCTTCCCATGAGTATGTCTATGATTTACCAATGTGCAGTGCCTTTAGGTGAGTTGTCATCTGGGACTAGTATTCATCAAACCAGCTTTAGAAGTTTATACTTGTAAAGAAATGTTGAACTCTAAACTGGTTTTCTATTTGTTTGTAAAGAATAGTAAATGATTATGCTGTAATTGTGAAGTTTTGCCACATGTTCCTGGTCTACATAATTCACCCCTCCTCTGCAAATACTACTCTCTGACCTTTCATCGTCTATACATAATCATTTACTATATATATATATATATATGTTCTTACATAATATATAACATAATATATAATACATCCGGAAAGATGAATACATTTAAAATAGGCAGAAGTGATTCAAGTGATAAAATTAATCCAAAACTTGTGTTCGAATATTTTCCTGTGCTTTTCCTACACTTTGGTCAGCACTTATTTTTACCTTCTTAACTACAACTGAGGTACATTAATAAACAAAAAAATAATTAAACCCCAGGGATTTTTCTTTTTAATGGTATGACCTTCACATCACATGGGAAAAAAAAATTCTTGAGCAAAGGTCCATTATCCAAATAGAACAGAATTGGTCAGGATCAGTGACTAAAACAAATCAGATGTAGGGTATATTAAAGGGTCAACAATGAGCTGATATAGTGAGGTAATCCTGCCATTTTTTTCATCAAGGATATAATACTTAGGCTTCAAGGGTGTAATGCTGAGGCTTCAAGGATGTAATGCTAAGGCTTTATGGGGCACTGGTCAGACCGCATTTGGAATATTGAGTACAGTTTTGGGCCCCATACCTGAGGACGAAGACAGAGGACATAGGTTTAAGGTGAAAAGGGAAAGGTTTCATAGGCACCTTAAGGGTAACTCTTCTACACAAAGGGTGGTGGGTGCATGAAATGAGCTACTGGTAGTTGAGGCAGGTAGCATTGCAATGTTTAAGAAGCATTTAGACAGCATTTATGATAGGTTTAGAGGGATATGGGCCAAACACAGGTAGGTGCGACTAATGTAGAAGGGGCATGTTGGTCGGGGAGGCAAGTTGGGCTGAAGGGCCTTATTCAACGCTGTATAAGTCTCTGACTCTCGCCATGGAACTGCAATACTTCTGGTTTCAATCAAATGCTTGCAAAATTGATGAAGGTACAATGAGGTGGTTAGTTAAAGAGACTGAGGAATTTGATTATGTGCAGCATTTATGTAAATTGGGCATCGCTGATTAGAAAAGAGTTGATGTGAGCAAAGACCAAACTGCTGGAGGAACTCACAGGGTCAGGCACATCTGTAGAGGGAAATACTGTTGTCAGATGACATTTCAGGTTAGGATCCAAAATCACACCTATTCATTTCCATCTACGGATGCTGCCTGACCCACTGATATTTTTCCAGCCAGTAGACACAAAATGCTGGAGTATCTCAGCGGGTCAGGCAGCATCTCTGAAGAAAAGATCTCGGGAGTTTCTACAGGAGTTTGTTTTTCTCTCACGATTTCAGCATCTGCCGTCTCTTGCGTCTCTGATGGGATACACTTTCCAGTAGACTAAATGAATGTGTTAATAAAGACAATGGTAAGTTGTTTCACTGCCTGTAACAGTAAACCTGGAGAAAATGCCCTCCAGCTGTGTTCCAAACCAGGGCATCGGAGATGTCCTCATTCTTTAGGGAACGGGGGTTCCCCTCTTAGACTATAGATGAGGCTCTCACCAGGGTCTTCTCTATATCCCGTAGCTCCACTCTCACTCCCCATCCCCCCACTCGTAACAAGGACAGAGTCCCCCTTGTCCTCACCTCCCACCCTACCAGTCGTCACATACAACAGATAATCCTCAGGCATTTTCGTCACCTCCACTGGCCACATCTTCCCATCTCCTCTCCTTTCGCCATTCTGCAGAGATCGCTCCCTGGTCAATTCGTCCCTTCCGCCCAAACCGCCCCTCCCCTGGTACTTTCACTTGCAACCGCAGGAAATGCTACACTTGTCGCTTTACCTCCCCCCTCAACTCCATCCAAGGACCCAAGCAGTCTTTCCAGGTGAGGCAGAGGTTCACATGCACCTCCGCCAACCTCATCTATTGCATCCGCTGCTCTAGGTGTCAACTGCTCTACATCGGTGAGACCAAGTGCAAGCTTGGCGATGGCTTCGCCCAACACCTCCGCTCAGTTCGCGTTAACCAACCTGATCTCCCGGTGGCTCAGCACTTCGACTCCCCCTCCAATTCCGAATCCGACCTTTCTGTCCTGGGCCTCCTCCATAGCCAGAGTGAGTCCCACTGCAAATTGGAGGAGCAGCACCTCATATTTTGCTTGGGTTGTTTACACCCCAGCGGTATGAACATTGACTTCTCCAATATCAGGCAGTCCTTGCTTTCTCCTTCCTTCCCCTCCCCTTCCCTGCTCTCCCACCACCCACTGTTTCCACCTCTTCCTTTCTTCTCACTGCCCCCCCACCCCCACATCAGTCTGAAGAACGGTCTCAACCCGAAACGTCACCTATTCCTTAGCTCCGTAGATGCTGCCTCACCTGCTGAGCTTCTCTAGCATTTTTGTCCACCTTCCAGCTGAAGAGAGGTAAATTTAAAATTAATCTGTGTCAATATCTGCCTTCTTCGGCTTCCAGTGAGGAATGCAGAGGAGGCACAGTGGGGAATAAGGAGTATTTAAGAATAAGAATTTAAGTGGAGAATTTAAGAATAAGGAGTAAGCCATTTAGAACGGCGATGAGGAAACACTTTTTCTCACAGAGGTGGTGAGTCTGTGGAATTCTCTGCCTCAGAGGGCGGTGGAGGCAGGTTCTCTGGATACTTTCAAGCGAGAGCACTATCAAGAGATAGTGCTCTTAAAAATAGCGGAGTCAGGCGATATGGGGAGAAGGCAGGAACGGGGTACTGATTGGGCCATGATCACATTGAATGGCCGAATGGCCTACTCCTGCACCTATTGTCTATTGTCTATGGTGGTGGATGTTTATGTTACAATGTATTTTGTGTGTTCCGTTGCTTTGTGTTTGTATGACTGACTTGGCAAATGAAATTCCTCGTATGTTGCAAAACATACTTGGTTAATAAAGTATTATTATGATTAGTACAGGTGTCAGAGGTTATGGGGAGAAGGCAGGAGAATTGGGTTTGGAGAGAGAAATAGATCAGCCATGATTGAATGGTGGAGTAGACTTGATGGGCCGAATGGCCTCAATCTACTCTCATTCCATATGACATGACATTTACTTACTTACTTACTTACTGCCTATTATGCCTCCTGGCATGTAGGGCAGCAACGAAGGTCCTCCACTCAGTGGTGTTGATTCCTTCTGTTGCTGTTTCTGTAACATATTTGTTTTACGAGACAGGGTTGCTAGCCCTGTGCTCAACCGCCAACCTGGAGGAGCAGTGAGTCGCTCTTCGTCTCGCCTCTACCCTTCGACCTGTCCAGCATGGGAGACCCTAACAGGAGACGAATCTCCCGCTGGCATAGCTCCAGGGGTCACTGAGACACACAAGCTCCCCGACCACGACAAGGTTAGTATGATATTTACTAATCCAGAATAGATGGGAGAGCAGTGTTAAAATTTGAAAATCAGGGAAGGCATCATATCAACCAGACTGCTGCATATTTCACTGATCATTTATCCTTGAGTTTCCTACCCACCCACTTCATCATCGCTGGCTCCCCTGAACATTCTGGTGATGGAATCATAAATCTATGGAAGGGACTGGGAAGATGGTGGAAGAAGAAGAAGATAGGATGAAGTTATTATGATATATGTTAGACAGGGAGCTTACAGAAACTATGGATCTAATTGCAGTTTTGGGCATGTGCGGTGACAGCTTATTTGAATCGTTTCATGTTTTGATCACTTGTAGATTAATTAATTTTTTGATAGACACAAAATGCTGGAGTAAGTCAACGGGTCAGGCAGCATCCCTGGAGAAAAGGAATAACTGACGTTTCGGGTCGAGACCATTCTTCATACTGAGATTCGGGCGAGGAGGAGAGGTATGAAAAGGTTCAGAACAAATCGGAGCCGGCACCAATGACCAAGGAATGGTGGAGCCCACAATGGTCCTTTTTGTTTTTGCCGTGGAAGAAACATAGACATAAAAACATAGAAAACAGTGCAGGAGTAGGCCATTCGACCCTTCAAGCCAGCACTGCCATTCAATATAGTCATGCCTGATCATCCAAAATCAGTACCTCGTTCCTGCTCTCTCCCCATACCCCTTGATTCCTTGAGGTAATAACAATGGGGACATATGGATGCGAACAGTAGAACTAGCTGGACAACTAGGGTGAGGGAGGGGCGGAGAGAGAGGAAATAAAAGTGTTACTTGTAATTAGAGAAATAAATATTCATACCGCTGGGTTGTAAGCTGCCCAAGAGTATTATGAGGCTGTTCCTCCTTTATGAAATTGGTTCCAGGAATGATGAAGATGATTTATGGGGAAATGTTTGGATTTTTCTCCAATGATCATGGAAGATTGAGAGGAGGTGTGATAGAATAATTCAGATAACCAGGACCCTTAGCAACACATACATTGGTGGGTCAAGTACCAGAAGCCACAGATATAGAAACATAGAAACATAGAAAATAGGTGCAGGAGTAGGCCATTCGGCCCTTCGAGCCTGCACCGCCATTCAATGTGGTCATGGCTGATCATCCAACTCAGTATCCCGTACCTGCCTTCTCTCCATACCCCCTGATCCCTTTAGCCACAAGTGCCACATCTAACGCCCTCTTAAATATAGCCAATGAACTGGCCTCAACTACCTTCTGTGGCAGAGAATTCCAGAGACTCACCACTCTCTGTGTAAAGAATGTTTTCCTCATTTCGGTCCTAAAGGAATTCCCCCTTATCCTTAGACTGTGACCCCTTGTTCTGGACTCCCCCAACATCGGGAACAATCTTCCAGCATCTAGCTTGTCCAACCCCTTAAGAATTTTGTAGGTTTCTATAAGATCCCCCCTCAATCTTCTAAATTCCATCGAGTACAAACCGAGTCTATCCAATCTTTCCTCATATGAAAGTCCTGACATCCCAGGAATCAGTCTGGTGAATCTTCTCTGTACCCCCTCTATGGCAAGGATGTCTTTCCTCAGATTTGGAGACCAAAACTGTACGCAGTACTCCAGGTGTGGGCTCACCAAAACCCTGTACAACTGCAGTGACCTGATACATATAACGTGATGGGCAAAGAAATCAAATGTAACATCAGGAAAACCTCTTCATTCAGTGAGTAGTTAGCACTGCAATGCAATGCCCTGACAGAGTGGTGGAAGTAAACTCAATCTTAACTTTCAGAAGAGAATTGGATCAGCATTTAAAAACAAAATAAATTATCATTCCGCTGTGTAAAGGTGAATACTGGTCTAGCTATGTTGTTGTAAGAGAGTTACACCACAATTGTGAAGGGCTGCATGGCCTCATTTATGCCGTTATCATTCTATGAATCTGTGACTGGGCCCCATAGCCGATCAAGATGTCAGCTGTGATTGTGTCACACAATTACAAGGAAAATAGAAGACAAAATAAACAGACATTGGTCTTCTTATTGTTCTTTCATTTATTGTGCTTTATCTCTCCATAACATTGTCTATATCTCTCGTTTCCCCTTTCCCCAGACTAGTCTGATGAAGGGTCTTGACCTGATACATCACCCATTTTTTCTCTCCAGAGATGATGCCTGTCCCGCTGAGTTGCTCCAGTTTTTTGTGTCTATCTTCGGTCTTCTTATCGTTCAGCTATCCTTACACTCCTAATGGAGCCATAATGCTCATTTAAACCATTTTCTAAGCCTCTTTCGCTAATCAGCTGGTAGTCTAAATGTGAATGTTTCTTCTTATTCAGTTTCCTATGTTGCTACTTATTTCTTTTGGATGGAGCAGTCTGACTGAACTTTTCTATTACCATATATTTTAACGTATAAAGCATGCAGTTTTAGTGGCTGGAACTTGTTCAAAGCATTTTGTCCGGAGGGTTAATCGCTAGTGGACATATACGCATACACTCCATTATGCTAAAGAGAGAGTCAGTCGTGGATGTGGAAGATGAGTGTGAACGTTAGGTCCATCAATCTTCCAGCTGTCGTCAGCCTGTCACTTGTGATTTACATTGCATGGAGATCGCCAAATTCCTGGACAAATTTTTGCTTTGTTCATGGCCCTTCCCCCATTCTCAGCTTCAGGTTGTTACGGCATATTTAATCCTGTCCTATTCAAATACTTCTTGGTGTCTGGATTGTTAGTTCAAAGTTAAATAATTAACAGTTTATATGTAAGTAAACAAAGTGTGTACTTAGGGTTACACAAAAAGCTGGAGAAACTCAGCGGGTGCAGCAGCATCTAAGGAGCGAAGGAGATAGGCGACGTTTCGGGTCGAGACCCTTCTTCAGTCTGAAGAAGGGTCTCGACCTGAAACGTCGCCTATAAAGGGTCTGAAGAAGGGTCTCGACCCGAAACGTCGCCTATCTCCTTCGCTCCTTAAGGGCCTGTCCCACCAGCATGCAACTCTATGCGATGAACGTGATCAAACTAGAAGCGGGGGCCGCGCGGAGGTCGGGTGATCCCCTGTACAGGGCCGTTCCCACCAGCATGCGCCTGCATGCGGCAAGCGCAACCAAACCGGCAGTCGGGGCCGCGCAGAGGTCGGGTGAGTGTCGCAACGCGGCGCAAAGTGAGGCGAATTTGGAGCGAAGTCTAAGGTAAGTTCGCCAGGACAGAGGGGGGCACACAGAGAGGGGCACCGAGGCACACACACACACAGGACCGCGGAGCCACACATATAGAGGGTCACGGAGGCACTTACAAATAGGTTCACGGAGGCACGATGTCGGGGCGGTGTGTAAATGTCGAGGCAACTGCTAGCCGACAAGCCGTTCCGCGTGGAATTTTCAGACATTGTCAGTTTTTCGGAGCCCCGCACGGTGTCGGGACGAACTCGGGACGAACTCCGCACAATTCCGCACGGCTCCGGCAATCGAAGTGGGACCGGCCCCGCGACGCCGGACGGCTCAAGTGACCACGTTAGGTCGCGCTAATCGCATAGAGTTGCATGCTGGTGGGACAGGCCCTTTAGATGCTGCTGCACCCGCTGAGTTTCTCCAGCTTTTTGTGTAACCCTCGATTCTCCAGCATCTGCAGTTCCTTCTTTAAAAAAAAGTGTGTACTTACTCTTTCTGTCATGACTTGGTTTAGCATTTAGTCTAGATATACATCATCAAAACAGGCCCTTTGGCCCACTGAGTCCATGCTGCCCATCGATCACCCATACACTAATTCTATGTTATCCCACTTTCGCAACCCACACACTAGGGGTAATTTACAGAAGCCAATCACCCTACAAACCTGCACGTCTTTGGAATGTGGGAGAAAATGAAACTAAACTAAAACTGGAGAACCCGGAGGAAACCCAAGCAGTCACAGAAGGAATGTACAAACTCCGCACACACGGCACCCATGCACAGGTTTGAACCCGTGTCTCTAGAGCTGTGAGGCAGCAAATCTACTGCTGTGCCACTGTGCTCATTTGTCAAAAACCTCCAACAAAAATCTTATTACTCACTTTGATTTTATGAAATATTCGTATATTTTGCCCTGCAAAACGTGTATCCATATCATGTGCTATGTTGAATCTTTACAATGCTAAAAATGTAGTCAGGTAGTTATCCCATAAATATTATTTTATAATGGAGAAAAAAGGAACCACAATCCTTGGACTCACTGACCCTTCTGCAAACCCAACAATAAGTAAATGACACCAGTTTTTCCTGATCCCAATTGTTCCCCACTAAATTAGCTTGCTTCATCTGAACACATCCACTGAGCTCAGATTTTTACATAGTCAAATATCAAGTGCATTTGCCAAGGTGCCAACACTGATATTGAAAAGATGGTTTCAGTGTTGAGGTTAAATGCATTGGCCGGGTAAGTTGTGATACGGTATAATAAGTGTCCACTTTAAACACCTACCCTGCAGGGTGTGGGAATGGGTGTGGTGATGCGGTTGAAGGTTTGCTGAAGTGGTGTGCATTAAGGATGGCAGCAGACCTCAAATCCAACTTTAGGAGGCCCATAAAACTGGTTGCGCCTGGCAGACCCATTTTGCCAAAGGCACTGGTCAGAGTGCCACCGTTCCAACCAAAACTGGCATCGCTGTCATTGTTCTGGAATCTGCAACTTACGGATGGGATATCTGTAGCATTTAACAATTCATTATTATCTCTTGTACCAACTCTTGTAAGGTGAGAGGGGCAAAGTTTAAAGGAGATATCCACATCAGCACATTGATTGATGAGACCTGGATGTCATGGTACACCAGTCATTGAAAGTAGGCATGCAGGTGCAGCAGGCAGTGAAGAAAGCAAATGGTATGTTAGCATTCATAGCAAAAGGATTTGAGTATAGGAGCAGGGAGGTTCTACTGCAGTTGTACAGGGCCTTGGTGAGACCACACCTGGAGTATTGCGTACAATTTTGGTCTCCTAATCTGCGAAAAGACATTCTTCCCATAGAAGGAGTACAGAGAAGGTTCACCAGACTGATTCCTGGGATGTCAGGACTTTCATATGAAGAAAGACTGGATAGACTCGGCTTGTACTCGCTAGAATTTTGAAGATTGAGGGGGGATCTTATAGAAACTTACAAAATTCTTAAGGGGTTGGACAGGCTAGGTGCAGAAAGATTGTTCTCGATGTTGGGGAGGTCCAGAACAAGGGGTCACAGTTTAAGGATAAGGGGGAAGTCTTTTAGGACCGAGATGAGAAAAACATTTTTCACACGGAGAGTGGAGAATCTGTGGAATTTGCTGCCACAGAAGGTAGTTGAGGCCAATTCATTGGCTATATTTAAGAGGGAGTTAGATGTGCCCCTTGTGGCTAAAGGGATCAGGGGGTATGGAGAGAAGGCAGGTACAGGATACTGAGTTGGATGATCAACCATGATCATATTGAATGGCGGTGCAGGTTCGAAGGGCCGAATGGTCTACTCCTGCACCTATTTTCTATGTCTATGTTTCTATGAGATGTGTGGGGCAAGCCGTTCCACGCAGAGAGTAATGGATACCTAGAATGTGCTGCCAGGGGTGGTGGTGCAGTGAAATACGACAGTGGCATTTAAGCTTTTAGATAGGCACATGGATATGCAGGGAATGGAGGGATATAGATCACGTACAGGCAGAGATTAGTTTAACTAGGCATCATATTAGGCACAGTCATTGTGGATTGATGGACCTGTTCCAGTGCTGTTCTGTTCCATGATCTATGTAACTCACCTCCTGTGTACAAATTAAACTAATAAACCTGCTTAATGTTCAATATGTCGCTGCTTAGCTTACATTACAACTACTTCAGTTATTTGATAATGTAACTTGATTTGACAGCCTTGTATTTCATGATAGACACAGAATGCTGGAGTAACTCAGCAGGACATGCAGCATGGAGAGAAGGAATGGGTGACGTTTCGGGTCGAGACCATTCTTCAGAGTCATGATCTCATGATTTGATGATGGTTGGCGAAGAGAGTGGAGCAACCAATGTACTGTAAATGCTGACATAAAAAGATGGGGCGTGCACAAAATGTGTTCAGCTGAGAAACATAAACCAGCAAATAATTTAATCACCAATGGCTGGAAATTGAAACCAAAGACTAGAGTGTTGTTGCTGTCGTAGTATTGAAGACCCGGGAACAATCAACAACATGCATTCTTTTTTAGGCCTTTTAGTTTGCTTAATTATATATTTCTTGCACAAAGCAAAAGGGTTCGTTTTGTGTAGCGTATTTTTATTGGTTCTCAGGTCTCCGTAGCTTTAAAATATGAGTTGCCGTGAGTGAACTCTGACTGAATAAATGTACATCAATGATTTCACTTGACATTCCAGCTTTCTGCATGGATTGAGATATTTGCTTTCTAATGATTGGAGCGAGGTCACAAGTAAAAATTAATCTTAGTTATTTCAATCCACCGCATGATAAATGATACCCCAATGCACAGAGAAGGAAATAAAATCTCATTGTATTAGTGCAGTATCAAATTGTATTTTTTAAAGATCAGACATACTGATATTGCAATATATAAGAATTCTGATCGCTTCTGATTCATGACATAGTAAACAGTAATGCTGTGTAATTCAGTGAAACGTGAAAAATGCTTTAATCAGTATCCATTTCCATGATAATTTCCTATTTCAATTTCCTGTAGCTTTTTATGTGTAATTCAAACAGAATGATATTTCTGGGTCTCATTATTTGCATCAGTTACTCGTAATGCAATATTTGTGTCACGGAAGTGCCAGAGATGACCATTGACAATTAGGGAGAGTCGAACCATCTTCCTTTGACGTTAGACACAAAAGGCTGGAGCAACTCGGCTGGACAGGCAGCATCTCTGGAGAGAAGGAATGGGTGACGTTTCGGGTCAAGACCCTTCTTCAGACGTTCATCGGCATTATGGTCATCAAATTCCCAGTACCTGTGGTTAACCACTGACCAGAAACTCAACTGGTTTCTGACTGGCCCAAGCACATATAAACCAAGATGGACACAAGGTGCTGGGGTAACTCAGCAGGTCAGGCAGCATCTCTGGAGAAAAGCAATAGGTGACATTTCGGGTCGAAATCCTTCTTCAGACTGAGAGTCAAGGGAGAGGGAATGAAAGGATATAGAACAAATTAGAGCCAGCACCAATGACCCAAGACAGGTGGAGCCCACAATGGTCCATAGTTGGCTGTGGAAGAGGTGATAACGAAGGGATACGAGCAGTGAAGTTAGCGGGACGACTAGGGTGGGAGAGGGACACAGAGAGAGAAAATTCAAAGATTACTTGAAGTTAGAGAAATCAATATTCATACTGCTGTGTTGTAAGCTGCCCAAGCAAAATATGAGGTGTTGTTCCTGCAATTTGCATGTGGCCTAACTCTGACAATGAAGGAGGCTCAGAACAATAAGGTTAGAGAGGGAATGGCCGGGGAATTTGGCAACCGGGAGATCGAGTAGACCAAGATTGACTGAGCATAGGTGTTCAGAGAAATGATAGCCAGGTGTGCACTTGGTCTCGCAGATATATAGGAGTCCTTACCGAGAACAACGGATCAGTAGTTGAGGTTGGAGGAGGTGTAAGGCGCTCCTATTTATCATTTCACCTGCTGACAAAAAGATCTTTCCACCATCTGCAAAGCACAACCCAGGGACATGATGGAACATCTGAGTATGGCATCGACCACTCTTCAGAAACTCAACACAATCTAGGAGCTAGTAATATCTGTGGAATTCTCTGGCACAGACGGCAGTGGAGGCCAATACACTGGATGTATTCTTTTTTTTAAAGATATAGCGTGGGAACAGGCCTTTTCGGCCCACTCTTGCCGAGCCAACCAACGATCCCCGCATATTAACACCATCGTATACCCACAATTTTTTCATTTACCGAACCAATTAACCTACATACATGTACGTCTTTGGAGTGTGGGAGAAAACCGAAGATCTCAGAGAGAACCACTCAGGTCACGGGGTGAACGTACAAACTCCGTACAGACAGCAGCCGTAGTCGGGATCGAACCCGGGTCTCCGGCGCTGCATTCGCTGTAAGGCAGCAACTTTAACACTGAGCCACCGTTTCGCCCTAGAGAGAGTTAGATACAGCTCTTAGGGCTAACGGATTCAAGGGATATGGGGAGTAAGCAGGAACATTTAAAATGTTCCTGCTTACTCCCCATATTGAATGGCGGTGCTGGCTCATATTGAATGGCTGTCTGGATCAAAGGGCCAAATGGCCTTCTCCTGCACCTATTTTCTATGTTTCTATGTTTCTATGTCCTATTAATTGGCACTTCATCAACCACCTTAAACATATATTCCCTCCACCGCTGACACTCTGTGGTTAAAGTGCACATCATCTGCAAAATGCACTGTACTTATTCACCAAGCCTGCCCCAGTAACATCA
Organism: Raja brachyura; assembly: GCA_963514005.1. The sequence goes on from OY740783.1 coordinate 18,100,827, forward strand.
TACAAATATTAATAATAATAATACACTTTATTGTCATTGTAAATACATACAACATCTCAGGCGCACTGCTTGAGCAGAGTCAACAAAAACGGCAAGGAAAGCGTTGTCAAGTCAGAATGTGCAATATTTCACAGTATAGTGTTGTTGCAGTACAAAATATTGTCTATGGGGGCTGTGTGTTCAGTGCAGAGTTCAGAGTGGTGATGGCGTTGGTGTAGGAACTGTTTGTTAATCTTGTGGTGTGTGACTTGATGGACATGTAACGCGTTCCTGAGGGCAGAAGGGCAAACAAGTGATGTGCGGGATGAGATGAGTCCTTTAGGATGTGTGATACCTTCCGCAGGCAACAAGAGCGATAGATCTCTTCCAGGGCAGGCAGGTGTGTGTTGGTGATCTTCTGGGCTGTATTGCTGACTCTCTGCAGATCCTTCTTGTCAGCCGCAGAACTGTTGCCATACCAGACCAGGATGCCATGTGCAACCTGCAAGGAGGTAAAGGGCTGCAGGTGCATGGCAGCACCACAACCTGCAGATCCCCCTTTCAGTCACACACCATTCTGACTTGTGAATGTACCACTGGTCCTTCATTGTCATTGAATCTGAATCCAGGAATTCCCTGCCCAACAGAACTGAGGAAGGCATCTTTACCAAAAGCAGACACAACGTGCTGGAGTAACTCAGCAGGTCAGGCAGCATCTCTGGGTGACGTTTCGGGTCTTCTTCAGACTGAAAGTAGAGGGCAGGGAACTGGAGGTTAGGAAAGGGCAGAAACAAAGCAGGGCCAGCAACAGCTGACCAAGGAAGGGTAGAGCCCATAATAACCCGGTGTTGGCTGGGGAAGAGGTGATAACAAAGTTGTACAAGCCTGTGAACACATGGAACTAGTAGGATAACTAAGGTGGGGGAGGGGGGAGGAAATGCAGGGTTACTTGAAATAGAGAAATCAACGCTCATACCACTGGGTTGTAAGCTGCCCAAACAGAGTATGAGGTGCTGTTCCTCCAATTTGTTTTACAAAAATAAGTGCAGGAAAGTTACTCACCACATTAATTTCACCACTGCCATCAGGAAGAAGGTACAGGAGCCTGAATACTGCAATGTCCAGGTTCAGGAACAGCTTCTTCCCTACAGCCATCAGGCTATTAAATACTACAACCTCAAATAAGCTCTGAACTTCATTAGACTATAATAATAATAATAATAATAATAATAATAATAATAATTATTATTATTATTATTATTATTATTGCACTACTATTGTCTGTTTTTGAGTATGTGTGTATGTATGTATATATATATATATATATATATATATGTACATGTATATATATATATATGTGTGTATATATATATATGTATATATATATATATGTATATATATATATATGTATATATATATATATATATATATATATATATATATATATATATGCATATATAAACATACAAGGTCTGCCTTCCGCAAAGACCGCTCCCTCCGCAACTCCCTTGTCAAATCTTCCCTTCCCTCCCGCTCCACCCCTTTCCCGGGCACTTTCCCTTGCGACTGCAAGAGATGCTACACTTGCCCCTTTACCTCCCCCCTCCACTCCTTTCAAGGACCCAAGCAGTTCTTCCAGGTCCGACAGAGGTTCACCTGCACCTCCTCCAACCTCATCTACTGCATCCGCTGCTCTAGATGCCAGCTGATCTATATCGGTGAGACGAAGCGGAGGCTTGACGATCGTTTCGCCGAACACCTCCACTCGGTCCGCAATAACCAACCCGACCTCCCGGTGGCTCAGCACTTCAACTCCCCCTCTCATTCTGTATCCAACCTATCTGTCCTGGGCCTCCTCCATGGCCAGAGTGCGCAACACCGCAAATTGGAGGAACAGCACCTCATATATATGACTTGGGGAGTCTGCATCCTCTGGGCTTGAACATTGAATTTTCTCAATTCTGTTAACCCTTGTTGTCTCCTCCCCTTCCCACTTCTCCCCCAGCCCTCGGGCTCCTCCTCCCTTTTCCTTTCTTCTCCCCGCCCCCACCCCCTCCCCCCCCCCACCTCCCATCAGTCTGAAGAAGGGTTTCGGCCCGAAACGTTGCCTATCTCCTTCGCTCCTTAGATGCTGCTGCACCCACTGAGTTTCTCCATCCTTTTGTGTACCCCTGTATATATATATGTGTGTGTGTGTGTGTGTGTGTGTGTGTGTGTGTGTGTGTGTGTGTGTGTGTGTGTGTGTGTGTGTGTGTGTGTGTGTGTGTGTGTGTGTGTGTGTGTGTGTGTGTGTACTTGTGGGTATGTGTATATATACACACTGAACTTTTTTTCACTCTCCGCTTTATCATATTGTTTACAGTGTATTATGTTTACATATTCTGTTGTGCTAGAGCAAGTAAGTATTGCATTGTTCTATCTGGGACACATGACAATAAAACACTCTTGACTCTTGACTCTCTTTCTCAAGGGCAATTTGAGATGAGCAATAAATGCTGGGCGTGGCAGATATACACAAATCCCCAAAACAAAATTATGAAAACTGCTGTCCCAAGGTTACCCTGCTTATAAAAACATATGTAATAAAATGGAACAGCAAATATAGAACTATTTAATATACAGCTTCCAGTGATGCTGTCTGGCCCGCTTCTAGTGATGCTGCCTGACCCGCTGAGTTACTTTGTGTCCATTCGCAGGAAATATATGGATTGATTTCACTGTCAAATTTGCTTTAAACTCATTCAAATCTACTGCACGATGGACACTGTGAACCAATTATCTTTGATATAGAGTAAAAACTCCAGGATAAATCATATCTATATTACTAAAAGTCTCATCTTGACCACTTCCTGGTGTTCTGTATATTGATTTAGAATAAACGCTGCCACTTACGGATGTGATCTTTGGCCATCTTACTCAGAGCCCCCTTCCGCTGCGCAGGACAAGAGGACTTTTCCCATCGATTAAAAATAAAAGAGTTATTAGTGTTTAAAAAATGTTGAGGTTCTATCTCCTGAAGGCCACCCCCCTTCTGGAGGGGCTATAAAGCCCGGAAGTGTGGAGGTGCCTCAGTTCTCTGCAAATGGGGGAGCGAGAAGTCGCAATTCTCAGTCTGAGCTGTGAATAACACTGAACACATGTCTACTAAACTGTGTGGTTTTACTAACCTGTCAGTGCCCTTAATGTGTATTGAAAATTTAGTCTGAAAGTGCTAAAGCTGTGTTGCCTTTGGTTTGAAAGGCCTAAAGCTGTGTTACCTACGTTTTGAAAGTGCTAAAGCTGCGTTGCCTTTGGTTTGAAAGTGCTAAAGCTGTGATGCCTTTGGTTTGAAAGTGCTAAAGCTGTGTAGCTTTTGGTTTGAATGTGCTAAAGCTGCGTTGCCTTTGGTTTGAAACTGCTAAAGCTGCGTTGCCTTTGATTTGAAAGTGCTGAAGCTGCCTTGCCTAATGTAAGCTGTCTTGCCCTATTAAAGCTGTCTTGCCTAATGAAAGCTGCCTTGCCCAATTAAAGCTGCCTTACCCAATTAAAGCTGCCTTGCCTAATTAAAGCTGCCTTGCCTTCGATATATAATTAAAAGTTTAATCTTGACCACTTCCTGTTTGTGCTTTATATTGATTTTAGAAAAAAACGCTACCACATACGGCTGTGATTTTTGGCTATCTTACTCAGTCCCCCTCCGCTCAACAGGTGCTGAGGATTATTCCCATCGATGAAAAATAAAAGAGTTATGAGTGTTTAAAAAATGTTGAGATTCTCTCTCCTGTCAATCATGCCATGAAGGCCACACCCCTTCTGGTGGGAGGGGAGGGACTATAAAACCCCGAAGTGTGGGCGTGGCTCAGTCTCTGTAAGATGGGGAGGGAGAGGTCATGACTCACTGTATTTAGTAGCCTTGCACCCTGCTTGAAATGGTATGAAACTGCACTTGAATTTGGTGGCCTTGCACCCTGCTTGAAGTGGTATGAAAATGCACTTGAATTTGGTGGCCTTGCACCCTGCTTGAAGTGGTAAGAAACTACACTTGAATTTGGTGGGCTTGCACCCTGCTTGAAATGGAATTTCAAGGAATAGCCGCGAGTCAACTGTCCACCAGCCCACCAGCCGTGAGTGAGCTGCCAGCACAACAGGCTTGAGTGACTGAGCCGCCAGCACAAGAATCCATTCTGCTCACAATGTCCATACTAGCCCTCTGGAAACCAGTCTCTTCAGCGCACAACATCCATACTAGCGCTCCAGAAAGCCCCCCACCCACTGGTCACCAATATTAGAGCTGGAATATTGCATTGGGGGACCAGCCCTCCCATGTGATGCTGGGACACAACGGGTCCCACTTAGTCTAGTAGTTATTAAAAGTCTGATCTTGTATGTGTGTATATGTGGTTGTCTTTACATCTTTGCAAAAACACCACGGGGTAACGATTACATTTTTACATATTTTGATTGACATTTTTCCCCTCTAGGCAGAGAGACCACCTTCACTGAACATTTTATGCTTTATTTCTCGACTTACTACTGAGTAAAGTTAAAAAAAATTGAAAGACTGAATTTAGGCTGCAACTGATGACGTCACAATGGCTCGGCTAGCAGTGATCAGCTTCACTGAGGACCAGCTTCAACTGATGACATCACAATGGCTCGGCTAGCAGTGATCAGGAGGACCATGCCTCCAGTGGGGGCTACGGTTAGGGAACGGATGCATTGGGGGAGCAGACCCAACTGCACTTGGTCTAGTAATACATAAAAAAACAGATAATAAAAGTTTATTGGAATTAGTGATATGAGCAAGGAGTTATTAATGTGTTCATATGAGTGTGTAAAATAAGCAAACTTCTTGCTGCCATCATGCAGTGTGGATGATATTTGTATAATTTAGTAGTTATCTATTCAGCTTTAAACTGAGTGAAATATTTGAGTCTGTGAATGCAAGATTTCTTTGTATATTGCTCACCCTGGTTAAGGTTTCTGAAGACAACAAAGGTGAGAACAAGCGTGAGTTGGTTTCACTTTCTCTTCTGAGGGGCACCAATACACTCTGGCACTTGGGTCACAAGCAGAGTGTTTCACAAGTCGATTTTGAATCTGTCACAACAACGCCAGCCTCCTCTTCTGTCATTTTTCTCGGGCTAAATATTAACACAACCGACAGTAAACCTTGGTTCTGTGGTTGTCCAAGATACATGTCATTGTAAATGAAGTTATTGGTACTTAAACGTTATACTTTGGACCATTGGAAGAACCTTTTCAGTTAGTACAAGAAGGTTAACTTTGCAATGCAGAAATGAACTGAAAATCCAATTTTGGACATAATTTTAGATGTACTAACCTTCTTGTGAAAGAAACTTAAATATTTCAAAGAATGCTTGGTAGAACGTGTCATGACTTGATGTTTATTCTAGTTAATATTGAAAAAATAAAGCTTTGAGTTCCGCAATGTACTCCAGTATAAACACATATTTGAATTCTTAAATAGTCTGCATGTCAATGTTTAATTATAAATGCCATATCCTGGGTAAATGATCAACTGACCAGCTGAATTGACCAGAATGCTGCCTGGATTACAGGGTATTACCTCTAAGGAGAGGTTTTGATTTAGGTTTATTATCTGTATTGTGGTACAGTGGAAAGCTTTATTTTGCATGCAATCCAATCATATAATACTTTATGAAACGCAATCAGGCCAAATTCAGATACAGTAGGTAGAACAAAGAGAAAGATACAGAATGCAGAATATTGTCAGCATTATAGCTCAATCGTCCCAGGGACAAAGTCCAATGTCCGTAATGGGGTAGAGGAGAATCGGACAGTATCCAACCTAATCTTCTTCTTCTTGCATATGGCGTGCACAGCCTAAAGTTGTAGGACAACTTGTTCTATTTGATCTTATTTGATTGTGCACGCCGGGTTGATTGTATTCGTTGAAACAGGGCGGACCACGTGAAGGTTGCAATTTCCACCCCACCTTATCTAATGGAAAGACCATTCAGAAGCTGATAACAGAGGGGGGTGGTGCACACTTTCAAGCTTCTGTATCTCCTACCGGATTAATTTGAAAAGGAGGAGAAGTAATGAGTGAGGTGGGGAAGGTCATTGCTTTGTGGAAACTAACATCTGCAGTTCCTTGCCTGTGATTATGTTGGCTGCTTTCTTAAGGTAGAATGAAGAGTAGATGGAGTCAATGGTGGGGCGTTTGGCCTGTGTGATGGACTGCGCTACATCTACAACTCTCTGTAATTTCTTATGGTCTTGGGCATAGCTGCTCCAAAACCCAAGCTGTGATACAACCTGACATGATGCCTTCTATGGGAAATCTGCAGACTTTGTTAAAGTTGTTCTTAGAGACATGCAGAGTTTCCTTGGTCTCTTGAGAAATTGCCCCACGCATTTTCTTTAAAAGCTTTGAGTTTGTGCCTTCTTGGTTGTCGCTTCAATGTGGTTAGTCAATGATAGGTCATCTTTAATATTTACGCCAAACAACGTGAAGTTCTCAACCATTTCTACATTGTCACCATTGTTGCTGATTGGGGCTTGTACTCCACCATGCTTCCTGAAGTTGAAACCTAGCTCCTTCACCTTGCTGACATTAAGGGGAGAAGTCATTATCCTGACATCATGTTACTAGTTCTCTATTTCCTTCCTGTACTCCGTCTCGTCATTGTTCGTGATTCAGTTGTGTCATCTGCAAACTCGTAGATGGAGTTGGAGTCAAATTTGGCTGGTATGGTCATGAATGTATAGGGAGTCTCGCGCGAGACTAAACTAAACACTGATAGTAACAACTAAAATTGCTACGTTATTTATAACACCAGTGCTGAGTATTATTGTGGTGAAGCTGTTGTCACCCATCAGGATGAGGGCAGACCTGATGGAAATATATAAAATTATGAGAGGCATTTATTGGGTCGAAGGTCTAAACCATTTTCCCAGGATAGAACTAACAAATACAAGAGGTGATACTTTAAGGTGAGAGGGTCAAATGTGTGCGGCACTTTTTAACATAGAGGGTGGTGGGTGGCTGGTTGGTTAGTGGTCATTTGGCCTGTTTTGCATGTCACTGGTGATGGCATGTGTCTTTAAATTTTAGACTGCCCGTTGTATGGTGGGTGGGATTTGTGACGTGTTTTTGGGCATGTTTTGGGGCTGCGATGCTTGCACAGAAGTTTAGTTTTTAGATTTGTTTGGAGAGACGATGGAGAAGGTTAACCCTTCGACCATGCCAATGTTACGGAGACACGAGGAGTTTTCAAATGTTTAAAGTTGCAAGCTGGAATTCAATGAAGATTGCAGTAACGAGTCGGAAGAACTTGGATGTATCTGACTTTTCCATCAACAATAAAGCATTTATTCATCAAAAGACTGTGTTGAAGCTATATCTGTGAAGAAGCTCTGAAGGTCCCAGAGGAAGTTCGCACGTGTATCGAAGATATTCCCCTTAACCATTCTCATCAATTTTGCGGCTAGGGAGTTAAGTTCCCGAAAGATATGAAAAATCTCCCGCTACACCTGGAACACACTGCCAGGGGTGATGGAGGCATATACGCTAATGGCATTTAAGTGGATAATAGACAGGCACATTGGATATGCAGGGATATGGATCATGTGCAGCAGAGAAGATTCTTTTAATCTATGATCACGTTTGGCACAGACATTGTGGGCCGAAGGGCTGGTTCCTGTGCTGTACTATTCCTACTATACGCAATAGTACTCTGTACTTATTGTATCCTATGTTCTTACTATAATCTATGCGATTGTTACTAGATATGATCCACTCACAATTATAATTTAAGTATTGGTCTTTCAAATTCATACCAATTGCTACAGAACTGGGCAGCAAGTTGATGTTTTTAATTAACATTGTGAATGGTGGTGGAGAACACAGCTCTCGTCACATATAAAAAGATGAGCAGGGTAGGAAGGGACTGCAGATGCTGGTTTAAACCGAAGGTAGACACAAAATGCTGGAGTAACTCAGTGTGCGAGGAAGCATCTCCGGAGGTAAAGAATGGGTGACGTTTCGGGTCCAGACCCTTCTTCAGACGATGAGCAGTTGTAGAGCCATTGGCTATTGATGAGAAGATGGGGAGTTGGAGGAAACAAATTAGCTCTCTTTATTCACTTTTATCCTGTATGGATTTAATGGACTACTTCCACATCATAATTTCTTATGGAACTGTGATTATTTTATAAGCAGGAGATGAATGCGCATAACTTATGTATATCAATGGCCATCATTTGTGAATCATATCTGATGAAAGTCCCATTAAAAATCACATTGGCGCTTTATGTTATTAACTAAAGTTATGACAGTGCTTTGAACAAATAAAACTTGTATTTTACTTTAAACATTTTTTTTTGAGACACAGCATGGAAACATGTCCTTCGGCACACTGAGTCCGTGCTGACCAGCGATCACCCGCACACTAGTCCTCTCCTACATTCCAGGGAGAATGTACAGAAGCCAATTAACTCACAAGCCTGCACGTCTTTGGAGTGTGGGATGAAAGTAGAGCATTTGTAGAAAACTCACAAAATCACAGGGAGAAGGTCCAAACTCTCTACAGACAGCACCTGTGGTTAGGATCAAACCCGGGTCTTTGGTGCTGTATGGCAGCAACTCTATCGTTGCACCACTGTGCTGCCCCAATGATAAGCTTTGTATATAATTTATTCTCAATTTATATTGAGCATATCGTATTTCCAAGAAAATTATTTATTATCGCGGACAATCAAGAGACATTTCTACCAAATTTCAGATTAAAACGGTTAATGATTTTCTGAATTATTTTTATTTCTGAAACTTGTATTTTGGTTCATGTTTTTTCTGCTTAAATTTCATAAAATCATAATCATTTCCTGGTAGTCTTATAAATAACTTGTTTATGTGCAATTTTTACAAGGTTTGAATTGAAAACTGAATTGAAAACTCATGTTATTTCTTATGTTTTATGAATACCTTGAGTACAGAATGGAAGCTAAAATATGTCAGGAAGAAGGAATGCAAACTCCCAATTTGTAAAAAGTTCTGAACAAAATCCATTCACACTATTAAGATGTGTGGTAACTTGGTGCAGCTTTCTGTAGCTGCAATGTGCCATTTTGAAATTACACAAACAATATTATTGTTTTCCACTAGACTTCCTACTGTAACCTTAGGCTATATCCTATGATTGGTAATAAATAGTCAGTAACACACATGTTACATAAATTTTGCAGGGGAAGTGGCCAATTATATTTGAATTCTAATACTGTAGACGGCTGTTGGTTACGTTTGTACAAGCTAAACATTTGCATTCCTTTTCCCTAATATTTTAGAACATCGGTGGTCAAGGTATTCATAAGAATATAGAAAAGTAAGTTCATAAGTACTTCAATCTTCTTTTCAAGTGTAAATTGTATGTAAATCAAGTATTTATGTCTACCAGGAAATGATTCAGAATATTGGACAATTGGAACAGATCTGTGGAGCTAATTTGGTACTATATCCTGCAGGCTTTTCTTAATGGGATAAATATCTCCATGTTCAGCTGGCTCTGAGGATCCAGTAATAAAATGAGTCTGGAAAACCTCAAATTAGTTGTGTCAATGATCTAGTTTTCTAAGTGCATTGGCTCCCACTGAGCTACACAATGTGGGTACCAGGCACAATTCACAATCTCACCCAAAGAGTTGTTCTTCTAATTCCATTGGTGATGGGGAATTTTGTAGCTCATCGCAGCCCAGGTTCCACACTAAACATCCACGTACAGGTTTCTTCCCCAACAAAGTTCACTGAATAGCAGCAGGACTCCGGTTTTCTTCCCCTTTATGGTCAGGGGCGCAGTGCTGCCGGAGCTCACCGGAGCGCCGCTCAGGCTCAGGCACCTCTGTCAAAAAAAAGCCCCCAAAAAAGCATGAATTTTAACTAGCGGGTGTGTGGTCAGGGTAACCTGGTTGAAAAGGTGCAAAGGGGAAGACCCATCACTACTGAGGTTCCCTGCAGGGGAGGGGAGAGGGGAGGGGAGGGGAGGGGAGCAATAGGACCTAGTAGAGTCAGGCCACATGCTGCCTGCATCGTGGAGGTGATGGGCCTGGTTCTGAGCCTGGAACTCTGGAGAGGTGACGGCTCTGGCCTGTTGGTGGCCGGTGGAGAGGCGAGGTTCGGCGGAGCGCTGGTGGAGGCCCGTGGGGGGCTGGAGTAGAGATACGGGTTGGCGGCAGCAGCAGCATTGGTGGCCCCGGGGAGGTGGTGAGAGTCGGTAGCTACGGCAGTTTCAGTGGTCCGGGCCTGGGTTTGGCCGGGAAGGCAGTGAGGGTCAGAGAGGCGTTGGATGTTGTTGCTGCTCTTAGTGGTGGCCATCTCGGCCTTGTGGTGGTCATACAGGCGGCGCTGCGGTCCAGCGGTGGAGTCAATGAGTGTCGGTGGAAGGACCGGTTTGGAGGCGGGCAAGCTTGTGATCCTTGGTCGAGACCAGATAGGCGAGGAAGCGTTTGTTGAGGGTGTGCATCAGGTGTCAAATGAAGTAGAGTTGTGGTCCATTGCAGGAGTGAGTGTGTGTGTGGGTGAGTTGGTGAGTGAATGGGTGTGTGAGTGGGTGAGTGAGTGGGTGAGTGAGTGGGTGTGTGAGTATGTGTGTGAGTGTGTGTGTGAGTGGGTGTGAATGTGTGTGGGTGGGTGTGAATGTGTGTGGGTGGGTGAGAGTGTGTGTGTGAGTGCATGTGAGAGTGTGTGTGGGAGTGTGTGTGAGATTGTGTGGGTGCGAGTGTGTGTGGGTGGGTGTGAGTATGTGTGTGAGTGGGTGTTTGAAGGCCCAGACCTATGGGGGAGTCAGGGTGAGTTGGTGCCGGGCTGGCACCTCTGCTTAATAATTATATTTCATGATAATTAGTGAGTGCAACCATGCAATATTTTGTCATATTATTAATTTATTATATGTTTTATTGTACTAGTTATACACTGGGATGTGGTGATAGGCTATAATCTAGGTATGTTACAAAACTTACCTTTACCGGCGCTGCACTTCTGCCGCTCCCCGTGTGCGCGACTTTCGCGCCTTGCAGAGGGGGGCGGGCTTAAAGTGCCGTTTTTCCACAGGCCTGGATAATCGATGAATGTCGGGCGATTTGGTTGCTGAAGAAAAATCGCTCCGACATTTAATGAATGGTGGTATTTTTAAATTACTCTAGATTATTTATTAACTAGAGTAATTTAAAAATCACCTTCAAAAGCCGTGACCGCAGACAACCGGAAGCATTTTGCGTAGGGGAGAAAAAAAGGTAAATACTTTATTTTTATATTAAAAGTTCGTTTTTCGGGAGGCATTAATAATATTTTTATGTTGCGAAATGGGGTCCCCAAAAAATGTATGAACCCCCAGTATTTTTCCCCCCGACTTCACTGCTAACCGCAACGTTCAAATCCACCGCATTCCACTAAAACCCACTCGCTAGTTGATTTAAATGGCCATTAATTTACAGGCATAAAACACTAAATTCCTTCCATTTGGCCCAGAAATTCATGAAAATGAGATTTAAAAATTATGTTATATTGTGGATTATTGTGTGAATGTTATTTGGACACTTAGGCAATTTTAAAAAAGTTTATCTTTTCTTAAGAAATTGATAGATGTTTAGATCTACTCATTGAATTTTGTAATTAGCTTCAATTAGATAACTAACTAATTATATGCTTTAATTTCAGGTAATCCAAGTAAGATTGTTTAATATTTGTTTCAGAATGCTTCAATCTATAATAACTGAACATTTCATTGAGTTCTCTTAATTTTTAAGAATGTTATGGACTTTTAACTTTTCCAGATCACAGCTTTTGAGTTAAGTCAATTGAAAGGCAATGGGAAGCAAGATGCTCATTTCCGAGTATGAAAATGGCCATAACTTTCTTAATACTGAAGATATGAAAGTAAATTAGGTGTCAAATTAAACTTCTTTTTATGCTTTATCTGATGGGATAAATTGCAGACTTGATTTTTAAAATCTCAAAATTTTGTAACATTGTTATATAATCTTGTTTGACCCCCTATGGACACTAGCTTCCATCCCCCCTTCCCCAAGCAATACCTGAAATGACACCCCTGTTTGACAGCTCCGGCACCAAAACAAAAGCACTGCAACATTGTTTATGGTGCCCAGACTGTCACATTGACATTAGCTAACTGAAGCTAACTGACATTCCGAGAGGATTTTGAGTTTAGGAGCAAGGAGGTCCGACTGCAGTTGTACAGGGTCCTGGTGAGACCACACCTGGAGTATTGTGTGCAATTTTGGTCCCCTAATTTGTGGAAGGACATTATTGCTATTGAGGGAGTGCAGCGTAGGTTTACCAGGTTAATTCCCGGGATGGCGGGACTGGCATATGATGAAAGAATGGGTCGACTGGGCTTGTATTCACAGGAATTTAGAAGGATGAGAGGATATCTTATGGAAACGTATACAATTCTTAAAGGATTGGACAGGCTAGATGCAGGAAAAATGTTCCGGATGTTGGGGGAGTTCAGAACTAGGGGTCACAGCTTAAGAATAAGGGGTAGGCCATTTAGGGCTGAGATGAGGAAAATCTTTTTCACCCAGAGTTGTGAATCTATGGAATTCTCTGCCACAGAAGGCAGTGGTGGCCAATTAACTGGGTGTTTTCAAGAGAGAGTCAGATTTAGCTCTTGGGGCTAAAGGAATCAGGGGATATGGGGGGAAAAGCAAGCATGTGGTACCGATTTTAGATGATCAGCCATAAACATATTGAATGGCGGTGCTGGCTATAAGGGCTGGATGACCTACTCCTGCATCTATTTATCTATGTTTCTATATTTTTATGAATGCACATGATACTCTCAGCAGGATCTCTCCCAGTAATAAGTCATTGGCCAGATAAGACATTGACTACTTTTATATATATTGTACCTCAATTATCATTATCATTTCAGGACACTAAAATATCGGCAAGGCCACCAGCATAATCAAGGATGAGTCTCACCCTGGCCACTCCCTCTTCTCCCCTCTCCCATCAGGCGAGAAGTATAGAAGTGTGAAAACGCACACCTCCAGATTTAGAGACAGTTTCTTCCCAGCTGTTATCAGGCAAGGGAACCATCCAACCAACAATGAGAGAGCGTTCCTGAGCTACTATCTACTGTACGTTATTAAAGACCCTCGGATTACCTTTAATTGGACTTTACTGGACTTTATCTTGCACTAAACATTATTCCCTTTATCATGTATCTGTACAATGTGGATGGCTCGATTGTAATCATGTATAGTCTTTCCACTAACTGGTTAGAACGCAACAAAAGCATTTCATTGTAATTTGGTACACGTGATAATAAACTAAACTAAACTAATATCTCTAAACTATCTAGAACATTTGTTTCCCCAACAAGGGTCCCAAACATTATCAGATCATGCCCCCCCCCATAGATACTGACTGACCTGTTGAGTTCCTCCACGAATTTGTATTTTTGCTCAAAATTCCAGTGTCTTCAGTCCCTTGTGTATCCAGTTTAGTTTAGAGAAACAGCACGGACACAGGTCCTTCGGCCCACCAGGTCCACGCCGACCAGCGATCCCTGCACATTTACACTATCCTTCACCCACTGGGAACAATTTTTATATTTACCAAGCCAATTAACCTGCAAACCTGTACATCTTTGGAGTGTGGGAGGAAACCGAAGATCTCAGAGAAATTCCACGCAGGTCACGGGGAGAACGTACAAACTCCGTACAGACAGCACCCATAGTCGGGATCGAGCCCGGGTCTCCGGCGCTGCATTCGTTGTCAGGCATGAACTCTACCACTGCGCCACCGTGACCGCAAGTTCTCTTCCTGTGTTAGTCAAGAGGGCCAAAACCATCTGTGATACATTCCAATAACTATCAGCAACCTTTACTCAATAGTCTGCAATATTTTTCATGAATAAATCTCCATGGTCATATCATACCTGTTTGGTGTCCAGCTCACCTGTGCAAGTATGGACAATTCTGATCAAGCGCATACTGTAAATATACTGTACCCTTTATCTGTGCACTCTGGATGGCTTGATCGTATTCATGAATAGTCCTTTCTTTGACTGGATAGCATGCAAACAAAAGCTTTTCGCTGTACCTTGGTGCATGTGAGAATAATAAGCTACACTAAACTAAATGAAAAGTAAAACTACTTTCTAGCAGTAGTTTTCTGGGAAATCTAACGGAAAAACAATTTCCAGCTAAATCAAAAAGTGCAATCTTCAATTGCAGCATCTCTGCCTTTTGCCTCTTCCAAGACAAGCTAATTTAGCACAGTTTAAGATAGAAGTTCGGAAGTTATGTTGCAGTTGTATAAGACGTTGGTGGGACCGCATTTAGAGTATTGTTTTCAGTACTGGGCACCATGTTATAGGAAGGATATTGTCAAGCTTGGAAGGGTTCATGATGATGTTGCCAGGACTAGATCCAAGGAGAGATAGCTGAATGGATAGTAAACTGGCTCCATGGAAGGAAACAGTGGGTGATGGTGGAAGGTTGCTTCTCGGAGGCCTGTGACGTGGTGTGCCTCAGGATTCGGTGTCAGGCCCGTTACTGTTTGTCATCTACATCAATAATTTGGATGAGAACATACAGGGCAAGATTATAAGTTTGCTGATGCTACATAAGTGGGTGGTTTTGCAGATAGTGAAGATGGTTGTGAAAGATTGCAGCAGGACCTGGATCAATTGGCCAGGTGGGCTGAGGAATGGTTGATGGAATTTAATGCTGAGAAGTGTGAGGTGTTGCATTTTTGGACATCGAACAAGGGCAGGACCTACACAGTAAATGGTAGGCCTCTGGGTAGTGTTGTAGAGCAGAGGGATCTAGGAGTACAAGTGCATGGTTCCTTGAAGATCCAGTCACATGTAATTAAGTTGGTCAAAAAGGCTTTTGGCACATTGGCCATCATCAGTCAGAGTATTGAGTATAGAAGTTGGGAGGTCATGTTGCAGCTGTATAAGACGTTGGTGAGGCCGCATTTGGAATATTGTGTTCAGTTCTGGGCACCATGTTATAGCAAAGATATTGTCAAGCTTGAAAGGGTTCAGAGAATATTTAAGAGCATGTTGCCAGGACTAGAGGGTCTGAGCTATGGGGAGAGGTTGAGTAGGCTGGGTCACTATTCCTTGAAGCGCAGGAGGATGAGGGGTGATCTTATAAAGCTGTATGAAATCATGAGAGGGATAAATTGGATAGATGCTCAGAATTTCTTGCCCAGAGTAGGGGAAGCGCAGACCAGAGGACATAGGTTTAAGGTGAAGGGGAAACGATTTAACAGGAATCTGAGGGGTACCTTTTTCACACAAAGAGTGGTGGGTGTATGGACCAAGCTTGCAGAGGAGGTAGTTGAGGCTGGGTCTTTCCTAATGTTTAAGAAACAGTTAGACAGGTACATGGATAGGACAGCTTTGGAGGGATATGGACCAAACGCAGGCAGGTGGGACTAGAGTAGTTGGGACATATTGGCCAGTGTGAGCAAGTTGGGCCGAAGAGCCTGTTTCAACACCGTATGACTCTATCTCCAAATGTAGGTGTCAGTCTTGGCTCAGCGGTAGCCTCACTGCCTCAGAGGAAGGCGTCAACCACCACCCTTAAGATCTCCGAGTATAACTGATCCGGGGACTCGTGTAGTAATCAGCATCGCATCCAGCAAATCAAACTTTAATCCTAGACTGTGTCTATTCCTACAGGTGAACTTAAACAATCTCACAGCACTGTGGTGAAGGAGAACACAGTAGGTTTTAAAATCAATATTTATTCCTCAATAAATATCATCAAAACATATCAATTGATGGATTTCCTATTACTTTTTTTCTGAAAGTTGCGTGTCTTATTTCTTGCATTAATACTGCAATGAGAAAAGAACAGTATTATTTATCCATCAAACTCTTATGGAGAAGGACAGAACTGGGCCTAGGGTTGAGATTTTTGATTGGAGAAAGGCTAACTTTAACGAGATGCGAGATGATTTAAAAGGAGTGAACTGGGACATTTTGTTTTATGGGAAAGATGTAGAGGAGAAATGGAGGACATTTAAAGGGGAAATTTTAAGAGTACAAAATCTTTATGTTCCTGTTCGGTTGAAAGGAACCAGTAAAAATTGGAAAGAGCCCTGGTTTTCAAGGGAAATTGGACATCTTGTTCGGAAAAAGAGGGAGATCTACAATAATTATAAGCAGCATGAAGTAAATGAGGTGCTTGAGGAGTATAAGGAATGTAAAATGAATCTTAAGAAAGAAATTAGAAAAGCTAAAAGAAGATATGAGGTTGCTTTGGCAAGTAAGGTGAAAGTAAATCCAAAGGGTTTCTACAGCTATATTAATAGCAAAAGGATAACAAGGGATAAAATTGGTCCATTGGAGAGACCGAGTGGACAGCTATCTGCAGAGCCAAAAGAGATGGGGGAGATATTGAACAATTTCTTTTCTTCGGTATTCACCAAGGAGAAGGATATTGAATTATGTGAGGTAAGGGAAACTAGTAGAGTAGCTATGGATACTATGAGTTTCAAAGTAAAAGAAGTACTGGCACTTTTGAAAAATATAAAAGTGGATAAGTCTCCAGGTCCTGACAGGATATTCCCTAGGACATTGAGGGAAGTTAGTGTAGAAATAGCCGGGGCTATGACAGAAATATTTCAAATGTCATTAGAAACGGGAATAGTCCCCGAGGATTGGCGTACTGCGCATGTTGTTCCATTGTTTAAAAAGGGCTCTAAAAGTAAACCTAGCAATTATAGACCGGTTAGTTTGACTTCAGTGGTGGGCAAATTAATGGAAAAGATACTTAGAGCTAATATATATAAGTATCTGGATAAAGAGGGTCTAATTAGGAACAGTCAACATGGATTTATGCCTGGAAGGTCATGTTTGACTAATCTTCTTGAATTTTTTGAAGAGGTTACTAGGGAAATTGACGAGGGTAAAGCAGTGGATGTTGTCTATATGGACTTCAGTAAGGCCTTTGACAAGGTTCCTCATGGAAGGTTGGTTAAGAAGGTTCAACTGTTGGGTATAAATGCAGGAATAGCAAGATGGATTCAACAGTGGCTGAATGGGAGAAGCCAGAGAGTAATGGTGGATGGCTGTTTGTCAGGTTGGAGGCAGGTGACTAGTGGGGTGCCTCAGGGATCTGTGTTGGGTCCTTTGTTGTTTGTCATGTACATCAATGATCTGGATGAAGGGGTGGTAAATTGGATTAGTAAGTATGCAGATGATACCAAGATAGGGGGTGTTGTGGATAATGAAGAGGATTTCCAAAGTCTACAGAGTGATTTAGGCCAGTTGGAAAAATGGGCTGAAAGATGGCAGATGGAGTTTAATGCTGATAAATGTGAGGTGCTACACCTTGGCAGGACAAATCAAAATAGGACGTACATGGTAAACGGTAGGGAATTGAAGAATACAGTTGAACAGAGGGATCTGGGAATAACCGTGCATAGTTCCTTGAAGGTGGAATCTCATATAGATAGGGTGGTGAAGAAAGCTTTTGGTATGCTAGCCTTTATAAATCAGAGCATTGAGTATAGAAGCTGGGATGTAATGTTAAAATTGTACAAGGCGTTGGTGAGACCAAATCTGGAGTATGGTGTGCAGTTTTGGTCGCCCAATTATAGGAAGGATGTCAACAAAATAGAGAGGGTACAGAGGAGATTTACTAGAATGTTGCCTGGGTTTCAACAGCTAAGTTACAGAGATAGGTTAAATAAGTTAGGTCTTTATTCTCTGGAGCGCAGAAGGTTAAGGGGGGACTTGATAGAGGTCTTTAAAATGATGAGAGGGATAGACAGAGTTAATGTGGACAAGCTTTTCCCTTTGAGAATAGGGAAGATTCAAACACGAGGACATGACTTTAGAATTAAGGGACAGAGGTTTAGGGGTAACATGAGGGGGAACTTCTTTACTCAGAGAGTGGTAGCGGTGTGGAATGAGCTTCCAGTGGAAGTGGTGGCGGCAGGTTCGTTGGTAACATTTAAAAATAAATTGGATAGGCATATGGATGAGAAGGGTATGGAGGGTTATGGTATGAGTGCAGGCAGGTGGGACTAAGGGAAAAAAGTTGTTCGGCACGGACTTGAAGGGCCGAGATGGCCTGTTTCCGTGCTGTAATTGTTATATGGTTATAGATGTCTGAGGCTGTTAAAAGCACCATATGAATGCATGGTTTTTATATTTTACCTGTTAAGTCTGGACCTACTTACTCTGTATGGTTCTCTAGAAAAGGCAATTCTTACTGAGATATTGGTGGATCTTTATATGAGACTAATCCAAGGCAGTGGAATAAAATTCCAAGAGAGAGTCAAGAGTCTAAAGTATTTTACTGTTATATGTCCCAAAACAGAACAGTGAAATTGCTCCTTAACGCCAGTAGCATAACAGGTTGCAAACTCAGCACTCAATAGATATTCTAATGAACAGACAAAAAGAAAAGTTCAATAAATAAAACACCCAATAGTGTGCTAAAATAAAGCAAATCTCCAAGTCCCTAGGGCAACCCAGACAGTTCATAGTTCAGAGTTTAACTGGAGTTCGTAGTGTTCAATAGCCTAATGATTGTTGGGAAGAAGCTGTTCCTGAACCTGGACATTACAGTTTTCAGACTCCTATACCTTCTTCTTGATGGCGGCAGTGAGATGAGAGTGTGGCCAGGGTGATGTGGGTCCTTGATGATGCTGGCTGCCTTTTTGAGACAGCACCCTGTGTAGATTCTTTTGATCTTGAGGTGGTCAGTACCCGTGATGTTCACTACTTCTTGTAATCTCCTTCATTCCTGGGTGTTTGCATTGCCAAACCAGGCCATGATGAAACCAGTCAATATACTCTCTAAAATACACCTGTAGTAGGTATGTTACAAAACTTACCTTTAGCGGTGCTGCAGTTCTGCCGCTGGCCGTGTGCGCGACTTGGCGCCTTTAAGGGGGGGGGGGGGGCGGGGTAAAAATGCGGTTTTCCCCTTGCCATCCGGAGCTTTATTTTCTCGGAGTGCAAGCTATTTTTGGAGATTCGTTCCGACTGCCAGTAAGTCAGTTTTTTTAAATAAATAGCCCGACTATTTCATCGCTGCAGTCAAAATAAAAATTAGCTCCTAATGCCGTGAATGCCGACAACGGGGACGGATTTTACATAGGGGACAGGTAAGTGAAAGCTGTTTATTTTTACATGTAAACTTGCTTTACTCAATATTTCATGTTGCGAAATGGTGATTTAGCCCCCATATGAACTGGCAGAATTTTTCCTGACGGTATGGGGTTTAAACTCACCGCAACCGCAACGTTCTAATCCATCGCGTTCCAGAAAATCCAACTCGCAAGCTGTTTAAAATGCCCATTAATCTACAGGCATTAAACACTGAATTCCTTCAATTTGGCCTATAAATTAATGACAATTAGATTTAAAAAATCATGTTATATTGGGAATTATTGGGTGACTGTTAATTAGACACTTAGGCTTTAAATTGTTTTTTAATTTTTTCTTAAGAAATTGATAAATGTTTAGAACTAGTAATTGAATTTTGTAATTGGCTACAATTGAGTAACTAACTAATTATATGCTTTAATTTCAGGTCATCCAAGTAAGATTGTTTCATATTTGTTTCAGAATACTTCAATCTATAATAACTGAAAATTTATTTCAGTTCTCTTAAATGTTAAGGAAGTTATGGGCTTTTGACTGTCCTCGATCACAACTTTTGTGTTAAGTCAATAGAAAAGCAATAGGAAACAAGTTGCTAATTTCCAAGTATGAAAATGGCCCTAACTTTTTTAATACTAAAGATATGAAAGTGAATTAGGTGTCAAATTAAACTTATCTTTATGCTTTATCTGATGGGATAAATTGCAGACTTGATTTTTTAAATCTCAAAATTTTGTAACATTGCTACCTGTAGACGTTCAAAATACTATTTATCAACAGTTGAATTTCCTCAATCTTCTATGGGACTGGAGGCATTGATAGACTTTCTTTATCAATATGCTGGGTGCAGATCAGATCTTCAGAGATATGCATGCCCAAGAACTTGTAGTTGTTGACTCGTTCCACTGACCGGTCGATGAAGACGGGTTTGTGGATTCTTGGCCTTCCTCTTCTAAAGTTCCATGTCAAAATAAGTCCTTCAGATAGAATTACATTTTGTAGCCCTCTGAAATATATGCTGATATTTCCTTAAAATTTCCACATAAATTGACTGATGTTTATGAATTTATCCTGCAAGTTCTATCTTTACCTTACTTTTACCTTTTTCTACTTTTACCTAACAACATGTTTACGAATACCTTTGCCTATTGAGCCATGTATGAAATTTGTTAAAGAAAGTTGTGCCAAACGTTACAGTTAACAGCTGTAGAACCTACCACCTGTAGACGAGAGGGATATTGTATAATCAGAAGTTCAGATGATAGACAAATATATGTCAATATCAATCAGTTTTATTCGTCACTTGCACAGCGGTACAATGAAAAAAAGAACACACAAAAACACAATAAAAATGTAACACAAACATCCACCACAGCATTCATAACTGTGGTGGAAGGCACAAGGCACTGTAGCAACAAGGAACTGCAGATGCTGGTTTCGCAAGGAAAGACACATCATGCTGGAATAACTCAGTGGGTCAGGCAGCATCCTTGGAGAATGTGAATAGGCGATGTTTCAGGGTCTGGATCCTTCCTCAGACTCTTCAGAAGTCGAACGAATTGTCCCAAGCCGAAACCTCACCTATTCATGTTCTCCAGGGATGCCTCCTGACCCGTTGAGTTATTCCAGTATTTTGTATCATTCTATGCATACTGTA
Organism: Raja brachyura; assembly: GCA_963514005.1. The sequence goes on from OY740783.1 coordinate 18,121,584, forward strand.
TTGTGATGTGTAGGATACAATATCAAAGGAATTTCCAGTCTTTAATTCAGAGCTCATGTCCTCCATATTTGTGTTACTCATCAATTTTTTATTTGATTCTAGTGTATTCACTTGCTGGGCACTGTAGTTAAAAGGAAACATTTCACATTGACAGAAGAGGTGGAAAAAGGAGAGACTGAGTTATAGCTGGTCACAACATGGAAAAACAGGTTAACCGAATGGAATCTCCTTCACATCTTCTGGCATAACGCCAAGGAAACTGTTACTTTTCACATATCTTTTCTTTTCTGATTGATGTTTCTGCTGGTTTAACTTCTGTTTAATTTGTTGAGATGTTGATTTGTTTAGCCCTATAATAACATTATCCATGGGATTATAGCCACACTGGGAGGATTAGGAATTCCCGAAGGAGAACTAGTATTCATTACTCTGACAATAACAAGGAACATAAATCAAGCGCTGTTTTTTTTAACTTCTTTGCATAACATTGAAGGCATTCTTAACGTCTTGGCTGAGTAGATACTGTTTCTAATAAAATAATTGGACTTGTTACAAAATCTGTTGAACAGTTCAGTTTCAAGAACACATACTTAAAGTGATAAAATAGATTTATACCAGCTTCAGTTTGTAAAGATGATAAAAGATGATTAGATTAATGTTGGTAGACACAAAATGCTGGAGTAACTCAGCGGGACAGGCAGCATCTCTGGGGAGAAGGAATGGGTGACGTTTTGGGTCGAGACCCTTCTTCTACTAGATTAATGTTAATGCTTGATTCCTTTCAAGTTGAGCACTAGATTTCACATTGAGCACACATTAAATAAACAGCCAAATATTTTAACTTTCCTTGTCTAGGCTGGGATATGTATACCGTATCAATTCCATCAAACAATTACAAGAATCGTTTTAAAAGTCTTCATTATTTAACATATGCCACATTGAATTTTCAGTTAAAGACAACATTTCAAATCTATAAGCAATTGCATTTTACAGAAGGTTAGTATCTATTGCCTATAAATTGAATTTCACCCAGTTTTTACATGTTAAGTAAGTATTGCATGCAGCATTAATAGTCAAGCGTGTCTCCCATCAAAACAATAACGTATTCCTTATTTAGTATTGTACAACTAAACCAGAGACGAACCGGTAAAATGAATCACATCTCATTTCTTCTTCTATTCCTAGCCCTTTGCAAGTACCTGGAGGATGTGAGGGAGGAGGTGTAGGGACAGGTGTTACATCCCTTGTGGTCGCAGGGGAAGGTAGTTTCAGTATTAAATAAGTTATAGCCATATGCATATTTGGAAATTAGCATCTCGTTCCCTATTGCTTTTCCATTGACAACACAAAAGCTGTGATCAAGGACAGTCAAAAGCCCATAACTTTCTTAAAAATTAAGAGATCTGAATTAAAATTTCAGTTATTATAGATTGAAGCATTCTGAAACAAATATGGAACATCTTACTTGGATGACCTGAAATTAAAGCATATAATTAGTTAATTACCTAATTGTAGCTAATTACAAAATTGACCGTTGTGACGGAAATAGTAATAAACACCCAGACTGCCTTGAAAATTCAAAAACGTGATATTCTCAAGATCAGAACGTTAATATTATTGTATTTTATGCTGTAAGTCCGTAACAGATAGGTAAATAAATTACAATTTCTAGCAATAGACCAAGTCTATATTGAGAAGGTCAGTTGCTAGCTGGTACATTGGCATATCATAATCAGCAGCATCATCATACTCCTCAGATTGTAACCAATAAGTAACTCTGTACACCTAGTTTTTCCCCAACTTTTCCATTTTGGCATTGTAAACTACAGGTTTTTGCTCTTTAAACCACACATGACATGCCTTTCTGCCCACTACTTTCCCATTAAGAATGTCCTGTAGATCATCACATTTGGAGTAGTCCAAATTCGGATAATCACTGCGAATGTTGTCTAAATCAGTCTCTTTTGCTGGGCATTTGGATTAACAATTTTACATTTCTTCTTCGGAGACATCTGTTTAAAATGTAAAGGAAAAAAAAACTGAACAGCATTAACAGAAACAAGTTATTATTTGCAGTTTTAAAAAAAAGGTAGAAATGATAACGTCAAACGCTAAAACAAATAGTAAATACCCAACAGAAAATTCAGTTTCATCTCATCAATTAAATTCATCTAAATTCAATTACTAGATCTAAACATCTATCCATTTCTTACGAAAAGGCTAATTTTTTAAATAGTCTAAGTATCCAAATAACAAATAACAAATAACAAACTGATCCCATTCACACGCGTTCACAATATAACATGATTTTTAAATCTCACTTTGTCATGAATTTATATGCCAAATGGAAGGAATTTAACGTTTAATTCCCATAAATGAATCTGGAAACACCCAATTTCAAGATAAAATCATTATTTTTTTGCACAATGCATCTGACTAAAACTGTTGTGGATATTTAGTGTGAAAATATTGATCATGGATAGACAATAACACAAAATATAGATGATTTAGATGCTTTTATGACATGATTGTCCAAAAACAATGAGGATTTTAATCATCTTGAGAGTGAATGTTTCTGGAATGTGATCGATTGGAATATTGCCATTGCTGTAAATTTTAAGCCCATATCGGCAGGCAAGACATGGCCGATTCGTATGGGGCCTAAATAACATTTTCGCATCATAAGATTAAAATTAACTCACACCAAAAAGCAAAATAATATGTTATAAACGACATACCTTTTGTTTTGTCCTGATATTGCGATCCGTGATGTTGAAGGCAGTGAAGGCTTTTTTAATACAGAGACGCAATAGTACAGCAATTTTTTTTTTAAACCCCCGAACGGAAGCGCGAACGATTTTTCTTCTTCAGCTAGCAGCCCGAGGAAATCCCTCTCCTACAACCAATACAAACCTACATTTTAATCCCGCCCCCACCTCACAAAGCCTCCGGAATCGCGGTAGTGGCAGATTTGTAGCGCCGCTGATGGTAGGTTTGTGTAACATCGCTACAGTCTGCATGACTGTAGGACCAACCTCATTCCACCTCAAGACATTCCTGGTTCATAAGATCATAAGATCATAAGTGATAGGAGTAAAATTAGGCCATTCAGCCCATCAGGTCTACTCCAACATTCAATCATGGCTGATCTATCTCTCCTGCCTTCTCCCCATAACCTCTGACACCTGTACGAATCAAGCATCTACCTATCTCTGACTTGGCCTCCACAGCCTTCAGTGGCAAAGAATTCCACAGATTCACCATCCTCTTACTAAAGAAATTCTTCCTCATCTCCTTCCTAAAAGAACGTCCTCCAATTCTGATGCTATGACCTCTAATGCTAGATTCTCCAGATGGTTGAGATGGTGAAGGGTTGATGTCTGCAATCACGACAGACGGTGAAACCTAACTCTGAAGGAAAGCAAATGATTCAGTTTTGTGTTCTTTATTATTGTATTGTGTACAGTGAAAAACATTTGAGTCAGAGAAAATACGATATTGGGAACACTGAATGCAGTAGATGAGGTTGGAGGAGGTGCATGTGAGCCTCTGGCTTACCTGGAAGGACTGCTGGATGAATGCGGGGTAGAAGATGTAGGAACGGGTGTTACATCTCCACATTAATACAATCAGGCCATCCACAGTGCACAGATAAATGATAAAGGTGCAACATGCAGCGCAAGATATAACATTGACGTCTGAAAATGTCCAGTTCAAGATAGTTCACCAATGAGGTCTCCAATGAGGTAGATGGAAGGTCAGGACCACACTCTAGATGATGCAAGGACCATGCAGTTGCCTGACAACAGCTGGGAAGAAGCTGTCCCTGAATCTGAAGCTGTGTTTTCACACATCTGTACCTCTTGCCTGATGGGAGTGAGAAGAAGAGGGCGTGGCCAGGGTGAGACTGGTCCTTGATTATGCTGGTGTCCTTGCTGAGGCAGCGTGAAGTGTAGATGGAGTCAATGGAAGGGAGGCTGGTTTCTGCGATGGTCTGGGAGGAGAAGAGGAAGAGGAGCCAAAAAGAATGGCACAAGTGAAAGGCATAGATAGAGTGGATGTGGAAGGGATGTTTCTGCTGGTGGGAGAGTCTAGGACCAGGTCATAGCCTCAGAATTCAACGACGCTCCTCTAGAAAGGAGGCAAAGAGGAACATCTATAGTCATGGTAGCTAATCTATGCAATTCATTGCCACAGAGGGCTAAGGAGACCAAGTTGGTGGATATTTTTAAGGCAGAGACAGACAAATTCTTGATTAGAACAGGTGTTGAAGGTTATGGGGAGAGGGCAGGAAAATTGGATTAGGAGGCAGAGATCATCCATGATTGAATGGCGGAGTGGACTTGATGGGCCGAATGGCCTAATTCTACTCCTATAACTTGTGAACTTGTGAAGTGGCAAAATCGTGTGAAATGCCTCTGGCAGGGCTACTGGAATGACTTTCACCAGAGCTCGCGGGCAATGAACACGTGTAATTTAAGAGGTTCTGACATGGCTTTAGGCAGCTCTGGCTAGTTTGAACTGGTGCTAGCCACTCATGAAATTGCTCTCCGTGGGCATGCACTGATGCAAGAAGCAGTTTGTTTGATGACAGCTGGGTGCTAAGATCATGAGAATGAGGTGGGAGCATGAACTTCATGTGCCTCGGTGCAGGGTCAGACAGGCGCAGGCTAAATGTGCAGCAGGGTTTCAGCACTGCTGTTCCAGCACTATCCGATTTCCCTGGCTGCCCCTCTTCATAGGAGGTCAAAGCAACTTCCACATGACACAAAAATGCAATTTCGCTGCCCCTGCCTTTGTTTTGACACATTTACAAGTTAACATTTTCCTTTAATTGTGACTGGCTTATGTGTCTGCATTTTTACCTGTGGAGAAAAAATGTGCATGCCAGCTGCTTTCAGTTACAGCATTACATCTTAAGCTTTTTACAACCAACTGTACATATGGTGCGATTGACTGACTGTAATGATCACGTCGTAACAGAGGGCATTGGCCATGAACGACTGCAACTGTGATGGTTTCAGATGCAGATGCTCACTATAAAATGGCTTCGTTTTTGCAGGAGAATCTAGCTGACGTCCACACATTTGACTGCGTTTCCCTCCTTAAGTGTCCTTTGCAACTTCCAAGTGATTACAGAAGCCTGGCTGCTGATTGAGATAAAATAGATACCCCTTTTCTCGATTGAAGCAGTCAGCTCTGGCACAGGCAGGTCACATTGTAGAGAATTGTTCAGCTGTGGCTTAGACGTTGTGAGTCTAAATGGCCTCCAGTGAGGAAGTAAGTTAGAGAACTTGGCCTGGGGTCCAGGGGATATGGTAATATCGTCATTCTCAAATGTGGGGAGTAACTGGTTGAATGCAAATGGAAGCACAAAACTGAAGCATTTCTCCATCACTTACATCTCCATCATTCCGTCTGAGGTTATGGATAGAGTGGGGTAGAGAGGGAAAGATAGATCAGCCATGATTGAATGGTGGAGTAGGCTTGATGGGCCGAATTGGCCTAATTCTGCTTATGAACTTACGATGAAGCATCTCCTCAAATAACCTGTACTTCTAATAATATCAATGGAGGAGAATTGCTGCAGGAGACCAAGATAATAGCATTTGATCGTTTATAAATCATAGACAGAGTGAGATATCACGGAAACAGGCCCTTCGGTCCACCATTTGCCAGGAGCTTTGTTTTTTTTTAAATTTATTTTTTTAAATTTATTTTTATTTGAAGCAATTGTACAGAGATAAACCATTTGGCATCTAAAATTATACAATTATTGTACAGCTTCATTTTTAACCTTATAACCTAAACCATGAAAACGAAAAAAGAAAAGAAAAAGAAAACAAGAAAGAAAAATGAATAGAAAGTGAAAAGATAGCTCGAAAAAGAACAATAGAAAGTCCCCTAAACTACCAAGGTAGTGTGGCAGAAAGATATAGAACAAAGAAAAAGAAAAGTGGAGATATACCTTGCCCCTCGTCCCCCTCCCCCCCCCCCCCCCCCCACCGCCCACCTCACCCAACTCAGCATCGGATTTAAATTTAAATTTGTGTTGCGCCATGCTATTGTTGTAAGAGTTCGGTAAAGGGTGTCCATGGCCAGGAGCTTGACATGTGGTCCCCAGGTCTCCAGGACAGACTCTGGCTGTGATTTCCCAGTAGTTGTCTGCCACATGGGCCACATTGCACCAGGCCTTTCACTTGCTTTGTTGTCAGTCAAAACAGTCAAGAGTTCTCAGGGTTCCTTATGCGCCTTTAAAGAACATTAATAATTGAATGGTTAAAAATGAAAGTACCTTGCATACATTCAAATAGATAAAGCATTAAAACATGCACATATTTTAACAAGTAACCTACCTTACTGAAAAGCAAAGGAACTGCAAATTCTGGAAAGCTGAGATAAAGCAAGGTTGGAGAAGGTGTGGTTGAGATAACTATCTAGGTAGTTGTCTTAGACTCATAGTCATACAGCGTGGAAACAGGCCCACACCAACCAACATGTCCCAGGTAGTCCCACCTGCCCATATCCCGCTAAATCTGTCCTATCCATGTACCTATATAAATGTTTCTTAAATGTTGCAATAGTACTTGCCTCAACTACCTCCTCTGACATCTCATTACATACATCCACCACCATTTGTGTAAAAATATTTACCCTTCAGGATCCTATTAAATCTTTCCCCCCTCACCTTAAACCTGTGCCCTCTGATTCCCCTTCTCTGGGCGAGAGATTTAGGACATATACCTGATCTATTCCTCTCACAATTTTAAAGGACAAAGGACAAAGGACATTTATTGTCACATACACCAATTGGTGTAGTGAAATTTGACTTGCCATGCAGCACACAAATAAAGATAAGACCCAACACTAAAGAATTAACAATGAACATAAAAACATCACCCACAATGGTTCCCACTGTGGGGGAAGGCACAAAGTCCAGTCCCATCCCCAAGTCCACCCATAGTCGGGCCTATTGAGGCCTCCGCAGTCGGCGCTACGGCAGCCCGATGTTTTAGGCCTTCTCGCCGGGTGATGGTGCTCCGGCGTCGGGAGAGTCCTCACAGCAGCTTGGGACATCCGGAACGGCCGCTTCCCTACCGGAGTCCGTGGCTTCCGAAGCCGACAAGGCCGCACTGGATGGAGCTCCACAACTGGTGATCTCGCCAAGAGATCCCAGGCTCCCGACGTTAAAGTTCAGCGCTGCCGCCCGCAGCTGGCCGCTCCACAGTCCCGCAGCTCCGCGATGTTCACCTGCGGTCTCAGCATTCTGCAGCTCCAGCGCGGCGACCCAGGCAAAGTATCGCCCGCTCCGCTCCCCGATGGCGCTCCAGTGCTGAGCCGCTGCTGAAGCCGAGGTTCTGGGCGGCCCCCTCAGGAAACGCCGCTCCAGGCCCGCTGGTAGGCCGCGAGGACGGGTCGACGGTGCAGCCCGGAGAAAAGCTGCCTCTCCGACCAGGTAGGGACCAGGAAAAGTAGTTTCCCTTGCCCCCCCCCCCCCCACCCCTCCACATAAAAAAGGCTAGGGCTCCAAAAAACAAAACACTAAACTCAGTAAAAATAAAAAAAAGAAGTTAAAAAACAGACAGCTGCAGGCTGGGCAGCCATACCAACTGGACGGCGCCCCCTAGTTTTGTACACACACTCACGATTTTGCACACAATTTCTTGCTGAATCTGGACAAACAGGCTAAACCGTCTAGTCCGACACAACATCTGTTGCTGCAGACTCCCAGAGGACATGCAGGAAAACCATAGCAAATTCTTGCACCACCATTAGGATCCTTGTTGCGTACAGCAGCAAAACCAGCTGGGATATTGCTGGCAGTATTTCGCTGGTGAATTCAGGACTTCAATTTCATGCAGGAACCACAAATTTGTTGGCACTTGTGGTGGAAAAGAAAAGTTTCACGCAGGTCATTGTGATTTGTTTCATGAATTGTCTACAGATGCCCAGCTTTACTGTGCACAAAAGCACCATGCTTTGTGTCTGCTTCTGCAAGGTCAAATCATGAATATCTTTCAACGTTATAGGGACACGGCTGAAGAGATCATTTTAGCTCATGAAATGTCTTAATGATCCCACTCACCCCCCTCCGGATTGCAGCCTCTCAGGCTGAACTAAATGGCAAACACGTTCAGGAATCTCGTCAATCCCTAGCCAATGTACTTCCAATTTTGTATGATTAGCAATCTCTACCAATATTGGAAATACGACATGGCCTCACAAGCTCCATATTTCCAGTTGTCACCTTGCTGGCCTCTAATATTCAGCCTCCAAAGTCCCAATTCATCCAGACCTCCAGCATTAACATCCTATCCAGCACAGTGTCCCTCCGCCAGCAATCTCAAATTCACCCCGTTCTTTCCCATTGTCCATTTCCTCCATTGAATTTAAAATACTTGCTCCCATTCCAAACAGAAAGGCAATGTCTGCCATGTAAATAACAACAATATTTTTGCTCTGAAGGTAGACACAAAATGCTGCAGTAACTCAGTGGGACAGGCAGCATCTCTGGAGAGAAGGAATGGGTGACGTTTTGGGTCCAGACCCTTCTTCAGACTGATGTCAGGGGAGTGGGCGGGACAGAGATGGAATGTAGTCGGAGACAGTAAGACTGGTGGGAGAACTGGGAAGGGGGAGGGGATGGAGAGAGAGGGAAAGCAAGGGCTATTTGAAGCTAGAGAAGTCAATGTTCATACCGCTGGGGTGTAAACTACCCAAGTGAAATCTGAGGTGCTGTTCCTCCAATTTGCCTCCAGGACAGAAAGGTCAGATTGGAAATGGTAGGAGGAGTTAAAGTGCTGAGGAACCGGGAGATCAGGGAGGTTAAGGCGGACTGAGCGGAGGAGTTCAGTGAAATGATCGCCGAGCCTGCGCTTGATCTCGCCGATGTACAGAATTTGACACCTGGAACAGCGGATACAGTAGATGAGGTTGGAGAAGGTACAAGTGGTTACTCCAGCATTTTGTGTCTACCTTCGATTTAAACCAGCACCTGCAGTTCTTCCCTCACAATATTTTTGCTCTATTAGCCAATTTCCAGATGTTTATTTTGAATTCAAATCAGGATCAACAATTTATGTTAAGATTTTTTTTGTTGAAAGCATCAGAGAATTGTTATGGTACAGCGTAAGATCTTTCGGGCTATTGAGTTAATTCTTTATTTCTCCACAAGATGCCTCCCAACAGTTATTTAAACTAGTGTCCAAAATTCTGGAGCATATTAATGTCTGATTACTGTACAGACTGCTTTGCATTGACACCCCTATCCCACATGAACCAGCTAGGGTTGGTTAAGAACATAGAAGCATTTTAATTTTTCTTTATTTATGTCAGATCGGTTTATTAGAGTGAGACTGAAAATGTGAAAGATCTTAGGTTTGATGTATCATCTTTAGATTAGAATGGGGTTTTGAAATTTAAATGATGTTTTTTTACTAAGTGAAATAGAATTAAATACTGTGAAACTAGGCTATTATGGCTACTTCCTATATCCATACCTTCTGGCTATATCTATTCATATTTATAGCATCATAAATTACAGAATCCTCAGAGCTTTAAATTACATTTTGCATAATATTAGATTGTATCTTACTGAGAAAGTTTTTTTTTTTTCAGTCAGTCAATTTTATTAGAAAATTGAAATTAGACATTTGAAAACAACTCACGTTGACCAAAGTGCTGTACATCAGTGCAGATACTAATGTGCTACACACAACGGTACACAGACCTAACAATACATACAGAAACTGTTTACAGCGCCCCCTCAGAGGGCCTCAAAAACGCTAGGGAGTAGAAATAGTTTTTGAGCCTCGATTTAAAGGAGTCGATGGAGGGGACAGTTCTGATGAGGAGAGGGATGCTGTTCCACAGTCTAGGTGCTGCAACTGCAAAAGCCCTGAGCTTAAACCAAGACCGCGGGATAGTCAGTAGCCCCAAGTCGGCCAACCTGGCAGACCTGGGGGTAGAATGGTGGGTTAGAAGATTTTTGATATAGGAGGGGGCAAGCCCGTTAAGGGCTTTGTATACGAATAAGAGGAGCTTGACGTTTATTCTGTACTGTACTGGGAGCCAGTGGAGAGAGGCCAGAACCGGGGTGATGTGGTCCCTTTTACGGGTACCCGTCAGAAGTCTTGCTGCGGCATTTTGAACCAATTGCAGGCAGGCCAGGGATGATTGGCTGATGCCAGTGTATAGGGAGTTGCGGTAGTCAAGGCGGGAGGAGATGAATGCATGGATGATTTTTTTTCAAGGTCGTCGAATTGGAGGAATGGTTTGATTTGAGCTATGGTGCAAAGCTGGAAGAAACTAGCTTTTACCACAGAGTTGACTTGCTTGTCAAACTTCAATGCGGAATCAAATATCACGCCAAGGTTTTTGACGTGTGCTTTGACTAAGGAGGTTAGGCTTCCAAGGCTGCCTGTTGCGTTTTTGATGGAGTCGGAGGGGGCGAGTAGGATGACCTCAGACTTGCTCTCGTTCAGTTGGGGGAAGTTCTGGGCCATCCAACATTTTATGTCCTCGAGGCAGTGCATGAGGCTGATTAAATTTGACCAGTTGTTGGGTTCCAGGGGGAGATAGAGCTGTGTGTCATCTGCATAACAGTGGAAATAAATCCCGTGCCTTTGAATGACTTGGCCGAGGGGGAGCATGTACAGAGAGAAGAGAACGGGGCCAAGGATGGAGCCTTGTGGCACCCCGCAGCAGAGGCTAGCTGGGGAAGAGAAACACCTATTTTTGAGGGAGGAAATGAACCAGCTCAGGGCAGTGCCATCAACACCAACCCCGTATCGGAGACAGTCAATTAGGATGGAATGGTCCACTGTATCAAACGCTGCGACGAAGTCGAGAAGGAGCAGGATTGCACAGTCGCCGGAGTCGAAGGCGAGAAGTAGGTCGTTGTGTACCTTCGGAGTGTACCTACACTAACATCAAGAAGGCATTCAAGGCAGTCCCCCGCCCCCACCTTGGCTCCTCAGACCATATCTCTGTGATGCTAATTCCTGCATACAGGCCCCTGCTGACCCGAGAAAAACCTACTGTGAAGCAGGTTAGGGTCTGGCCAGAGGGATCTATGGCAACACTACAGGACTGTTTTGAATGCACGGACTGGGACGTGTTCAAGAAGGCTGCAACTGTCAGCCAACACATCAACCTAGAGGAGTATGCTGCGTCCGTGTCTGCTTACATGGAGAAGTGCATTGAGGATGTCTGTGTCACCAAGACCATCACTGTACGGGCCAACCAGAAACCCTGGATGACCACAGAGGTACGTGGAATGCTGAGAGCACGTAATGCCGCGTTTAAATCCGGCGACGTGGTGGCACTCAGATCCGCAAGAGCCAACCTGAACCGAGTCGTCAGGCTGGCCAAGCGTGCCCATGGTCAGAAAATCCAGAGCTTCTTCCATGACCCCAAGAACACCAAGCGCATGTGGCAGGGAATCAAATCAATCACGGACTATAAGACTGCTTCACCACCCTGTGATGACAACATTGAGTTCCTCAATAAACTCAACAACTATTTTGGTCGGTTCGAGGCACTAAATAACACACCTGCAAGCAAAGGTATTCCTCATTGTGAGGAAAAGGCACTCAGTCTTGACATAGTGGATGTTCGGAGGTCCCTAAAAGGAGTGAACGCGTGAAAGGCGGCAGGCCCTGATAACATACCAGGGCGGGTGCTCAGGGAATGTGCTGATCAGCTGGCACATGTCCTTACGGACATATTTAACACCTCGCTGAACCAGGCGGTCGTCCCATTATGTTTCAAGACTGCCACCATCATACCTGTGCCAAAAAAGTCCAACATACAATGTCTCAATGACTACCGCCCTGTAGCACTCACCCCCATAATGATGAAGTGCTTCGAGAGGCTGGTCAGGGACCACATCACCTCCAGACTCCCCTCCACACTCGACCCATACCAGTTTGCTTACAGGCCAAACCGCTCCACAGAGGACGCTATATCCTCCGTGCTCCATCTGAGCCTGGAACATTTAGAGGAGAAAAACACCTATGTGCGAATGCTGTTCGTGGATTTCAGTTCAGCATTCAACACCATTATCCCCCAGCACCTGATAAGCAAACTGGTTCCATTGGGCCTCGGCACCCCCATGTGTAACTGGCTACTGGACTTCCTCACTGACAGACCTCAGTCTGTGAGGGTTGGAAATAACACCTCCAATACCATCTCTCTAAGCACCGGCTCCCCTCAGGGCTGTGTCCTGAGTCCACTGCTGTTCACCCTGATGACTCACGACTGTTGTGCCAGGTTTAGTACAAACCACATCATGAAGTACGCAGATGACACAACAGTGGTGGGCCTCATCAGGGACGACAATGAGCTGGCTTACAGGGAGGAGGTGAAACAACTGGTGGACTAGTGCAATACGAACAACCTGATCCTGAATGTCGAGAAAACAAAGGAGATTATCGTCGACTTCAGGAAAACCCGGCACAGTCCCACACCACTTCACATCAATGACAGCGATGTGGAGGTGGTCAGTAGCACAAAGTTCCTGGGGGTGCAGGTCACTAACAGTCTGACCTGGTCGACTAACATCTCATCAACTGTTAAGAGAGCGCAGCAGCGGTTGCACTTTCTGCGCCGGATGAGAAGAGCTCATCTCCCCCATCCCATCCTCACTACTTTCTACAGGGGCACCATAGAGAGTATTCTGTCCAGCTGTATCTCTGTCTGGTTTGGGGACTGTAGAGCCTCCGACTGGAAGTCTGTGCAGAGAGTGGTGAGGACAGCGGAAAAAATCATCGGGACCTCTCTCCCCTCAATCGGGGATATTGCGACCAAACGCTGTGTGTCTAAGGCCAGCAGTATCATAAAGGACCCCACACATCTCCATCACGGACTGTTCACTCTGCTGCCCTCGGGAAAAAGATACCGCAGCATGAGGAGCAGAACATCAAGGTTCCGCAACAGCTTCTTCCCACGAGCCATCAGACTCCTGAATGCCATGTAAATGGGCTGCCACTATTGTCTATTTATCCTTTTCATACATACCTATCCTTCGGTTAATTTATTGTGTTGCACAGGGAGCCAAATGCAACGTAATTTCGTTTGGAACTGCATATATCAATGTATTTCTAAATGACAATAAAGTTTGTTTGACTTTGACTTTGACTTTGACTTTCAACCAGGCAGACACTGTGCTGTGGTGGGCCCTGACACCTGATTGGAAACTTTCCGGGATGGTATTTAATTGATTTAGAATTACCTTTTCAAGGACTTTTGAGAGGAAAGATATTTTGGAAATAGGTCTGTAGTTACTAGCCAAGGTGGGGTCTAGTTTAGGTTTTTTCCAGAGGGGCTGGACCACCACGTGCTTGAAACTAAACTAGTTTAGTTTATTGTCACATATAGCGAGGTACAGTGAAAAGCATTTTTGTTGCTTTTTGTTGCTAGTTCAAGTTCACATTTATTGTCACATGCACCAATTAATGTACAGTGAGATTTGAGTTACCATACCATCATACAGGTAGAAAAAAACACAATACACAATAATTTTTAACATAAACATCCACCACAGCGGAATCAACATTCCTCGCTGTGATGGAAGACAATAAAGTTCAGTCATCTTCCTCCTTTGGTTCGCCCTTTGGTGGTTGGGGCCTTGAACCCTCAGCACTGCATCTGCAGACGGCCCGATGTTAAAGCCCTCGCGTCGGGATGATGAAGACTCTGGCATCGCGACGGACGAGAACACTCCGAACATGGAGTTCCCGAGTTGGCCTTTTCTTACGCGGCTTCACGGTGTTAAAGTCCACAGGCCCCGCGGTCGGAGTACTTCCTCAGCGATCCTCGGCAAAGGGTCGCAGCTCCACAATGGTAAGTCCGCGCCGCGCTTGCGGCTTGAAGCTCCGGGCCGGTCTCCAGCAAAGACCACACCAATCCAGTTGTTAGGCCGCGGGGACGGGACTGAGAAAGATCACATCTCTGTCGAGGTAAGTGACTGAAAACGGTTTCCCCCAATATCACCCCCCCCCCCCCCCCCACCACCCCCCACATAAAAACATGCCGAGAAACATTAAAACATACATTTTAGACACACTAAATATAACAGAAAAGTCGAAATAACACACAGGCTGCTGGTGAGGTTGCCATCTCAGCACCACCCGATGCTGTTCACTCAGCGGATAGACGATGTATGATTACAATCAAACCGTCCACAGTGTACAGATATAGGATAAAGGGAACAGTGTTTAGTGCAAGATAATGTACGGTAAAGTTTGATTAACGATAGTCTGAGGGTATCTAATGAGGTAGATAGTAGTTCAGGACTGCTCTCTGGTTGTTAGTAGGATGGTTCAGTTGCCTGATAACAGCTGGGAAGAAACTGTCCCTAAATCTGGAGGTGTGTGTTTTCACACTTCTGTACCTCTTGCCTGATGGGCGAGGGGAGAAGATAGAGTGTCTGAGGTAAGACTTGTACTTGATTATGCTGCTGGCCTTGCCGAGGCAGCGTGAGGTGTAGATGGAGTCAATGGAAGGGGGGTTTGGTATAACCATTTAAAAAATAAATGATTAACAGTATAATATTATGGAGTCATAGATCTGGCATAAGGCCCTTCGGCCCACTGAGTCAGCGCTAACCATCAAATGCGTATCAGCAGGAATCACACTTTTCTCGCAAATCCCCGTCAATCCCATCCCATTGATTCACCTGACACCTAACTAAACTTTGGACAGGTTCAGCAATTTTTGGTTTATGGCAGGTTTCCCTTCGCTACAGTGTAATTTAGAATGTTAGAAATAGGAGCAAGAGGACAAGGATAGGGAAGGTTTAGAGCGATATGGGCCAAACACAATGGGGTGGTGGGACTTGTGTAGATGGGGTATCTTGGTCAGCATGGGCAAGTTGGGTTGAAGGGCCTGTTTCCATGCTGTATGCCTCCTGTACTGTATGGCTTATACGACTCTAGGAGGCCAACCAATCCCTTAAGTCCACTGTGTTACACAAACCTGATTCAACCTTAGACTGAACACCATTCACCCTCTCTCACCCCATGTCCCTTTTTAGTTTAGGTCACATAGTTCCTATATCTCTCAATCTCTGCTTTCAATGTATTCAATGACTCCACCTGGCAAGCTCTCTGGGGTAAAAAATTCGAAGGGTTCACAACCTTCTGAGATAAGAAATATTTCAAGTTTATTTTCCAACTTCATGTCTACTCACTTAACCTTCCTATATCCCTCCACATATTCTTTGCATTCTTCTCACAATTTCCTCATCTTTGTAGCATTGGCAAATTTGGTTGCACTACACTAAGTCCCTTTATTCAAGTTGTTTTGAATAGATTGTGAATAGACGAAGGCCAGCGCTGATCCCTGGGGATTTGCTGTAGGGTGGTTCGGTAACTGCTAAAAACTGTTCTTTTTTGACCCGTCCTCTTAGGCAGACCGCTCATGGGAATAGCTCATTGGCTTGACGTTGCTGCTATGAAATTTGCCAACGTGGCTTGATCAGCCATCATCTAATGCTGCAAACATCACTGATGTTAATTTTCATGGCATTATTGAATTACGACCTCAAGTGGCTTGGAAAACTATCTAACAGGAGTAGCAACATCAATCCAAAACAAATATCTGGAACGTACATTTTGCTCATTCTTTAGTTCCACATGCATCAAATATATAACCAAAGGGACTTAAAAAGTGTGCCAAGCAAACTAAAATAATATATATTTGAGCATGAATTATGTAATTGAAATCTGAATATGAAAGTAACACCAATGGAAAAAGTATTATTTGACAAATTAAAGTCAACTTTCATTATATTTCTTTATGGACTTTTGATTGAAAAAATTACTGAAAGTAGCACTTCAAATATTGCTGATGTATTCATCAACCTTTGCAATTATAGCTATAATTAGCAACCAGGCTGATAGCTATCTTCTAGCTATGTATATAAGCTAGACATATAACTTGATGTAGATTGAAATAGGCATATGCTTCATGTGCAGCCTGTAGCTGGGATGTAAATGTAGCAGATTTTGATGGTTTACTAATGCAGATGAAGAAAATAATCCTATGAAAACATGGTAGTGGATTTCAATATCTCACAGAGCAAAATAATGGAAATGAAAACAAGCAAATTCTGCCAATTTATGGTTAATCTAAGGTAGTGGCACAGCGACACAACTGGTGGAGTTGCTGCCTTACAGCACCATAGAGTTGGGTCCGATCCTGACTTCAGGTGGTGTCTGTGCCCAGTTTGTACTCCAAACCTGTCCTATCCATGTACCTGTCTAACTGTTTCTTAAACGATGGGATAGTCCCAGCCTCAACTACCTCCTCTTGCAGCTTATTCCATACACCCACCACCCTTTGTGTGAAAAAGTTACCCCTCGGATTCCTATTAAATATTTTCCCCTTCGCCTTGAACCTATGTCCTCTGGTCCTCGATTCCCCTTCTCTGGGCTAAAGACTCTGTGCATCCACCGATCTATTCCTCTCATGAGTTTGTATACCTCTACAAGATCTCCCCTCATCCTCCTGCGCTCCATGGAATAGAGACCCAGCCTACTCAACCTCTCGCTATAGTTCACACCGTCTAGTCCTGGCAACATCCTTGTAAATATTTTCTGAACCCCCTTTCAAGCTTGACAATATCTTTCTTATAACATGGTGCCCCAAATGGAACACAATATTCTAAATGCGGTCTCACCAACGTCTTATACAACTGCAACATGACCTCCCAACTTCTATACTCAATAGTACACAAAAGGCTGGAGAAACTCAGCGGGTGCAGCAGCATCTAAGGAGCGAAGGAGACGGGTGACGTTTCGGGTCGAGACCCTTCTTCAGACTGAAGAAGGGTCTCGACCCGAAACGTCGCCTATCTCCTTCGCTCCTTAGATGCTGCTGCACCCGCTGAGTTTCTCCAGCCTTTTGTGTACCCTCGATTCTCCAGCATCTGCAGTTCCTTCTTTAACACTTCTATACTCAATACTCTGACTGATGAAGGCCAAAGTGGCAAAAGCCTTTTTGACCACCTTATCTACTGTACCTGCAACTCAACCTTCAAGGAACCATGCACCTGTACTCCTAGATGCCTCAACTCTACAACACTACCTAGAGGCCTGCCATTTACTGTGTAGGTCCTGCCCTTGTCCTACGTCCCAAAATGCAACACCTCACACTTTTCAGTATTAAACCTGGTATTGAAAGAAACACTTGTATTCAAAGAACCCACAAGTTCATAAGTTCTAGGAGCAGGATTAAGCCATTTGGCCCATGATGTCTACTCCGCCATTCAATCATGGCTGATCTATCTTTCCCTCTCAACCCCTTTCTCCTGTCTTCTCCCCATAACCCCTAACACCCTTACTCATCAATCTCCGCCTTACGAATATCAATTGATGGCCTCCACAGCCGTCTGTGGCAATGAATTCCACAGATTCACCACCCTCTGACTATAGAAAACCCAAGAATAAGTGAGTTATTTTTCCTGCTCGCCTGCAGATGGTTTTTGAGTCTAAAGAAGGGTCTCGACCAGAAATGTCACCCATTCCTTCTCTCCAGAGATGTTGCCTGTCCCGCTGAGTTACTCCAGCATTTTGTGTCTTTCTTCAGTTTAAACCAGCATCTACTGCTCCTTCCAATAGATTTCCATCTAATGAAACATCATCTGGCAAACTGGAGGCATTTGCCACTAATGTGAGAGTACATAGTGGACAATACAAACTTTGCTTTGATAACACTGTAAAATGGATCACGTATGTCATCACCCTAAATTAGCAGTTGGAATATACTACAGCTTAAAGGCATTCTGTTGTCATGTAGTTAACTTAATGTGGTTTGCTAATACTTCCTCACTGATGTCTATTCATTGCTTCACGTCCATTCTGAGTATAATGGTCCCTTAGATTGAGGAAAATGTATTTCTATTTCCTTTTGCACAAATAAGAATATGTAACAATACTCCAAATGTTGCAACGTAGGTTTTGGTGACAAATGGAGCATGGTTTGAGGACATTGATTGATGTAACCAGTGTTCATTGCTGTGTGCATGACAGTTGAGAAACTGCAGTTTATACATGTAATTCAACTGACATATTTCTGAATAACTGTTTTGCTTAATTGATTCTAGTTTAGTTTAGAGAAACAGTGTGGAAACGGGCTCCTCGGCCCACCACATCCACGCCGACCGGCAAGCACCTATATACTAGTTCTATCCTACACATTAGGAGAGATTTACAGAAGCCAATCAACCTACAAACCTGTAAGTCTTTGGAATGTGGAAGGAAGTGGAGCAACCAGAGGAAACCCACACGGTCACAGGGAGAACGCACAAACACCATACAGACAGCACCCGTGGTCAGGATCGAATCAGAGTCTCTGGAGCTGTAAGGCGGCAACTCTACCATTGCACCACCGTGCCGCATTTGCTTGCCACAATGTCCTTTAGTTCAATACTAGCACAAAGTTGGTCTTTCATCTAATTACTGGTGTAATTACAGCAGTGTAATTATAAACACAGGGTAAAATGATCTCAATTGCAGTTCCACAAGTGGTATTCTTGAAATTGTTGTTTTTGTTCTTTAACAGAGTAATTGCAAAAAATTCACATGACAAGGCCTGACAACCCAAAATGAACCTTTCTTGACAGAAACAATAACAAAAGAATGTCATATTTTTTTCACTCAGCCCAAATGTTTTGCTTGCAGTAAGTTTAATTTTGTCTTCACAACTTTGTTTGTGTTTGGGTGCTTGGAATGATTGATATTCTTGACTAAATAGTTTTTAAGAATACAGAACTTGCCAAAGCAAACAACTTGAATGAAAGTGTGGAGAAGGGGTTTGAAAGTGTGCTGGAATGAATCCGTTACTGAGTTCATTTGAGGGTGAAATCATCGGATGGAGAAAAACAAGGAAACTTGTACCACATATTTTATGCACATAGTGTGCAGATGGGTGGAGAAGTTGTGTATTTCTGTTGGACTAATGTAGAAGCTTAAAAATGATTGAAATCAAGGTAACATCCTGCTGCATCACACGTTGCAATCGGCATGGTATCCATTAATGTCAATCAACAAGTAATCAGTGTAGATGGGACATGTTGATCAGTGTGGGCAAGTTGGGCCCAAGGGCCTGTTTCCACGCTGTATGACTGTGACTCTAACAACATACCTAAACAATTTGTGTTCAAACAGCCTATTTTATTTTTTAAAGAAATTTTAATATCCATTTATAATAATTATTCATGAAACAAAACTGGAGAATCTCTAAGGCACTCAGCCAGGTAGATGCTGATGTCAACCCTGTAATGTATTTGCAAACATTGTACTGTTGCTCACTGCTTTGATCTATTTTCTTCTTGAGAAGCATGTGGTAGACCACTATAAAGCATGCATTGTCAATAGATTGCTGCTCCTTAGAAACATAGAAAATAGGTGCAGCCATTCGGCCCTTCGAGCCTGCACCGCCATTCAATATGATCATGGCTGATCAAGGTCATGATCATGATCATGGCTGATCTCCTTGAGGAAATGCTGCCCTTACAACAGTGTTAGAAATTCTAGGATGAACCATGGGCAGCACGGTGGCGCAACAGTAGAGTTATTGCCTTACAGAGTCAGAGACCCAGTTTCAATTCAGCCTATGGGGGGCGTTATTATCTGAAGTTTGTACATCCTGTGACTGCATGGGCTTTAGAAACATAGAAACATAGAAAATAGGTGTAGGAGTAGGCCATTCGGCCCTTCGAGCCTGCACCGCCATTCAATGTGATCATGGCTGATCATCCAACTCACTATCCCGTACCTGCCTTCTCTCCATACCCCCTAATCCCTTTAGCCACAAGTGCCACATATTAACGCCCTCTTAAATATAGCCAATGAACTGGCCTCAACTACCTTCTGTGGCAGAGAATTCCAGAGACTCACCACTCTCTGTGTAAAGAATGTTTTCCTCATTTCGGTCCTAAAGGAATTCCCCCTTATCCTTAGACTGTGACCCCTTGTTCTGGACTCCCCCAACATCGGGAACAATCTTCCAGCATCTAGCTTGTCCAACCCCTTAAGAATTTTGTAAGTTTCTATAAGATCCCCCCTCAATCTTCTAAATTCCAGCGAGTACAAGCCGAGTCTATCCAATCTTTCCTCATATGAAAGTCCTGACATCCCAGGAATCAGTCTGGTGAATCTTCTCTGTACCCCCTCTATGGCAAGGATGTCTTTCCTCAGATTTGGAGACCAAAACTGTACGCAATACTCCAGGTGTGGCCTCACCAAAACCCTGTACAACTGCAGTAGAACCTCCCTGCTCCTATACTCAAATCCTTTCGCTATGAATGCTAACATACCATTTGCTTTCTTCACTGCCTGCTGCACCTGCATGCCTACTTTCAATGACTGGTGTACCATGACACCCAGGTCTCGTTGCATCTCCCCCTTTCCTAATCTGCCACCATTCAGATAATACTATGGGTGCTCAAATTTCCTCCCACATCTCAAAGTTGTGCAGATTTGTAGGTTAATTGGCTTCTGTTAATTCCCCCTAGTATGTAGGATGTGAAGCGGGGATAACATAGAACTAGTCTATGGGTGATCGCTGGTTGAGGTGGACGGTGGTCGGAAGGACCTGTTTCCATGCTGTATCTTTAAACTAAACCAGTAACAGTGAAAAAATAGAGATGTCCACATCAGGAAATATGTGACATAAAAGGAAGATTTGAAGTTACTTTACTGACAACAATCCTTGAAAATAAAAATAAGGCCCTGCTTAAACAACGTTTAAGAAACACTTAGACAGTTACATGAATAGGACAGATTTAGAGGGATGTGGGCCAAACGCAGATAAACAGGATTAGCATAGATTGGGCTGGTGTGGGTAAGTTGGACTGAAGGGCCTGTTTCCACACTGTGAGATTCTATGACCCTAAGTACTGGAGTAACTCAACGGATCAGGCAGCATCTCTGGAGAACCTGGATAGGTGATGTCCTGACCAGAAAAGTCACCCATCCATGTCCTGCAGAGATTCTGCATGACCTTCTGAGTTATCCTTCCACTTTCTGTCTTTTTTTTTGTAAACCAGCATCACAGTTCCTTGTGTCTATATTTTACATGTCTGTTGTCATGGCTTGGCTCCAGATAAAATTTTATGCTTTTCTCTTATTATTTGAATTTCAATTTCCTCATTGGACCATTTGTTTCGATTTTACAATGTCAACTTTTCATTGGAAGTCCTTGCGGCTTAAGACTTAGGTCAATTATTACAAAGATTTGCATTTCTTTTTTCCATTTTCAGAAAGAATTTCTCCTTCATACCTTCAATCTCCATTTTGTTATTTTGGTAGCTTTCCTGCAGTTCCTTCCTACACATCAAATGCCCTCACCATGTTTCTTACCTCAACTCCCTTTCTCCACATCTTAGAATTGGTTTTATATCTTTCCAGCTTCTTCCAGTTCTGATAAAAGCTAATTAATCTGAAAATTAACTGCATTTATCTTTCATTTTGGATTCTGGCAATCTGGTGATTGTTTTCAGCATTATGTGTTTTTTTTTTAAATTACAATTAAGGTCCTTTGGTGTTGACTTAATCTTCCCAATAATCATTGTGATTTCAAACTCTCAAATGTCATTCATGTTCCTTCTGCACCAGTCTGAAGAAGGGTCTCGACCCGAAACATCGCCTATCTCCTTCGCCCCTTAGATGCTGCTGCACCCGCTGAGTTTCTCCAGCTTTTTGTGTAACCCTCGATTCTCCAGCATCTGCAGTTCCTTCTTTAACATTCATGTTCCTTCATTCATTATGTTCTTCCCAGTCCCATCACCATGCCCTGTGTGTTTCTGAAAGCTCAACTATTCCCAAACATCTGTTTTCGGCTTCGTTTCTGGTACAACAAATTGTTTCTTAATCAGATTTCAAAGTATGTCTCTTCAGTCAATCTTCTTGGTCAATGTGACTATTCTGTCTTGGTGCATTCTACTTTGCCAAGTACCTTGAGATTATAGACAATAAACAATAGACAATAGTTGCAGAAGTAGACCATTCGGCCCTTCGAGCCAGCACCGCCATTCACTGTGATCATGGCTGATCATCCCCAATCAGTACCCTGTTCCTGACTTCTCCCCATATCCCCCGACTCTGCTATTTTTAAGAGTCCTATCTAGCTCTCTCTTGAAAGCATCCAGAGAACCTGCCTCCACTGCTCTCCGAGGCAGATAATTCCACAGACTCACAACTCTCTGTGAGAAAAAGTATTTCCTCGTCTCTGTTCTAAATGGCTTACTCCTTATTCTTAAACTGTGGCCCCTGGTTCTGGATTCTCCCAACATCGGGAACATGTTTACTGCTTCTAGCGTGTCCAAACCCTTATCAATCTTATATGTTTCAATGAGATCCTCTCTCATCCTTTTAAACGCCAGAGTGTACAAGCCCAGCCGCTCCATTCTCTCAGCATATGACAGTCCCGCCATCCCAGGAATCAACCTTGTAAACCTACTCTGCCTCCCACCATAGCAAGAATGTCCTTCCTCAAATTAGGGGACCAAATCTGCACACAATACTCCAGGTGTGGTCTCACTAGGGCTCTGCACAACTGCAGAAGGACCTCTTTGCTCCTATATTTGACTGCTCTTGTTATAATGGCCAACATGCCATTCACTTTCTTCACTGCCTGCTGTACCTGCATGCTTACTTTCATAGCCTGATGAACAAGGACCCCCAGATGCGTTGCACTTCCCCTTTTCCCAACTTAATACCATTTAGATGGTAATCTGCCTTCCTGTTTTTTGCTACCAAACTGGATAACCTCACATTTATCCGCATTAAACTTAATCTGCCATGCATCTGCCCACCCCCAACCTGTCCAAGTCACCCTGCATTCTCATAGCATCCTCCTCACAGTTCACACTGGCACCCAGCTTTGTGCCATGTTATGCCTACATCAAGCTCCCACTGTTGTTAACAAATAAGACACAAAGTGCTGGAGTAGCTCAGCAGGTAAGGCAGCTTTTCTGGAGAACTCAGTATCCTTATTTTTTGGCAAACTAGCATCTGCAGTTCCTTTTTTCTACTTTGCTTCTGATTCGGTGTTAGCTACATAAGAAGTGAATTATTCCACCGGTTGAATTTTAATCTCCATTGGTGCTGCTTTTGCTGCTGAGTATCCACAGTATTTTCCATGGGTCTCCCACCCAGATCTGATTCTTGCGTTGCGTGAGCATGTTATTTAAACTTCGGGTTTTCAGCGATGGTTTGACGATTCGTTTTTCTTGTTCTCATTCCTTTCCTTCTAGATATACTCCTTCCAGACAGATTAGTTGTGATTGGCAAACGTTTACGATCCGCTCGCACCGACGTTATTGAGTAATTCAGTTCTGGTTGCTGCCTTGCAGCAAAAAAAAATGCAGCGCCGGAGACCCGGATTCGATCCCGACTACGGGCGTTGTCTTGTACGTTCTCCCCATGACCTGCGTGAGCTTTCTCCGAGATCATCGGTTTCCTCCCACCTACAGGTTTGTAGGTTAATTGGCATGATAAATGCCAAAATTGTCCAGCTTCCAGTATAGTCCCTGGTAGATTCCTTTACTTTGTTGCAAGATAGTGAACCTGCGACTTTTTCTCTGAGCAATTCCAACAGTTTCTACTTCTATTTCGGATTAGCGGTGGCGCAGCGGTAGAGTTGCTGCCTTCGATCCCGCCTACGGGAGCTGTCTGTACGAAACTCTCCCTGTGACCTGCGTGGGTTGTCTCGGTAAAATTTGTAAACTGTCCCTAGCGTGTGTAGGGTAGTGTTAGTTTGCGGGGAGAGCTGGTCGGTGCGAGCTCGGTGAGTTTTAGAATGCTTTAAACTGTGCTACAGAGTAGCGCCAATGTTTCTATGGGCTACGCCAAACCTGGAGCTCTGCATCGTCTGTAGAATGCATAGGAGTGCTGATCTTGTTTCCTCCCTTTGGCCAAAATATACAAAACGCCAATTGCTTCCTCCCAGTATGAGGACAAACAGGATTTTGTAAAATAACCAGGTCGTCGCTTCCCTGGCGAGATTAGATCTTTCCTAGTTAATTTCAGTCGCTAATAAATCCAGCACATTCCATTTGCTCATAAAAATGCGTGCACCCAACGCGAACCCAATCTTTTCAAAGTGAGGCGAATGTGTTAGCTTTGGCTTGAGCGGAGCCCCGGCTTTCGACTGCACGGAAACGGAACACTTACTCGCTTTTTTACTGCAGTTCGCCCAACACATTTGCCAATATTAGGCGAGCAAATAATCCAGTTGATCTTTAATGTGTAACTCATCTTTGATGTTCCCTTCTGCCATTACTCAGAGCGAGCGGGTCCTTATTTTATTGTGCCTGTGGAAAAGGGCAACCGCTTCCTTTGAAACTGCCACAACCTGTTACTGCATTTTACATGACTTTTTTAAAACGTTAAATCTGCAGTGGCCGCATCAAAATCGAAACGGAAACTTTACACATTTCTGTGGCTGTGTGAACGATATGTAACCTTTTAACTCAACTCAACTCTCCTAGTGGAATTTATGTTGTCTAATCAAAATTCTAAACACATGCACACACGTATAATGTTACTGTTGGCTTCATTCCCGGCTAACAGTGATTACTAACACGGAGAAATAGCGCATCCACAGGACGAAAGGAAGCTTTCAGATATACATTTTGGGTTTGGAGTATTTTGTTACAAATATGTATAATGCATGGCCCAAACGTGGTGAAATGTTGCCGAACAATGTTATAATGAACCATAAATGCACGAATACTAGTAACCGCGATGTAATTACCTCTACACCTTGGTTTCATTGTGTTCTTGCATTTCCGTTGCTTTCTCAAAATAGGATGAATTAAATGTAATAGCATTTCAATAATGAAGGAATCATTGATTGAGTCGGATACAGACTCAAACTTTGCATGAAATACTTTAACGCGTATGAACCATTCTGAGTTGAAACGTTCAAGGTCATGCAAAAACGTTGGCCTTAACTATTTCAGAACAATATGATTGTAATTGAGATGTGTCTTGTGTCTCTATATCCATTAGCCAATGTAATCCGTTTGTGTATACGTTTATAAACAAAATCAAATTTGTAAAAATACTTTTTTCACTCAGTTTCTCGATGTATCAGGAGAATTCCTGTGGGTCCGATTTTCTCACATGTGGCCATTTAACATAAGCTGAAATGAAAGGTCACTTTGATGGTTCGAATCATTAATAAGGAAGGGGGGGGGGGGGAGAGGAGAGGGGGGAATCCTCCCTGACTGGCGAGTTCATAGTTCTTATAATTGCAGAATGATGGAATATATCCCTGCAGACCAGAGGAGAACATTTTAAAACAAAGTTGGTAATTAGCAAAAACATTTTTTTTAAACTCAGGGCGAACTTTGTAAGTTTGAAAAGGCAGATGGCAAACTGTTGAGGAATGAAAGACTTTGGACTGAGAAGTTTGCATTGAAGAATTCCTCGGTTCATTGGTAGTGTGTGTTAGTTCATTCATTAAGACCATCGCAATGTATTTTCTTCCTTAAATGATGTGGAAAGGGTGGTTATTTTTCAAAGTTAAAAAAAGTTAATTAATCGGTTAGCAAGTTTCCAGGTTTTCCGTTTTATCGTATAGGAATGTATTTACCATTGGCCTTATGGATGCACAATACATGTGAGTTGGTGTTATTATATTTTAAACTGGGCTAACTCTTCTCGCCTTTTTAGTCAAATGTATGTTTTAATCACGAGGAGGAATAGATCGGGTAAACACACAGAGTCTGTATATAGGTTTAAGGGGGGGGGGGGGAGAGATTTAATGGGAACCCGAAGGGTAACCTTTTTACACAAAGGGTGGTGGGTGTATGGAACAAGCTGCTGGAGGAGGTAGTTGAGGCAGGTACTTAATCAGCGTTTGGATATGTATACGGATAGGATAGATTTCGGGAGATATGGGCCAAAGCAGGCAGGTGGGACTAGTGTAGATCGGGCACGTTGGTCGGTGTGGGCAAGTTGGGCCGAAGGGCCTGTTTCACTCTATGACTATGAATGGTGGTATTCATTGAGCAGTTCACTCAGAAACAAAGGACAAGTGGAATAACTCCACTAGTCAAACGGCAACTGAGGCAAAGGGGTGGTCGACAATTCGGGTCGAAACGCTACACATCTGTTTGCCTTTTGCTCCTTCGGAAAGGCATGTCCAACTAGTTCCTCTGGCACCAACATCCCATGAAATCGGGCATTCACAAACGCCTAGATATTTACAGACAGAAGCAGTAAATGATACATTGTGCAGTTACTGGCTTGCACAAAAGTGCCGTGGTGATTCAGCAGGTCAGGCAGCATCTCTGGAGAACATGGATAGGGCCCTCCTTCAGACTGATTACTGTGATTGGGGGGGGGGGGGGGGGGGGGAGCTGGGAGAGAGGAGAGGCACGACAAAGCGTGCAAGGTCATATGAGGACTCAGGCGAGAGGGGATTTTGATTGGCGGATGGAATAAAGGCTAGAGATAAAAGCAGAAGGTGTGAGACAGGATTGAAGGTTTGCGAATTGTGAAGCCAGAGGAAGGAATAAAGGAGGAGGGGGAGGGGCAAATAGCTGGGATTGTGAGCAAAATATTTATCACAAATTGCAAGCAAAATACAGCTTCTTTGAATACCGTGGCGCAGCGGTAGAGTTGCTCCCATACAACAAAATGCAGCGCCAGAGACCCGGGTTCGATCCCGACTACGGGCGCTGTCTGTACGGAGTTTGTACGTTCTCCCCGTGACCTGCGTGGGTTTTCTCCGAGATCCTCGGTTTCCTCCCCCACTCCAAAGACGTGCAGGTTTGTAGGTTAATTGGCTTGGTTTAAATGTAATAAATGTCCCTAGTGGGGGTAGGATATGTTAATGTGCGGGGATCGCTGGTCGGCGCGGACCCGGTGGGCCGAAGGGCCTGTTTCCGCACTGTACCTCCAAACTAAACTGAGCAAGCTAGTGATGATGATTCCCATGTAATGCAATTAGTACATGTTATTCAATCATTATAGATAAATTCAGAGTTTTTTCCCTCTTGCCCGCAACTTGATGTCATTATTTGTGTTAATTTGTTGCTATTGTTAACACGATGCATCGGATTATAAATGAAACGTGGGTGGATGTATAAATTTGCGTCGGCTTATATTTAGGCATTATGACCAAATTAGTTTAGGCCCCAGAGGAAAATACTAGCAATTGCACTTGTGTATGTTTCTTTTATATTACCAATGAGTTCTCAAGGACAAGAAGTACAAATTCCCCAACTGTTATGGATCAAATCGTCTCTTCCTTTCAAGAGAACTCAGCCGAGGTCAACGGCACTCACAGATGAGGGATTTATTGTCCAAGGGTGGTATTGTGATTTATTTTGTTATCAAAGCATCCGTACATGCATTTCCAGACTGATTATGATTATATATATTTTAAACTCTCGTTATCTGGTCAAATACGATTCAGCAATTATTGTATTCTTATTTCAGAACTGGTTATTCCTTTGCGAGTAGAAGTGACATCTCCAAGTTTGCGGATGACAACTGGGTAGCAGTGCGAGCTGCGAGGAGGATGTTGGAGGCTGCAGGGTGACTTGGATAATAGACAATAGACAATGGGTCACGAGTAGGCCATTCGGCCCTTCGAGCCAGCACCGCCAATCAATGTGATCATGGCTGATCATCCACAACCAGTACCCCGTTCTCCCCTTCTCCCCATATCCCCTGACCGCTATCTTTAAGAGCCCTATCACGTTCTCTCTTGAAAGTATCCAGAGAACCGGCCTCCTCCGCCCTCTGAGGCAGAGAATTCCACAAGACTCACAACTCTCTGTGTGAAAAAGTGTTTTCTCGTCTCCATTCTAAATGGCTTACCCCTTATTGTTAAACTGTGACCCGTGGTTCTGGACTCCCCCAACATCGGGAACATGTTTCCTGCCTCAAGCGTGTCCAAACCCTTAATAATCTTATATGTTTCAACTAGGGCCCTGTACAACTGCAGAAGGACCTATTTGCTCCTATACTCGACTCCTCTTGTTATAAAGGGCAACATGCAATTCACTTTCTTCACTGCCTGCTGTACCTGCATGCTTACTTTCATAGACTGATGAACAAGGACCCCAGATCCCGTTGTACTTCCCCTTTTGCCAACTTGACACCATTTAGATAATAATTTGCCTTCCTGTTTTTGCTAATGAAGTGGACAACCTCACATTTATCCACATTAAACTGCATTTGCCATGTATCTGTCCACTCACCCAACCTGTCCAAGTCACCCCGCATTCTCATAGCATCCTCTCCACAGTTCGCACTGCCACCCAGCTTTGTGTCATCTGCAAATTTGCTCATGTTACTTCGAATCCCTTCATCTAAATCATTGATGTATATTGTAAATAGGTACCCCACTAGTCACTGCCTGCCATTCTGAAAGGGGCCCGTTAATCCCTACTCTTTGTTTCCTGTCTGCTAACCAATTTTCTGTCCATGTCAGCACTCTACCCCCAATGCCATGTGCCCTAATTTTGCCCACTAATCTCCTATCTAGACCCTATCAAATGCTTTCTGAAAGTCCAGGCACACTACATCCCGAAGATTAGTCAAAGACCCTTCTTCAGACTCGACCCGAGACGTCACCCATTCCTTCTCTCCAGCGATGCTGCCTGTCCCGCAGAGTTACTCCAGCATTTTGTGTCTCTCTCGGGCATTTTGTATATTTCTTTGGTATAAACCATCATCTGGGGCTCCTTGCTTTGGTAATTAACGGTTAAGGTTTGCTGAGTGCCTATTTTATCTTGTGTGGAAAGGAACTTGCAGATACTGGTTTCCATCAGCTGGTTTTATGTTACTGTTGCAAGGTCATTTCTAGCTAACTGCCCCAAACAAACTAAACTGACAAATTATTCTAAGTTCAAAATCAACGAGGCAAAATAAAAAAAAAGGGAACATACGCCACGGGCTATTGAAGAAACCAACCTCACAATGTGACCGTGGAAAGCAACGCATCAAAACTCACCCAAGTGCCATAATACTAACAACCCTTTGGCAGAGAGACACCAGGTGTAATTGCACATTAGGTGAGGATTGTAAAAACCGTCACTACTTTAAGTTCACATCAATAATAGTCCAGCCTTGTCGTGTTCGTGCGAAATTTGGCCGTGTACATTTATAGCACCTTCGTTGCACTAACAATTGTAAATTAAAATGGCACAGAGTCTTGACCTCGCAGCGACGGAGCAGGTTCACTCCGGGGGCGTAATGTTTGTGCGGTCTTCAATTGTTTAATTCCAGACTTTAGTAGAGCTACGCAACTAATGACAAGGCGTGAATTCGACAGGCGGATATTTCCTGCTGGTTTGTATCTGCTGTTCAGTGAGTTTTAAGCTCCTCCGGAGAACAATAACAAGAGGCTGGGTTGCAATGGGAACGATCAAGGGCTCAAGGAGGGGACCGCGTTTTCTAAAACAAACTGATAGGGAACACCAATATTTAAACTGGAGCCACACTGGGGGACAGAGTGATGAGGTCGCGTGGAAGAAATCGAGAGGTGGAGAAAGTAGAATAGGGAACAGATGAAGGGGGGATACTATCAAAAGATTTCGGGACAAGGCCCTGTGCGTGAGAAGCGGTAGAGACAGCTCAAGTGTAAAGCGAGGCGGGGCAGTTTTGTTGCTTGAAATAGGCCGCGGAAACAAAACAAAACAAAGCAGACAATTAACAAAAGAGGGAAGATAGATAGATAGATAGATAGATAGATAGATAGATAGATAGATAGATAGATAGATAGATAGATAGATAGATAGATAGATAGATAGATAGATAGATAGATAGATAGATAGATAGATAGATGGATAGTTAGATGGATAGATAGGTGGGTAGATAGGTGGGTAGATAGGTGGGTAGATAGATACAGAGAGATAATGATAGATACATAGATAGATAGATAGATAGATAGATAGATAGATAGATAGATAGATAGAGAGAGAGAGAGAGAGAGAGATAGATAGATAGATAGATGGATGGATAGATAGATAGATAGATAGATAGATAGATAGATAGATAGATAGATAGATAGATAGATAGATAGATAGATAGATAGATAGATAGATAGATAGATAGATAGATAGATAGATAGATGGATAGTTAGATGGATAGATAGGTGGGTAGATAGATACAGAGAGATAATGATAGATAGATAGATAGATAGATAGATAGATAGATAGATAGATAGATAGATAGATAGATAGATAGATAGATAGATAGATAGATAGATAGATAGATAGATAGATAGATAGATAGAGAGACAAAGAGAGAGAGAGAGATGGAGAAAGAGAGATAGATAGGTAGGGTACACAAAAGGCTGGAGAAACTCAGCGGGTGCAGCAGCATCTAAGGAGCGAAGGAGATCGGCGACGTTTCGGGTCGAGACCCTTCTTCAGACTGGTTAGGGATCAGGGAAACGAGAGATATAGACGGTGATGTGGAGAGATAAAGAACAATGAATGAAAGATATGCAAAAAAGTATCGATGATAAAGAGATAGATAGGTAGATAGATAGATTGAGAGATAGATAGGGAGAGAGAGGGAGAGAGAGAGAGAGAGAAAGAGAGAGAGAGGGGGGGAGTGAATGAGTGGGTGGATCTAATGAGCGAGAGAAAGACAAGTCGGGGAAGTGAGGAGAAATTTCTTCTGAACGCCGCGCGAAGCTCCTTAACAGCCCTTGACTCGTCTTTCCACTTGGCTGATCCGTGACTGAACTGTAAACTTAAAATGACATGGTCTCATTAATTTGGCGAAGACGGCAAGACGTGGCCATTTAGTCCACCCAGAAAGCCATTGTTTAATGCGGGGTCAGGGCAAAGGTGAATCAAAACACGAGTGAACTTTACAATACCCAGAGTCTAAAGCCTACAATGTTTTCAAACCACAAAATCAGCTACCTTCAATTAACCGAGGCATTATACAATAGTATCATACATTATTAGTGCGCGAGATTGTCTTTACAGTGAGAAACATGTTATGGTGATTCGTTCGAATTGCTGTTTAAGTTAAACATGCATTGTTTGTTTATTTCAATAAGTAGAGGACTGATTATTCGTTCAAAACGTAGAATTATCAAGGTTTCACTTTACGGTTGGTACAGTGTCATTTTGCAGTTCCCTTCTTCTCGTGGTTTATTTATCTTTTAACTATAAAGCTTGGAGAAGCCAGATTGAAACGCTCTATCATGAACAAGTGTAAGGTTTTACTGCATACGTAGGCGACAAGATTCAAACTTGACAATGAAATAAAACGCCTTGGAATCATCATGGAAATCAACAGGGTTCTGAAACATCTTCCTGCCCGTTTCTCTGTGAATGTGGACAACAGGGATTCCATATCCAGCCAATTAAGTAGTTTATTTGCCCAAACCAACACTGAACTACTAACATTCAAGAGCCTCAGTTCAGTTTAGTTCAGTTTACTCTGGAACAATGATTCTCTTAAAATGTTAGCCTTGCTGAGGAAATGTCGCATATTATTATTTGAACTGATCAGGGACAGATTGGTAATATTTTAATGCAGTCTTTGTTTTCATATATTATTCGGGGACATTTGAAATTAAATAAATAAAGAACCAATTGCCACATAGGCGCCATTTTAAGGTTCTGTGAAAACAAAACCGCATGAATTATCGGGAACACTGGATTAAAGGGTGCATGTAAAATATTACATGTCAGGGGGATCTGAATTACAAGGAAAGCATGGATCCTTTTACATATTTTTATGATTAAAATGGATATCGAAAAATAATCTTACAGGAAGGAACAATTAACTTTGGCATGTTTGGCAGAGGTTTTAGTTGAGTCTATTTTTTTGACTGCGTAGATTTTCGGAGCTGCGGCCAAGGTAACAATTCCCACCCTGTTATTCTCCACGTTGATTACCGCCACTTTTCCTTCACTTGACCCACAGATAAACCCTGCCACTTCCGAGTCATCACTATATCATCAACTGACGTCTGTCATATTCTTGGCGTGGAATATGACAGAAACAAAAGCCATTTCTTCTTGGGTCAAACAGGCCTGCTATGAAATTTAAATCTGAAAGTAATATCATCAATATTTTTGCACATGGTTCTGTCATGACCTTGTCTACTGCGATAGATTAACTGAACTTCCAAACTGTTTTCCTTTTTCTCCAAGCAGCGAGATCCTTTCTTTTCATTGGCACTGTGTAAATCAATCTAACGATGCTTCTGAAACTAAATGATTGATAATAGAAATTGAACAATATTTGATGATGTGGCAAAAACAAAGAAAAGGGTATTGGTGTGGGTTTATTCTTGTCACATGAAAACTGGAAGGCTTTGAGTGCTATCCAGACAAATCATACAATGCAATAAGTACAATCAAGCCATATACCAGCTCAACAGGGTCAGACTGGACCAAACTCAAAGGGGCTGGAGTGATCTGTTCAGCCGCTCCCGGCTGCACTGTGATTCAGTGGTTGAATTTTCTTGCCTAACCCCCATTTTCCTTGAATCATTTGTTCCTGGAAATCTATAGGTCTGTTTTGCATATAATGAGCCCGCCTCTCATTCTTCTAAATTGAAGGACTAGTGAGCTGGCCTTCAGCTCTCTTTATGCGACAGTGCTGCTTTTTTGTATGACTGTTGGCAAACCAAATTCCTTGTATTTTACATACTTGGCTAATAAATTAATTACAATTACAATGTGCCATACCAGGAACTACTTTGGTAAATTGTTGCTGAATTTCCTCTAGAGTAATTTTTTGGAGCTAAGCTTGTACATAATACTTAATTCAGCCTGGGTTTACAAGGGCTTATATAGTTGCAGTGTGACATCAGCACTCTTGCATTCAAACACTCTGGTAATAAATGTCAGTAGATAATGTGCCTTCCTAATTGCCTGACACACCTCAATGTTGGCTTTCAGTGGCTTATATACAAGGACAACTAGTTCCCTTTGAACATCAACTTCACCCAAAGTCATTAAGTTTAAGACGGAACTGCAGATGCTGGAAAATCGAAGGTAGACAAAAATGCTGGAGAAACTGAGCGGGTGAGGCAGCATTTATGGAGCGAAGGAAATAGGCAACGTTTCAGGTCGAAAAGTCTTAACATTTTTTAATAATCTTTGCTTTCTTCCTAAGTGTGAAACACCAAATATTTCTACAATTGAACCATATCTGCATGTCATGTTGTTGCTAATTTTCTCAATTTACATATGTTCCCCATAAGCCTCTTTACAGCCTCATCATTTCTCATGTTCCTGCTTTACACTAGTAAACTTGGCAATATTGTATTAGATAGAAACATAGAATATAGGTGCAGGAGTAGGTCATTCGGCCCTTCAAGCTTACACTGCCATGCAATATGATCATGGCTGTTCATCCAAAATCAGTACCCCTTATTTGGCCGCCTTTAATCTGTGATGTAGATTATGCGCAATTGGGGCCCCAGTTCCAACATTTGCACCACCCATTAAGCATGGTCTGCCAACCCAAGAGGGACCTTTTATTCCTATTCTTTGTTCCTCTCTGTTAACCAACTCTTACAACCTAGTGTTAAAAAAGGAACTGCAGATGCCAGAAAATCGAGGGTACACAAAAAGCTGGAGAAACTCAGCGGGTGCAACAGCATTTAAGGAGCGAAGGAGATAGGCAATGTTTCAGGCCGAAACCTATTTCATTAGTCACCCTTGCTAGTGTTATGTATTAATTTCTCTAACTTCATTTAACTCTTGCTTTTCCTCTCTCTCCATCCCCCACCCTCGTTCTCCTACTAATTTATCCTGTACTCTGTCCTCTTGATTAATTTTACTGATTGTATGCCTTGTTGTCACCTTCCCCTCAGCCGACAATGAACCATTGTGCATTTTTCTTGAACATTGTCTCCTTTGATCAGTCCTTTTCACACCCCTCCATATCTCTAGTTTCCCTCTCACCCGACTCCCAGTCTGAAGTAGGGTCTCTATTCCTTGGAACGCAGGAGGGTGAGGGGTGATCTTAGAGTGGGGTATAAAATCACGAGAGGAATAGATTGGGTAGATGCATAGAATCTCTTGCCCAGAGTAAGGCAATCGAGGACCAGAGGACATAGGTTCAAGATGAAGAGGAAATGATTTAATAGGAATCTGAGGGGTAACTTTTTCACACAAAGGGTGGTGGGTGTATGGAACAAGCTGCCGGAGGAGGTAGTTGAAGCTGGGACTATCCCATCATTTAAGAAACAATTAGATAGGTACATGGATAGGACAGGTTGGATGGATATGGACCAAGCACATGCAGGTGGGACTTGTGGAGCTGGGACATGTTGGCCGGTGTAGGCAAGTTGGGCTGAAGAGCCTGTTTCCACACTGTATCACTCTACGACTCTATGACCCGAAATGTCATCCATTCCTTTTCTCCAGATATGCTGCCCATCCCACTGAGTTACTCCAGCATTTTGTGTCTATCTACCCTTCTGCATTACACCTTCTAAGCTCTCTATCCTTGTTCACAGAGCTCCCGTGTAGGACATCAGAAGCTTTCTGAAAATGTAAATAATGTCGAGTCATATAGTAATACAATAGCGATACAAGGTGGAAACAGGCCCTTGGTAGGTGCACACCACATCTTCTGACCCACTTCATCGCACAAGATGCATCTGCAAGAATTTCAATAGATTCATCAAGTGTAATTTGCCTTTCATCAATCACATTAAAACTGTTCAGTCACATTCTTATTTGGTACATTTCTTGAGTTCACATACCTTATTAAAAATTCCAGCATTTGCCTTAACACCAATGTCAGGGCAACAAAGTAATAAATCCCTATTTATGCGCTTCCTTATTTCTTAAATAACAAGGCAACATTTGCTGCAGGGACCCTCCTGAACCTTTAAGCATCTGAAAGATGATAATCAGAACGTCCATTATGTCCATCGCTACCTCTTTCACAGCTCTTGAGTGCAGATCAAGCATTGGGATGTAACAGTTTTTTATGCCCATTAAGGTTTAGGTTTAAATTAATTATTGTCAGGTGTAAGGAGAAATAGCAACAAAAATTGTTTTGAATGCCATCCCATCCAATCAAATCAGACAATACGATCTAGCCAACTCAAGTAAAATAGATAGAGCAAAGGGAAGGATACAGAATACAGAATATAGTTCTCAGACATAACTTCTCTACTATTTTTATTGGTACTTTTGTTGTATTTCTTCAATTGCTTAACTTTTCTGTCATTTCGTATTGCTCTCTCATCTCTGCCATGAAAAGACCCCCGTTTGCTCTCAATAGCCTTTTCCTCATTATATACTCAGAAGTTCAAGGTCTTTTGTTTATGGTCTTTCACTAATTTACTAGATCTTGCTTTATTTTATTATTTCATTAGTCACCCTTGCTAGATCATAAAATGGTCACAATCCCCAGTCATTATACTTCTAGCAACTTAATAAACTTTATAAACCATTTTCTTTGGCTTTGTGTTATTTTCAATTTGTTCCTTAACCAAATCATGGCGCGTTGTTTTATATACAGTACACACACACACACACATATATATATATATATATATATATATGTGTGTGTGTGTGTGTGTGTGTGTGTGTGTGTGTGTGTGTGTGTGTGTGTGTGTGTGTGTGTGTGTGTGTTGTACTTGTGTGTGTGTACTTGTGTGTGTGTTTATGTGCGTGCATGTGTATGTGTGTAAATGTGTGTATATAATATATCTGTGTATATTTAAACACACACACACACACATATATATATGTAAACGACACACCATAATTTGGTGTATATATAACAACATATATATATATAAAGCGACATATTCATATATGTGTGTATATAATCTGTATATATAATTATTATAATAATTTATTGTTGGCTATATTAAATTATATTATATTATTTTTTTTTGCCAGCAATTAATTCTCCATTTTAAACTCAGCGACTACTCTGACATTTAATGCTTAAGAAAGAACTTCAGATGCTGGAAAAATCGAAGGTAGACAAAAATGCTGGAGAAACTCAGTGGGTGAGGCAGCATCCATGGAGCGAAGGAATAGGTGACGTTTCGGGTCGAGACCCTTCCTCAGTCAACCTGCCATTCATACTTTCATATTTTCCTGGATTTATATTGAAAACACTAGCTCAGATTGAACCACGTAATTTTCAAATGTAATATAAAATTGTATCAAATCATTGTCACTTTTTCCGCGGGGCACCTTTACAAGAACGTTGTTCATTAACCCCTCTCATTGAAATACAGTACTAAACCTAAAATAGCCTAACCCCGTCGGTGCCTCAATACATTCATCCAAAGTTTTATCTCGTGTACACTCCAACAGCAAATAGAAAATGTACAAATTATTCATCTGCTTTTTTAACTCTTTATTTTTTAAAGCAAATCTCACGAAAAAGAATACATTAAAACAATGCTTGGTTGTCTATTGTCCTTTTTATTTATTTTTATTTACTGCCGTTTACTCTTGTAACCCTCGCATTGTCTAGTGCTCTCGATCTTTCCCTCTATCCTTCCAGTAAGTCGAGAGGCACCATATGTGTAAAAATGCGAGTGATTAGTGCGGGGCCTGTTGGAAATCTAGGTCCGACAGTTGTGTGCTCAAATTACTGGAATACCAATTGAAATTGGAGTCTTGGAGTCATATAGCATGGAAACAGGCCCTATGGTCCGTCAAGCCCATTCCGACCAAGATATCCCTTCCCAACTGCCCGTGTTTGGCCCGTATCCATCTAAACCTTTCTTCTTCATGTAAAGTGATTCATGCAACGTTGATTCAGGGCATGAGTTCCTTTGTCCACTAGCAGCAGGAGAAAAAAATAAATAACATTTGGAATTTAAGAAGAAGCTAAATTAATTGGCGGAAACCAAGGTAGCGTATTATGTGGTTCACTTCAGTTCAGTTGCAGTTTAGATGATTGGGGTAACAACTGTACCATCTTTACTGAGTCTGGAGTCCGGGCCACCAATTCGCTTGGCACCTAAATGCCTCCTTAGTTCAGGGGTAATTAGGGATGAACAACAATAGCCGGCTTTGCCAGAGTCGTTTACATTCCGAGGATGAAGAAAGTGGTGTACAATTCTAAACTCTCTAATAAATGGGTGGCTATTGGTGGAACGCGGAGTCCGGTGTGGAAGGATGTCCGTCTCTAAATTCAGTGTTTACATTCAGATTATTCTCGGTAAATTAATTGACAGGTAATGCAATTTTGATACAGGGTCTAATGATCCAAAAGGCTCATTCCCCCTGGCTTCCGGACGACCCGCACTGTAGTTTTAATGTAATACTGCAACATGAAACTCCGTGCCCTCAAGTTACAATAACAGTACAAGAAACTCTCAATTATCTGATAACAACTCACCAAAAACACCAGATATGCAGAGAAATGAGTAAAGTTTGATTGCCTAACAATATCCAGCCTTCCAAGTTAACTTTGGCTGAACTAAATTGACGTTTGTACCGATGCTATCTGTAAGTCTGCGGTTTGGAATACTACAAATAAAGCAATTGTACATGGCAACCGAATCCTGGCTCTCCCGGGGAGCATTTACAGACTTAAGCAATATTTGCAGCGAACTTCTGGAGACTACTTAGCGGAAATTGGAATCGCGTTATCAGATACCACAAGACGAGCAAACGTAAACGAAACAGCCTTTCGCGTCGCAAAAGGTAAAACCGCGACGTTTGATTTTGCCCGTGTGAAGTGATTTTCAACGAAGACATGTGCCCCTTCATAGCCAGATGTGACATATGGCCATCATATGTATTTGTGTGTGGCTCTTGTCACAAACGAATAGAAATGTCCTATCCCCCGCATTACTTGCCGGATAAACGTGCGCAACAACTCACTAACCACAAAGCACTCGGTTTAATCTTCTACTTAGCAATAATCTAAAAAACAATTTAACCAATGGAGTATGAAATCATAACAACTTTGGGATTGGAACGAGCAACAAAGCTCCTGTGAGAACTAGACATAGCTCTTGGCTTGTGCCCAAGGTGGTCTAATGGCACAGAAGAATGTAATTGGGAAATTGGTTAAAAATCACCTCCACTGC
Source organism: Raja brachyura (assembly GCA_963514005.1). The sequence continues at coordinate 18,159,618 of OY740783.1, forward strand.
AATCTGCAAGGGCGCAATCAGCCTTTGACATTAGCTTGAGGCATGGTTTGGCAGCTCCGCGACTCTGGTGGTAAGCCTTCTGGCAAAGTGTTATGCTATATAATGTGCAAACATTAATACATAACAGCTTCCTTCTCTTTCCTATATGAATGGTTGTTTTGTTTCAGTGAAACGAAAATTGCCCTTTAGCCGAGGGAAATGTTTGTTGTGCTGCAGTCCGAGAACATTAGATACAACAAAAAAAAACACGCTCTTGTGGGATATGGAGAACAGACTGCTACGAAGGCCTGGTTTGCCTGAAGACAAGGAAATTCTTCCACAAACCTAGGTTGGATTCCGAACAGTGAAAATGGACTGCCTCTGGTTTGGATGTTGCTCTGTGTGGGTGTGGGGCGCGTTAGGTGAGGGGCAGGGGAAGCGGGAGGTGGTGGGGTTGGGGGTTACTTTAATATAATAGCACATTAATAAACATCTATTTGCAGTAATTTCTCAAGCATCGCATTTTCATGGTATTTTCTGCAGCTGCACATCTAATCTTGCCAGTAGTAGCAAGATTAGATGTGCAGCTGCAATTTGAGGAAGGACATCCTTGTGATTGAGGCAGTGCAGCGTAGGTTCACGAGACTGATCCCTGGGATGGCGGGACTGTCATATGAGGAAAGATTGAAAATACTAGGCTTGTATTCACTTGAGTTTAGAAGGACGAGGGGGGATGTTATAGAAACATATACAATTATAAAAGGACTGGACAAGCTAGATGCAGGGAAAAAACTTCCCAATGTTGGGCGAGTCCAGAATCAGGGGGCACAGTCTTAGAATAAAGGGGAGGCCATTTAAGACCGAGGTAAGACAAAACGTTTTCGCCCAGGGAGTTATGAATTTATGGAATTCCCTGCTAAAGAGTGCAATGGAGGCCAAATCACTAAATGGATTTAAGAGAGAGTTAGATAGAGCTCTAGGGGCTAGTGGAATCAAGGGATATGGGGAGAAGGCATGCACTGGTTATTGATTGGGGACGATCAGCCATGATCACATTGAATGGCGGTGCTGGCTCGAAGGGCCGAATGGCCTCCTCCTGCACCTATTTTCTATGTCTATGTCTAACACAAATCCATTGTATATAGTATATGTGAATAGATATTTCTAGCAACGCAGTTCGTCAAGCATGCTTGACAATGTATAGGTGTGCTTACATTTAGCAAATAAGGCATGAAGTCCATTAAACGGTGCAAACTCTGTAACTAATAATTCGCCGGGCGTCACGCAAAAAGCAACGAGGTTATTGTGTGAAGTCCAATTGATAGATTGAATTTGTTTGACTTGTTGGACAATATTTCCAAATCACGTCATCATCCGTGGACTGCAACAGTGACTGCATTTCTGTCCCCAGCTGACTGTGAAATCTTTTGGGGTGTCCCAAGGAGCTAGATAAATGCATTTCTTTCATGATAAATTAAATATTTAAACACACGCAATCAAGAATTCAGACACAAACTGTTGGAGTAACTCAACGGGACAGGCAGCATCTCCGGAGAGGAGGAATGGGTGACGTTTCAGGTCGAGACCCTTCTTTCTAAGTTGATATATTTGGACATGGAGACCCTTCTTTCTCGACCCGAAACGTCACCCATTCCGTCTCTCCAGAGATGCTGCCTGTCCCGCAGAGTTACTCCAGCATTCTGTGTCTACCTTCGATTTAAACCAGCTTCTGCAGTTCTTTCCTACGCAATCAAGAATTTTATATATAAATAAGAAAATAGTTAATTTGCATCATTTATCCCGATTGCACTTTTTTGTTAGAAGTACTGGATCTTGTGGACTATAGGTTCAAGATAGTCCAAGAAAGTCACGCACTATTGTATCTAAAAATAAATCCCTTCGACATGTTTTAAGCAAAAGCCACTATTTCAAAGGTTACCGACGAATCAGTTAACCCGTAGAGATTTCACCCAAAAGTAATCGCCCGTAATTGCGAACTAAATAGATATCGGACTCATAATTAAAACAATTTTGAGAGATTTACCTGCAACACAAATTAAGACGGTGCAGGGAGCGTTAGGTTTCATTGACCTTACCTGATACTCTACTGAAATTATTACTGTAATGAATATCTAGAATCTCATGATTTTTCGGGATTGTGCTGGGATATACATTTCCCCCAACAGCTTACATTTTATGTAACAGGCACCACATGGATCCCATGAATTAAAATTCTACGAATATTAATCTAGTATTTTAAATAAAAGTTATATCATTGAAACAAGCGATATTCAGTCACATCCAGCGTTGTCAAATACTTTATGCTCCATATACCTCTCACCAGAATTGGGGACCAATGTATCGACAACACGTATACCCTGATAAGCATATAATCTTTACAACAAAAAATACTTTAATGCGATGGGGTAGTTTTTGTTAAACATATTTGAGCAACATGGAAAGACAAAATTGCTGATGTCTATTTTAATTATTGACTGCTTCAATAATTACCAATTCCCCCCCCCCCCCCCCTTAATAATTTTAAAACTCGAATTATATGTTTAGTCCCGTGAAAATATCTCAGTGGAGATGAGAGCGAAAGTGGAGTTTTTGATCGAGCGAGCAAAGGTTCCAGTGACCGACTACACGGTCAAGTTCAGAAGACTAGTTTTTGCAGCTTACATTGACTCGCAGGAGAATATCTTTGTGAGCGCAGTTCGGCCCTCAAGGGAAAAAAAACTGCATTCATACAATCCTGGTCTGTCTAAGCAGACGAGGGGGTGGAAGGGCGGGGGCCGTGGGGGGGGGGGGGGGGGGGGGGGGGGAGGGGCGGTGATATCTAGTTTCCGAATGGAAGTTAAAGACGAAATTAAGCCATGGGGGTCCGCTTCACTCAACTGAGTTACAACAGCTGCAAAGCAATCTTGGACTTTAGGAAGGAAAGTATGAATTTGTTCTGTTTTTATACGGAGGCAAAGGTGCAAATTTAGTCAATACTTTTTTTTACAAGCGTGGCTGGGTTATAGTATGTAGGTAAAACGCTTTTCATAGTTTCATGAAACTGCAAGATTTTATGTACACGGTGGACTCTGCCCGGAATTACAGACTCTGTCACATATTGCGTTATTAAACGCGTAATATGAGTTACAGCATTTCACTAGTTTAACCTCACCCCTCCCCCGCTATAATAATAATAAAAGCCTGTACTTTTTTAGTTGCTGGGATTAAATAAAAATGCCTAGGAATTAAGCACAAAATATTTCTCCCCTGGAAATTAATGTAAATTAACGTTTTGTTTCTTGCTTATTTGGTCTTTACTGCTGATATTGGAGTCTGGAAAAGACATGGTTTACAAATGATCAATAAGAAGGAACTGCAGATGCTGGTTTAAACTGAAGATAGACACAAAGAGTTGGAGTAACTCAGCGGGACAGGCAGCATCTCTGGGAAGAAGGAATGGGCGACGTTTCTGGTCGAGACCCTTCTTCGGACTGTCCCGCTGAGTTGCTCTAGCTTTTTGTGTCTATCTTTGGTTTACATATTACTTCGAGTTGCAACTTTACACCAGGGGAAATGGTTTTCCCATCCCCTCTGCTGTAAATGGCTTACTGGTGCGGTTGCAATTCCCAGAGCGGCAAAATGATCTCAGTTAAACACAATAACGTATCCTTTTTCACACTGACCATGTCACAGGAGAAAGCAGTTTTCCCCCCATTACCGCTGGCAGCGAGCTTCACTTGTGTGGTCTCAGTAGAAAAGTTCATAAAACTGTAACATCAATTCAGAAACCTGTAATCCAAATCTAAATCGATAAATCATGTGTTAATCATTGTTCCGAACGGCTATTTCCATTTTTGTTTCCGTTTTTGGGAAAATAAATAGGATTTGTATTTGTTAAACTTCTTTATCCATTTTAGCCCAGAGTATGAAACAACCTTTGCAAACTTAAGGCCCGGGTGGCATCGCGGCAGTAGACCAAATAAACATACGTTTAAAGAGAAATATGAAATGTCAAATAATAAATAAAATATACACTCACACACTACTTATAGAAATAACATAGGCTAGTACAATGTTACATACGCCAACATAATCATATTGGTTTGATGAATATTACACATGATAATGCATTCTATATTAGAAAAATATGCACCAGTTTAATACCATGCAAATGGTTAAAATGAAAACGAAATATAATTGAAAAGTTAACCAAGCAAACTTAGGCACAAAGTTTGCCAAGTAAATCACAATGTTAATCTGTTTTGTTTTAATGGAGGTGTCCTGAAGGTCGTGTAAATAACACATGGACGTGATCGCTGATGAGCGGTGAATGAAATACAGAGGTAAATTCAAAGCAGAGGGGGCGATATCTGTTGGGATACACTAAGATATGCAGGTATTTTCTATTCATCTTCATTTAATTTCAGACTTTAGGACGGAAGGCGAGTTTTAATGCAAAGTGTTCCTTATCACCGGCGTTAGGCAAAACAACCTTCCATTCTTGACTTCCTAGGCCGATGTGATACCTATAAAAATGGAGAGAACTCGAATGAATATAAGCATCCTCACGTCGATTATTTACAAAACAGTGGCTTTAAAGAGCACCATCTCTCCGGACCACCCGCGTTTCTGCATACGGAAAGTAAAACCAATTGTAGATTGACTGGTATGCGCGAATCCGCAATGTATCTGCGTAATTTCGAAACTGCTTGAAATCCAGCCGATCTCAGTTCCTGAAAGAGAGGGAGAGAGGGAGAGATAGCGCAGATAAACAAGAAAGCGTTACATGGCGCTCTGGCAAAAAAAAACCATGGGAACATTCATGAAGCATAATAACGAATAAAGGTGCGAGTTAAATGTAGCAACTGGAGTTCAAATAGCGTAGATTCTCAAAGACAAACAATTTGAAGTCAAGCAACCGGTCTGTGTAAACCAGTATAAACGTTCTGCCGTTCTTATTTTACAAGTCTACAGTCTAAAACCTTCACGATATCTCATTATAAGTTTGTGAAGACAAAAAACAATTTCAATTCGGCTCCTGGGAGCCCACAGCGTTGCCACAGCGGTCTTCAAATACACACATTGACAGATCCACCCAAACCGTATTTAGCACAACGTAGTAAAAATAATATTTGTCTTTCTGCTTTCCAGCCGCTTCTTGCTTGACAGACGAAAATTATTGTCTTATTGCGCTCCAAAAGCAGCCATCTAGATGAAGTGGAGTTTATTTGTTTAAAGGGGTGACTTCATCCCAGAGGTCTGGACGCAAATAGCGAGCAGTTTAATAAAAGGTCATTCCAAGGGCGGTTATGAACCTTCCCGTTTTAATCGAGCGAAGGTGGAGAAAAACGTGCAGTGGCTATGGAAGAGAGAGTCGACATGAAATACAACGCTACTTCGATTGGCAAGTCACTGTTTGTTTACTCATTGTTAAAGCGAGTTGCTTTAGCCGCTGCATTATGTTGGCAAAATGTGCTTGCGCTCATTGCCAGCGTGCGACCCATTTCCAACATGCCCTGATAAGAGGCCACCGCAGATCCAACGTTACACGGAAGGCACTTTCAAGTGCTGTAGCTTAACATAACCAATCGGCTCATGCCCATACAGTCGGGCCAGCTAAGATAGACACACAACGTTGGAGCAAGTCAGCGGGTCAGGCAGCATCTCTGGAGAAAAGGAACAGAGGATGTTTCGGGTCGAGACCCTTCTAATTGGCATAAGAATGTGTCAACCGCATGGAAAGCGCTTAAAGAAATTCTCAATTATAATGGAAGGACAACACTGGATAATGAACATTGATCCAAGATAATATTATGGTGCATCTTTTAAAACAATGGTGTGCGTATTCGAGAAGTGCAACAGAGAAGATTTTTGTTGCAGATCAGCTGATTTCTTCTTTCTCGAAATCACAGGAAGACAGACCTGTGTAGTAAGATGCTGGTTTAAACCGAAGATAGACGCAAAATGCTGGAGTAAGATAGACCTCCCGGGATTCTATCCAGCTGTCCCACAATGTCTCACGGAGACACCATTGAAAATAACCGAGGCATCTCCTTATTTCGTGACGGGCTACAGTACACATCATATCTCATTGATTACTTCTCCATTCTTTCATAAAGTTGGCCTGATTTGATTTTTTTTTCCTCTTCCCTTTGGAAAACTGAAGTTCCAATAAATCAAGTGGCAGTCATCAAACGAGCCTGCCAGCGAGTCTGGAAAGCCACGGCTGAAAATAAATAGAAACGAGAAAGGCAGTGTGTTATTGTACGTCCAGGGCTGTTATTAATTAACAATTTGCCTCAGCGGTGGCTTTGCAGTTTCCCCCCTAAATTTTGTCAAAGTGGCAGTAATTGTTTTTCTGCCTGGAGCGGAATGAATTCATTTTAATGTTTGCAAACTTTAGGGAAAAAAAATCCAGCAAGCTCTCTGGAACGGGGCACTGATTGGGGATGATCAGCCGTGATTACATTGAATGGCGGTGCTGGCTCGATGGGCGGAATGGCCTACTTCTGCTCCTATTGCCTATTGTCTCTAGAGTACGGCAGGATATTTGAAGGAGCGATCTGGGGTGGCGTCCGACTCATGTGAATCAAGAATTTACTCCTCCGTGACCCACTAGACAACTTTATCCACCATTCACATCAATCGTTTCTGGATTGGGAAATGTGACCTCAGGACATGTGGCGGTCTTGGTGTAGTGCAGGGGTCTTAAATTATTCATAAGTTCATAATTCACAAATCATAGGAGCAGAATTAGGCCATTTGTCCATCGTGTCCACTCCACCATTCAATCATAGTTGATCGATCTTTTCCTCTCAACCCCATCCTCCAGCTTTCTTCCCATAACCCTTGATACCCTTACCAATCAAGTATTGGCAATCTACTCCTTAAAATCGTCAGGCCATGTTGGCATGAGATTACCATAGCAAGGTCATTTCTGGGACCGTAGCAAAGGCAAAAGGAAAGGCTTTTCATCAACATTGTATTATTGCAATCCCCACTCATCCCCACAACAATCTCACTCAACAAACTACGATATCCACGCTTCTAGCGTCAACGCTACGATGCACCAAACTGTGCATTTCTTACCAGCCGTTTTTAAAACCCTTGCGGATTGCAACTTGGTAACGCGCTTGATTGCAGAAGTTGATTTGCAATGCAAGTGACGTTTGTGACGATATCAATGCAACGAATTGTTTACAATCTCCAAATTTCTCTCACCATGTAACGATGGGCGATAGTCATGTTGGGGAGATCATTCTTTCACGTCTGTATTAACATCAATTGCTGTGGCTCGCACAGGGGGATGATAAAACAATTGGGAACAAATACAGTAAATCATTCTATGTGCAACAATGCAAAACAAATCGCCGTCTACATCTTGGAAAAGGCAGCCAGCATCATCAGAGACCCACACCACCCTAGCCATACTCTCAGTTCATCCCTGCCATTGGGAAGAAGGTAGAGGAACCTGCAAACGGTAACGTCAGGTTCAGCAGCTGCTTCCTCTGTCCAGCAATCAGGCTATAAAACGCTACTATCTCCAAATAAACTCCAAATATCAGCACACATGACAATAAAACGTTCTCCTGAATAATATGTCCTGTTAACATACTATAATAAAGATCCATTTAATGTATGTGGGGTGGGAACTGCCTCGTTGAAGTACGGAATCTTGATGGCTAGAGTCCCTTACACTACAGCATCAAGTTTTAATCAAATCAAGAACGTCAGGAATGTTTAACTGTCATAGAGACTGAAAATTGAACAAATAAATGTTTACTTGCAGCAGCAGAACAGGTCATAACATAATCATCTTGCTATTAAATTAGCTCTTTCATAGATGTCAATGCAACCATACTTGGATCTTTTAAATACTGCTTTGGAAAATTGCGATTTTGTTTCTCCAGCAATTACAATGAAGAAATAATGTAATGCAAATGCTCGATTTTAACAGTAAATCTATTCACGTGATTTTATTAAGCCCAAAGTACTCAGATTCAATGTTAGCTCCCCTTCTATTCTAGAAATGAGCTCAATCATTTGAAGACAATGTGGATGAAATCAATACACCCTTGCTGGTTACAACAAATGTTGTATTTGATTGCACTGAGTCTTCTGAGAGTCATTGCCTGGCAGATGCACTGTTTAACCTTTCATCGTCACACTGATTATTTTCAGAAATACTTTGTAAGGCATTTTATGACAAATACCTGCAATATTTCTGGAGGGCAAATGGTTCGACACACATGATGTAGAAACAAGGAACTGTAGATGCTATTTCACCAAAGAGCTGGAATATTCAACAGGTCCAGCAGCATCTCAGGAGATCGTGGATAGGTCTCATTTCAGATCGGGAGCCTTCTCTAGACTGCTAGAGGGGCCATGATCTAAAATGTAACCTATCCATGTTCTCCAGAGATGCTGCCCAACCCACTGAATTATTCCACTGAATGAATGTTGGCAAACAATAATGGAGTTTATGGGCAGAGGATACTTCATGGATTTTCTCAATGATGGCAGATCCCAGAATACAAGAGCAGAGGACAAGTTTGAAGTGCTAGTGCTGGTGACTAAAATTAGAGCACATGGTATCTGGTGACTAAAATTAGAGCACATGGTATTGGGGGCAGGGTGTTGACATGGATAGAAAATTGGTTGGCAGACCGGAAGCAAAGAGTAGGAGTGAACGGGTCATTTTCAGAATGGCAGGCAGTGGCGAGTGGAGGGCGCAAGGCTCAGTGTTGGGGCCGCAACTGTTTACCATATACATTAATTATTTGGAAGAGGGAATTAGGAGCAACACTAGCAAGTTTGCGGATGACACAAAGCTGGATGGCAGTGTGAACTGTGAAGCAGATGTTAGGAGGTTGCAGGTGACCTGGACAGGTTGAGTGAGTGGGCAGATGCGTGGCAGATGCAGTAAAATATGGATAAATGTGAGGTTATCCACTTTGGCGTCAAAAACAAGGGGGCAGATTATTATGTCAATGAGGTTAGGTTAGGTAAGGGGGAGGTGCAGCAAGACCTGGGCGTCCTTGTACACCGGTCACTGAAAGTTGTGAAGAAAGTGCAGGCAGAAAGCTAATGGAATGTTGGCCTTCATAACAAGAGGATTTCAGTATAGGAGTAAAGAGGTTCTTCTGCAGTTGTATCGGGCTCTGGTGAGACCACATCTGGGGTATTTTGTACAGTTTTAGTCTCCTAATTTGAAGAAGGACATCCTTGTGATTGAGACAGTGCAGCGTAGGTTCACGAAATTGATCCCTGGGATGGCAGGACTGTCATATGAGGAAAGATTGAAAAGACTAGGCTTGTATTCACTGGAGTTTAGAAGAATGGGGGATCTTATAGAAACATATAAAATTATAAAAGGACTGGACAAGCTAGATGCAGGAAAAATGTTCCCAATGTTGGGCGAGTCCAGAACCAGGGACCACAGTCTTAGAATAAAGGGGAGGCCATTTAAGACTGAGGTGAGAAAAAAACGTTTTCACCCAGAGAGTTGTGAATTTATTGAATTCCCTGCCACAGAGGGCAGTGGAGGCCAAGTCACTGGATGGATTTAAAAGAGAGTTAGATACTCTAGGGGCTAGTGGAGTCAAGGGATATTGGGAGAAGGTAGGCACGGGTTATTGATAGGGGACGATCAGCCATGATCACAATGAATGGCGGTGCTGGCTCGAAGAGACGAATGGCCTCCTCTACACCTATTTTCTACGTTTCTATGTTTCTATGCTTTTGCTGGTTAGATATATCAAATGTAGAGGATGTTTCCACTAGTAGTAAAGTGTAGGACCAAAGGTCATAGCATCAAAATAAAAGGACATTCCTTACGGAAGGAGATGAGGAGGAATTTATCTAGTCAGAAGATGGTGAATTTGTGGAATTCATTCCCTCAGAAGGCTGTGGAGGCCAAGTCACTTTTTGTAAGGCAGAGATAGATCTTGATTAGTTCGGGTATCAGGGGTTATGCAGAAAAGCCAGGAGAATGGGGTTAAGTGGGAGAGATAGATCAGACATGATTGAATGGATGATGAGCCAAATGGCCAAATTCTGCTCCTACCACTTGAGAACGTATGAAATGGATGACATTTCTTGTTTTCTACCTGAGGTGCCCACCATTACTGATCCCAGTCAGTTTCCCTGTGCCATCAAGGGTGGTTCAGGGCATTGAGAGAAACTGTGATGTCGATATTTAAGCCTCAGAGCTTATTATAACTGAGCTAAGTTCTTCTCTATTTGCAACGTAGCATGCCAACAACAATTAATATTACTCAGATATCTCTTAGCTTCCACAAACAGAACAAATCTGAAGAAGTGTCTTGACCCGAAACGTCATCCATTCCTTATCTCCAGAGATGCTGCATGTCTTGCTGAGTTACTCTAGCAATTTGTGTCTATATTTGGTTTAAACCATCATCTGCAGTTCCTTCCTACACATATCAACTTGAAACACTCATTTGGCACTTCTGACCAACAACAATATGGGCACTGCAGGCAAATAGGACTAGAGTACATGGGCATTTGGATTTGCAAGGACATGTTCGGCATTGATTGTGCTGTCTGATCCTTTACCATTAGTTAAATTGGGGATGGAAGGGAAATATTATTGAATAATCCATTCATACCTGATACTAAGGAAACAGTTTACAGTTACTAGAGCCAGTCATCTTAGCACAAGGACATCAATACAGGAATTCTACAGAGCAGTGTTCTGGACCCAATGCTCAAAGGTGTTAGCAGTAGCCTTTTCTTCCAAGGGCCAGAAATAGAGTTGTTTATTGGTGATTGCAATATCTCGCTCTTGTCATTGTTCCCCACATTGTGAAGCCAGTTATGTCCACACCACATCTTGGCGTAGATTGCAGAATGGTAAAAAAGAATGCGTTCATTCCCCGCAAATGTCAGGCAGTGGCAAGGCAGCAAGAGAGAGGCTAACCATCTTCCTTTCAGAACCAAATCTTACCTTGACCAGTTGCTCAGCATCAGCAGCATGAGGCCAGAAGTATTGAGAAAACTCAGCAGGTCAGACAGCATAAGAAAATGAACGTTACGTTTGTTATTGTTACTGTCACATGTATCGAGGTACAGTGAAAATCTTTTTTGTTGCATGCTGTTCGGCAATACCACAATTGTATCTGTCTCCACCACCACCCCTGGGAGCATGTTCCAGGCACCCACCACTTTTTGTGCAGAAAGCTGCCCATCATATCTCTTTTAAAGTTTGCCCCTCTCCCCTCAAAGCCATGCCCTCTCGTCCTTGACATTTCCACCCTGGGAAATAGGTTTGGACTGTCTACCTGATCTATGCTTCTCATAATTTAATATACTTCTCTCAGGGAAACATGAGATAATAATTTGGACTTCCCTGGCTAGGACGTTCCATTATTGTCACGGGTCAAAATCTTGGAAACACCAAACAGACTTCCCACAACATTATAATGAAAATATTAACATGATCATTTATGAATCTCATTCCCATCTTAATTCACCCACCTTTTCTCCATAGCCCCTGACATGTGTAAGTAGCTAAAAATGGATGATCCCAGCCTTGAACATTGTAGGTGTCCCAACTTCCATTGTCTTTGATTTCCACTACTTGGTACAATGAAAATCTGCTCCCTTATTTCATTCCAAAAGAATTAGCCCTAATATTACAATGAGAGTCTTTTTTCCTTCATTATCCCAGTCTTTATTCTAAGCTATTGGAACCTGTTGCCAAAGACAGGCCAAATCTAACCGCCACCATCTCCTCAATGCAAAAGAACACAAACCAAATTTATATATTCATTTTTTAATAATTTACTTTTTTGACCCTGGAGCACATTTCCTATACTGTGGACAGTGTCGGATTTAGATGAAGAGAGGCCCTTGGCTATTCCACTTGCGAGGCCCCCTCCCAATCCCCCACACCTATGACTAGGAGGAAGATGGAAGAGTCCACCAGATTGACACCGATGTGCAGCCGAGCGTGGCCAATGAAGATAAGGGGCTGGGAAAGCTGCACTTTTTATTTATTTATTTATTGCCAGTGCTAATGTCGAGTTATCGGCTTAAAACACTATTATTCTGAAATGGAGGGCAAGAAAAATTACTGAAGTGTTGTTTAGAGACTACAGTGCGTTGTGACAGCATATGTAAGAAAGGCCTATGACAGTGTCATAAATATTATACACCAGCTCTGTACAAAGCTGTTCAAAAACGGGGGTGGCATGGCAGGATTACAAAAAATGTATGTGAAATAAGTGCGTGCAGCTCATATCACAAACCTGAAGCCCAAAGTCCCTTGCGGCGGTCCAGGCCCGCTTAAGGGCCCTGGAAGCTCTGGGGTTTCAAATGCTCTCTGGTGCATTCTGATCCTTATTTTAGAGCATTTTTGCAGACATTTTATGACCACTATTTCAGACATAATTTTGGTTGAGTCAAGAGTAATGAGTGGGTGGAATGGGATGATTGGGGTCATTGTTGTGTACAGTTTTTTAAATCAAGAATTGAAGTTGTGGTTGTTTTAATAATCATGTTCTACTGTAAAATGTTATGTAAAATGTTATAAAGGAGCATGCAAACACTGCAAATAAAATACCGTAAGTTTTTGCAGTAAATAAACCTTTTTTTAGAAAATATTTTGTGTGTTGATTTGATTGCCTGTTATTGTTCGACTGTGTTAGTGTGTGCACATTAAAAATATAATGCAAAAAGAAAGTCACAAACTATGGAATTCATATTTTTCAGTATTGTTATCAAGGAAAAGAAAGCAGTTCCAATTGTTATTATTCATATGGAGGAGAAAATATAATTGCTCTAAAACCTACCTTAATTTTGCAATCTCACTAAAGATAATCCCCCTTTCTCTCTCCCCCCCTCCTCCTTCCCCCTCCATCTCCCTCCCTCCCCACCTCTCTCTCTCTCCCCTCTCCGCTTCCCCTCTCTCTCTCTCCCCCTCCCCCCCCCTCTCTCTCCCTCTCCCCTCCCTCTCTCTCTCTCTCCCTCTCCCCTCCCTCTCTCTCTCCCTCTCCCCTCCCTCGCCCCTCCCTCTCTCTCCCCCTCTCCCCCTCTCACATTGTCCCCACTCTCTCTCCCACCCTCCCCCTCTCTCTCCTTCATACGCAGCGAGGCTCAGACTCCGCGCCGCAGACACCGCAGCCCCCTCCCCCCCCCCCCCCCCCCCCCCCGGCCCAGAGAAAAGGGCTCTCCCGCAACGCAATATTCCACTACTTACCGAGAGTAGACACGATGCATCGAGGTGATTGTGTGGAGTGCAAATGGAGATCTGAACCCGCCCGGGACCACTGCGCGGATTTGACAGTCATTTTGCGTCACCGGCTTCCCCAAAACTTCCAGCGGGCCGGAACCAGAATTTCGGCCAAAATGGAAATGCTGATTGCTCTCCAATTTTTTTTCTTTACTCTGGGAAAAAAACACCTTAGCCGGAGGCCCCTCTAGATTTTGAGGCCCTAGGCTTCAGCCTACGAAGCCTATAGGTAAATCCGGCTCTGACTGTGGACAGGACATCCGACCATATCAGCACACCCAGCGACTTCCATGTCCAAAAATATCAACTTAAATGACCTGAAATGTCACCCATTCCTTCCCTCCAGAGATGCTGCATGTCCCGCTGAGTTCCTCCAGCTTTTTCTGTGTATCTTCAACTTAAAACGTACCTCAGTATTGTTCTGGTGATATTTCATTGTCAGAGGGGATGGGGAGGAGAGAAGAGCAAGACTGGTGAGGCAGCACTCCGTTGGGTAAACTTATAGCAGAAAATAAAATGGATGGATGGATTTTAGATTAAACTTTAAATTATTTTAAGAGACAACCTTTGAAACACTCATAGAGTCATAGAGACTGTAGCATGTTTCAGATATTTACCCTGATATTCATTTACTGAATGTTAATGACTGTTTTCCCATCTCCAGAGATACAGACTACCTAACTAGAAATCGACCTTCAGCACTGTGGGTGCATTTGGCTCTGGCTGAGCAGTTCAATTGGAGGCAACAAGTTGTTTGTAACTTGTGCCCCGGAGGCAGGATATTTTGATCCCGAGCAAGTTGGCAGCCAGAATATTTGCACTGTTTACACAACCACAATTTAACTGAGCACAGCTGATGACTCCCCACAAAAATGAGTAATTACCAGCATGCAAAAGAAGCAGATGACACTGAGAGGCTGATCTAGAGGAATAAATGCTTAATGGCTCACTTTATATAGCTTAGAAACATAAAAACATAGAAAATAGGTGCTGGAGTAGGCCATTTGGCCCTTCAAGCTAGCACCGCCATTCAATATGGTTATGGGCTGATCATCCAAAATCAGTACCTCATTCCTGCTTTCTCCCCATATGCCTTGATTCTGTTAGCGCTAAGAGCTATATCTAACGCTATCTTGAATACATCCAGTGATTGGCCATCTTCAGATCTTCAGAAGGTTCGCTGCAGGTAAGCAAGCAGCAATGTTCAACTGGTAAACATTTCTCTGTCCCTTTTATTTTATTTGTTCCATTTGACTGCAACATTATACTTAAGTGGCATAGAAATTGTATTTGCAAACTTAATGTAAAATAGTTTACACTACTTGTCTTGTTCCTAAGTTGGCAAAACGTATTGAGGAATCACTTTTTATCAGTGAAGGTCTAGTATGAATCTGCGGAACTGTAAGTGTACCTTGGGTGTCACATTTTCATTGGGAAGATTAACATTAGGCTCGTCACATATTCAGTTAAATTATTGCTCAACAACAATGAGAAGTGGCAATATAAAAACAAATGAACTATGTATTTTTGAAGAAAGCAAATAATGAATGTTTCAGATTGATGAAAGATCACTGGACTAATTGATAGGATATGACTAGTTAGAATCTTGGGGCTCTGTTAATTTTATTCTTTACTGATATTAGCTATATTTTCTTCCCATGTATTTCATTTTGCGCATGTTCATATTAAGTTTCAGATTTATTTATCCTAATTGCTTGTATACACTGTCTAAAGGCACAGCGTAGTAATTGGCAGCACAGTGGCACAGCGGTAGAGCTGCAGCCTCACAACGCCAGAGACCCGGGTTCAACACTGACCTCAGGTGGAGCTCACACATTGGGTGTGAACATGCGGGTTTGTAGGTTAATTGGCCTCTGTAAATTGCCCCTAATATGTGGGGAGTGGCTGAGAAGAGTGGGACCACATAGAAATGTGAACATGTGATTGCACATCAGTGGTAGAGTCAGTGGGCTGAAGGAATTGTTCTATGCTGTAGCTTTTACTCAATCAATCAATTCAGTTTTTTAAAACGCCCCTTCAATGTGTTGTCATGTGCAAGTTTGACGGACTGTTTCTGGATGCTGTTCATTACTTCATCGAGAAGCAACTCAGGGACCCCGGGGAAAGGGTATCTCCCAGGTCGTCTTCCTTTAGTGCAGCTTCAATCTGCTTGTCTTGCTCAGTTCTTCTTCCCCCCAAAGCTATTTTGTCACTCTCATAGTCATAGAGATGTACAGACCTGGGCCCTTCAGCCCACAACTTCCATGACTACTTTTTTGCCCATCTAGACTAATTCCATTTGCCAGCATAAACTTCATCAAAGTAGATGTGGTAATGACCTGAGTGAACCCTGTGAGTGTGCAGAAAGTGGAGATTGATGGGTTACGGGTGAAAGCAGGAAAATGGGGTTGAGAGGGAAAAATAGATTAGCCATGATCGCAGACTCGATGGCCCAAATGGCTCAACTCTGCTCTTAAGTCTTCTGGTGTTGTAGTCTTATGACTGAAGGATGGCAAAATGGGATTTCTTGTTTTAGGGGAACTGAAAGGCTGGGTGCGCAATCCTTTTGTAATTACACAGGAGAGAAGAGATTTTTAGAATTATTTCATTCAAGGATGATATTCCAGGCAAAGTTGGGCTGGTCAGTTACACGCCACCATTTCCACGTTTCCCACATGGAAGCAAATTGTTTCTTATTTCTACAAAATGCAAATAGGTCCACAGTTCTTATGACTAATGGTGGAGAGTAGATTTAGTTTTCAGTTGGTGTGAAAATACTTTAAATTGGAATATATAAGCCACAAGTTTCGAAGATGGGTTTTGACCCGAAACGTCACCCGTTCCTTCTCTCCAGAGGTGCTGCCTCTCCCATTGGTTTACTCCAGCATTTTGTGTCTATTCTCAAATTCATTCACTGTAAGTAAGTAAGTAAGTTTATTGGCCAAGTATTCATATACAAGGAATTTGCCTTGGTGCTCCGCCCACAAGTAACAACATGACATACAGAGACAGTTACGAATGACTCAGAAAACACTAAACATTAATAATAATAAAATATTAATGATAAAACACCATTGATCAAGCATGTGAACCAACAAAATACCAGATCAAAGGGAGGCTACAGATATTTGGCTGTTGAGCAGAGTAACTACTCGTGGATAAAAACTGTTTTTATGTCTGGCTGTGGCAGCTTTGACAATCCGGAGTCGCCTTCCAGAGAGAAGTGATTCAAAGAGTTTGTGGCGAGGGTGAGAGGGGTCAGAGATGATCTTGCCCGCTCGCTTCCTGGCCCTTGCAGTGTACAGTTTCATCAATGGAGGGAAGGTTGCAGCCAATAATCTTCTCTGCTGATCGGACGATTCGCTGCAGCCTCCAGGTGTCGTGTTTGGTGGCTGAGCTAAACCAGACCATGATGGAGAAGATGAGAACAGACTCTACGATGGCCGTGTAGAATTGGGTCATCATTGTCCGTGGCAGATTGTGCTTCCTCAACTGCTGTAGGAAGCACATCCTCTGTTGTGCCTTTTTGACTGTGGAGTCGATGGTAGCTCCCCACTTAAGGTCCTTGGAGATGATGGTTCCCAGGAACGTAAAATACTCCACAGATGTGACTATGGTGTTGTTGATGGTGAGTGGGGTGAGGGGAGGGGGAGCTCTCCTAAAGTCTACAAATATAAACCATATATATATTCTCCATGCATCTACATTGTAGTAGGAATTTCTAATATATGCCGTAATATATTGTCAATTGCAGAGCATTGCAGTGTGCATTTTGCCCAATCTAGGCTATAGGGATACATAGATATAGTGCGGAAACAGGCCCTTTGGCACAGCGTATTCATGCTGATTGGTGATCATCCCGTACACTAACATTATCCTACACACCAGGGACAATTTACAACTTTACCAAAGCCAATTAATCTACAACCTGTACGTCTTTGGAGTGTACGAGGAAACCGAAGCAACCGGGGAAAATCCACGCGGTCACGGGGAGAACGTACAAACTCTGTACAGACAGCACCCGTAGTCGGGATAGAACCGGGGTCTATGACACTGTAAGGTAGCAACTCTATCACTGCAGTTACTGTGCCGCCCTGTAGGCACCGTAGGAATAATTGTATCTTATTTAATAATATAAGGACAATTCATTTGCCCGATTATTTGCATTCCTATCATATAATGTGCAACATATTAAAAGAAGGCTTTCAGTACATTTGCCTTCATCAGTGTGGTTATTGAGTATAGAAATTGGGATGTTATGTTACAGTTGTACACGATGTTAGTGATGTTTTGAGGCCACAGTTGGTGTATTGAGTTCAGCTTTGGTAACCCTGCTGTAGGAAGGATGTTGTTAAGCTGGAAAGAGTGTAGAGATGATTTATAAGGATGTTGCCAGGAATTGACAATAATTTTCCTAAGCTCTAGGGAAAGGCTGGGCAGGCTAGGGCTTCATTCTTCGAAGCGCAGGAGGATAAGGGGTGATCTTTTCGAGATGTATAATATCATGAGTAGGGTAAATGCACTGAGTCTTTTACCCAGAGCAGGGGAATCAAGAACCAGAGGACATAGATTTAAGGTGAGAGAGGAAAGATTTAATAGAAACCTGTGGAGCAACTTTTTCACACAGTGGGGAAAAGGAACATGATGCCAGAGGAGATAGTTGAGGCAGGCACTTTTACAACATTTTACAATACGTGAGGACTGGTAAATGGATAAGAAAGGTTTAGAAGGATATGGATCAAACACGGTCATGTGGGACTAATGTAGATTGGGGCATCTTGTTGACATGGGGACGTTGGGCTGAAGTGCCTATTTCGTGTTGTATGGCTCTAAAAATCTATTTTAGGATCTATTTGGTGTTAAAGCTGGCACGAGCTAATCAAGCGTTGCTGGCTATCCGTTCATGGAATTATCAGCTCAATACTCCACGGTACTCAATACTCAATGTACAGTTGAAACAACTTTCTAATTTAGCCTCATTCCACCAGTAATTTCTGCCAGATCCATTGCACATCCAATGCTCTCTTGAAATTCCCAACAGAATCTCTAATTCATTCACAGAATGATGATGTTGCTGACAAATCTGGCATGTTATTATCTCAAATCCAAAGAGAGAAATAGTGGTAGAAAATTCCTTCTCTGGCTGCATGATTTTTTCTAATGACAATCCAGTCGTTTCATGGTTACACTGCTGAGAATATCTATTTTTTCATTGTTTCATTCCTTGAACTCAAATTGACTGACTGCCATGGCAGGGTTTGAACTCATGACTCTGAATGATAACTGGCTCGAAGGGCCGAATGGCCTACTCATGCACCTATTTTTCTATGTTTCTAACTTCTAGCTGTTAGTACAGTAAATTAATTACTGTGCTAACTCGCCCCTCTATATTATTTTAAGTTTTACATTCCAGATATTAATAACACATTTGCAAGTAGGATTTTCTTTTCATTTCTGAATACATTTCTCTTTAACTTCTCCCATGTGATTCTGTATTATTTTAAATATCATTCTTAATTTTTCTCCATCGATTTTTCTATATTCTGCTGCAAGCCTATTGTATTTTTTCTAAAATGTCCTGTGATGCTTTGTAAATGTTTATCCTGGTTTTCTTGCTGCTAGGTCCCTTTGCTCATACATCCTGCTCAAAACAGTGCCGTTTAAATTATACTGCCTCTTCATGTGGTTACTTCCAAAGTACAAGTTTACATACAATCTGCATTTGTAATGTACGTGTCTGCCAGTTACTTTATCCGATTGTGTCCTCCTGAAGTGTCAGTCCAATTCAGTTCTGTTCAGATTAGTTTATTGTCATGTGTACCAAGGTACAGTGAAAAGCTTTTGTTGCATGCTAACCAGTCAGCGGAAAGACAATACATTCAGATTCAGATTCAGATTCAGATTCAATTTTAATTGTCGTTGTCAGTGTACAGTACAGAGACAACGAAATGCATTTAGCATCTCCCTGGAAGAGCGACACAGCAAATGATTTGAATAAATAACAATAAGTGTCCGGGGGGGGGGGGGGGGGGGGGGGCAGTCACCGAGGTACGTTGTTGAGTAGCGTGACAGCCGCCGGAAAGAAACTGTTCCTGGACCTGCTGGTTCGGCAACGGAGAGATCTGTAGCGCCTCCCGGATGGTAGGAGGGTAAACAGTCCATGGTTGGGGTGAGAGAGGTCCTTGGCGATGCTGAGCGCCCTCCGCAGACAACGCTTGCTTTGGACAGACTCAATGGAGGGGAGCGAGGAACCGGTGCTGCGTTGGGCAATTTTCACCACCCTCTGCAATGCCTTACGGTCGGAGACAGAGCCGTTAAGTGGGCGGGCGCGACTCACGTTGCAGCGGCCCCTACAGCCTGTCTGTCTTTTTTTTATTTTTTGTCTAGTTAAATGTAGTTGTTCGTGTTTTTTTTGTATTGTTTGTAACTGTGTATATGTGGGGGGTGGGGGGTGGGGGAAGAGGGGGAAACTTTTAAATCTCTTCCCTGCACGGGAGAACCGACTTTTTCCCTGTCGGGTCTCCGTTGTCGTTGGGGCCTAGCACCATGGAGCGGCCTCCGACCGGGACGACCTGGGTGCTCCAGTCACGGAGCTGCGGACTCACCGTCATGGGGCTGGCTGGCCTCGGAGCGTGGGGAGCGGTGGTGGTTCGCTGCTGCAGCCCGACTCTGGAGCTTCAGCTCCAGCTGCAGACCGGTGGACTATCGGGAGCTCGCGGGTCCGGGTGGGAGACCGTTCTCCGGAGCTCCCGCAACACAACATCTCCAGCTCGTGTCGCGGGGTTGGAGCGACCTGGAGCGGGGCCGTACATCGCCCGGCGCGGCTTTCATGGCCGCGGGACATTCCAGCGCCCGCCGGGGGCTCCAACTGTGACCTTTGGGCCTAGAGCGGGGCCGTACATCGCCCGGCGCTACCTCAAAGGCCGTGGAACTTAACACCGCCCGCCTGCAGCTCGACCTCGGGAGTGAGATGGTGCGGGGGAGAGAGAAGGCTTTGCCTTCCATCACAGTGAGGATGAGATTCACTGTGATGGATGTTTGTGTGAATTGAATTGTCTGTGTATTTTTTTTTTTATTTTTTTTATTTTTTTTTATTTTTATGATTTATGTATGGCATGTAGAAACGGAGTTTCGTTCTAGCCTCTCTGAGGGTCGAATGACAAATAATAAAATCAAATCAAATCAAATCAAATCAAATCAGTTGCCATACCAAACTGTGATGCAGTTGGTAAGGATGTTCTCGATGGTGCAGCGGTAGAAGTTCACCAGGATCTGAGGAGACAGATGGACCTTCTTCAGTCTCCTCAGGAAGAAGAGACGCTGGTGAGCCTTCTTGATCAGAGTTGAGGTATTGTGGCTCCAAGAGAGGTCGTCGGAGAGGTTGACTCCCAGGAACCTGAAGCTAGAAACACGTTCCACCTCCGTACCGTTAATGTGGATGGGGGTGTGCGTGCCGCCCCTGGACTTCCTGAAGTCTACAATGAGCTCCTTGGTCTTCTTGGAGTTAAGGGCCAGGTTGTTGTCAGCGCACCATGCTGCTAAGTGCTGGACCTCCTCCCTGTAGGCTGACTCATCGTTGTTTTTGATGAGGCCAATCACCGTTGTATCATCTGCATACTTGATGATGGTGTTAGTACCATGTACAGGTGTGCAGTCATAGGTGAAGAGGGAGTAGAGGAGGGGGCTCAGCACACAGCCCTGTGGAACGCCGGTGTTCAGGGTGAGGGTTGAAGAGGTGTGCTTGTCTAACCTAACAGACTGGGGTCTGTTGGTTAGAAAGTCCAGTATCCAGTTGCAGAGGGAAGGAGCGATGCACAGATTACCGAGTTTGGCGATCAATTTTGATGGTATAATGGTGTTGAATGCTGAGCTGTAATCGATGAACAGCATTCTTACGTAAGTGTCTCTGTTGTCGAGGTGGGAGAGGGCGGAGTGAAGTGCCGTTGAGATGGCATCCTCCGTACTCCTGTTCTTGCGGTAGGCAAACTGATAGGGATCCAGTGTGGGGGGTTGGCAGCTTTTGAGGTGTGCCAGGACCAGCCTCTCGAAGCACTTGGTGATGATGGGGGTAAGTGCAACTGGGCGGAAGTCGTTGAGGCTTGCCACAGTGGGGTGTTTTGGCACTGGCACGATGGAGGTGGTTTTAAGGCACGTGGGGACAACTGCCTGGGCAAGTGACAGGTTGAAGATATCAGTCCAGACGTCTGCCAGCTGCGCCGCACAGACCCTGAGCACGCGCCCGGGGATGCCGTCAGGGCCAGCAGCTTTACGTGCATTAGTCCTACTCAGTGCCACGTATACGTCGTAGGGGGTGAGTGTGAGGGGTTGGTGATCAGCAGGTAGCACAGCCTTGATGGCTGTCTCTAGATTGTCCCTGTCGAAGCGGCCATAGAAGTGATTGAGCTCCTCAAGGAAGGAGGCGTCGCTGGATGTGGGGGTGGTGTTGGCGGGTCTGTAGTTCGTGATGGCCTGGATGCCTTGCCACATGCGTCGGAGGTCGGAGTTGTTGTTGAAGTGCTCCTCAATCCTGAGCTTATGGCAGTGCTTGGCCTTCTTGATGCCCCTCTTCAGGTTAGCCCTGGCTGAACTGTAGGCTCGAGCATCGCCTGACCTGAAAGCGGTGTCCCGTGCTTTCAGCAGTAGCCTGACCTCGCTGTTCATCCATGGCTTCTGATTCGGGAATATGGTCACCTGTTTGAGGGAGGTGACACTATTGATGGTGGAGTTTATAAAGTCCAGAACAGAGGATGTGTAGGAGTCAATGTCCGTGTGGGAGTCAAGGGTGGCCTGGGCTGCAAACGCCTTCCAGTCAGTGTTTCCAAAACACTGCTGAAGTGTGAAGTCCGCTTCCTCTGACCAGACTTTAACTGTCCTCACAGTTGGTTTAACCCGTCTGATGAGTGGGGAGTACTTAGGGAGCAGGAACAATGAGATGTGATCAGACTGACCAAGGTGGGGGAGGGGGATGGCTTTGTAAGCTTCAGCCACGTTGGTGTAGACTTTGTCCAGTGTCTTGTCTACTCTAATGGGGAAGGAGACATACTGGTGGAATTTGGGGCGTACAGTCTTCAGGTTAGAGTGATTGAAGTCACCCGCAACAATGAAGGCTGCCTCGGGGTTGTGTGTCTGTTGATTGCTAATGGCAGTATGCAGCTCTTTCATTGCAAGCTTGGCATTAGCATCAGGAGGGATATAGGCTGCAGTCACAACAGTGGAGGTGAACTCTCTGGGCAGATAGAACGGTCTGCATCTAACCAAGAGGAACTCAAGGTTAGCTGAGCAGTGACTCTCGATGATGGTGGAGTCCGTGCACCATGCTTTATTTACATAAATGCACAGACCCCCACCTCTGGTCTTGCCGGAGTCCGATGTCCTGTCCGCTCGGAGTAAGTGACGCCCCGATAGCTGGATGGCGCTGTCAGGAACGTCAGTGTTCAGCCAAGTTTCCGTGAGGATCAGGATGTTGCAGTCCTTGATCCGGTTGTGGGAGGTGATCCTTAGCCGGAGTTCGTCCATTTTGTTTGCCAGTGAGCGCACGTTGGCGAGGAAAAGGCTAGGAATCGCTACCCTGTGCGGGGCTAGCTCTAACCTGGCCTTTAACCCCCCTCTGCGTCCCCGGCGGTGTTTACGTCCGCGTCGCTGTCTGTTGGTGCTTCTGGTCGGCCGAGCTAGCTTGGTGCGCGCTGGTGTTCTACCGCTCCGTTGCACCGCGTCTACGTCTACGTCTCCGTGGCTCCGCAGGCGGTCTTCAGCCCCACGGCTCTGCTGATGGTCTCCAGCCCCGGGGCTTACCTGGCATTCTCCAGCTCCCCGGGTCGAGTGGCGTTCTCCAGCTCCCCGGGTCGGGTAGCGGTCTCCAGCTCCACGCGTCGGGTGGCGTTCTCCAGCTCCCCGGGTCGGGTGGCGGTCTCCAGCTCCCCGGGTCGGGTGGCGGTCTCCAGCTCCCCGGGTTGGGTGGCGTTCTCCAGCTCCACGGGTCGGGTGGCGGTCTCCAGCTCCACGGGTCGGGTGGCGTTCTCCAGCTCCACGGGTCGGGTGGCGGTCTCCAGCTCCCCGGGTTGGGTGGCGTTCTCCAGCTCCACGGGTCGGGTGGCGGTCTCCAGCTCCCCGGGTTGGGTGGCGTTCTCCAGCTCCACGGGTCGGGTGGCGGTCTCCAGCTCCACGGGTCGGGTGGCGTTCTCCAGCTCCACGGGTCGGGTGGCGGTCTTGTAATCTCCATTATTACAATTGATCCATTTACAGTGTATAGATACATGATAAGGGAATAACCTTTAGTGCAAGGCAAATCCAGCAAAGTCTGATGATCAAGGATAGTCCGAGTGTCATCAAAGAGGTCGATAGTAGTTCAGGACTGCTCTCTGGTTGTGGTAGGATGATTCAGTTGCCTGATAACAGCTGGGAAGAAACTGTCCCCGAATCTGGCGGTGTGCGTTTTCACCCTTCCATATTCTTTACCTGATGGGAGATGGGAGAACAGGGAGTGGCCATGGTGTGACTCACGCTTGATTATGCTGCTGGCCTTGCTGAGTCACCTTGAGGTGCAAATGGAATCATTAGAAGGGAGGTTGGTCTGTGTGATGGTCTGGGCTGTGTTCACAATTCGCTGCAATTTCTTGCGGTCTTGGATGGAGCTCTTCCCAAAACAAGCTGTGGTGCATCCTGATAAAATGCTTTCTATGGTGCATCTGTAGAAGTTGGTGAGAGTTGTAGGGGACATGCCAAACTTCCTAAGCCTTCGAAGGAAGTAGAGGCGCTGGTGTGCTTCTACTATCTCTGCCTGTATTTGCTACATTTGCAAACCTAGTGCAAACATCAAAATTAGATTCCCTTCTGGAGCGCAGATCATTTGCACGTAACTAGAAAGATTGTAGATCAATTGCCAATTCCTGAAAATCCCCTTATTTCCCATCTCCAATCAGAATAATTTATTTTCCATTATCCTTTGCTCTTATCATTTATTCCCTTAATCCTGTTTGCTTATGTTTTGGAAAAACGGTTGCTAGATGGTATACTTTCAAAAGACTGTTGATTGTCACAATAGCATTATTTTCATCAGTCCGTTGGAGGAGGTAAAATGTCGGAGGATTATATGCTGTATGCGACGGCTGATGGGGTGGAAGGTGAGGACAAGGGGGATTCTGTCCTTGTTGCAAATGGGGGGGGGGGGGAGTAAGTGCGGAGCTGCGGGATATCGAGGAGACCCTTGTGAAACCCTCATCTATAATGGAAGAGGGGAACCCCCGTTTCCTAAAGAATGAGGACATCTCCGATGTCTCGGTATGGAACACCTCATTCTGGGCACAGATGCGGTGTAGATGGAGGAATTGGGAGTTGGGGATTCCCTTGTCACCCATGTCCTCACCTTCCACCCCATCATCCGTTGCATACAGCATATAATCCTCCAAAATTTTCGCCACCTCCAACGGGATCCCACTACTGGCCACATCTTCCCATCTCCACCTCTTTCAGCTTTCCGCAGAGACAGTTCCCACCAAAACTCCCTGGTCAACTCATCCCCTCCCACCCAAACCACCCCCTCCCCAGGAACTTTCCAGCAAGCGCAGGAGACGCAACACCTGTCCCTTTACCCCCCATGACTCCATCCAAGGACCCAAACAGTCTTTCCAGGTGAGGCAGAGGTTTACTTACATCTCCACCAACCTCATCGACTGCATCCTCTGGTCCAGATGTCAACTTCTCTACATCGGCGAGACAAAGCACAGACTCAGCAATCGTTTCACTGAATACCTCCACTCAGTCCATCTTAACCTACCTGATCTCTCAGTGGCTCAGTAGTTCAACTCCCACTCCCATTCCCAATCTGACCTTTCTATGCTGGGTCTCCTCCATTGTCAGGGTGAGGCTCAGCGCAAAGTGGAGGAACAGCACCTCATATTTCACTTGGAACGTTTACACCCCAGCGGTATGAACATTGACTTCTCTAACCAGATAGCCCTTCCTTTCTCTTTCTCTCCATCCCCTTCCTCTTCCCAGTTCTCCCACTAGTATTACTGTCCCCGCCTACATTCTATCTTTGTCCTGCCCCCTTCCCTGACATCAGTCTGAAGAAGGGTCTCGACCCGAAACGTCGCCCATTCCTTCGCCCCAGAGATGCTGCCTCACTGGCTGAGTTACTCCAACATTTTGTTTCTACCTTAGAAATGAAACAAATATGTGACAGGAATGGTATAACACTGGCCATCAATATTGATATTTTAAAATTTTAGATAGGGGGAGTCTTTCTCTGTCCATTCTGAATAAGCTCTGTGCTGGGAATATTGGGGGGGGGGGGGGGGGGTGGGGGGTGGGGGTGGGGAAGGGAACATATAGTTACATTTACTTCAAAAGCCGTAATTAATAAATCATGCGGTCTCCCGACGTCTTTTATGTCCTGTACGCCTTTGCTGTGATTGAGACCTTGAGTTTCCAACTCTAATAATTCAAGGATAGGCATAATGTTTCTCAGCGTAACCAATGCCCACTGTCACACACACTTAATACACACTTCCTCTTGGACCTGCAGAGTTCATGAATTTGTAGTGTTGTTTGCCTTTCATTATAGTTGGAACCATTGTGCAGCTGCCAGTGTTTGTGAAAACACAAACGTGGAAATGTTATGATATGATGACCAAAGGTTTAAAAAAATGAATTGTACAGAAAGTTTGAGTTAATACATTTTACATTCCCCTCAGGCACAATTACAGTGCCGGTTTTAGATCAATGCAAATTGCTTTTGGGTAAGTATTATGATATGGATCCCAAATGAATAAATCACATAATATGATTTTTATTGTTCTCCAGGTTAGACCCCCATCATTTGGACAAGTTATAAGTTTGTTGACATGTCATGACAAGTTTCAAAGGAGCAGTCAGCTTGACTTGTCTTTGGGACAAAGGCTGCCTTTATACATTTACTGCTGTATTATTTTAATGTTATGTAAACATTTGCCAGGCTGTTGAACATAACTTAAGTGAATGCGTTAAAGTATATTCACCCAAAGGTCTCCCTTCCCTCCTGCTGCCTGACCTGCTGAGTGTTTCCAGAATGTTCTACCTTTATTTCAAATGTTTTGCATCAACAATTTTTTGCTTTCACAAAACTTAAAAACATAGAAACATAGAAAAATAGGTGCAGGAGTAGGCCATTCGGCCCTTCGATCCTGCACCGCCATTCAATGTGATCATGGCTGATCATCCAACTCAGTATCCCGTACCTGCCTTCTCTCCATACCCCCTGATCCCTTTAGCCACAAGTGCCACATCTAATGCCCTCTTAAATATAGCCAATGAACTGGCCTCAACTACCTTCCGTGGCAGAGAATTCCAGAGACTCGCCACTCTCTGTGTAAAGAATGTTTTCCCCATCTCGGTCCTAAAGGAATTCCCCCTTATCCTTAGACTGTGACCCCTTGTTCTGGACTCCCCCAACATCGGGAACAATCTTCCAGCATCTAGCTTGTCCAACCCCTTAAGAATTTTGTAAGTTTCTATAAGATCCCCCCTCAATCTTCTAAATTCCAGCAAGTACATCCTGAAATTCCAGCGAGTACATCCTGTAATCCTGAAATTCCATGAATAAGGTCCAGACATTCACATGGATGCAGGTTCCAAGCTAAACTTTTATTCACCCAGTAAGGTGGAATATTATTTTTCAATATAACCTAGTTAAATAAATCACAATAAATTTAACTTTAAGAAGAAATCCACCCTCACTTAAACAGCATTGAATTGAACCATCAAAATTATTTTATAACCGGCCGAGCGAAATTGTTGCCAATGAGAGTCAAAGGGGAAAGTTGCCAACCCTTTGGTATCACACCTAGTGTTAAACAAGGTGGTTGTGGTAGTGAGGAGTCATCCATTGTAGTCCCTAGGCACCATCACTGGCATTACCATAGTCATTAACATTCAAGTCAAAGTCAAGTCAAACAAACTTTATTGTCATTTAGAAATACATTGATATATGCAGTTCCAAACGAAATTACGTTGCATTTGGCTCCCTGTGCAACACAATAAATATAAATTAACCGAAGGATAGGTATGTATGAAAAGGGTAAATAGACAATAGTGGCAGCCCATTTACATGGCATTCAGGAGTCTGATGGCTCGAGGGAAGAAGCTGTTGCGGAACCTTGATGTTCTGCTCCTTATGCTGCGGTATCTTTTTCCCGAGGGCAGCAGAGTGAACAGTCCGTGATGGAGATGTGAGGGGTCCTTTATGATACTGCTGGCCTTAGACACACAGCGTTTGGTCGCAATATCCCCGATTGAGGGGAGATAGGTCCCGATGATTTTTTCCGCTGTCCTCACCACTCTCTGCACAGACTTCCAGTCGGAGGCTCTACAGTCCCCAAACCAGAGATACAGCTGATCAAAATACTCTCTATGGTGCCCCTGTAGAAAGTAGTGAGGATGGGATGGGGGAGATGAGCTCTTCTCATCCGGCGCAGAAAGTGCAACCGCTGCTGCGCTCTCTTAACAGTTGATGAGATGTTAGTCGACCAGGTCAGACTGTTAGTGATCTGCACCCCCAGGAACTTTGTGCTACTGACCACCTCCACATCGCTGTCATTGATGTGAAGTTAAATTGTCCAATTCATGGTCCAATCATCTTCATCTGTTCTGTTTCATGCATCAACCACCTCATTAAATGATCAGGAATGGTGCAGGTTACTGATGAATCAACAATGTTTAGCTTTATGCCCTCTTCCTCTATTATTCTTGTCGTCCCGTCAGCTGTCTCGGTAGCCCGGGATAACATTCACTGTTGGATTGCCAAGCGACAGGTAAAGTCAAGCTACAGGGAGAGGTTGTGCAGGCTGACTC
Source organism: Raja brachyura (assembly GCA_963514005.1). The sequence goes on from OY740783.1 coordinate 18,187,678, forward strand.
TAGTCCTTGGAGCACGGGAGGATGAGATGTGATCTTAAAGATGTGTATAAAATCATGAGACGAATGGATCGGGCAGATGCACAGGGTCTCTTACCCAAAGTAGGTGAGTCGTGGACCAGAAGGCATAGGTTTAAGATGGGAAAAGATTAAGGGGAAAAGATTTAAGAGGAATCTGAGGGGTATTTTTTTTCACACAAAGGGTGGTGGGTGTATGGAACAAGCTGCCCAACATTTAAGAAACAGTTAGACAGGTGCATGGATAGGACAGGTTTGGAGGGATGTGGGCCAAACACAGGCAAGTGGGACTAGTGCAGCTGGGACATGTTGGCCGGTTTGTGATAGTTAGGCCAAAGGGTCTGCTTCCACGCTCTGTGACTCTGACTCAATGGCTCTATAATGGCAATTTTGAACAAGCAATAACTCACTTATCTCCTTTTGATTTTCAAAGTTAACAGCAACAGTTAACGATCAGGACAATCAATGTCCTGAGCATTTAGCAAAGATGATTAGCTTAGTCTATTTTAGTTTTGAGATACAGCTTGAAAAAAGGCTCTTTGGCCCACTGAGTCCATGCCAACCAGCGATTACCCAGGCACTAGCTCGATCCTATACACCAGGGACAATTTACAGAGACTAATTAAGCTACAAAACTGTGTGTCTTTGGAATGTACGAGGAAACTGGAGCACTTAGAAAATACCCATGCAGTGACATGGAGAAGCTACAAACTTGATGAAGGGACCAAGAGGATAGATGATAGATTTAGACGAAGGAATTAAATGTAACATTTCCAAATTTGTGGATGACACAAAACTGGGTGGCAGCGTGAGCTGTGAGGAGGATGCCATGAGGCTGCAGGGTGACTTGGATAGGTTGGTTGAGTGGGCAGATGCATGGCAGATACAGTATAATGTGGATAAATGTGAGGTTATCCACTTTGGTGGCAAGAACAAGAAGGCAGATTGTTATCTGAATGGTGTCAGAGTAGGAAAAGAAGAGGTGTAATGAGACCCTGGTGTGGTTTTACATCAGTCAGCATGAAAGTAAGTATGCAGGTACAGCAGGCAGTGAAGAAAGCTAATGGCATGTTGGCCTTCATCGACAGATGATTTGAGTATAGGACCAAGGTGGTCCTACAGCAGTTGTACGGGGCCCTGGTGAGACCACACCTGTAGTATTGTGTGCAGTTTTGATCTCCTAATTTGAGGAAGGACATTATTGCTATTGCAGGAGTGCAGCATGGGTTCACTAGTTTAATTCCCGGGATGGCGGGGCTAACATGCTTTGAAAGAATGGGTCAACTGGGCTTATATTCACTAGAATTTGGAAGGATGAGAGGGGATCTTATAGAAACATGTAAAATTCTTAAGGGATTGGACAGGCTAGATGCAGGAAAAATGTTCCTGATGTTGGAAGTCCAGAACCAGGGATCAAATTTTAAGAATAAGGGGGAGGACATTTAGGACTGAGATGAGGAAAACCTTTTTCACCCAGAGAGTTGTGAATCTGTGGAATTCTCTGCCACAGAAGGCAATGGAGGTCAATTTACTGGATGTATTCAAGAGCGAGTTAGATTTAGCTCTTAGGGCTAACGGAATCAAGGGATATGGGGAGCAAGCAGGAACGGGATTTAGCCTTGATCTTATTGAATGGCGGTGGGGCTCGAAGGGCCGATAGGCCTACACCTGCACCTATTTTCTATGTTTCTATGAGGCCAAAATGATGTCTCTTCATGGATTTTAGGAGACCTTTGATATGGTCTTGAGAGTAGGCTGGTGCAGAAGATTAGAACACATTAGATAATAATATGATGAGTGGCATTGAGAGTGGACATAGTCGCAGTCTTTTTTTCTCCCATAGTAGGGGAGTTTAAAACTGGAGCCGAGGGGCAGGGTTTTCACACAGAGGGTGATGGCTATATAAAACAACTTGCCGCAGGACGTGGTAAACTGGGGGGGAGGGAGGTTAAATTACAACGCTTAAAAGACATTTAGACAGGACATGGAAAAGGAAAGCTTGAGAGGGATATGGAACAAGCGCAGGCAAATGGAATTAGCGTACATATGCACCTTGATCGCTGTAGACGAGTTGGACCGAAAAGTCTACTATACTGTATAACTTCAAGAAAACCTGTTGTTTTTTTAAACCCTTGTATTGCAGGGAAATTGCGCAGGCCTTGTTCGTACTTCTCGTCGGATTTATACCCAGATAGTTTTTATGTTTGTTGTTAAATTCTTTAATGTTGTGTCTTATCTTTATTCGTGTGCTGCAATGGCAAGTCAAATTTCACTACACCAATTGGTGTATGTGATAACAAATGTCCTTGGCATCCTTTGTATCTTTTGTAGATAGACCTGCTGAAAGTACGGATTGTCCGTTCACATTCCAGTCTGAGAGATCTTCCCCCTTTCCTTATTGCAATTAAATAAAGAAACAGTAGTTTGGATTGAATGAAATATACAATATTCGGCGGTGACAGACACATTGTGTAGGGAGGAATTTGTGGTAGATGCTAGTTTATTCCGCAGACAGACCCAAAATGCTGGAGTAATTCAGCGGGTCAGGCAGCCTCTTTGGAGAAAACGAATAGGTGAGATTTCAGGACACAACCCTTCTAAACCCCAGGGTTACACAAAAAGCTGGAGAAACTCAGCGGGTGCAGCAGCATCTAAGGAGCGAAGGAGATAGGCGACGTTTCGGGTCGAGACCTTTCTTCCTTCTAAACCCCAGTCTGAAGAAGGGGTTCGGCCCGAAACGTTGCCTATCTCCTTCGCTCCTTAGATGCTGCTGCACCCGCTGAGTTTCTCCAGCTTTTTGTGTACCCCTTCTAAACCTCGATCGTTACCTTCAGAGAATGTTGCCATTACGATATAATATCGGTAGGTAAATGTACTGCAGTGCTGTGTGGCTTACTGCCTGATCGCTGAATGATTGAACTCCGCCACTTCCTTGTTTCTAAAGGTTAGATCTGTTGTGCTTTTAAAAATATATATATTGTTATTAAGGCGAAGGGAAAGACGGAGTTCGGTGCTTGCAACGTAACTGCGGTGAGAGACGCGTTTCAAAGCTCCCACTCCAAGAGCTGGGTGCAGGTGTAGCAAGCGAGCGAGGAAGCAAAGTGAGAGAGCGGGGAGAGTGAATCGCCGGCTCACCTGAGAGATGGACACTAAAGATATGAAGTGCATCACTGTTCCCGTGTACATTTTCTGTGCCCACACTGATCTGAATTCAACATTGCGTCTCCAACTCTCCCAAACCCCCCCTACCTGCTGCCCGGGCGAAGCAACCATTAATGTAGAATCAAGGCCCATTTCCTCCAGGTAAGCGTTCTAGTTCAAAGTTAATCGATGTAGATAAACTCTCGAGGCAAGCTACTCGATTGTTAGAAGATAGACACAAAAAGCTGGAGTAAAATTCAGCGGGTCTGAAGAAGGGTTTCGGCCCGAAACGTAGCCTATTTCCTTCGCTCCATAGATGCTGCTGCACCCGCTGAGTTTCTCCAGCACTTTTGTCCACCGTAAAATTCAGCGGGACGGGCAGCATCTCTGGAGATCTGAAGAAGGGTCTCGACCCGAAACGTCGCCCATTCTATCTCTCCACAGATGCTGCCTGTCCCGCTGAGTTACACCAGCATTTTGTGTCTATCTTCGGTTTAAACCAACATCTGATGCTCCTTTCTACACACACTTGATTGTTGCCTGCTGATAGACACGATAGCCACGATAGACACAACAAGCTGGAGCAACTCGACGGGACAGGCAAGGAGAGAGGGAATGGTGACGTTTGTTTCAGAATAGCAAATGTGTGTAAGCAAATGTCCAGTGTGCGCGCCGCGCGTTTATACATATTACATAAACAGAACCAGCCCCAATCACCTTGCTTCAAATGTTCTTACTCGGTTGACGTGGTGTGTCGCCGTGACCTCTTCTAGATCAATAGCGGCGATTGAGCAAAATCAAGGTTACCAAAGTCGCCGAGAACCTCTCTCTCCTTGGCACACATAACACTTGGATAAAAAATATATAATTCATAAGTTAAGTTATAGGAGCAGAATTAGGCCATTCGGCCCATCATGTCTACTTCGCCATGCAATAGTGGATACAGAGGTTTATAACAAATAAATATTAATTGTGATTCTATCTGTAATTCAATTACTGAAATGTGACCTACTTGTATTAAAAACACTGTATGGCTAATTCTATAGCGAAATGTTACAGTATCTATAAATCACTACAATCAATAACATCAATAGTGACTCCTTTAATATTCATTTTGCAATGTATCAAATGCAAACAAAATGTGTTAAAACGACGCCGCTCCTTTCAGTCCCTTTGATTCTATTTACTGTCGAAAGTCTAATGTAAAACCTATAACCTCTGAAAACCTGTGGGACACCGACTGTGAACGGGGCTGGATGGGAAGAATGGGTGGTATTCGGATCTCTGGCCCATTATAATGCCGCACCCGGTTTTAATCCAAGGGACGTCGCTATTCCTTTGACCATGGCTTCGTAGTACAATTTTGCCGAGCCCAACAGTCTCCATGGTGTTCTGTCGAGTTATACCCTAACCACCTTCTCCATTTTGGAAAGGGTGTCTCAGGAGTCCCAGTCAGTCACTTCTCTGTTTTAATTTCTTTCTGCTGGTTTATTTTATTTCTACTGTAAATGCACATTACAAGCCGTCATACGGCGCCTAAACACTAATAAACTTACGGTCCCATTAGGCCAAGAAGTAAATTGTTACAATGCTTAAAAAACGGTCTGATTCGGAAATGTTGGTTCGGCAGAGAATAGAGCACGAAATAACCTTTTATCGCGTGTTTAAAATGAAAAGGCACAGTGAATTTATAGATTTAATCTCTTGCATAATCTACCCAGTTAGCCGATTTTACTTGTGTTGTTGTTAATCTGCGAGGAATTTTGGAGAATGTATTTTAAAATCAATATTGTTGAAAATACTCTATCTGATAGGGTTCTAAACGGACTTAGTTGAACATCCAAAATAAAAACAAAATTCTTCTGGTCTACACGTTGCCACAAGTAAATGGGATCCGGACTCTTTCCTTCACAAGTTTAATGTTTGAACATATTCGTGAATACATTTACGGCGATGTTAATCGGAGTCACAGTACTCACCTCCAGATTGTGATTTTATCGTCGGAAAAAGTGTCTTCAAATACTTAAGTTATCATGTCTATGATAAAGAGGATATACACCAAAATGCTGGAGTAACTCAGCAGGCCAGGCAGCATCTCTGGAGAAAAGGAATGGGTGACGTTTCGGGTCGGAGACCCTTCACCAGGCATATTATAAATGTTACAGTATGCACCCACAATTAAAAGTATTTTTAGATTTTAGGCTATAGACTTTGGAGATACGTCTCAGAATGCTTCTGTGACAATTGAATGGATTACCATTTAGATATTTATTCTTGGTGTCAATGCATTGAAAAACGTTTATGGTTTGATATTTGAATACCTTACTGTATTTAACGAAACATTTTTAACGAAATATCTAGACAGAATTCAGTCTGAAGAAGGGTCTCGACCCGAAGCGTCACCCATTCATTCTCTCCAGAGATGCTACCTGCCCTCCTGAGTTACTCCAGCATTTTGTGCCTATCCATGGACAGAATAGAAACCATTCGTCCTCAACTATTTCTGGTAGATCGATCTATTATCTCACGTTTTCCCCTCTCAAAAGCTACGGTTTAAAAAAAAAAATTGAAATAGCTAAGACTAGTTTAATTGAAATCGTTTAGAAAAACAACATTTCCAGCAAATGTCAACTGGGAGTTGTGGCAATGACATCTTACGCTACTCGATGCCCTCTCCCAAACAGTAACAGAATTGTTCCGGTAATTCCAGTATTTAAAAAATAATTCTAATAATAGAAAAACACAACAATCTTACCACATGAAGTAACTCAAAACCCTTATTGATCAATCATCTGGCGAACCAATCCTATTCTCCCTGTTAACCTGACGGAATTTTGGTTACGGAGTAACCATTGACTTATATCCCTGTGTGACCCCTTATCCATCCCATCGTCGTACTATAAATCATAACGTTTATTTTACAAATATAATTTTGGCGTTATTACGTAATTAAAATCATGCTGCAAAATGGGAAAGTTGAAAGGAATTCGGTATATATAAACATGATTTACTGGTGATGTAATAATTTCTCCCGGATAGTTTAAATAAACACATTAGAGGAAGAATTTCAGACATGCCAGATGCATATTGAAATCGACTGGTATGAAGCAAGGTTTAAAACGTGATGAAATATCTCACTCTTTAATACATGTCTTTGCTCCCATACCGTGTAAATTACAGGATAATAGTGTGCAGACGATAGCAGGCTCTGTTTATACAATCTATTTCTTCACACAAGTTCCCATTGCTTTTTGTAGCCTTTGCTGTATGTGGTGGTTCTCTGATCCCACTGACCTCGCCCATGTGTTTTCACTTTTTGTTCTGATCTCAATTCCATGACCAGCGGGGAATGAAATACAAATTGAATAGTAGCCATTCAAAGGCCAGTCTTTTCAAACTGCTTTTAAGTCCTCTTTGTCTTGTCTATGAAGCAATAGTCTAGAATTAAATGCAATGGACTTTGGCGACTGATTTCCACAGCTGTTAATGTTCCTCGCAATACCCACGAAACATTGCACTTCAATCCAACACCAATGTATATCTATATAAAAGAGCAAATGAACTGTAGGGGTACTTCATTAAACTCTGATCCAGTTTACTTCAAATACAATCTTCGATCTTTTAGAGCCTCGATTTTTTTTCTGTTCATTCTAAATTTGCCTTTTTTTGCAGACTTTAGTTTTTCTCTCCTTTTCTCCTTCAGCGATAGACCAATTTAAAAAAATCCAAACTAGCTGCAATAATTGCACAAATTCGCACCCAATAACCCCGAATAAAATAGAAATAATAGCGGTTAATAACAGTTCTATTTGCACGGGTGAAATTATATTAGCGTACAGATGTGTCCCTGCGAACTGCCCCATGGCACTTTAAGTTGCGTGTTATACGAGAGGCACGGCTTGTTTATTCAGCTTCTTTCCTGAAAGAGGCAGTTTGGAAAAAGTTAAAACATTCTTTATATTCACTCCAGGCATGCTTTCATTCCCAATCTCTCTCCCTCTCTCTCTCTCTCTCTCTCCCCCCTCTCTCTTTCTCTCTCCCTGTTTCTCTGTCTCTCTGTCTCTATCGTCTGTCTCTCTCTTTATCTCTCTCTTTCTTTCTCTCTCTCTCCCTCTCTCTCTCCTCCCCCCTCTCTCTCTCCCCTCTCTCTTTCTCCCTCTCTCTCTCTCCCCCCCCCCTCTCCCTCTCCCCTCTCTCTTTCTCCCTCTCTCTCTTTCTCTCTCTCTCTCTCTCTCTCCTCCCTCTCTCTCTCTCTCTCCCCTCTCTCTTTCTCCCTCTCTCTCTTTCTCTCTCTCTCTCTCTCCTCCCTCTCTCTCTCTCTCCTCTCTCTTTCTCTCTCTCTTTCTCTCTCTGTCTCTGTCTGCCTCTCTCTTTATCTCTCTCTCTCTCGCTTTCATTATCTCTCTCACTCTCTCTCTTTCTCTCTTGGTCTCTGTCTCTCTCTCGCTCGCTCGCTCAGGGAATCTGTTAAGATCTTTGATATGTCCTCGCTTTTTAAAAACTATTTCTCAAAGTTAGAATTACATGGGGGTATGAGAAGGATCCCCATTTCTCTCTTTAAGGATTTATCTTTAATACATTTCATCGTTAAAATGCGGATGAATCGATGTCAAAAGCAAACTGCTCAGTTTGCTGCTAAATACACATCTCGTGGTTTGTTTTGTACAACTTTTGAAATACACTTGCATTATTACCTCAACCATTAAGTTACATCCTTTAAATAATTTTGTGTGACGAATATATATGATAGGGCCTAAATGACCAAAATTCGAAGATGATACCGCAAAACGTCTCTAGCTTGCTGTTCATGTTGGAATAGGTGCGAACATGAAGCCATATAAACGATTGTAGCCGGAACTGATTAACGTGACGAATAACGAAGGTATATAATAGCTATTTAAATGTGCGGTTAATGTTTGGAAAGCCTACAGGCTTAACTTTAATCTTTCATGCAATTGTTTCTTCTGCTCAACGGTCTTGTAAACTTCCCTTGGTTTATGTAGCCTGGTTTTCATTGATGCAGCTTTGCTCAGTTTGCTTTCGCTTAGTTTATTAGCCCAGAGGGATATCCAAACGAGACATCTGGGATGAATTTTTTGGAGTTGAGTTTCATAGTTATCGAACAATATTATTTAGATCTGATGGAAGCTGTACAGATTTATGAACCGGTTTACCACAGAAATGTGTTACTGCGTGAGGGATTTGTGCAAAATAAATGATACACGTCGAAATTGAATGATATTGCTACTTTGGACCCTTCAGGAACGGGAGTCAAGCGATAACTGAGAATCACCATTTTGTTGTCCATCTTCGGCTTAAACCAGCATCTGCAGTTCCTTCCTACACATCGCCAACTTAGATGCCAGGCTAAACGTGGCTGGTGTTCTTTTTTTGTCTTCTCGCAACAAAGACCTATGTTTTCAATTTGAATGCACGAACATACAAACACGATAGCACATTTGTCTACTCTGTCGCACACGTATAGATTTACTGCAACAAGAGTAATTGACTTTTGAATGTAAATGAACGAATTGCATAAAATAAAAAAAAACGCTTCCCTCGTCTTCTCATGCAGATGAGAGGACCGCAGCAATGAAAACGTACTTACTTCAAACGTTATTATTATTTTCTGCCACGGCATCAAATGATATTATTTTATTTCAGTGACCATGAGATCATTTATTTTTCATGAACTAATTGGGTTTTTTTTAATGAAGGATCGCGGAACCGATACTTAATTGTCCTTATGTCAAAATCTATAAACTATAGAAGTGAGATCGACCAACTGACCAAATGGTGCCAGCACAACAATCTGGCTCTCAACTTCAGTAAAACCAAGGAACTGATTGTGGACTTTGGTTGGGGAAGGATTAGGACCCACAATCCTGTTCACATCAATGGGTCGATGGTGGGGAGGGTCAAAAACTTCAAATTCCTGGGCGTGCATATTTCCGAAGATTTTTCCTGGACCCAGCAATTTATAAAGAAGGCACATCAGCGACTCTACTTCCTGAGAAGATTACGGAGATTCGGCAAGTCGGAGAGGATTCTCCTAAACCTCTACAGGTGCACTGTAGAGGGCATTCTGACTGGTTGCACCGGGGCCTGGTTTTTGCAACTTGAACGTCCAGGCTTGAAAAAGACTACAAAAAAATTGTGACCACTGCCCAGTCCATCACCGGCTTTGGCCTCCCCACCATGAAGGGTTCTATCGTAGTCGCTGCCTCAAAAAGGCAGCCAAAATCATCAAAGACCCACACCATTTCACCATTGCCATCAGGAAGAAGGTACAGGAGCCTGAAAGCTGTAACATCCAGGTTCAGAACAGCTTCTTCCATACAGCCACCAAGCTATTAAACACAACAACGAATAAGCTCTGAGCTCCGGACTGCAAAAGACTAAATTATTATTGCACTACTTTTTTTATTTATTTAACTTTTTTTCCCGCTTCCCCCGTTATGTACTACGTTTACATATTCACATATTGGGTTGTGTTGCAGCAAGTAAGAATTTAATTGTCCCATCCGGGACATATGAAAATAAAACACTCTTGACTCCACACACATTTATTTCTGGCATGGGGCTGGCAGGTTTGTCAGCACATTTCACAGGGGGATGAAACAAATCTCCACTGTGACCGTCAACTTGTAAAAACAAAATGCGGTTAGTTGATTGGAAAGTGAAGCTTTAGTCAGAGTGACACTTGAATGCAAAAGAAACCAAAAGACAGCGAATAGTTGGAAATTAGGCAACAATAGGCAATAGACCATAGACCATAGACCATAGACAATAGGTGCAGGAGTAGGCCATTCCGCCCTTCAAGCCAGCACCGCCATTCACTGTGATCATGGCAAATCATCCACAATCAGTACCCCGTTCCTTCCTTCTCCCCATATCCCTATCTTTAAGAGCTCTATCTAACTCTTTCTTGAGAGTATCCAGAGAATCTGCCTCCAGTGGCTTCTAAGACAGAGAGTTCGCAGATTTACAACTCTCTGGGTGAAAATGTTTTTCTTCATCTCCATTCTAAATGGCTTACCTCTTATTCTTAAACTGTGGCCCCTGGTTCTGGACTCCCCCAACATCGGGAACATGTTTCCTGCCTCTAACGTGTCCAATCCCTTTATAATCTTATATGTTTCAATAAGATACCCTCTCATCTTTCTAAACTCCAGAGTATACAAGCCCAGCCGCTCCGTTCTTTCATCATGTGACAGTCCCGCCATCCCTGGAATTAACCTTGTAAACCTACGCTGCACTCCCTCAATAGAAAGAATGTCCTTCCACAAATTTGGAGACCAAAACTGCACACAATACCCCAGGTGTGGTCTCACTGGGGCCCTGTACAACTGCAGAAGGATCTATTTGTTCCTATACTCCTCTTGTTATGAAGGCCAACATGCCATTAGCTCTCTTCACTGCCTGCTGTACTTGCATGATTCTTTTCAGTGACTGATGTGCAAGGACATCCAGATCTCGTAGTACTTCCCCCTTTCCTAACTTGGTACCATTCAGATAATAATCTGCCTTCCTGTTCTTGCCACCAAAGTGGATAACCTCACATTTATCCACATTAAACTGCATCTGCCATGCATCTGCTCACTCATCCAACCTGTCCAAGTCACCCTGCATCCTCATTGCATCCTCCTCACAGTTCACACTGCCACCCAGCTTTGTGTCATCTGCAAATTTGCTAATTTTACTTTTAATCCCTTAATCTAAATCATTAAGGGACCCGTTACTCATTGTTTCCTGTCTGTCAACCAATTTTCTATTCATGTCAGTACCCCACCTTAATATCATGTGCTCTAATTTTGCCACTAATCTCCTATGTGGGACCTTATCAAAGGCTTTCTGAAAGTCCAGGTACACTACATCCATTGGCTCTCCCTTGTTCATTTTCCTAGTTACATACTCAAAAAATTGCAAAAGATTAGTCAAGCATGACTTCCCCTTCGTAAATCCATGCTGACTCGGACCGATCCTGTTACTGCTATCCAAATGTGCCGCTATTTCATCTTGTAGAATTGACTCCAGCATCTTCCCCACCACTGATGTCAGGCTAACTGATCTATAATTCTCTGTTTTCTCTCTCACTCCTTTATTAAAAAGTGGGATAATATTAGCTACCCTCCAATCCACAGAAACTGATCCTGAATCTATAGAACATTGGAAAATGATCACCTATGCATCCACGATTTCTAGAGCCACCTCTTTAAGTACCCTGGGATGCAGACCATCAGACCCTGGTGATTTATCAGCCTTCAGTCCCATCAGTCTACCCAACACCATTTTGTGCCGAATGTGAATTTCCTACAGTTCATCCACACTAGGACCTCTGGCCATGAGTACATCTGGGAGATTGTGTCTTCCTCAGTGAAGACAGATCCAAAGTACCTGTTCAACTCGTCTGCCATTTCCTTGTTCCCCATAATAAATCCACCTGTTTCTGTCTTCAAGGGACCCACATTTGTCTTAACTAATTATTTATCTTCATATTCATATGCAACATTTTATCTTCGGTATTCACCTCCCCTCTCACACCGATCACTATTGCCCCTGACCTTACTCTCTTACCCCTTCTCGAACTTGCCTTCCCATTAGTACTTCTCGTACATGTGCAGAAATAACAAAACCCTGGGGTACCAACCTTCTTCTACCTGCTTTAAGCTTTTGCACTGGGCAGTGAGTGAGAATATCTGAGGGTTGGTAATCATTCTCAGAATTTAACTAGGCTTTTACCATTTAGGCCCTTTTGTACATATGACATGAAACTATCCGCCGTCTGGGAAATTGTAAACAAACTTCAAGCGATAGACCTTTTTGCATCAATGAAACATGTTCACGTTAGACGCGATGTTTTGTGTTCAAGGTCAGGTTTGTTAATCCTACACTTTCAGTGTGCCTGGTAAATAAGGCTGACCTCTGAAACTTGAATGGAATTGCTCAGGTAGATTAAATAGTCAGCTTGGTGAGTTCACAAACTTGGTTTAAGAATGAGGCATTAGGATATTGGAGCCTGTTTGACCGTTCCATTAGATCACACCTTATCCATACCTCATGTTAATTAATCCGGTTCCGTTTTAAGGGTTATCATTTGGGGGGAAAAGCATATTTTTACATTTGGAATCTGAATTTGTATTTGGTCCTGAACAGTCGGCTAAATATCTTCTTTCCTGGATGAACAAATTATTTCTCCATTATAGAAAACATATTAATTTTATTCTCTAACTTTCCATTGTTAGTTCATTTGGTCAGTTAAGATTTTTTTTTCAAGTAAAATTCTGGGATTATTAAACAAATGTTAATTTTAAAAAATAAGTAAATACACTTTTTGGCCTTTTGAGTGCCAGTTATTATGATTACGAATGAACTGTGTAGAAAGAACTGCAGATGCTGGTTAACACCACAGATAGAAACAAAATGCTTATTCTGAAGAAGGGTCTCGACTCGAAACGTGAGGGAGTGATTGGGGGAGGGGATGAGGAGAGGGGAGAGAAGAGGGAGGGTGAAGAGGAGGGGGAGAGAGTTCAGGGGATGAGGGGAAATGAGCCGCACCTGCGCAGTTGGGGGCTATAGGTGAGTGGTGGAATATTGCGTTGGGGGAATGGGTTGCGTTGGGGGACCAGGCCTCCCATGTGACAGGGACCCAATAGGTCCCACTCAGTCTAGTTAAAAGTAAAACCCCCAAAATTAGTACAAACAGCCCCAAATGCTTAGTGCAATTAAGACACTTTGTAGTCCATAGTTTAGTGTTTGTAGTCCAAGAGCCTGCTGGCTGATGGTGTTAAACATGCATTATAAGATGAAAGAGCGAGTGGTAATAGAGCAAATAAAGAAACAAACATTTGGTCTCTATTCACTAAAGGAAATGTAAGCAATTCACTATGAACGTAAGCAATCCAAGATAAAAATACTGGAAAATGTATTTGAAATTATTAAAGTCAGTATCAAGGCAAAAAGGCTGACATGTACCTAGAATAAAGATGAGGTGCGATTTCCTGGTCTTAACATTGTGCTGCACTGAAAACAGATTGAGGACTGAGAGGTATTTATAGGAGTGGGATTGAGAATTACGCTCAGGATCAAAGCTGTCTGCAAAGCACATAGTATACTACCAATCAATATTTATTAGACGAGACCACAAAGTGGACAGTAAATACTGTATAATTGGGGCTTCCGTTTTTGGTTTTTATTGATACAAATTAAAAAAAACACTACTGAATATCATAGTCATAGAGTCTTACAGCGTGGAAACATGCCCTTCAGCCCAACTTACCCACACCAACCAATATGTGCCATCTACACTGGTCCCACTTTCCTGAATTTGGCCCGTATCCCTCTAAACCTGTCCTATCCATGTACCTGTCTAAATGTAGGTATGTTGCAAAACTTACCTTGAGCAGCGCTGCAGTTCTGACGCTCCCCGTGTGCGTGACTTTGGCGCCTTTCGGAGGGGGGCGGGCTTAAAGTGCCATTTTTCAACAGACCTGGAAAACCGATGAATGTCGGGCGATTTTGTTGCGGAAGAAAAAACGCTCCGACATTTCATGAATGAAGGTATTTTTAAATTACTCTAAATTATTTATTAACTAGAATAATTTAAAAATCACCTTCAAAAGCCGTGAGCACTGACAACAGGAAGGAGTTTGCGTAGGGGAGAAGAAAAGGTAAATAGTTTATTTTTATATTAAAAGTTGGTTTTTCGGGAGGCTTTAATAATATTTTTATGTTGCGAAATGGGGTCCCAAAAAATGTATGAACAAACAGTATTTTTCCTCCCGACTTCACCGCTAACCGCAACGTTCCAATCCACCGCATTCCACTAAAACCCCTAGTTGATTTTTGACTAGTTGATTTAAATGGCCATTAATTTACAGGCATAAAACACTAAATTCCTTCCATTTGGCCCAGAAATTCATGAAAATTAGATTTTAAAATTATGTTATATTGTGGATTATTGTGTGAATGTTATTTGGACACTTAGGCAATTTTAAAAAAGTTTATCTTTTCTTAAGAAATGGATAGATGTTTAGATCTACTCATTGAATTTTGTAATTAGCTACAATTAGATAACTAACTAATTATATGCTTTAATTTCAGGTCATCCAAGTAAGATTGTTTCATATTTGTTTCAGAATGCTTCAATCTATAATAACTGAACATTTCATTGAGTTCTCTTAATTTTTAAGAAAGTTATGGGCTTTTAACTTTTCCAGATCACAGCTTTTGAGTTAAGTCAATTGAAAGGCAATGGGGAACAAGATGCTAATTTCCGAGTATGAAAATGGCCATAACTTTCTTAATACTGAAGATATGAAAGTAAATTAGGTGTCAAATTAAACTTATTTTTATGCTTTATCTGATGGGATAAATTGCAGACTTGATTTTTTCAATCTCAAAATATTGTAACATTGCTACTAAATGTTTCTTAAATGTTGCGATAGTACCTGCTTCAACTACCTCCTCTGGCACTCATTCCATACACCCATCAACCTTTGTGTGAAAAGGTTACCCCTCAGATTCCTAATAAATCTTCCCCCCCCCCCCCCCCTTAACCTTTGTCTACTTAGAAACTTGTTTTTTATTGAATCCCCACAACAAATTTTCCCAGTGATATCTGGCACAATATGATATTCACATTTTCATTGATTTTGCTTTAAGGATATATGTAGCTTTCAAAATTCTCATAATGCACATACCTGTTTAGTTGTGGTGAAAAATAAAACAGAGGAGGTGTTTGTTCATGATTGCATGAAATAATGTGAACGGTTTTATAGAAGGAATAATTAAGATCTGCTCTGCTAATGCTGATTTCAATTGAGTCATGCTTAAAGAGATTGAATGTTGATGCATCTTTTTTGAATGAGGTTTTATCTTAATAAGCAAAGTACAAAACTTTGTTGAAAAGTAATAAAAATAAATCTGAAGAAACCACCAAGGGACTAAAATTAAAATGTAAATTTAAAGAATCTATCATTATACTAAATTAAAAAATCAACAAATATGGTACGTTCTAGTTTCATTTGCGGTGAGTATCTGGGACACTGAAAGGGAGGAGATGTAAGGAGATATTGCATCTCCAATATTTTCTATTTTTATTTGAGATTTCAAACATTCACTGTATTTTACAGTATCTTTTATGCTTAGAATAAATCATCAGGACAGACATCAAATACTAGGGCCTGCTTTCACATGACCATTCAGAAGCTTATCTCAGGCCATTTGTCCAGGTTTTATACCAAAGCTGAGCAATACATTTGTAATCAAATTTGCACAGTTCTGAAAATTTCACTGTCATTAAATGCCTGTCATGATAAAAAGTGTATAAATCTGATGAAGGGTCTCGACCCGAAATGTCACCTAATTCCTTCTCTCCAGAGATGCTGCCTGACCCCCTCTATTACCTCAGCATTTTGTCTATCTTTCCCATAATAAAAAGTGAAACAGATTAGCATAGAAAATTCACATCAATTGATTCACATTTATGGTATCTAACCTTTGCTTAATTGTGAATTTTTTAGTTCATGTTTGGTTTAGTTTAGTTATTGCCACCTGTTCCAAAGTCCAGTGAAAAGATTTTTGTTTGCTCACTATCCAATCAGAGAAAAGAGTATACATGCATACAGTCAAACTATCCACAGTGCACAGATAAAGGATAAAGGTACAACATTTAGTGCAAGATATAACACTGATGTCTGATAAAGTCCGGTAGTTCAAAGGTCGCCAATTAGGTAGATGGGAGGTCAGGACCACACTCTAATTGATCAGAGAATGGTTCAGTTGCTTGATAACAGCTGGGAAGAAACTGTCCCTGGATCGGGAGGAATGTATTTTCAAACTTCTGTACTTCTTGCCTCATGGGGGAGGGGAGAAGAGGGAAAGACTGGGGTGAGTGTAGGAAGGAAGTGCAGATGCTGGTTTAAACGTAAGATATGCACAAGATGCGGGAATAACTCAGCGGGACAGGTAGCATCTCTGAGGAGAAGGAATGGGTGATGGTTTGGGTCGAGACCCTTCTTCAGAAAGAGGAGGCTGATGAAGGATCCCGACCCGAAACGTTACCCATTCCCCCCAGAGTGACTGGGATGAGACTGGTCCTTGATTATGCTGCCAACCTTGCTGAGGCAGCGGGAAGTGTAGATATCTTCACTAAAGAAGATAAATAATGGGGTGGGGGGACGGGGGGGACACGACTCTATTCCTTGCTGTAGATCTTGGTCTTGTAACTGAAAAATTATGGTAGAACAAAATCCCAAATCACATGCAAATTTGACCATTGGACTCCTTGACAGTTAAATATAGTACATCTCGAAAGGCTGTTAGCAACAACTGCAACTAATTTAAGTTACCATACGGATGATATGGCCATAGTCCAAGAAACTCATACTCAATGAGATAGCGTCACCACCAGTTCTGTGTTAAATCTTTTCCAAGACGGAGAGATGTTACAAAAATAAAAGTTTAAAAAATTGTGTTTTTAAAAAAAGTAAAAAACAATGGATAAAAGGAAAATATCTCTTTGCACAGTAATATGTTTTTTGGTATTTTTTGCAGTCACTTGGGATTTGGATTCAGAAACTCAAAATATATCGAATGTAAATATCTGAATCAAAAGAAGAAGCACATAAAATACCCAAACACAGGACAAAATGGGCAGAATTATATCAGGTGACATTTAACGAGAAGAATATCTCAGAGGCAAAATAGGTACCATAACAACCTAATGTTTAAAGCAAGAAAACAAAGTGCTGGAGGATAGACACAAAATGCTGGAGTAGCTCAGCGGGTTAGGAAGCATCTCTGAAGAAAAGGAATAGATGACATTTTGGGTCGACACCCTTCCTCAGACCTGAAGAAGGGTCTCGACCCAAAACGTCATCTATTCCCTTTTCTCCGGAGATGCTGCCTGACCTGCTGAGTTACTCCAGCATTTTGTGTCTTTCTTTGGTATAAACCAACATCTGCAGTTCCTTGCTACAGAAGGTGCTGGAGGAACTTAGAAGGCCAGACAGCATCTGTGGAGGGAAATGGTCAGAAGATGTTTTAGGTGAAGACCTTTCTTCAGAACTTGAGTAGAAATGAGATAGTCAATAGAAAGAGGTTTAGCGGCAGATTTTTATATCGTTCAAGAGATTACTCCCTCTCGTCACTAAGGAAATTACATGGTTAAATGAGAATGTCGTAATACGCATGTGAGCTCTCCATGAGACCTTCAGAGCTTCTTTACAAATCAATCTTCAGAACACAGTCTTTTGATTAATAGTTTCTTTTTTGTTGAAGAAAAACAATAAGGCATACATCCGACATACTTTGGCTCGTATACTCTAATCTTTGTCAAACTCCAGCATATCGCTTAAATGTTAGAAAACTCCTCTTAAACGTCACATGGTCGAAGGGTATGCCTTCCTCATGTAAGTCCAAAACTAAACTAAAAACTAAGCCTCTGTGCAAGAAAACTAGCTCCAAACACGCCCTAGAATACATCCCAAAACCCACCCAATAATAACGGGCAGTCTAAAAGTTAAAGGCAAATGCCATCATTAATGACACACAAAATGAGCCAAATGGCCACTACATACCAGCTCCTAATTGGTCCGAGTATATAACGAGGCAATTATTAATAAACATCAAAAAAAGTACCCATGAAAGCAAAAAGTCGGGGAATTGAACCCCGATCTCCCGTGTGACAGGCAGGGATACTAACCACTATACTAACGAGAAAAATAGCATGCACTATATATCCGCAATCAGAATTTTTTGTCGACTCTTCCATCTTCACTTTCGCCTTCTAGAAGCAAGCATAGCTTGATTATTGATCTTATTAAAACACTGTTTTTAATTTAAAGTCATATCGTGCGCACCAAACCCTTAAAATCAGGCATGATACCCAGAATATAGTACACAACATAACAGTCCAAAGCTTTGATAGCTTGAAATGTCTTCCTCCATGTCCGATCAACGCATGAATGTGTTGTAACAACAATGTTGAAGTGTGAAAATAATTTAAGAGAATAACAGGATTTTTAGCAATAAAGTTCTTCGTTAGGTTTGATTTAATTTCCAGATCATTAGCAAGATTTCAAATCCCAGTTCAAGCTTTGGCCATTCCCTGTCTGGCTTAAGAGAGACTTTAGTTCATTGATCCATCTCTTATTGCTTAAGAAGCGGTTCGCTGTCAGTTCTCTGGAAACTTCATCCGCAGAATTTTATAACCATATAACCATATAACAATTACAGCACGGAAACAGGCCATCTCGGCCCTTCAAGTCCGTGCCAAACAACTTTTTTCTCTTAGTCCCACCTGCCTGCACTCATACCATAACCCTCCATACCCTTCTCATCCATATGCCTATCCAATTTATTTTTAAATGATACCAACGAACCTGCCGCCACCACTTCCACTGGAAGCTCATTCCACACCGCTACCACTCTCTGAGTAAAGAAGTTCCCCCTCATGTTACCCCTAAACCTCTGTCCCTTAATTCTAAAGTCATGTCCTCGTGTTTGAATCTTCCCTATTCTCAAAGGGAAAAGCTTGTCCACATTAACTCTGTCTATCCCTCTCATCATTTTAAAGACCTCTATCAAGTCCCCCCTTAACCTTCTGCGCTCCAGAGAATAAAGACCTAACTTATTTAACCTATCTCTGTAACTTAGCTGTTGAAACCCAGGCAACATTCTAGTAAATCTCCTCTGTACCCTCTCTATTTTGTTGACATCCTTCCTATAATTGGGTAACCAAAACTGCACACCATACTCCAGATTTGGTCTCACCAACGCCTTGTACAATTTTAACATTACATCCAAGCTTCTATACTCAATGCTCTGATTTATAAAGGCTAGCATACCAAAAGCTTTCTTTACCACCCTATCTATATGAGATTCCACCTTCAAGGAACTATGCACGGTTATTCCCAGATCCCTCTGTTCAACTGTATTCTTCAATTCCCTACCGTTTACCATGTACGTCCTATTTTGATTTGTCCTGCCAAGGTGTAGCACCTCACATTTATCAGCATTAAACTCCATCTGCCATCTTTCAGCCCATTTTTCCAACTGGCCTAAATCACTCTGTAGACTTTGGAAATCCTCTTCATTATCCACAACACCCCCTATCTTGGTATCATCTGCATACTTACTAATCCAATTTACCACCCCTTCATCCAGATCATTGATGTACATGACAAACAACAAAGCACCCAACACAGATCCCTGAGGCACCCCACTAGTCACCTGCCTCCAACCCAATTTTCTTCTGTGTTAACATATTTCAATTGTGCCACATTAGTAACTCCCAATGCTCTTTCCATTGTCAGATTGTCTCTGTCCAAATCCAACTCTCTGGTTCCTTTGACTCTATCATCTGGTGAAATACTTTCACAATTGTTGTTTATCCACTTAGAAAGTGTGAATCCTTCCTTATTGCAGAGGGAAGTCAGATGTTTTACTAGTTGAATTGCTTCCTGCTCATTTTAAGCAATCATCCATGTAGAAATTATTCTTCAAAGAGATTATTACCTCATGAAATTTAGTAATCTCGCCAAACTTGCGTTTCAAATTCTGGGTAGGTTGCTCTGCCACACGACGATTATTCAGCAGATTAACACTTTCTTGTTTGAAAAATAAGTCCAGACAATAGTGTCCGTCAATCTTTACTGAGAAGTTAATGATATCTATGAACTTCAACTCTTCATTCAACATTTCTTCAGATTCTTTATTGGGACTTTCATTAAAGTCATGATTGTATTGCTTCATCAACAGCTTTCCTAATTATCAGTAGATATTTGATTAACAGCAATGGTAGGATAGTTCTTCTGATTCCTGTTTTCGTTGTTCCTTCTCAAGGAGCTGTAAATAACCCATCCAAGTCGGGTTTTCGTGGCATACGGTCCATCACCTCGGCTCCTAACAATCTGTATAGGTTCCAATGCTTTCAAAGCATTTGTTCCGATAAGCAGGTCAACACTAGAATTTATTTCAGAAATCTTGACATCCTTCAGGTAAGCCCATTGTTTCAAGTCTTCACATCTGGGTATATTTTGATGACCAACAGGCATGGTTCCATGTGTAAACACTTCAGATATTGGTATAAAACTATCTTCATCCAAACTGGATATCTCCATACTTGTAATGTAATGACTCATGCTCTCTTTATCTTTATTATGGTATGCAATCGAATCTTAATCTCTTCTCCTGTGATGTTCAGCCTTCTTGTCAGGTTTTCTGTGCTAAAGGTAGTCGAACTTCCGTGATCCAAAAAAGCATATGTTTACAACACTGCATTCGACTTACTATTCCTCACCTGTACTGGTAAGGTAGAGAAGATACAGGCTTCAACCCTGGCCCTAATATGAGCAGTTACTTGAGGCAAGGTGATAGCATCACTATTAGTTGGCTTCTCCTTCTGTTCTATTTGCTCCAGTTCCTCATCTATTTGTTCCGGTTCATCCTCTTCTATTTGTTCCAGTTCTTCCTCTTCCAAATGCTCTGGTGGATTCTTTACAGTGTGAAGTGCTTCAGGATGATTTTGCCTGCACTCATAACAAATTATAGGACTCTTACAGTGTCTCACCATGTGTCCTTTTTTCAAACATCCAAAACAGATTCCCTTCTCTTTCAAGAAATCCATCTTATCTTCATGTTCTTTCATCTTATATCTTCAACACCATCTTATGGTGTGACCAACTTCATCACATAACAAACAAAATACTATTTGCTTGCAAGTAGATACATTTCTTTTCATTCCATCTGTCGTTTCCACAGGTATTATAATGGTAGCAAAACTACTTCTCTTAGTTTCTGATCTTTCCTCAGTTTTGGTAAAGGTAGAACCTTTGTTAGTTGCAATTGGTTTGTGATCTTCAATAGTCCCGTAGTGCGGTTCTAACATGTACCGTACTTCCTTGTCCAAGAATTTCACCAGGTCTGATAGCCTGGCTACTTGCCTCCTCTCATCCACTATTACGCCTCCTTTATCTCTCCACTTTTCTCTCAGTCTTCTGGGCAGCTTGATAATGATGAATCTAGTATTACTTGCAAGATTCATTTCCTCCATGTTCCCAAGATTTCTTATCGAGCTGCAACAACCTCTGAGAAATATTGCAGAATCACTCATTGCCTCCCCATCTTCTGGCTTCATTTCATTCCAAGCATGGGCCTTCCTCATGCATGCGTTAGCAATCCTCTGTTCATTACCATAATGTTCTTTACGTAACCTTCTTGCCTCTTTATAGCCTTGGCTGTCAGGTTCATTTTGACAACTCTCAACAAGTACACAAGTACACTTCCACTTGTGTACTTCACCAGAAATCTTAAGCGCTTCTTGTCATCCGTAATTTTGTTTCAAATACTTCTTCTAATGCCCTTACGATAGATTCATACCGCAAAGGATCTCAATCATATGTAGGAATTTCTACTGGTGGTAGAGAGGTATTTTGTCGAGCTATGAATTCAGCTTGACTATTCATCAACCCCAATAATCCAGATTGGAAACCTTGGCTTGGCTCCAACGGACGATAGACAGGCCCTGGCTCAAACTGGCTGGCTCGAGCCTGTGCACCAGGCCTCGAAAAAGCGTACTCAGCTGTTGGTTTGTCCTGAGCCTCTCCAGTGGCTCCATGAGTAGTTTGTTTTGATCTAGCACCCATTTGCTGAGATGACATTTTACCCATCCTACTCTGTTCCAATGAGTATTCAAAGCCATGAATGGAGAAAGAACATAACTAAGAATAGTGCAGAAGGACCTAGGTTTAGAGTGATATGGGCCATACACAGGCAGGTGGGACTTGAGAAGATGGGAAATGACAGAAAGGAAAGGGAGGTGGGGTAGCGTTGCAGGTGAGAGAGGAGATTAATGCAATAGAAAGGAAGGACATTAGCTTGGAGTATGTGGAATTGATATGGGTAGAGCTGCGAAACTGTACGGGGCAGAAAACGCTAGCGGGAGATGTGTACAGGCCACCTAACAGTAGAGTGGAGTTGGGCATGGCATCAAACAGGAAATTAAAAATGCGTGCAACAAGGGTAAAACAGTTATAATGGGTGACTTCAATCTTCATATAGATTGGGTGAATCAAATGGGCAGGGGTGCTGAGGAAGAGGATTTCTTGGAATGTATGCGGGATAGTTTTCTAAACCAACATGTAGAGGAACCAACGAGAGAGCAGGCTATTCTAGACTGGGTATTAAGTATTGAGGAAGGGTTAGTTAGCAGTCATGTTGTGCGTGGCCCGTTGGGCAAGAGTGACCATAATATGGTTGAGTTCTTCATTAGGATGGAGAGAGACATAATTAAGTCAGAAACAAGGGTTCTGAACTTAAACAAAGGTAACTTTGAAGGTATGAGACGTGAATTGGACAAGATAGACTGGCAAGTGATTCTTAAAGGGTTGACAGTGGATGTGCAATGGAAGGTATTTAAAGACTGCATGGATGAACTACAACAATTGTTCATCCCAGTATGGCAAAAGAATAAATCAGGGAAGGTGGTGCATCCATGAATAACAAGGGAAATCAGGGATAGTATAAAAACAAAAGATGAAGCATACAAATTAGCCAGAAAAAGCAGCCAACCAGAGGACTGGGATGAATTCAGTCCAGCAGAGGAGGACAAAGGGCTTAATTAGGAAAGGGAAAATAGATTATGAAAGAAAACTGGCAGGGAACATAAAAACTGACTGCAAAAGTTTTTATAGATATGTGAAGAGAAAGAGATTAGTTAAAACAAATGTAGGTCCCTTGCATTCAGAAACAGGTGAATTGATCATGGGGAACAAGGACATGGCAGACCAATTGAATAACTACTTTGGTTCTGTCTTCACTAAGGAAGACGTAAATAATCTGCGGGAAATAGCAGGGGATTGGGGTCAAATAAGGTGGAGGAACTTAGTGAAATCCAGGTTAGCTGGGAAGTGCTGTTGGGAAAATTGAATGGATTAAAGGCCGATAAATCCCCAGGGCCAGATAGTCTGCATCCAAGAGTACTCAAGGAAGTAGCCACAGAAATAGTGGATGCATTAGTGATAATGGATCCGGAAGTGGCCGCGCTGGCTGGCAGCTGCGGCTCACCTGCAGTCCGTCTGTTTTTTTCTTTTTTTGTGTGTCTTTTTGTGGTTGTTCGGTAGAATTTTGTTTTATTAGGTTGTGTATGTGTGTGTGTGTGTGTGGGGGGGGGGGGGGGGGGGTGGGAGAAACAGAGTCTTAGTCTCTCCCTTTGGGGGGATGTGTGTCCCCCGTCACCGTCTGTGCTGAGGCCCAATGGCGGAGCTGTGGCGGCAGCCTGGTTCGGAGCTGTGGTGCTCCAGTGGCGGCGGCGGTCCGCTTAGAGCTGCGGTGCTCCAGCGGCGGCGGCGGCTACCTGGTTCGGAGCTGCGGTGCTCCGGTGGCGGCGGCCCAGCTCAGAGCTGCGGTGCTGGATCGCCTCAGCGCAGAGAGAACTAGGAGGGAGGAAGACAGAGACTTAAGACTTTTGCCTTCCACCACAGTGAGGAGGTGCCTGGTGAACTCCTTGTGGTGGATGTTGGACATGTGTTTATTGTGTGTTTTGTTTTTATTATATGTATGACTGTATGTAACAATATCGTTCAGACCGTAAGGTCTGAATGACAATAAAGGAATCTAATCTAATCTAATCTAATTTTTTTTAACTTCTGGAGTAGTTCCTGAGGATTGGAGGGTAGCTAATGTAACCCCACTTTTTAAAAAAGGAGGGAGAGAGAAAACGGGGAATTACAGACCAGTCAGTTTATCGGTAGTGGGGAAACTGCTAGAGTCAGTTATTAAAGATGGGATAGCAGTACATTTGAAAAGTGGTGAAATCACTGAAATTTCTGGCAGACAGGAAGCAAAGGGTAGGAGTAAACGGATCCTTTTCAGAATGACAGGCAGTGACTAGTGGGGTACCGCAAGGCTCAGTGCTGGGACCCCAGCTATTTACAATATATATTAATGATTTGGACGAGGGAATTGAATGCTACATCTCCAAGTTTGCAGATGACACTAAGCTGGGGGTTAGTGTTAGGTGTGAGGAGGATACTAGGAGGCTGCAATGTGACTTGGATAGGCTAGGTGAGTGGGCAAATGCATGGCAGATGCAGTATAATGTGGATAAATGTGAGGTTATCCACTTTGGTGGCAAAAACATGAGGGTAGACTATTATCTGAATGGTGGCAAATTAGGAAACGGGAAGATGCAACGAGACCTGGGTGTCATGGTACACCAATCATTGAAAGTAGGCATGCAGGTGCAGCAGGCAGTGAAGAAAGCAAATGGTATGTTAGCATTCATAGCGAAAGGATTTGAGTATAGGAGCAGGGAGGTTCTTCTGCAGTTGTACAGGGTTTTGGTGAGACCACACCTGGAGTATTGCGTACAGTTTTGGTCTCCAAATCTGAGAAAATACATTCTTGCCATAGAGGGGGTACAGAGAAGGTTCACCAGACTGATTCCTGGGATGTCAGGACTCTCATATGAGGAAAGACTGGATAGACTTGGCTTGTACTCGCTAGAATTTAGAAGACTGAGGGGGGATCTTATAGAAACTTACAAAATTCTTAAGGGGTTGGATAGGCTAGATGCAGGAAGAATGTTCCCGATGTTGGGGGGGTCCAGAACAAGGGGTCACAGTCTAAGGATAATGGGGAATTCCTTTAGGACCGAGATAAGGAAAACACACAGAGAGTGGTGAGTCTCAGGAATTCTCTGCCACAGAAGGTAGTTGAGGCCAGTTCATTGGCTATATTTGAGAGGGAGGTATATGTGGCCCTTGTGGCTAAGGGGATCAGGGGGTATGGAGAGAAGGCAGGTACAGGATACTGAGTTGGATGATCAGCCATGATCATATTGAATGGCGGTGCAAGCTCGAAGGGCCAAATGGCCTACTCCTGCAGCTATTTTCTATGTTTCTATGAAACGTTGGCCGTTATGGGCAAGTTTGGCCAAAGAGCCTGTTTCGAGACTGTAAGACTCTATGACCCGATGACAAGTTATTATAAACTTGGAACATAAAGCTTCAGTACACCAGTGCATGAATTTCAGGGACAGCCATGGTCAAAGTGATAAGGCAAATTATATGTTAAAAGTTGAACTTTTACACTTGATCCTTGCTGTCTATTCCATGACCACTTTATCTGCATGCTGTACTTTACCCTTCAAAAATATTAAGAATCTCAGTTGCCAATCTCCATAACAATCAATTTAACACATGCAGTTAAACCGTCTGCATTCACCTGCATGCTCGGATCAGGAACTTCCTGGTATAAATCCTGTTTTTCGCTTAGATTCTTTCAACCCGGTGCAAAAAAAAATTATTGATAACGTTCTTCACTGTCTATGATACCACCTATTATATATAATTTACAAACTTACAAACCATTGCACACTCATCAAAGTCATTGATGTAGTGACAAGTACCAATGAGCATTGACTCATGGAGCACACCACTAGTCACAGACAGTGGCACAAATCATTTTATACATAATTGGCTTGGATATATGAAGCAGAGGGTGAAGGTTGAAGGTCTTCTTAGATCCCATGCAATTTAACATTCCAGAGCAGCCTAGCATGCAGAACCTTAAAGGTCTTACTGGAGTATAAAAAAAGGAGTATGAAGAATGGTTCCGACCTGATACGTCACCCATTTTTCTCCAGTGATGCTGCCTGACCCACTGAGTTACTCCAGCATTTTGTGTCTATCTTCAGTGTAAACTAGCATCTGCAGTCCCTTCCTATACAAAAAGACTAGGTTGCCTACCCTCTACTTATTGACCTTCATTGTTACTTCTTCAAACACTCATCAAATTCATGAGACATGATTTTCCACAGCATGCTATTCTCATTCAACCCCTGTCCTTTTATTGTGAATAATTTTTTTATTAGAAGTATAAGTACAAGTGTAAGTACAAATATAAGTCTTCCGGTGGCGCCATCATGAGGTGAAGACGCCCTCCCAGCCAGCTCCATAAGAAGGTTGAAGAAAACGGGGTAAAAAACGCTGAAAAAGATTTACCTGTCATCTGAAATCTCAGTACTGATTAATACGGAATTGCTGAGTGACGTTTTCAGCCCTGCGACAGCATGCATCGAACCCCAGAAGAAAAACTGAAAACCCGGCTACCGACCACTCGGGATCCGGTAGGCCGTTCTGAAGCCTCGATCTCGGGTAGAACCCGATCCCAGGAAGACATTGCAGGGAAAAAGCCTTCTGGAGCTGAAGAATTTAAAATGAAACTGGAGATGGAAGGATTGAAAACTCTTATTGAAAAAGAGATGGGAGGCATTAAAACCGAATTATTGAATTTAAAGAAAGATATGAAAAAGTTGAATATTAAGGAGGAAGTCGAAAAGATTAATGAAGATGTGAAAGACTTGAAAACTGAAATAAAAGACTTGAAGACTGAAATCACTGAATCTGCTCAAGCATTGAAAAGAGAGATAACGGATAAGTTAAAAGAGCAGAACAAACAGATGAAAATTAAAATCGAAACTCTGGTGAAAGACAAACTGTCTGAGGTTGAAGAAGCATTGAATTTACATTCGACAGATATAAGCATTATTAAAGACTTAGCTGAATCATCGGCTCGGAATTCAGACAGAGACATAAAACGCTTATCTGAACTTCTGGACAAGATAACAGAAAAATGCACGGAGTTGGAAGGCTACCAAAGAAGGTCGAACCTAAGAATTGTGGGTATTCCGGAAGGCATGGAGCGGAATAACCCACGAGGATTTACAGCAGATTTACTGCAACAAGTTTTAGCCTTGGATCAGAAACCCTTATTAGCTCGTGCTCACAGAGTAAAGAGGCGTTTTAAAGGACCTGGTGCTCCGCCAAGACAAATGATTTTAAAAGTACAGAATGATTATGAACTGGAAGAAATGATGGGTAAGATTGTAAGAAGTAAAAATCTTACTTTTGAAGGAGCACGAATCAGTATTTACCGAGATTACCCTGCTGAAGTTGCCAAGAAACGAAACGCATTCAGGGAGACTAAAAGAATTCTGAGAGAATTGAAGGATGTAAGGTATACTTTGAGATACCCCGCCACTTTGAGGGTGACCTATGACAATCAAGATCATTTCTTCAAGAACCCACAAAATGCACTTGACTTTGCGCAGGGGATTAAGAATCAAGAAGAAGACTGAATAATACTTCACCTTTGAACTATATTAATGAATAACTGTATATTTACATCTGGTTTAAAGGATTACCAGATTATGGACTGGTTATAGACTGGCTACAATCAAGAAAGATGAAGAAATGAGAGGACCTGTTCCCTACACCAAAGAGTGGACTGGACTTTCTCTTATGGATATTATTAATTAGAATAATAACAATACTAATAGAAATAATTAACATACAATAAAATACTAATATACTAAAACCTAACCGGTAGTACTGTTACTAACTAAAACAATAATAAATACTAATCACTAAGGCTTAGGTATAAGTAACTTTCTTATTACTTCCCACATACATATAATTTACTCATCAATAATTAATACTAATCTACATAAAATTAAAACAAATAGTAATTAGTAAATATATTTCCTAAGATCATACATTTGATTATACCAATAATAGTTAAGATTTCCTTGATTTTTGCATTTAAATATGTTATAGGATTGATGAAACATTTTAGAATTATATATTCCCGTTAAAATACCTTTTGTAAGACAATAACTTTAAGGACTTATGGAGCTGGCGAGTTAACATCATCTACACTGGAAGTCTGTAGATGGCTAGCCATGCTAGTATGGCTTTCACTAACTGCACCTACTATAGCTGTAGTTTTTCCTTACTTTTCACTATTTACTAACCCTTTTTTCTATCTTCTGTTTTTTTACATTTTCTCATGTTTTTATTTTTTTACATCACAGTGGACTCGTAATCACAAAAGATATATCCGTGCGATATATTTGAAAATCTTGAAATTCGTCCATCCGGAGTTCGGGGGTAAGGTCGGGTATGTCGAGCTGAGACATGTGAACCATTATAGACCACCTTAAATAAAATGCAGGACTTAAAAAAGAATTTGGGGAATGAGGGAATAATCTTTGGCAGTTGGAATGTTAAAGGTCTTAATGAACCTATTAAAAGGGGTAAAGTATTGGCACATTTGCAAGCACTTAAAATCGACGTTGCGTTCCTTCAAGAGACGCATCTAAAAAAAGATGCCGAGCATAGATTAAAGGCTAAATGGATTGACAAAATATATCATTCCTCTTTTACTCATAAATCTAGAGGCGTAGCAATACTGATACGTAAAGGTACTTTATTCAAACATACATCAACTATAATTGATAAAGATGGAAGATTTATTATTGTAACGGGTGAATTATATGCCCAAAAAGTAATATTAGTCAATATATATGGCCCAAATTTTGACAGTCCAATTTTTTTAAAGAAAATATTTAATACAATTCCTGATCATGCACAACATAATTTAATAATTGGAGGAGATTTAAATTGTACTTTAGATCCTTATTTAGATAGATCGTCAGGACAGAGGAAACTTAAATCACACTCCAGTGATTTAATAAATGCATACATTGACACTAGTAAAGTTAGAGATGTTTGGAGAATGGAACACCCATCAGGACGAGATTATTCATTTTACTCCTCGGTACATAAAACATATTCTAGAATTGACTATTTCCTTGTAGATATAAAGCTTATTCCATACATCTATAACTCTAAATACCACAGTATCATTATTTCAGATCACGCTCCATTAACATTTAATATTAAATTTAATGATAACATGAAAATACGAGGACAATGGAGACTTAATCCACAAATTTTGAAGGATAAGTCAACCAATGAATATATTATAAAGCAGATTAAGACTTTTTTTGAAATAAACGATAAACCAGAAATATCTCCATCCCTACTATGGGAAACTTTTAAAGCTTTTACTCGTGGAATTATGATATCTTCACAAGCATTTCACAACAAAGAAAAGCGGAAGGAACAAAATATTCTGGAAACGGAGATAAAACAATTAGATATAGAAAATGCCCTCAACCCTACAATGATAACACATAATAAAATTACTGCATTAAAATATAAATTAAATAAGATATATGCTGACCAAGTGGTTAAATTATATCAATACACAAAACAAATACAATTTGAATTTGGGGACAAACCACAAAAATTACTGGCTCGCCAATTACGAAAAATACAGGGAGAAAAAATAATACATCGGATTAAATCAGAAAATGGTGAATTCCTAACACAGAATAAAGATATTAATGAGAGATTTTTACAATATTATAAAGATTTATATTCTTCCAAAACGACTGAAAATCAGATAGGAATTAATACATTCTTAAATGACTGTAATCTAATAGGATTGGGTGTAGATGATGCAAAACTATTAAATGCTGAATTAACAGTTAAAGAAATTGAGGATTCTATTATATCATTAAAAAACGGGAAAACTCCAGGACCAGATGGTATTGGTTCGGAATTTTATAAATCATACACGGATCTGATAACACCTTATTTGAAGACACTTTACGAATATATATATGCGCAACAGAGGTTACCAGAAACACTAAACGAATCCATTATAACACTCATACCAAAAATGGATAAAGACCTAGATGATCCGGGATCATATAGAGCTATTGCTCTCTTAAATACGGATCAAAAGATATTAACTAAAATATTAGCTAAAAGATTAAGTGTAGTGATTAATAAAATAATACACCCGGATCAAACAGGATTTATACCTAAACGATACTCATCATATAACCTGAGACGATTGTTTAATATTATATACTCGAAAAGGAGTTATAATAAAGACTTAGTAATAATATCGTTAGATGCAGAGAAAGCTTTTGACCAAGTTGAATGGCCATATTTATTTGCGGTTATGGAAAAGTTAAATTTGGGAGACAAGTTTATAAAATGGATCAAATTACTATATACAAATCCAACTGCTAAAATCTTAACCAACCAAATGATATCTACCAAATTTAATTTATTTCGAGGATGCAGACAAGGTTGTCCCCTATCACCATTGTTATTTGCGTTAGCTATAGAGCCATTAGCCATTCGGGTAAGATTACACCCCGAAATTTTTGGATATGAAACTAGCGAAACAAGAAATAAAATTTCTCTATATGCAGATGACGTATTATTATATATTAAAAAACCAGAAATTAGCATACCTAATTTATTGAATTTAATAACTCAATTCGGCTTGTTTTCTGGATACAGAATCAATTGGAATAAAAGCGAACTTATGCCATTAACACAAGATAATTTAACTACATTAAAACAATTTCCTTTTAAAATTGTTAATGAACAGATTAAGTATTTAGGAATTCACGTTACAAAAAAATATGATTATTTATTTAAATATAATTTTTTACCTATACTAAATAAATTATCTAAGAATATTTTATATTGGAGAACACTACCTATCTCAATGATAGGTAGAATTAATGCGATAAAAATGATTTTTCTCCCACAATTATTATATTTATTTCAAATGATCCCGATATATCTTTCTAAGAATTTTTTTAAAAAGGTTGACTCTATAGTCACTAATTTTATTTGGGACTATAAAAGCCATAGAATAAATAAAAAATATTTATGTAAATCGAAAATTAATGGAGGTTTAACTTTACCTAATTTTATATATTATTACTGGTCAGTTAGTATTAAGAATATGAACTTTTGGTGGGTTGAACTGGATGAAAATCCAAACTGGTTACTTATGGAAAAGGAAGACTGCTTACCGTATGAAATCAGTTCCATATTATTTTCTAAAATTAAAATATCTAAGAAAATTTATCGTGAAAACCCAATAATTAATAGTGAAATTAATATTTGGAGACAGTTAAAAAGAACGTTAAAACTAGAAGATATCCCATTAGTTCTTCCCATTGCTAATAATGTAAGTTTTAAACCATCCCTGGAAAATTTAGGATTCTTACAATGGAAAAATAAAGGGATTAATAAGATCAGTGACCTCTACAGGGACAATCTGTATCTTTCATTTAAAGAAATACAGGAAATATATGGACTACACTCTAAACATTACTTCAGATATCTACAAATAACTAACTACATTAAAACAACTGCACATGAATATAAAAAGAGAAAGACGGGAATTCTAGATGAATGCTTGAATAAACACCCAAACACGGAAAAATTAATATCATACATTTATAATATTTTATTAGAAAATGATATACCCAATACGGAAAAGTACAGACAACTATGGGAAAATGAAATAGGTGAAACAATCGAACCCGATATCTGGGAGGAAAGTTTACGATATATACATAATTGTTCATTAAATTCTAGACACTCTCTGATACAATTCAAAGTTTTACATAGATTGCATTTTTCAAAATCTAAATTACATAGAATGTTTTCTAATGTATCTCCTATATGTGACAAATGCCAATACCCAGAAGCTAATTTAACACATTCTTTTACAACTTGTATAAAAATTACGAATTTTTGGTTGAAAATATTTAAGGTAATCTCGAATGTTGTAAATAAGAATTTAGTTCCAGACTCAAAATTAATAATATTGGGAATTTTAGAAAGGGATCAATTACTCACGACAGCACAAAGAACTTTCATAGATTATAGTTTAATAATTGGTAAAAAATTAATTTTACAATTTTGGAAAGGCCCCATACCCCCTACAATCAAATTGTGGATTTCAGGAATGGCTGAGACTTTACACTTGGAAAGAATAAGACTTGCACTTTTAGGCAAGTTGGACCAATTTAATCTGATTTGGTCTCCATTCCTTGAATATCTTAAGGGACCAATATGACTCTGTTTGTGGACCTGATCGAGACCTGAACGAAGGATTGAACGAAGAATAATACATTATTGATCACGGATATATTATTATATAAATTCTGTTTGTAGAATATACCACTGTTATTTTATTTACTTTTCTCTTTTGGTTACTTTATAACTATTTTTATGTTAACCATTTTTCACACTTTCCTACTTTTCACTAAAAAAACTACAATAAAATGTTTAGAAGTATATATAAGAAAATATGGTAATTATTACCTATCTCTTTAACAAGAACGTTGTTCTTATATGTACTTATATCTGTCCTTTTAAATGAATGTATGAACTTTACCCATTGAAAGCAGCCCTACTAAACTGCAGCAGGCTCTCGTTGGGCCATATCTTCACAATTTCTTCGGCTCCAGTCATAGGTTTGTAACAAAACCTGGTGGTAGCACTATGGGGGGACAAGACTAACCTCTCTTGAATGACCTCCAAGGAAAGTCCAGAGGAAACTAAGCAATGCATCCTTGAACTGTGAAATTTCAATACTGCCAGGGGCATTTTTACGTGTAGGAAGGAACTACAGATGTTGGTTTACACCGAAGATAGACACACACGGGGCATTGTTATATTACAATTTTTTTCTCTTTTTTTTGATTAATTGGATTTATTGATTTAATTTAATTAATTGGATTAATTCAAACTCCAAACCCTTTTGTAGATGTGGGAACAGAAACCCAAATTCATTCACATACAAACATACCCATGACATACTGTATATAACAAAAGCATTGATTTCTCCACAGATATAAACTACTGCCATCAACTGCAATAAATATATTTTTAATTGAAGAATGTCATGGCCCAATGTACTGGACTCACAATAAGACACACAGTGCAGGAGTAACTCAGTGGGTCGGGCTGCATCTCTGGAGAACAGGGATAGGTGACGATTTGGGTCGCGACTCTCCTTCAGACTGATACGGGACCCACAAGGTCTTTCTAATATTTATTGTGAGACTGGTTCACGGTGATTTGACTTTTAAGCTTTGTCTAGCAACTAAACAAGTCTTGAAGGGAAGATAATTGAACATTGTGTGATTTTACATATGATTCTCTTTGATGTTAAAATAAAATTGTATGTAAAATCAACCAGCTTTCAGTGACTGACTATTGACCGAAAAAACATCTTCGGGTGATTCAGAATAAAGTAAAGGCATAGATTCTGAGCCAGAATGACATATGTGAAAAGGACTAGGTAGAAGCTCTTCCAACTGTATACATGCACAGATCTTGAATGAACATAGTGGTTTGGATTGATGTTATCAGGTTACCAAGAGATGGTACAAACAGTGAAAGAAATTAACACCGAACATTCGAACATTGAAAACTGGACATGGGGAGATATGGGGTAATGGGTCAACAGAAAGCCGAGCAGGATATGTTTGGCAGCTTTGGGTGTGCTAACGTCGACTGAGTGAAAAAGTGAGTGACCTGTTCGCGGAATTTCGGAATGGCTGAGGCACAAGTGGCAAAGGAATTTGGCAGCAGGTGGTATGAAGCAGGTGGCATGTCCCCTGCCCCCAACCGAAGCCACTCTTTTGGAAGCTCTGAGTCGGCCGCTACCCATTGCCTATGGAATTAGACCATCCTCCACAGCTACGACGGCCCACATCCCCATCGCTTGCTGTTCGTCTGCATCTCAACCTCAGAATGTGCTGAGATACGCGCTGGTATTGCAAGATTGTACGCAGAAAACGCCATTCTCATACCAACAGCTCATTTAGAGTCATAGAGTGTGGAAACAGGCCCTGCGGCCCAACTTGCCCACACCGGCCAACATTTCCATCAGAGACAGTATCTGGTTCCTTAAGCTGAAGCACAAAGCGAATGAACCGTCCTAACATCAACTAAAGGGCAGACCTGAGCAACTACCTCACTGGAGACCCTCGGACTATGTTTGGTTGTACTTTATCGGGCTTTATCTTGCACTTAGCATTATTCACGTTATTCCCTTGATCTGTACACTGTGGATGGCTCGATTGTAATCATGCATTGTCTTTCTGCTGACTGGCTTTTCACTGTACCTCGGCACACATGACAATGAACTAAACTAAACTAAAGTGCTGGAATAACACAGCAAGTCAGGCAGCATCTGTGGAGGGAATGGATAGGTGACATTTCAGGGGCCAGGCCCCTTCTTCAGACTTAAGCTACTGTTAAAACTCTTAGGAGGTTTCTCTACAGCCAATGTGCCAAGAAAAGACAACTTGTCGTCGAAGCTGAATAGCTTTCATTGAATTATACATCTTTGACCCTAAGCAGCTAAAACAAGAGAGAGAAAAAAATACTTTCATGGGCGCATTGGTAGAGTTGCTGCCTTACAGCCGCAGAGACCCGGGTTCGACCCCGACTACGGGGTACTGTCTGTACGTTCTCCCCGTGACCTGCGTGGGTTTTCCCTGAGATCTTCGGTTTCCTCCCACACTCCAAAGACATACAGGTTTGTAGGTTAATTGGTTTGGTATAAATGTAAAATTGTCCCTAGTGTGTGTAGGATAGTGATAATGTGCGGGGATCGCTGGTCAGTGCGGACTTGGTGGGCCTGTATCTCTAAACTAAACCAACACCCCTTAGGCTTGGTTTTAGGATGAAAAGCATGAGCGAATTGGAGGCATTTTATTCACTCCTTTAGCAGGTGACTCCAATATTTAACCAGCTGCATCGATGCAATTAAAGGAAGCTAATATAATAAACAACACATTTCATATAGTTCTGAGCCCCATAACTCCGACTGGCAGGCATAAGCTGTTCAAAGTTAAGTCATTCGGCAAGGGAATGGCTGATTTGGAAATCATCAAGGGTCGTTTCCGACAGTGTGTACAAACATTAGCAAGTTTCTGAAGTCGTATTTGTTACAGCATTTATAGATAGTGCAATAGGAATGATCTAAAAAGGCTGGGTAAGGCCATTTGATAATTGGAGGACTGTGGATATATATCTATTTACATTGCGTGCACTTGGAGTTTTATTGCCATGTTTGCTGACTGTAAGGTTTCATGGGGGAAACATCAGTCAAGCAGCTGATCTAAGAAAATGATGTGGGCGAGGATTTACTACAATTAAATATGGTTAATCAGTAACGGATTGCACCAGTCATCGTGTTTACTGTCTTTTCATTGATTATACTCCCACAAGTCAACATCCGAACATTGATCGTTTAAAGAGGGTTTCTCTGTACAAATACTGTATCTGGATTGTGTGAAATATTGCACTTCTGATGTGAATATTCTAGCTCACAGCTATCTGTTCGCCGATATATTTGTTTTAATGTAATCTGGGAGTGGATTATTGATGTATTTATTAAAAGTATTAAATCTGTGGTTAATTTTACTGCCCCAGGTCTGATTATTTACAAATCTTCCGGATTTTAGCAGGCAGTGAAGAAAGCCAATGGTATGTTAGCTTTCATAGCAAAAGGATTTGAGTATAGGAGCAGGGAGGTTCTACTTCAGTTGTATAGGGTCTTGGTGAGGCCACACCTGGAGTATTGCGTACAGTTCTGGTCTCCAAATCTGAGGAAGGACATTATTGCCATAGAGGGAGTGCAGCGAAGGTTCACCAGACTGATTCCTGGGATGTCAGGACTGTCTTATGAACAAAGACTGCATAGACTCGGTTTATACTCTCTAGAGTTTAGGAGATTGAGAGGGGATCTTATAGAAACTTACAAGATTCTTAAGGGGTTGGACAGGCTAGATGCAGGAAGATTGTTCCCGATGTTGGGGAGGTCCAGGACAAGGGGTCACAGCTTAAGGATAAGGGGGAAATCCTTTAGGACCGAGATGAGAAGGAATTTTTTCACACAGAGAGTGGTGGGTCTCTGGAACTCTCTGCCACAGAGGGTAGTTGAGGCCAGGTCATTGGCTATATTTAAGAGGGAGTTAGATGTGGCCCTTGTGGCTAAGGGGATCAGAGGGTATGGAGAGAAGGCAGGTACGGGATACTGAGTTGGATGATCAGCCATGATCATATTGAATGGCGGTGCAGGCTCGAAGGGCCGAATGGCCTACTCCTGCACCTAATTTCTATGTTTCTATGTCTATGTTTCTATTTTCGTACATAAAGTGATTTAAAAGAACAAATAAGGTTAAGATTCAGTAACATATACTGATTTCAGCTGATAAAGACATTTCTGTTTGATTTATTGATTGTAAGGTACAGCATGGAAACAGATCATTTGGCTCAACTAGTCCACGCTGACGAACGATCGATCACCCGTTCACACTGGATCTGGAGTAGTATTTGTCTGAAGAAGGGTCCCGACCCTGAAATAGCATTTGTCCATCCCCTCCGCAGATGCTGCCTGACCCACAGAGTTGCTCCTGCACTTTGCATTTTACTCAAGGTTCCAGCATCTGCAGCCTCTTGTGTCTCGCACTAGTTTTATGTTATCCCACTTTCTCATCTAATCCCCACACACTAAGGACAATTTTACATAGGCCAATTCACATTCTTGGGATGCGAGAGGAAACCATAGCACCCGAGGGAAACCCACCCGGTCACAGTGAGAACATGCAAACTCCACACAGGCGACGTCCGAGGTCAGGATCGAACCTGCGTCTCTGGCAACAATAAGGTAGCAGCTCTACCAGCGGCGCCACTGTCACCTTTTACTAAGTGTATTTTTGACTAGTTACTGCTCAGATTCCCCATTCACCCAAGCCTACTCTGACAGGAAAAAGGTATAAAGTTACAATTATTGGAACTTTTGAAACTAAATAGGCTTTATTCAGCAACATATATCTCAGATTCCACGTTAAAATGGCCGTCATTTCACCTGACTCAGGGACAGTTTCTTCCCTGGTGTCATCAGGCAATTGAACCATCCTATCAACAACTAGAGAGCGGTCCTGAGCTGCCATCTTCCTCATCGGAGACCCTCGGACTATTTTTAATCGGTCTTTACTGTACTTGCACTATATGTTATCCCTTTTATTCTGTATCTGTACAGTGTGAATGGCTCGATTGTAATCATGTATAGTCTTTCCGCTGACTGGATAGCGCACAACAAAAAGCTTTT
Source organism: Raja brachyura (assembly GCA_963514005.1). Next base: position 18,224,698 of record OY740783.1, read on the forward strand.
CACTGTACCTCGGTACACGTGGCAGTAAAGTAGTTGGGGTAATTTCCTATAGTAGATATAAAAACATTTGTGGAATAACTAAGAAATATTTGCAACTTAGGTATTTCGTATCCTTTAGTCGGGTACCTTTGGTGGTTATTTTATAGCTAATAGCATTCTTTATTTTTTATTTCACTTCTCCGCACATTAACCTGTAAGAACCATCAGGACCCGTTTCCCCAGGGTGTTAATGCCAAAGACTAGAGGGCATAGCTGTAAGGTGCGAAGGGTAAAGTTCAATGGAGATGTGCTCGGTAAGTTTTCTACGCAGAGAGTGCTGGGTGCATATAAAGGACTGCCAGAGGTAGTAGTGATGGAGGTACAATAGTGGCGTTTAAGATGCTTTTAGATAGACACATGGATATGCAGGCATGTGGGGGTATGGATCATGTGCAGGCAGAGGAGATTAGTTTAATCTGGCATGATGTTCGCTGTAAACATTGTGGACGAAGAGCCTGTTGCTCTGCTGTCCTGTCCTATGTTCTAAGATATCGCAGATCTCTACAACATCAACTGCAATAAAATGGAGGCACACGATACTGGAATGTTGAGCAAAGTACAATGTACTGGGGAACTCAGCGGGTCAGGCTGCGTCTGTGAAGGGAATAGCGTACAGTGTTTAAGGTCAGGACCCTTCTTCAGATTGATGGAGTGATGGAGTAGGGGTGGTGGGGGTGGGGGGTTGTAGCTTTAAAAGAATGGTGGGGATGGGCAAAGGCTGGCGAGTGATAGGTGGATACAGGCAAGGGCGGAGATGGTGACAAAAGTTAGAAATGAAAAGGAGACAAAAGGGTGTCAGATAAGAAAAGGAGGAATGAAATGTAAACATGGAGGAAAGCTGTGGGTGGAAGGGGACAGGAGGGAGAGGAAAGAGAACATCAGTAGGGACGCAAAATACTGGATTAATGGCAGGTCAGGCAGCATCTCTGGAGAACAAAGATGAGCGACGTTTCCGGTCGGGGCCCCTCTTCTGTTTAATGCCGCCTGACCAGGTTACTCCAGCACTTCGTGTCTTTTTTTTGCAAACCAACATCTGCAGTTCCTTGTATCTACTAAAAAAGGGTAATCGGGGATTCATGGATGGGAGATGAGTGGACGGAGGAGGGAAAAGCACAGGGTGACTGGGGTGAAAGTAAGCATGCAGGTACAGCAGGCAGTGAAGAAAGACAATGGCATGTTGGCCATAATTGGGAGAGGATTTGAGTTTAGGAGCAAGGACGTCCTACTGCAGTTGTACAGGGCCCTGGTGAGACCACATCTGGAGTATTCTGTGCAATTTTGGTTTCCTAATTTGAGGAAGGACATTATTGCTATTGAGGGAGAGCAGAGTTGGTTCACCAGGTCAATTCCCAGGATGCTGGGACTGACATATGATGAAAGAATGGGTTGACTGAGCTTGTATTCACTGAAATTTAGAAAGATCAGAGGGGATCCTGTAGAAACATATAAAATTCTTGAACAAGGATTGGACAGGGTAGATGCTGGAAAAATGTTCCCGATGTGGGGGGAGTCCAGAATTAGGGGTCATGGTTTAAGAATAAAGGGTATGCCATTTAGGACTGAGATGAGGAAAAACGTTTTCACACAGAGAATAGCGAATCGGTAGAATTCTCTGTCACAGAAGGCAGTGGAGGCCAATTCACTGGATGTTTTCAAGAGAGAAAGTTAAATTTAGCTCTTAGGGCTAAGGGAATCAAGGGGTATGGGGAAAAAGCAGGAACGGGGTACTGATTTTGGATGATCAGCCATGATCATATTGAATGGCGGTGCTGGCTCAAAGGGCTGAATGGTCTACTATACCTATTTTCTATATTTCTATGCGGTGTGAATGGTTGTGTGCACATGGAGTGCGGAGATGGTGGCAGGGTGAAGGGGAAGGGGGATAAAGGTGTATTATTTTAAATTGGAGAACACAATTCCTAAACCAATTTGTTGTAGGCTACCAAGCAGATGTGAGGCGCTGTTCTCCCAGTTTACCCCAACCCCACCTCTCTTTCCCTAACCTGCTGTGTTCCTTCAGCAGTTTTTTTTTGTTGCTAAAAATAAGCTCCAAATTGTAAACTGAAATCGTGACCCTTGGTTAACACATTTTTTCTTATATTCTATGTTCTATAAATTATCGGTTCAAAATACTGATTGTTATTGCCATGTAGTGACATGGAACTTTTATTTTGTTTGGCTACGCGCATGCATTGGAGTTGAATAAAATTGCATCTGCTATCTGTTTATACACACACATAGACAAAATACGACCCAGATTTCTCTACAAAGTTACATTCATCCTCTGGGCTATATTCCTTTAAAGAGTGGGACAATGACCCAGACGTCTTGTGTGGTCCTTCATACAGGCCGCAATAGTTTAAAAAATGATTATAGTTCTATCACCCTTGCTGGTAAACTGATGGAGCCACATACCACAAGAACACAACTTGTGTCACACAACTTCAAGAATGCTTACGTTTTGCCAGATGCTATCCCGTTTTGTCATTAAACTCAAACAACTGTAAATGATCAAACCAATAGGTGCAAACAGGACATTTAGAGGAAATTAATTAATCAAGTGCCCTGCACCGTTCCAGCAAACGAGTGGTGACTGATCGGTTCAACTAAAAAGCATGACTAAACTACATTTGGGAGAATTTGGAATGAAATCCTCGCCTCTGAGTGTTCTCTCTCTCTCTCTCTCAGCACTTCGTGTTCTGTTTCTGAGACTGGTGCTCATTTCAAGGCCATCTCTGCAGCTGCCAGTTCCAGCGGGCAATGTTTCAGCACAGGAGGGCTCGGCCCGGAAGAATTTAAAAGAGCCAGGGATCAAGACCTCCCGCGTCAGTGAACGAGGATGAATGGGGAGAGTTATGGGCCTCGACAAGCATCTGCAGCAATGAGCATAGTGGGTCTTTCTGCAGCTTCACAGACAATACCCCACTCTGGGAGTTGACCGCTGCATTGCTGCACGCCCATGCATAAGTCAGCATAAGAAGCAACAAAGTGTGTGCAAACTTACCAGTCTGTCTACTGGACCTCCAACACACAGATTTCTGTCATTTAGGGTAGCGTGCCCCTTCCAACCAACATGATGAATCATCTGCGATTTAAATGTTGACCAGAATGGACATGTTAGGATTCTCCATGTAACTCGTTATCCCCACAGCCAACAATGGGCTCCACCTTTCCTTGATCATCGACCAAAGGCACAAAATGCGGGAGTAACTCAGTGGGACAGGCAGCATCTCTGGATACAAGGATGATCATCCTTGATTGTCCCTTTTTGGCATATCTTTCATTAATTTGTCCTATGTACCGTCTATATCTCTCGTTCGCCTTTCCCATGACTCTGAAGAAGGGTCTTGACCAAAAACTTCATATATTCCTTTTATCCAGAGATGCTGCTTAACCCGCTGAGATACTCCAGCTTTTTGTGTGTCTCTTTGGTTTAAACCATATCTGCAGTTCCTTCCTGCACATGTTAGGATTCTATTTGGAATTTGTCCCATGTTAGCTCTTCTAAAGATTTAATCACATTGAATCAAATTGGGAGTTGAAAACTAACAGTCCTCTCTGGGGATTCCAGTAAGAAAAGTGACTCCCCCAATGCTTGCTTAAAGGTTATTCGGCAGTTCTTTGACTTAATTTAAAATTTAAGGTTTCATCAATTGCTCTAGCACTCAAACAAACATAATAAGCAGAAGATAGACACAAAATGCTGGAGTAACTCAGAGGGACGGGCAGCATCTCTGGAGAGACGGAATGGTAGACGTTTTGGGTCGAGAGCCTTCTTCAGACTGATCTCAGAGGAGTGGGTGGGACAAAGATAGAATGTAGTCGGAGACAGTAAGACTGGTGAGAGAACTGGGAAGGGGAGGGGGATGGAGAGAGAGGGAAAGCAAGGGCTACTTGATGTGAGGGAAGTCAATGTTCATAGCGCTGGGGTGTAAGCACGGCAAGTGAAATATGAGGTGCTGTTCCTCCAATTTGCGCTGGGCCTCACTCTGACAATGGAGGAGGCCCAGGACAGAAAGGTCGGATTGGGAATGTTAGGGCGAGTTAAAGTCTGGATCAACCGGGAGATCAGGGAGGTTAAGGCAGGCTGAGCAGAGGTGTTCAGCGAAATGATTGCCGAGCTTGTGCTTGGCCTCGCTGATATACAGGGATCCACACCTGGAACAGCGGATACAGTAGATGGGGTCGGAGGAGGTGCAAGTGAACCTCTGCCTCACCTGAAAAGACTGTCGAGGTCCTTGGACGGAGTTGAGGGGGGAGGTATAGGGACCAAGAGTTGCATCTCCTGCAGTTGCAGGAGAAAGTACATGGGGAAGGCGTGGTTTGGGTGGGAAGGGACGAATTGGCCATGGAGTTGCGGAAGGAACAGTCTCTGTGGAAAGCAGAAAGGGGTGGAGATGGGAAGATGTGGCTAGCAGTGGGATCCCGGTGGAAGTGGCGAAAATGTCGGAGGATTAGGTACTCTATGCAGCGGCTGATGGGGTGGAAGGTGAGGACAAGGGGGACTCTGTCCTTGTTACAAATGGGGGGGAGGGGGAAGCAAGAGTGGAGCTGCTGAATATCGAGGAGACCCTAGTGAGGGCCTCATCTATAATGGAAGAGGGGAACCCCCGTTCGTAATGAATGAGGACATCTCCGATGCCCTGGTATGGAACACCTCATTCTGGGTGCAGATGGGCAGAAGAAGGGTCTCGTCCCGAAACGTCGCCCATTCCTTCTCTCCAGAGATGCTGCCTGTCCTGCTGAGTTACTCCAGCTTATTGTGTCTATCATCTGTTTGAACCATCATCTGCAGTTCCTTCCTACACAGGAGTGCAGAGAAGCTCCGTGAGGATGTTGCCAGGATTTGAGGGCCTGAGGGAGTTGCCAGGATTTGAGGGAGAAGTTGGGCAGGATGCTGAGGGGCAATCTTAAAGAGCAGGGCTCGAAATTAGCGGTTGCCCGGGTGCCAATGACCACCCAAAGTGCCATCGGCCAAACCTAAACACCGACTAATTTTGCCCGGCTTGGCTAGCAAATACTGGTTTATACCAATAGACACAAAAAACTGGAGTAACTGCGTGGGTCAGGCAGCATCTCTGGAGAATAGGAACGTGACGTCTCGTGTCGACGGCTGTATTCCTCTAGTATCTTTGATTGCGGGGCAAAGATACTAGGAGCGGGGTGACGAAGGGTCGGAGCGAATGACGAGTCTCGAACAGCAGCAACAGCGGCCGCGACAGTGGCTCCATCTCCCGCACCCCGCCTGGCGGAAGGAGGCCTCCCTCTCCCTCCCTCTCCCTCCCTCCTCCCCCTCCTCACGGCCTCGGCGTGCGAGAGGGGTTGTTTTGAAAGCGCAGTTGGTTGATTTTCAGCAGTATCTTTTGATTTGCAGGCAGCGGCCGCTATCGCCCTGATAACGGCCGCTGCCTGCAAACCCATTAACAGCACTTTCAAAACAACCCCTCTCGCACGCCGAGGCCGGGAGGAGGGAGGGAGGGAGGAAGAGAGAGGGAGATGGAGGGAGGGAGGGAAGGAGGGGGAGGCCTCCTTCCATCGACTGAAGCAGCTGCACCAAAGGTCCTATAGCTATAGGATCTTTGACCTGCACCGCTCAGCCCCGCACCTTGCTGTCGGCTGGCGGAGGAGAGGGGCGGCGACGACGAGTTCCCAACCGCCTCCCCCTTTGGCGGCGGCACTTTGGCGTTGGACAGGGACGGCCAAGGCAGCGGGCCGATGTTGTCCGAGGAGCGCTGACCTTCCTTCCTCCCCACCTTCTCTGCCCCTTCCCCCCCCTCTCTCTCTCTCTCGTACGCCCCCCCCTCCACCACTCTTATCCTGGGACCCCTCCTCTCCATCCCGCACTGATCCCCATTCCCTCCTCTATTCAGTCCTCACTGACATCCCCTGTGCTCCCCTCCCCATCTACCCCATCTATTAATCACCCTACTCACCTCGCGTTGATTCTTCTGCCACCCCCCCATCCATCCTACACTGGTCCCCCAATTCATCCTGTACTGACCCCCCTTCCCATCCATCCTGCACTTCTCCTCCCCATTCATACTGCACTGATCCCCCCCATTCATCCGTACTGACCCACCCTCCATCCATCCTGTAGTGATCTCCCCATTCATCTTTTACTGATCCCCCATTCATCCTGTACTGATCCCCTCATACATCCTGTACTGATCCCCTCATGCATCCTGTACTGATCCCCCATTTATCCTATACTGATCCCCTCATTCACCCTGTAGTGATCGCCCATTCATCCTGCACAGACCCTCCGATCCACTGTCCTGACCCCCCCCACCATTCATCCTGTACTGAACCCCCCCAATTGCTGTGCTGATCCCCCCCCCCATTCATCCTGTACTGATCCCCCCCATTCAAGAAGAATAGGGGGGAACAGTCTGAAGAAGGGTCTCGACCCGAAACGTTGCCTATTTCCTTAGCTCCCTAGAGCTGCCTCACCCGCTGAATTTCTCCAGCAATTTTGTCTACCCCCATTCATCCTGTACTGAACCCCCCATTCATCCCGTACTGATCCCCCATTCAACGCCACTGACATCCCCCGTGCTCTCCCCTCACAGTTACATACTCCAACCAACACATACTAATTCACCTGCCTCAATCCATCCATTCAGCACCGATTGCCTTCTCAACCCCCCCCCCCCCCCCCCCCCCCACGCCATCTATCCACCCCGCACTGATTCACACACACCCTGACCCTATTGTGATTCATGGTCTTCAGAGTGAACATTGACTATGTTTGATTACGGAATGCAATCAAATGTGTTTTAATTCCCAATGTTATTTTTTGTTTTGACACCTTTAAACATATTACCAAAAGAACATTTGCTGCAGTTATGTCCTTTGGCCATCTCTTGTCAGTTAGTGCAATGTTTAACCTGTCAGATGGGTATAGTCGGTTTTAACAGGTATTATCATAAAATTCCTTTAGAAATTTCCTTGCAACCTGTATATTTTGTTATGGATAAATTATGTGGGAAGCCAGAGTGTTTCTGTGCCAATAGCAATAACGACCCATGCTATGGCCATGTCATGGTAATTTTCGGTCCTTCACAGAAAACATGCTTGCATCAATCTGTAGTGTGCATGGTCCAGGATTTATTGACACAGGTTGATCATTTGCTGAATAATCCAACCACATTTTTGTTTGGAAGTGGAAAGAACTAATAGAAATTGCATTAATTGCAATGTGTAAAAAGAGTTGAGATATTGTATTATAATTTTGCTGCATGTCACTGTGGTATATATCATGTCTTGATTGGTGAATATGTTTAGTTTGTGAGTTACTTGAAGCAGAAATAATATGTGAATGTAGACAAAAGTGCTGGAGAAACTCAACGGATGCGGCAGCATCTATGGAGCGAAGGAAATAGGCAACGTTTCGTGCCAAAACCCTTCTTCAGACTGATGGGTTTCAGCCTGAAAAGTTGCCTGTTTCCTTCGCTCCATAGATGCTGCTGCAACCACTGAGTTTCTCCAGTAATTTTGTCTACCTTCGATTTTCCAGCATCTGCAGTTCCTTCTTGAACATAATATGTGAATGCTTCATTGAGCATAATTCTGACTGGTATCTACGCACTTCGTCCGAGCACATTATCGCACGCGTCATGCAAACCGTCTTAAATGACCACCTAAACTGTCATTTGGCAACCTAAAAAGCTGTCAAGGTTGCCCGGCTGGCAACAGGGAAAAAAAGTTAAGCGAGAGCCCTGAAGAGGTGTATAAAATCAATAGTTGAGTAGATAGGGTGAATGCACCCAGACTAGGGGAATCAAAAACCTGAGGAGGTAGGTTTAGGTGAGAGGAGAAAGATTTAATAGGAACCTGAGGGACAACACACAGAGGTGGTGAATATATGGAATGAGCTGCTACAGCAGGTAGCTGTGGCAGGTACTATAACAACATTTAAAATACATTCGGACAGGTACATGGATTGGAAAGGTATGTAGTGATATGGGCCAAATACGGGCAGGTGGAACTAATGTAGATGGGGCATCTTGGTCAGAATGGGCAAGTTGGGCTAAAGGTCTTATTTCCATGCTATATGCACGATGATCTTATTACTCTGAAGAGAATAGCTCCAGATTCCTCCCTCTGCCTACATTAGGTTCTTCATTTACCATTCTGGTAAGTACTTTCTGCATCCTTGCCAACCATTCACATCTTTCATAACACTCAGAACTAAACACAATACTCCACTTGTGGCTGAGCTACCGTTTGCTAAAAGTCCGTCGTGTGTTCCTGGCTCTTGTACTCTACTTATAAAGCTCAAGGTCCTGTCAGCTTTTTAGCCACTTTTGTTTTAACATGAAGCAACGTAGTTGTGAGGAAGTTGTGCTAGATGATAAAGTGAAACTATAGCAAGTACTTAATCGAAGAGACGTTCAGAATGTAAGTGTGTAACTTAAAATCACTAACACAATGAGCGTAGGGTAGATCAATTAAAATTTAATGAGAAGCTTAAATGCAGTGACAAGGAACATGCAGTTACCAACTTACTGCCTCTCACCCATCTGCACCCTTGAAGGGATTGGACAGTTACTTATATGAAAGATCAAGTTTCCAGCACAGTGGGGAAGAAATTAGTCAGCATAAAAGTAAAAGAGAATATAGTTATAAAAGTATAATGGACAGCCAATTTATCAAGTCCAAATAACTTTCCTTTACAAGTCTGAGGGGAGATATGATTGAAGTTAATAAACCTTTAACCGTCCTGTTTGTTAATTCATGAGGTTTAGAAAAAACTTTAAGCAATTGGAAAAAGTCCAACATAAAGCTATTACTTCTTAAACATTTTGGAAACCCTCTCAGGAAATTCTGTCACTTCATCTTGACAAATATTGGTAACTTGGACACAACGGAAATAAAATCAGGATTGTAAAATTAAACCAAGGTTGAACAAATATTAAGAAAATCGTAAACCTGTGAAGAAAATTGTATTTGTATGAAGAAAAAGTTTGATCTTTTTAGTAAATGGACCAAAAGCAGATAAATGCAGTTCAGTGTGGATGGGTGTCAATAATGAAGGTGAAATGCAGAAACAACAATAAAAGCAGTCAAAACGTTTATCAATAAAGGGAATTCAGAAGTATGAAAACTTATGGGCCTGTCCCACTTAAGCGACTTTTTAGGCGACTGCAGCAGACTATGTGGTAGCCACATGGTCGCCACATGTTCGTGGGTGGTTGCTGGGGTAGTAGCCTTGTCGTGTTGCCCGGTAGTCACCAGGACATGTTGAAAAATTAGCGGCGACCAGAATGCAGCTGCCATGGAGAGTAGCGAGAATTCTTGTGCCATAGGTGCAATGGTAGTGGGTTGCCAGGAGGTCGAAGGTTGGCTCCGGTGCTGACCGGTGAATTCCATTGGCTCATTGGGAAAACAAAAACGTAAGCAGTAGTTTTCAGAACCGAGGATAACCGACCGGTAATGTTAAATGTCCGGCGAACTTCACAGCCGTGTATCTCTAGCTTCTTAAAAGTAGTCTCCACTCTTTCCCCCCCCCCTTCTCCCCCCTCTCCCCCCCCTTTTAAAGGACTTATGTCACCGTCTTAATTACAGCGCCAACCTACCTGTTCATCGCGGTGTGTCTGTATCACATTGGCTTTGCACCATGTAAATTTCACTCAGACAGCTCTCCCCCCACTTGCCCTGTCCCCCACCTGCATAACGGGCTGGTGAAGGAAGCGATGTGTGTGTCTGTGTGTGGGCACATGGTATTGGGGGTAGATTGCTGACATGGATAGAAAATTGGTTAGCAGACAGGAAACAAAGAGTAGGGATTAACCGGTCCCTTTCAGAATGGCAGGCAGTGACTAGTGGGGTACCTCAAGGCTCGGTGCTGGGACCGCGGCTATTTATAATGTACATCCATGATTTGGATGAAGGGATTCAAAGTAACATTAGCAAATTTGCAGATGACATAAAGCTGGGTGGCAGTGTGAACTGTGAGGAGGATGCTATGAAAATGCAGGGTGACTTGAACAGGTTGGGGGAGTGGGCAGATGTATACTGTATAATGTCAAGAGTGTTTTATTGTCATGTGTCCCAGATAGAGCAATGAAATTCTTACTTGCTGCAGCACACTGTAAACAATATGATAAACGAGAGAGAAAAATGGAGAGTACAAATGGAAAGGTCAATTTTTTTTTAAATTACATTTTCTTGAATAAAAATACGAAACATGTTAAAAAATCATTACTAGGGAAGCAAAGCCTTGGTTGGACTGAGGTAAAAGGAAAATGTATTACTTTGTGAAAAAGAAACAAAATTATTTGAGGCAGAGTTGTTAAGAAATAAAATGTAGTGCTCACGAGCCAGAATAGAGACCAAATTCATAATTATTATGAATGGAAAAATAAAGTTAACGCTATGAAAACCACGAATGTTAGATGGCAGTTATGATTTTAAGGGATGCAGTTGAACAATTATTTCAACAAATTATCTCTTTGAGAGGTTTTCATAAAACGGATCCAAATGTGTTTGCCATGGGTGAAGGTGAGAAGGAAGGGATTTTTTTTTTAATGAAACACATGCAGTCCGCAGGAAGCGGAGAGGAAAATAGAACATAGAAAAATAGAAGATTTGCGAAAGAGAGGACAAGAACATTCAATGAGTGCAGGAGAGGGAAGGTTCCTCTGAGTAACTGGAAAAGTTATAAAATCAATCACCATCCATAGCATATGTTGAGAAGAAATTAAATAATGATGGTCATTATTTAGATAGGTTAATGGTAATTGAGTTTCAATTAACGTAGTGTTAGAATCAAGGCTTTAGTGGTGTCAACAGCTTGTACAAATGACATCAAAATATGTAGAAAGGAACTGCAGATGCCGGTATATACCGAAGATAGACACAGCGGGTCAGGCAGCATCTCTAGAGAAAAAGGATGGGTGATGTTTTGGGTTGGGATTCTTCTTCAGACTGAGGTTAGAGGGGAAGGAACTGGAGTTAAGAAAAGGCCAGAACAAAGCAGGGCAGCACAGTGGCGCAGTAGTAGTTGTTGTCCTACAGCGCCAGAGACCGAAGTTTGATCCTGTCTGTACGGGGTGTGTACCTTCTCCCTGTGGGTTTGCACCGGGGTGCTCCGGTTTCCTCCCACACTGCCAGGGCTCTGCCCAGGACAAGAAGGCTCTGCGGAGAGTAGTTCCCATAGTGCATTCGGCCGAACACACTATGGGAACTTCACACGCCCCTCTGCAGGAACTATACATCAGGAGGCGCAACTCCAGAGCCAATAAGATAATGGGAGACCCCTTCCACCCTTGCAATGGACTGTTCCTGCTGCTACGGTCAGGCAAATGCCTCCGTTGCCATGCTGTGAGAACGGAGAGGTTGAGATGGAGTTTCTTCCAAGAGGCCATTAGGACTGTAAACTCCTATCTCACCAGGGCCTAACTTTATTGGACCACAATATCGCCCACAATATTTAATATGTAAAAGAACATGTGATTCTGTTTCATTCTGTTTGTAGTTTATTGGTTGTTAGTTTGTTTGTTTTTTGCACAAAGTCCGCGAGCACTGCCACTTTTCATTTTCACTGCACATCCCGTATGTGTAATGTGATGAATAAACTTGACTTGACTTCTGTAAATTGTAAATTGTGTAGGATAGTGCTGGTGTATGTGGTTATTACTGATCGGTGCGGACCTGGTGGGCTGAAGGGCCTATTTGCACGCTGTATCTCTAAAGTGTAAAAGTTTAATGATGACCAAGGAAGGATGGAGCCCATGATAGCCCATTGTTACATCAAAATATGTTAGGACCAGTAACCAAACGATGATACTTGGTGACAAATGGCTAACAGAATGGCTACACTGTAAACATACTGGCAGTTATGACTGAAATAGAACTATAATGGATTACTTGAGAATTAGCAACATTTTTGTTGTCTCTTGTTAGGGAAATAGCGCAAAAGTGAAAGAAATCACCTTTCCCAGGATGTGGTAAGCACACTCATTTAAAGACAGGAAAGGGGTAGTATTGGAGCATATGATGCTTAGTCAATAGCATAGAGATGGCAGAAATAAAAGCTGATGTTGGTATTAATTATGCAGTACTATAGAGGACAGAGGCAGATTACATAACAAAATTATGGAAATTAGCATTTGAGGGGAAACAAAAGTCAAAAAGGCAGCTGCACTTTGTAGAGCCTCTTTCTGCTTGGAGCCATTTTTGTGGCATTGAGAACCAAGTGCTATCCTCTGTCTTTGAGGAAAACAGGAAGAATGCAAACAGCTGTGTAAACTCTTCATTGGTGGTCTGAGCTTCAAATCCACAGACAAAAGTCTCCATGAGAAATGGGACAGATTGACTGTGTGGGACCAACAGATGAAGTGCTCCGGGGCAAGTCGATTTTCTTACATATTCCTGTGTCTCTGAGGTAAATGGTGCAATGCCTGCCAGACCTCATAAACTAGATGGATTTGTTGTTGAACCTAAAAGGGCAGAATCAAGAAGAATTCCACCATATCTGGAACTCATTTGACTGAAGAAATCCTTGCCTGTGGCATGAGAGAACTTTAACAAAAAGACATTGTAAAATTGCTAAAATAATGTTGAAACAACAAAGTGCAAAGAAGAATGTTTCTCGGTTTTATCTTGCTGTTGTTAAGAAACAGAATAATCATAAGTCAACGGATATAAAGAAGGTGGAACGGAAGTGTATTCGCCAAAATGACTTTACCCTGTGACTTCTGGAGAGCGGATTCTCTTGTGGTGATATTACTAATTCTGGAAATAGTCATGAAAATGAGGAGGTAAATCGAGTTTAGTGTAGCACTAATTATCAGGGACACAGGTATAAATGGTCTACCATTAAAAAAATTATTCCGCCAAGATCCTTCTTTGGAAAGCATCAGACTACGGTGCAAGCACCTATCTCAGGAAAAGCACCTTCGGTCATAGATTAGAGGAGGAACCATAAAGAGGATTAACAGTTGACAATTCCTATCAATAAGCTTGTGATTATTGGCTCATTTATTGAATTTGCAGAAATTAGGTAGAGATAAGTTCAGTTCAGTACGTTTTAGACTAATAATATGTGGTAGACAGCACTAGTGAGTGGGTCTCCAGCACCTTGTGTTTTACACAAGATTCCAACAACTGTGGTTCCTAGTGCCCCTCTCTATATGATGCTTTAGGAATAATAATGAGGCTGGGACATATACCTGCACGATAGGTGTTTATTGAGCAGTGATGAAACGGAAGGAGAACAAGTCCAGAGCTGCTTGAAGGCAGCCGCACAAGTAAATAACATGGTTAGGAAGGAATATGGGACTTCGGTTGTCAGGGTATTGAATGCAGTAATAAAGAGGTTTTGTCCAATTAAAAAATAATAATTTCGGCCTAAATTAAGGTACCATGCACATTTCTGGCCCCGCTCTACAGGAAGGATGTGATAGCTCTACAGAGGATACAGAAGAGATTCACCAGGATGTTCCATGGGATGGAACATCTCAATTATGAGCGGAGATTGAATTAAGACAAGTCTGTTCTTTCTGGAGCAGAGGATGTTAAGAGGGAACATGATTAAGTGATATAGATAGGGTGGACTGCAGGAACATTTCCCCATATGGAAGATAGACTAGTCAAGTCAAGTCAAGTCAAGTCAAGTCAAATTTATTTATATAGCACATTTAAAAAACAACTCTTGTTGACCAAAGTGCTTTACATTTGTTATAAGAGTAGTATACACAAGCAGGTTACATACATATATACAAATAGCCCTCGCTCAGAGGACGTCAGGAAAGGCTTGGGAGAACATTACGTTTTTAGTCTCGACTTAAAGGAGTCGATGGAGGGGGCAGTTCTAATGGGGAGGGGGATGCTGTTCCACAGTCTAGGAGCTGCAACCACAAAGGCGCGGTCGCCCCTGAGCTTATGCCTAGACCGCGCGGGACATTCAGCAACCCCAAGTCAGCCGATCTGAGTGACCTGGAGGTGGAGTGGTGGGTGAGAAGACTTTTAATGTAGGTGGGTGCAATCCCATTGAGGGCTTTGTAGACAAAGAGGAGGGTCTTGAAATTTATTCAGAACCGCACAGGGAGCTAGTAGAGAGAGGCCAGGATCGGGGTGATGTGGTCCCTTTTTCGGGTGCCCGTCAGGAGTCTCGCTAAAGAGGACACATGGATTCATGATGATGAGGAAGGGATTGTACCCAGAGAGTGGTGAGTATCTGGAATGCATTGCCTGAGACACGTGGATATGTAGGGAACGGAAGGTGATGGATCATGTGCAGGCGGAGGAGATTAGTTTAACATGGCATAAAGGAGGTCCAGGACAAGGGGTCACAGCTTAAGGATAAGGGGGAAATCCTTTAGGACCGAGATGAGAAGGACTTTTTTCACACAGAGAGTGGTGGGTCTCTGGAACTCTCTGCCACAGAGGGTAGTTGAGGCCAGTTCATTGGCTATATTTAAGAGGGAGTTAGATGTGGCCCTTGCGGCTAAGGGGATCAGAGGGTATGGAGAGAAGGCAGGTACGGGACACTGAGTTGGATGATCAGCCATGATCATATTGAATGGCGGTGCAGGCTCGAAGGGCCGAATGGCCTACTCCTGCACCTAATTTCTATGTTTCTATGTTTCTATGCATCACGTGCAGCATAGAAATAAAGGCATGGTCCTGAAGTGTATATTTTATGTTCTATGTTCTATGGGGCAGTGGTGGTAACGGGATGGCTGATGGCCTTAAGATGTTTCTAGCTGACCACTTCAATCGGTCAGATACAGAAGATTATGGGCCAAGAGTGGGAGATGGGATGGGTACAGATGGCTGCACACTGGTCAGAATGGGTGTGGTGGGCAGAATGGCCTGTACTCTCGATGATTGTACGGGTTTGAGTGACAAACTGTAGGATGAGAAAGGAGAAAGTGGGTGATTATCAACCAAGGATGAAGATATTGAGGTATTGCAAGTGTGTTGATTTGGTGAATAAAGAACCAATTTGTTAGGTACATTTATCTTCATAAACATTTACGTAATGTAAAAAAACACTGAATCACACAAGATATGTTAAGTTGAAAATTTTACCTGAAATGGTTATAGTTTAGTTGAGAAATGCGGCGTGGAGAAAGGTCCTCCGGCACACCGAGTCTGCGCCGATCAGCGATCCCCGCACTGAGAAACTATCCTACACACTAGGGACAATTTACAAGTTTTACTGAAGCCAAATAACCTAAAAACTTAAATGTCTTCAGAAGATGGGAGGAAACCGGAGAACCCAAAGAAAGCCCACGCGGTCCACAGGGAGAATGTGCAAACTCCGTACAGACTCCACCTGTAGTCAGCTTTGATTTGGGTGTCTGGCACTGTAAGGCAGCAACTCTACCGCTGTGCCTTTGTGGCCACCTTATTATATACTACACTATATTGCAACTAAATTTGACAGATTATTCCATCACACCTTTCAACGCACACAAGGTTTTCATTGACTCAAATTCTTCCATTGATGAGTACAATCTTTGCCTCGTATACGTTTCAACAGCTTGGAACATCATCAAAAGAGAGCCGAACTTGGCAACATCTGGACCTCGAGAAGTCTTTGGAAATTGGTAAGCAGGACATATTATTTATAATTACAACATCAAATTTAGGTACAACATTTTTGCCATCGTCTGATGTTAATACAACTTCCAGAGATTCACAGCAATAAGTATACATTGTGCATGTCAAGTGTTCATAAATAGCTGCCTCTTAAGATTGTACTTGCAACAAATATGTTTGTCTAATATAGTGGACTGTTTAAAGACATTTGTGGATCCTGTGGTTCCAAAGGAATCATAGAAACATAGAAATTAGGTGCAGGAATAGGCCATTCGGCCCTTCGAGCCTGCACCGCCATTCAATATGATCATGGCTGATCATCCAACTCAGTATCCCGTACCTGCCTTCTCTCCATACCCTCTGATCCCCTTAGCCACAAGGGCCACATCTAACTCCCTCTTAAATATATCCAATGAACTGGCCTCAACTACCCTCTGTGGCAGAGAATTCCAGAGACCCACCACTCTCTGTGTGAAATAATTTCTTCTCATCTCGGTCCTAAAGGATTTCCCCCTTATCCTTAAGCTGTGACCCCTTGTCCTGGACGTCCCCAACATCGGGAACAATCTTCCTGCATCTAGCCTGTCCAACCCCTTAAGAATCTTGTAAGTTTCTATAAGATCCCCTCTCAATCTCCTAAATTTTAGAGAGTATAAACCGAGTCTATGCAGTCTTTGTTCATAAGACAGTCCTGACATCCCAGGAATCAGTCTGGTGAACCTTCGCTGCACTCCCTCTATGGCAATAATGTCCTTCCTCAGATTTGGAGACCAGAACTGTACGCAATACTCCAGGTGTGGCCTCACCAAGACCCTATACAACTGAAGTAGAACCTCCCTGCTCCTATACTCAAATCCTTTTGCTAAGAGGGAGAGGTGTGTGGGCTGATGCTGTGTAAATGCTGAGTCCCACAACTCACTACTCAAATTAAAATTTCCACGCTTGTTAAATTTTAATTGTATGTTTAATATCGGACTCAGGAACGGGAGGAACTGTACAGGACATTGATCTGCAGCTGGTTGGCTCAACTGAAGTATATTTAGAGGCTTGTTGTGGTTTGCAGTTGAGAATATAGCTTGACGTAAAGGAAGTTATGGAGAGAAATAATGTGGCACAGAGTCTTTTATCCAGAGTCGGAGAATCGAGGACCAGAGCACATAGGTTCAAGGTGAAGGGGAAAAGATTTAATAGGAAGCCGAGGGGTAACCTTTTCACACAGAGGGTGGTGGATGATTGGAATATGCTGCCAGAGGAGTAGTTGAGGCTGGGACTATCCCATCGTTTAGGAAACAGCTAGACATGTACATGGATAGGACATGTTTGAAGGGTTATGGACCAAGCGCAGGCAAATGGAATTAGGGTAGCTGGGACATTGTTGGCCAGTGCGGGCGAGTTGTGTTGAAGGGCCTGTTTCCAGACTCTATGACTCTATGGCTAGGAATTCCAGGCCGTAAAAGAGAAACACCAAGAAAAATCATAAGCCAGTAAATAGCAAAACTGATAGAAAGTGGAATGTAAATAAGCACAAAGATTCAAGATGTTCCATGAGCTTAAGCAACCATTGGCTTTGCGGGATGAGGAATTCAGTTCCAACCTTACCAAATACTTAACTTGAAAAATAAGGGCATACAAAATAAAATATCTGGCCAATTGGTCTGTGCTGGCGTTTATATTCCATACATGTCTCCTCAGTTTAATTCATTCTTTTTATTTCCTTTGCTTGTGTAATTAAAAAAAAATGTCCTTCAACACCCTCCTGTGGTGGTATGTTCTACCTTCCAAACACTCCCTGAAAAAATAAATGCCTTCATTTTTCCTTTTTAGATTGTTTTTGTAATTTTCTTATATTTTTAGTTGCTAATCTTGCATTCTTCCACATGGAAGTGTTACAACTTAATCTGCCCTTGCCAACCCATCCAGAGTTTAACAGTCTCTATCAGGTCTCCACTTTTCCTTCCCTATCCTGCAGCAAAAAGCTCCATTCTGCTGTTAACTGTACCTGCAGCTGTAATCTTCCAGTATTCCTAGCATCCCTTTGGAACCTTTTTTTCTGTACTTCCTCCATTGCATCTATGGTCCTTTTAATGGTGTTTAATGACAGATCTGTGCATGACATTCTAAGAGTTGCTGCCCGAGCATAGTTTGGGGATTTATTGCTGCCATAGGCAAAGTAAGATTCCATATAATCTATTTGTTGAGGAGGAGGTGATGAAAGAGTAGGCTTGCCAATATCTTAAGAGATGGGAACATATGGCCTGTACACGCTGGAATTTAGAAGAATGGGGGGGGGGGGGGGGGCTCATTGAAACATCCAGAATAGTGAAAGGCTTGGATAGAGTAGATGTGGAAAAGATGTTTCCACAAGTGGGAGAGTCTAGGACTAGAGGTCATAGCCTCATAATTAAAGGACGTTCTTTTAGGAAGGAGATGTGGAGACATTTTTTTAGTCAGAGGGTTTTGAATCTGTGGAATTATTTGCCACAGAAGGCTGTGGAAGCAGTCAGTGGATATTTCTAAGGCAGAGATAGATTCTTGATAAGTACAGATGTCAGAGGCTATGGGGAGAAGACAGGAGGATGGAGTTAGGAGGGAGAGATAGATCAGCCATGATTAAATGGCGGAGTAGACTTGATGGGCCAAATGGCCTAATTCTACTCCTATTCCTTTTGACCTTATGAACATATGCTGTTGCCATTGAAGTTACTAGTGGTTGGGGTTCATCACTGCCATGAACCCAGTCAGACGCTTAAATCCTTCAGGATTCAGTCAACTTAGTCATTGGTCACACGACTGAGCACACTATTGGTCACACTAGATGGTGATCAACAATTGGTGGTAGCAAGAGCACAGAACCAAATGCAGGCAGGTGGGACTAGCGTAGATGGGGCACATTGGTCATTGTGGACAAGTTGGGCCGAAGGGCCTCTGCCAAGCCGTATGACTTTATGACTCTCTATGACTTTGATACTCTTAGTCCTTCTTCAAAATTGTGTTTGATGCTTTCTTTATCTTTTTCTATCCTCTCAGGCAATCACTTGGATCGAGGATGACTCCGGTTTTGTGGGTTCTGGGGTGGCAAATGAATGAATAAATATGTTTATTGGCCAAATATTCACATACAAGGAATTTGCCTTGGTGCTCCACCTGCAAGTGACAACATGACATACATTGACAGTTAGGAATGACACATAAAACATTAAACATTAATAATAAAAGATGATTGATTAAACATGTGAATTAAATGAAATACCAGCTGTGGAAAAGCAGCTGTGGCAGCTTTGACAGTCCGGAGTCGCCTTCCAGAGGGAAGTGATGCAGACTCTTCCACTGATCGGGCAGGAAGTGGATGTCAGGTGGGAGGTTTGTGAGGTGGTCCATCGCTTATCCAGAACATCTATGTGCTCCCAATACATTGCCTTGATCATCAACGCCATCCTGAAGCTGCTTCGCCTCTTTGACCAGTGATGAGGCCGAGTTTCCCAGCATATGGGGGGGATGTTGCATTTCTTCCTGAATTTCTTCTTTGTCTACAGTTTTATGTGGAAGATTATTGATTGATCAACCAAAAGATGGCTGTAGGTGGTAAACGACATGAGTTCACTGTGCTCTTGTCCCATTCGATGCATTGCCTTTTGTTATAATGCACCATATTATTTATAATATTTGTTTTAAACCCAGCTGCAACATTGTAGTATAAAATACAACTACATTTATTGTTTATTGTTCATTATGCCTTCTATATAAACTAATGTTAAAATATTTATGTGTGATCAGAAATACTAATACAGGCAATGATAAATATTTGAGTTCAGAGTACCTCCTTAAATTCATTATTTTATGGGTATGCAATATAACACATTCAGAATCTTTTCATCAAGTTAGAAATGTCAAGGAATAAATAGATGGCAGGGTTTTGAGGTGAGAGGGGGAAAGTTTAATAGAGATGTGCAGGGCAAGTTTTTTTACAGAGAGTGGTGGGCATCTGGAACATACTGCCAGGGATGGTAGTGATGATAGATATGATTGTGAGGTTTAATAAGGCTTATAGGTAGGCACATGGATATGCAGGGCATGGAGGGATGTGAATCAGTGAGGCAGGGGAGAGTAGTTTAACTTGACATCCTGTTCAGCATTGACATTGTGAGCTGAAGGGCCTGTTCTTGTACTGTACTATTCTGTGTCCCATGAAATAAAAGCATAGAATGCCTGAAATGCTCAGCAAATGAGGAAGCATCCATAGAAAGAGAAACCAGAGGTTTCATTTCAGATTTAGGATGCAGCAATAGTTGCGGCCTGCAACGCCAGAGACCTGGATTCCATCTTGACTCAGGGTACTGTCTGTATGGAGTTTGTACATTCTCCTTGTGACCTCCCCGATCTCCTCCAAGTGCTCTGGCAGGTTTGTAGGTTAATTGGCTTCTGTAAATTGTAAATCATTCCTAGTGTGTCAGATACTGCTAGTGTAGATTGTTAAGGGCTTGGACACGCTAGAGGCAGGAAACATGTTCCCGATGTTGGGGGAAACCAGGGGGCCACAGTTTAAGAATAAGCAGTAAGCCATTTAGAACGGAGACGAGGAAACACTTTTTCTCACAGAGAGTGGCGAGTCTGTGGAACTCTCTGCCTCAGAGGGCGGTGGAGGCAGGTTCTCTGGATGCTTTCAAGAGAAGCTAGATAGGGCTCTTAAAATAGCGGAGTCATGAGATATGTAGAGAAGGCAGGAACGGGGTGCTGATTGGGGATGATCAGCCATGATCATATTGAACGAAGGACCGAATGGCCTACTCCTGCACCTGTTGTTTATTGTCTATTGTACTGGGTGATTGCTGGTCCGCGTGGATTCGGTGGGCCGAAGGGCCTGATTCTACGCCGCATCTCTGAAGACTGATGACATTGCAGGTCGCCAGAAGGCTGCTTCCATTCATTCCATTACCTGGGAGAACACATCTTAAGAATTTCAGCCCAGCTGAGGGATGTGGCATTGAACTGTGACGCAGCCGCCAGCCACACAGGCTACTACTGTACTGTACTACTGTCTGAAGAAGGGTCTCGACCCGAAACGTCGCCTATCTCCTTCGCTCCTTAGATGCTGCTGCACCCGCTGAGTTTCTCCAGCTTTTTGTGTAACCCACTGTACGTTCATTGTTCGTCATTGAATGTTCCAAAGGAAGGAGCCGGTGCAAGCAATGGAAATCTAGAAACTTTCAGGGAAAACGGAGGGAAATAGTTGAACATTTCCAGAAATAACTTCCTTTCTTCGAAAGTTTACAGATGTCAAATCCAATTCGTTTATTTTTCTTCTCGCTCTCTCTATATATATATATGTGTGTGTGTGTGTGTGTGTACGTCCATAACAACATTGAAACTTTCCTTTAACTAATTGGTTACATACTAAGAGCGGCTTAATTTTCATCCGTGGTTAAAATGTAAAAAACAATCACATATCCGTTCCCGTTATTTCCTTTTTGTTTGGAGGGGGTGGGCTAACATTAATGTATATTTATTTTATTTTATTCATTACATTTATTACAATTAATTAAATTATATAGATCACATTAAATGCATGTTTCGTGAATAAAAAAATAGGTTACAGAGACGCCCCCCACCCTGTTTCAAAGAGCAATTGTGATTTTTTTTTAAATCGGAGTGTCGAACGAAAACATTTATGCCGCGATTTTAAAGTTTGAGATGTGGTCACGGTAAATTCACGGCAGAAGTGTTTTAGTAAAGAGTCAATTGAAACAAAACGCTTAATCATTACGTATGAACGGTTAAAGTAGACGGACCACGTTCTTCTTGAATAGCAATTGGCAATTGTCCTCGTTTAATGAACTATAAAGTGACCACCAGCATTTTTAACCACAGTTAAAAAGTGTCGACAAAAATGTATTCACCAATCGAAATCATATGAAGTCCTTCATTTTCACCGGAGTACTATATTATAAATCCACTGACTTATAAGACAGGGACATCTTTTAAGGGTGGCAGCTCATTTGCATTCTTTTTTTAATTTTAATTTCGTTGATTTAAAAGCAGTCGGCGCTATTATAAATCAGCTTAATGCAAACGTTACATGAAAAGATGGAACGGAATATTTAATAAATCCCACGTTACAGAATGCCTGTAGTTGCGGGTTGGAATGAGTGAGGCAATTGCACTCAAGTTCCAAATATGTACCGAAATTCAATTGACGGAAAAGGCCGAAATCATTGGTATCTTTTTTGAACAAAATATATTACAGACTTTCTACCAGACTACTTATTTTCCATTCTGATTTTGACCGTAGACGTTTATGCCTGTAATAAAATGTAACTCGATGAAGGTTTTCAGTGTTGGAATGAAAAGTTAATTCGCGCGTAGGATTCCTGCGTAACTTGCCAATCCCATTCTCTTTTCTTAAATAAGATTCTATAAGGGTATAAACGCTTTATAATCAGTGCAGTGTTCCCCACTTAAATTGCAACGTGTTACCTCTTCATCTTCTTGCTCCGAGGTAGACTTTATAGAGTCATATAACACGAAACAAGACCTTCGGCTCAATTTACCCATGCCAATTTACCCATGCCCATCTTCACCAGTTCCACCTGCCCACCTCCTAAACCTTTCCTATCCGTGTACCTGTCTAATTGTATTTTACATGTTGCTAGAGTACATATCTCAACTACCTCCTCGGACAGCTGGTTCCATACACCCACCACCATCTGTATGGATAAAGTTGCCGCTCAGGTTCCTATAAAACTTTTCCCTTGTCACCTTAAACCAATGTCCTGTGGTTCTTGCGTCCCCTACACTACGTAAAACGTTATGCATTCACCCTATCTGGTCCCCTCATGACCCTCTGTAAGATCAGTGCTCAGCCTCCCATGCTCCAAGGAATAAAGTGCTAGCGCGCCCAATTTCTCCCTATAACTCGGACCCTCAAGTCATGGCAACAACCTTGTAAATCTTTCTGCACTCTTTCCAGCTTAACAACATCGTTCCTATCGCAGGACGGCCAAAACGGTACTCAATAATCCAAAATGCGGCCTCACCAACCAACGTCTTGTAGAACTGTAACATAACATCCCAACTTCTATGTTTAAGGAGGAACTGCAGATGCTGTGAAAATCGAAAGTAGACAAAAAATACTGGAGAAACTCAGCGGGTGAGGCAGCATCAATGGAGAAAAGGAGTAGGCGACGTTTCGGGTCCTTTTCTCCATGGATGCTGCCTCACCCGCTGAGTTTCTCCAGCATTTTTGTCTACATCCCACCTTCTATACTCAATACTGATGAAGGCCAATGTACGGAATGCCTTGTTGACCACCCTATCTACCTGTGATAATACTTTTAAAGTACGATTTACCTGCACTCCTCGACCCCTCTTCTCTACAACACAACCCCCCCCCCCCCCCCCCCCATTTCCCTGCCATTCATTGGGCTGGTCCTGCCCTGGTTTGACTTCTCAAAATCCAACTTTTCCTTTATCCTTTTCCAAAAATCCACATCCCTCTTCATGAATAATTTATGCCATAATGAGAAAGCCAAGTCTTTTGGGAATAACAAAAAACAAATTCGAGCGGAAATGTCAGCAGGTCAGGCAGCACCTGTGAAGTGTAAAAAAAAACCTTTACAATTTTGCAGGTTAGTCGTGTCCTATTGGTGGAAGATCGTCGAGTTGAAAGGTTGACTTTTCCTTTCTTGTCGGGTGAGGAGTCTCTCCAGTAATTTCTTCCGGGAAACCCCGGGATGGTGATTTTACAGTTGTTCGAATACTGAAACTTATTAGCCAATCTTAAACTCCACGAAATTGTCCTTTCAGTTGAAGAGTGCACATCTTTGAATAGTCGTTCAGATATAATTGATTATTACTGCTAGCAAAGCCAATATATTTTGGTAAGATGGACAGGATGCTGTTACTGTCCTCAGGCGACATGTTTTTTTCTAAACACTTGTCCTCTCAAAGGAAAAAAATCACATTTTGGGAGAAATAATGATTATTTCTGCACAGATAAAACCCAAATTAACGAAGTACACTAACATTATGCTGCACGACTATATTAATTTAATCCAGCGGCCTGTCGCCGTTTATAGTCTCTCCACCACAGTTACAGCTCTGGGTGCAACAGGAACAGTTAACTCGTCAAGAATAGTGTGTTACTTGTGCGGCTCCTCGCGTTTAAACGCCGAACATGGTAGTTTCCAATAGATCTCATCTCTGAGGCGGCGAAAGCAAGGTAAAAGCCACATTGCTACTTTGTGCTCTTTAAAAGTTTTTGTTTTTCACAAAAACATTTAAAACAATTAAAAACATTAAAATAATTTAAATAAAGCACTTAAAACAAAATAAAAAAAACATTTACACCATTAAACAATAAAACATTTTAAACATTTAAAACAAATAAATAGGTTAAAAACGTAAAACATGAAATGTAAACATTAATTGAATAAAACATTTAAAACATTAAAAAACATTAAAATAAAAACGTTTAAATCACGGAATGGACAGATAACGGAAAAAACTGAACAAGGAACAGACGTTCGCTAACTGATATCATGTACATTACATATAATAAAACAGGACGATAAATAATGCTCGTAAGCACACTTTCGTATGGATAATCGATACGATTGGAATTATCTTTTAAATACAAGGGTGGGGTTTATGATGAGATATTAATGTTAGTAGTGAGAAGGCAGCGGATTAGTTTTTGTTACTCCACGCTAAAAATCGTGCAATACAAATTCACCCTCAGAAAGAGGTCAAAGCAAATGTGCCTTTGACAGCTGAGGTTTGTTTGAAAGCGCGGCCATCAACACGTATAAGCTCTTAGCTGAGTCTATTTAAAGGCGGCACACAGAGGTTAATTCACCAATCTGAATGAGTTTGAATCAATTCAGTTCACTGTCTCAATTCTCATTGAGATGAAAGACACTGTGCCTCTCCCCGAGGTTTTCCAGCAAAACGGTCCGGAGATCAGCCGACTGTGGCGGATTATGGCATGTTCATCTGCTGGACCTCCAGCAGGACAGGCAAACTGAAAAGAAAAACAATAATTAGGGATAATTGCTTGTGTCCAAACATGGGCATTACAGAGTCCTTTGGTACTAGCAGGCGGAATGAAAGAGACACCCCCTGTTTTGACAGCTGGGGAGGCGAACATAATTCGTGACAGGCGAAGTGAAACGTCTTCAAACGTTAATACAAAGAGAAAACCAGGGAGTATTCGAGGAGGGGACTGAGCGATCTTTACCGAACCGCACTGGGACGGCCAACTCAAGACAAAGACAATCTGTCTTAAAGAGATAGACTCCAGAAAAGAAGCATCGATTCAGAGAGGAAAACAGGAGCGTGGAATCGGATACATTTAGAAACCTGGCATTACTGTTAAAGGATATATATCTGCAGAAAAGTTTCCGGGGTGCACCAGTAACGCATCTTTCAGTGCACTATTGTAATAAAAAATACCGCTCAAAGGGCAATCATTGTCACACCGAGATGGAGAAGTGTCGAGTAATCGAGTTATACATTTCCTTCTGTCCGCTGTCTGCTGGAAAATAATATAAATTAATTGAAGTAACCTTCCGGCTTCGCGAGTATGTTAAGACACTACTTTTTTCGTAGGGCGTAGCAATTTAGATTCATAGTTGACTCTTAAATGCTTTCGGCAATGTTTAAAAAGTTGTTCGATCCTCTCAGAATTTTTACTTGAGCATTAAATGCAAGTCTTGCTGAATGAAATGACCTAACAATTAATTTCAAAATCCTATGGACATAGTACATTTTTAATTGATTGCTACATTTTCAGAAAATGACTAATTTAAATGTTATTAAAACTTAAAATGCAATGCAAGAAGCAGAATCTGAATTCAATAGTGTATATTTGGACCAAGTATCAATCTAACCTTTTGGACCCAAGTATCTACATTCAAAATGCCCAGCGTAAGAATGGGTGCTTTTATTCATTTATCTATTATTTTCCTTTTATTGTGTAACTCGATTTTCTATTGGCACCTATTAAAAATAAATGCAACCAATAATTACATTGGTTTATAAAATATTTCTTCTGGTGCATGGCAACTTCCTTGATGATATTCCTTCGGTACTTGGAAATTTTTTTTTGTAAATAACATTATCCCTTATTTTAAGAAGGGGTGAATGAATTTGCGTAAAGAATAGGATTATTTTTGGAATTGGAGAATGTGGTCTCTTCTGCATCAAGCATGGAAATATCTGTGAAATAGACACTGTGCTATGAACACAGCGTGAATGAAATGTAATTATCATTTTTTGGAAATTTCTCTTTTGAGTAGGCCAAGGCAAAGTTTCACAGGACATTTCAGTCAACATTTGTCAGGAAAGTCCGCAATTAACCAAATTAGCGTAGGTCTGTTGAAGATACATGATTGTTAAATGGAAATACATGTTAAAATGTGTTTATTGAATGAGTCAAGAGTCAAGAGAGCCAAGAGTGCTTTATTGTCATAGGTCCTAGATAGAACAATGAAATTCTGACTTGCAGCAGCACAACAAAACAGAACACAGTACACTGTAAACAATGTAACAGACAAGAGAAGAAAAAGTTCAGTGCATGTGCATATATACACATACTCACAAATACATATATGTACACACTAAAAACAAACAAACAATAATTGTCCAATAATAGTCTATGTAGTTCAGAGCTTATTCAGGGTTGTAGTGTTTAATATCCTCATGGCTGCAGGGAAGAAGCTGTTCCTGAACCTGGATGCTACAGAATGCAAAATAACATTATTTTCTAATGCATGAATGCATTTCTGTTATGACTGGTTCCAAATGGCAATGTTTGTGTTGGAAACCATCCACTTGTATGCAAATTACATATCCAACTTCGAATCAGAGTGTGCATGGAACTCATAATTCACTTCAAACGTTCATTCATTATTGAAATAAAGTTTGAGTGCATACAAATCTGTACAAACTTGTATTGGTCAACAATAGTATTAGCATGCAGTTTCAGAAGTGTTGGCAAGAGCAATAAATGTCTTGTAGGTCTTAAACTAAGTGATTTTGTTAAACATAATCTGTGTGTTTCAACATATAAACTACATGGCATTTTGATTTCCAGCAATGTAAATATCCTGAGGCCACAAAGCTTTGCAGATGCTGTAGATTTTGTGTTTTCTTTCATAAGATGAAGCACAAAAAAAATCACGTTGGAAGCCTTGAATCTATTGCAATTATCAAGCCCCATGTAGAGTCTCTTTGCCTTAGATTGAGTCTAAGCCACTTTAATGCTGTTGCAGAAGTGGGACCTGAAAACTTAAGCAATATTTATAAACTTAGTTTTAGAGTTTTGGAGACCCTAATGGAAACAGGCCCTTTTGCCCACTAAATGTGTAGGAAGGAACTGCAGATGCTGGTTTACACCGAAGATAGACACAAAATATTGGAGTAACTCAGCGGGACAGACAGAATCTCTTGAGAGAAGGAATAGGTGCTGTTTCAGGCCGAGACCCTTCTTCAGTCTTCTGAAACGTCACTCATTCCTTCTATCCAGAGATGCTGCCTGCCCCGTTGAGTTACTCCAGCATTTTGTGTCTATCTTTAGCCCACTAAGTCCATGCCAACCTTCGATCACCCGTTCACACTAGTTCTATGATTTCTCCTGTTTGCACCCACTCCCTACTCACTAGGGTCAATTTACAGCAACCAATTAACTGTCAAACCTGCATATATTTGGTTTGTGGTAGGGAACCAGAGCACCCAGAGGAAACCCACACAGTCACAGGGTGAGCATGCAACCTCCACCCAGACATACCCCGAGGTTAGGAGCGAACCCGGGTCTCTGACCCTGTCCGGCGTCATTGTGCAGCCACTTGAGCAAGTGTTGAATATTATCCAAATGTGGGAGAATGGTAGTGTGGTGACTCAAGGCACTCTGTGAATAGAGAAGCAGCATAGAGAAGGACAGAATGAGAACATCGCAGAGCTGCAGAGCCGCAGAGCCAAGATAAGCAGGAGTAACCAGATGATCAGAGATCACAGTAAAAATCCCAGGGAACAACATGGTGTCAAGTAAGCGAATGAAAGTAAAACAACAATGTGAAAATACAGACATAATAAAAATGAAAATAACATTTAAATTAGTTTAGTTTCGAGATAGTTTAGAGAGACAGTGTGGAAACAGGCCCTGCGGCCCAATGAGTCTGAGCCATCAAACAATCCCTGTACACTAGCACCATCCTACACACACTAGGAACAATTTACAATCGTTACCAAAGCCAATTAACCTACAAACCTGTACGACTTTGGAGTGTGGAAGGAAACTGAAACTGGAGAAAACCCACACGGTCACGGGGAGAACGTACAAACTTCGTACAGTCAGCACTCGTAGTCAGGATCGAACCCGGTTCTCTGGCACTCAACTCTACCACTACGCCATCATGCCACCCAATTAGTAAATCAGAAGTTTAATTAGTTAAAAAAAAAGGGAATAAGATGAAGAGAATAAAACTAGAGAAAAGTTGAAAGTTGAATAAACAGGGGGAGCTGGATAACAGAGAATGCAAAGAGTTTTTCTCTAACCTGATTTTGAAAAAACAAATGATAAAACACCTTAGAAATTGAACACAATCGCTGTGCTGTAATCTGTAACTCCTTAAAGCAAGAGGTTTCCCTACTAGCAAATCCTACTGCCAGTACTTTACAGGATAGCATTTAGTGTAAATATGTAATAAATTGATTCCTCTAAAAGAAAGTGACAGTCTCCAGCTACCTAAAATATGATGATTGTTGTAACCATAATATATAGTGGAAAATCTTCTTGTGAGGCAATTACAATTTTAATGCAGAACCAATAAAGACATAATTATGCCGTACATTTCACCATGGTAAACAGTACAACTAATGTAAAAGATAAAGCTGAATTACACACTTGTTTTCCATAAATAATTATCCTGGGATCAAATGCATGATTATTCTCCCCAATGCAGAGAAACCGTTTAAAGTCAATTAGTGCATTCATGAAAGCTCCACAGGGATTTAATCAGCAAATTAAACCAAAATCTTCAAATGTATTGTCTTGATCATATCAAGAATAACACAGATGTTCACTGCAATCATTACATTTCACTTTTGTTTGTCATTCACATTTTTAACACCATTAAAGTCCAATTAAGTTTGAGTATTTTCTGATATGTATCTCATTTGTGGGTAATGGCTCTCAGATGGTTGTAATCCGGTGATTCCATCATATGAAACATGGCAATTTTAAACTAATTTTCCATTAATATTAAAACATTTTAACCTTACAATAAGATTAGATATTTGAAATGCCAATTTTGTTATTATTTGTGAAGCACAATTAAACAAAGTTCCCCTGATAGCTGGGTTAGATTCCAATTCAATGTACAGCAAATTAAATTATTAATTCGATTTGGAAACAAATAGTTATTAAATTATTTAATTATAGATCATGTTTTTGGCACGGCCAATATGACGAGGAGAACTGACATAGTGAATTACAATAACCACTCATACTGTAGTTCAAAACACAAGTGTAAAGGGCCCGTCCCACTTAGGTGACTTTTTAGGCGAGTGCAGGAGACACTGCGCTCGCCTCATGAACTCCTCATGTTTGCTGGTGGTCTCTGCCGAGTCTCCTCCATGGTCGCGAGGAGTCCCCGCATTCTGGGAACTAGTCTCGACCTCAATATGGCCTCACATGTTGAAAGTTTTTCTGCGACCAAAATTGGTTGCCATGGAGACAATCAATATTCCTGTAGTCGTAGGTGAAGTTGTAGTGGGGTCGCCATGTAGTTATGGGTAGTCGAGGTAGTCATAGGTAGTTTTAGTTAATCGCCTTTGCTGACCGGGCATTTTCATTGTCTCATTGGGGAAATAAAACGTAAGCACGAGTTTTCAGAACCAATGATAACCGACCGGTAATGTTAAATGTCTGCCGAACTTCACAGCCGTGTATCTCTGGCTTATTAAAAGTTATCTGGCTTCTTAAAAGTGTCTCCACCCCTTCTCCTCCCCCTCCCCCCCCCTCTTCTCCCCCCCCCCTCTTCTCCCCCCCCCCTTCTCCTCCCCCCCTCTTCTCCCCCCCTCTTCTCCCCCCCCTCTTCTCCCCCCCTCTTCTCCCCCCCCTCTTCTCCCCCCCCTCTTCTCCCCCCCTCTTCTCCCCCCCCTCTTCTCCCCCCTCTTCTCCCCCCCCTCTTCTCCCCCCCTTCTCCCCCCCCTCTTCTCCCCCCACTCTTCTCCCCCCCTCTTCTCCCCCCCCTCTTCTCCCCCCCCTCTTCTCCCCCCCTCTTCTCCCCCCCCCTCTCCCCCCCTCTTCTCCCCCCCTCTTCTCCCCCCCTCTTCTCCCCCCCTTCTCCCCCCCTCTTCTCCCCCCCTCTTCTCCCCCCCCTTCTCCCCCCCTCTTCTCCCCCCCTCTTCTCCCCCCCCTCTTCTCCCCCCCTCTTCTCCCCCCCTCTTCTCCCCCCCTCCTCTTCTCCCCCCCTCTTCTCCCCCCTCTTCTCCCCCCCTCTTTCCCCCCCCTCTTCTCCCCCTCTTCTCCCCCCCTCTTCTCCCCCTCTTCTCCCCCCCCCTTCTCCCCCCCTCTCTCTCTCTCCCCTTCTCTCCCCCCCCTTCTCCCCCCCTCCACCCTCTTTTAAAAGACTTACCGTACACTGTGCTAGCCATCTTGACCTTCCTGTTCATCGCGGTGTGTGTCTGTGTGTGTGGCTATGCACCATGTGAATTTCAGACAGCGCTCCCCCGCTTTCCCTGGCCCCCGCCTTTGCGATGTGTTTGTGTGTGTGTGTGTTCCACTCTGACAGTCGCCGTTCTAGTTCCAGGTTTTTCAGGCGTGTGCCGCAAACTTGACAGTCGGCGGCAGTCCACTGAAAAGTCGCCGAAGTGGGACCGGCCCTTAAGGTTGTCATTATTTGAACATTTCATTGGAAATTTAACACAGCTGATAGTGAAGAACAAAGTCAATGTTGCACTACAATGTCTGTCTAGATGGTCCCAAAATGTTATATGTGTACGGGAGTGTATGCAAGGTTTTGGCCCAAAACGTCAACCACTCTTTTCCACACATCGATGCTGCTCGACCCATTGAGATCATAAGTTCATAAGATCATAAGTGGTAGGAGTAGAATTAGGTCATTCGGCCCATCAAGTCTACTCCGCCATTCAATTATGGCTGATCTATCCCACCCTCCTAACCCCATTCTCCTGCCTTCTCCACATAACCTCTGTCACCTGTACTATCAAGAATCTATCTATCTCTGCCTTAAAAATATCCACTGATTGGCCTCCACAGCCTTCTGTGGCAAGGAGTTCCACAGATTCATTACCCTAAAGAAATTCCTCATCTCATTCCCATAAGAACGACCTTTAATTCTGAGGCTATGACCTCTAGGCTGCATTGCTGCAATAGAATTTCCAAGGTTGAATACTTTATGGCTGAAAGGGCACTTTAATGACAATCCCTGATGATATTGGCACATATTATTTAACATTTTTTTAATTTAAATTACTTGTATAGGCGGCATGGTGGCGCAGCAGTAGAGTTGAACCGGAGCACCAGAGACTCAGGGTCAATCCCGACTATGGGTGCCGTCTATACAGAGTTGTACATGCTCCCCATGACCTGCGTGGGTTTTCTCCGGGTGCTCCGGTTTTCACCTACACTCCAAAGAAGTACAGGTTTGAGGGTTCATTGGCTTGGAGTGTAAATTGTAAATTGTCCCTAGTGTGTGTAGGATAGTGCTAGTGTATCGGGATCGCTGGTCGGCTCGGACTCGGTGGGCCGAAGGGCCTGTTTCAGCTATGAATCTCTAAACTAAACTAATCTAATCTAAAGGGTCTTGACCCGAAACTAAAATAACCTAAACGTATATAAATTGATGGGAATTCACTCATTTTGCTTCATATGCACAATTAAATTTGGAATCAGTTGGTGCAGTGCTAGTATATCGGATTAGATCTCTTGGAATGTATTATATTTTGAGAGGGGTAAGTGGAATAAATGGTGTGCACTTGTGAAATAATTGTATGTGTCAGACAGTGATAAATAATTTCGGTTAAGTGATCAAGCAAAAGTAATGTATTCTGGCAGTGACTCAAAGCTAGTTAAGTTGTGTTGATCGGAATTCATCCAATGACCTAATTAATTTACCCAGAGAGCCCTCGCTGGCCAGTAAAGGTCATGAGTTTGGTTCCAGGGCCTCAGTGCCTCAAGTTAACCTCAGCCAAGGCAGAGAGCGGATGTCAGCAAAATCACTGGAATTATCAGTGGGCAAGTTGAAGATTGGAAAAGTGATTGTTGTTCTTGCTTCTTTTAACTATCCAGTGACCTCTGCTGGAAATGTATAAATGTAGGTAAAGTCGTAAGTGGCCTCAGCAATGGTATTCCAAATGCTTTACCATTACTGCAAATCTTTGGACTTAACAAATGGCTCCTTTGGTATGGTCTCGCTGAAAGATTGGTTTCTGTGGTCCAAATGGAGGCGAGCCATGTTTCAGAGCAGCAGAAATAAGTGACAAATTGCAGGTAAAGGTATTA
The DNA here is from genome assembly GCA_963514005.1 of Raja brachyura. Next base: position 18,256,811 of record OY740783.1, read on the forward strand.
AGGGGCTGTCCCACTTGGGCGACCTAATCTGCGAGATCTGGCGAGTTTGCCCTCGACTCATACTCACAGCATGGTCGACACAAGTTCGTAGGAGGTCTTTGTCACTCTCCTTCACGCTCGAGAGTGGTCTCCGCGTACTCGAGGCCTCAGCTAGGTCGCGGCGGTTTTTTCAATATATTAAAAAATGCGAGAGAGTAAAAAAGATCGCCATGGGAAAAATAGATACTTTTTGTACTTGTAGTTTTAGTCGTAGTAGGTAGTAAGAAGGTCAGCATGTTAGTCGTAGGTAATCGAGGGTAGTCGCAGGTAGTCGGAGATAGTCGTGGATAGTCTTCATCATAGTCGAAGGGAGGTCGAAGGGAGGTTGAAGGAGATCGAAGGAGGTCGTCTTCACTCTCCACTATTCGGTGTCCAATTCTCCCGAAGTTAGACGTAGCTAGTCGTAGCTAGTCGAAGCTGGTCTTCAACATAGTGGAAGGAGGTCGAAGGAGGTCGAAGGAGGTCTTCTACATAGTTGAAGGAGGTCTTCAGCATGTAATTTTTGCAAACTCTTCTAAACGTACCTATTAGGTCACCCAGGTGGGACAGCCCCTTTATGAAGACATTTTTCATCATTTGCGTCATGACTATGTCATTCAAATTTGTCCGATTATAAGACCATACGACCATAAGACATAGGAGCAGGATTAGTCCATTCGGCCCATCGAGTCTACACTGCCATTCGATCATGGCTGATATATTTTTCCCTCTCAACCCCATTCTCCTGCCTTATCTCGTAACCTTGGATGCGTAATCTCGTAATCCAGACTTTATCAATCTCTGCATAAAAAACACCCAAAATTGCGGCTTCCAAACCATCTGTGACAATTAATTCTTCAGATTCACCACCTTCTGGTATTTTCTGGAGTGCTTTGGTTTTTGTACCAAAGTTCAGATTCCGTTTTGTATATTCAGCTATTTAATGAATTTATACTACTTATAAATAAAAGGAAATAGCAATGGAATGTGTTTTATAGAGTTTTTTTTCTGAAGTATTTTGAAGAGTTGCAGGGAATGTTGCACTATTAGCCCTGATATGGTTTAATATCTTAACCAGCCAGGCTCTGAGCATCACTTTGGTGAAACATAGTGGACGATAGGATGAGCAGGATTGCACATTGATAATTTAAACTGTACTAATTTGTTTCCATGAAAAATAGTGGAAGGTAATCTTCATGGATTGTGTAATGGGATCCAGGTTGTCCATGTATGTTTAAGCAAAGCTAAAGATCAGAAAGAAAATGAAGATTATAATCGACACTTTGGGCAGCACAGTGGCACAACTGGTAGAGTTTCTGCCTCACAGCGTCAAAGGTCCCGGTTCGATCCTGACGTCGAGTCCTGTCTGTGTGGAGTTTGCACGTTCTCCCTGTGACTGCGTTCCTCTGGGTGTTCTGGTTTCCTCCCATGTCCCAAATACATGCAGGATTGTAGATTAATTGGCCTCTGTAAAATTGCCCCTAATATGTAGGGAGTGGATGAAAAAGTGGGATAACATAGAACTATCTTAATATCCTCCTAATCTGAGGAAAGCCATTCTTGCCATAGAGGGAGTACAGAGAAGGTTCACCAGACTGATTCCTGGTATGGCAGGACTTCCATATGAAGAAAGACTGGATAGACTCGGCTTGTACTCGCTGGAATTTAGGAGATTGAGGGGGGATCTTATAGAGACTTACAAAATTCTTAAGGGGTTGGACAGGCTAGATGCAGGAACATTGTTCCCGATTTTGGGGAACTCCAGAACAAGGGGTCACAGTTTAAGGATAAGGGGGAAGTCTTTTAGGACCGAGATGAGAAGATTTTTTTCACACAGAGTGTGGTGAGTGTGGAATTCTCTGCCACAGAAGGTAGTTGAGGCCAGTTCATTGGCTATATTTTAGAGGGAGTTAGATGTGGCCCTTGTGGCTAAAGGGATCAGGGGGTATGGAGAGAAGGCAGGTTGAGTTGGATGATCAGCCATGAACATATTGAATGGCGGTGCAGGCTCGAAGGGCCAAATGGCCTACTCCTGCACTTATTTTCTATGATTCTATGATTCTATAACTAGTGTGAACAGGTGAGTGATAGTTGGTATGGACTCGGTCTGTTTCCATGCTGTATCTCTAAGCTCTTAAGCTAAGCTAGGCCATCCTCTTAGGAATCATCCTTGTAAATCTTTGTTGGACTCTCTCTAATGCCTTTACATTCTTCGCGTAATGTGGTGACTAGAATTGAATGCAATTTAAATGGTTGACAATGGTCGTACAATAAGTTTTAAGTTGCTTCCAGTATCTTTATTGTTTCGTTCATTTCGGAAGTTATTGAGGGCACTGTGTTCAAAACATGGACATCTCCAGTAATGGAATGTTTTCTCTGGCCTCTGAGAACAAAAGTATTTTCTTGTAAAACTACAATGAAAGCTCTTACAATACCGTATGGAAATGCAAATTTACTCCTTTGTGGTCTAAACAAAATTCCCCCTGAATACTGCAAAACTCCATGTAATGAGTTTTCTTGCAAAAGAAAGCCCCAATTCTCTTTAAAGCAAATGAAGCTGTAAATACACTTACAAATCCACTTAATTCATTCGAGCGTTAGATTCCAAGAGGATTTGTGTATGTTTCACTGGCAAAGGTTTCTCCCAGTGAAATACCAAGCTGCATGGTTTTACTCAAAGACATATGTATATTTTCAGGTTGCTGTTATATGCTTATATATTACTCTCACATGTTTTTAGAATAAGCAGGAATAAGCAATAGATAAACGTTCACACTTGTTGTCTCAGCTTTATCTTTAAGACATGTTACTTCATTCAAAAAGTGGGTCAGCTCGCATCTGCGGAGGGAAATGGACAGATGACACTTCAGTTCAGAACCCTTCTTCAAATCTATGTGAAATGTTCAATCTTGTCATTCTAGCCATCACTGAGTGTGGATAGACACCAAATGCTGGAGTAACACAGCGGGACAGGCAGCATCTCTGGATAGAAGGAATGGGCGACGCTTTGGGTGGAGACCAGCCTTGACAACCTATCTAGTTGTTTTTGCCTGTCAGTAGATATATTTTATTCAATGTTACATCTGCACATCCATAAACCTTTTCCAACATTTTTAAGAATATATTTATCTTTCTTAAATTATCTTTCGACAAGGTCCCACATAAGAGATTAGTATACAAACTTAAAGCACACGTTATTGGGGGTTGAGTATTGATGTGGATAGAGAACTGGCTGGCAGACAGGAAGCAAAGGGTAGGAGTAAACGGGTCCTTTTCAGAATGGCAGGCAGTGACTTGTGGGGTACCGCAAGGCTCAGTGGTGGGACCCCAGCTATTTACAATATATATTAATGATTTGGACGAGGGAATTGAATGCAACATCTCCAAGTTTGCGGATGACACTAAGCTGGGGGCAGTGTTAGCTGTGAGGAGGATGCTAGGAGGCTGCAAGGTGATGTGGATTGGCTGGGTGAGTGGGCAAATGCATGGCAGATGTAGTATAATGTGGATAAATGTGAGGTTATCCACTTTGGTGGCAAAAACAGGAGGGTATATTATCTGAATGGTGGCCGATTAGGAAAAGGAGAGATGCAACGAGACCTGGGTGTCATGGTACACCAGTCATTGAAAGTAGGCATGCAGATGCAGCAGGCAGTGAAGAAGGCGAATGGTACGTTAGCATTCATAGCAAAAGGATTTGAGTATAGGAGCAGCGAGGTTCTACTGCAGTTGTACAGGGTTTTGGTGAGATCACACTTGGAGTATTGCGTAAGTTTTGGTCTCCAAATCTAAGGAAAGACATTCTTGCGATAGAGGGGGTACAGAGAAAGTTCACCAGACTGATTCCTGGGATGTCAAGACCTTCATATGAGGAAAGACTGGATAGACTCGGCTTGTACTCACTATAATTTAGAAGATTGAGGGGGGATCTTATAGAAATGTACAAAATTCTTAAGGGGTTGGACAGGCTAGATGCAGGAAGATTGTTCCCGATGTTGGGGAGGTCCAGAACAAGGGGTCACAGTTTAAGGATAAGGGGGAATTCCTTTAGGACTGAGATGAGGAAAACATTTTTCACACAGAGTGTGGTGAGTCTCTGGAATTCTCTGCCACTGAAGGTAGTTGAGGCCAGTTCATTGGCTATATTTAAGAGGGAGTTAGATGTGGCCCTTGTGGCTAAAGGGATCAGGGGGTATGGAGAGAAGGCAGGTACAGGATACTGAGTCGAATGATCAGCCATGATCATATTGAATGGCGGTGCAGGCTCGAAGGGACGAATGGCCTACTCCTGCTGCACCTATTTTCAATGTTTCTATGTTTCTATGAAAGTGTGCTATTTTATCTTTCTCTATTGCATAACAGCATTTGGACATGTTGCTTTTCACCATGTTCCAGCCGGGTAAATAGGTTTCCAATAAAATATATTACAAATTTCCTAATTTACTCAAGTATCATCAATGCCGAACATGAAATCTCTTAAGATTGACAGAACCAATCATTTTTGATCCTATCTCCTAAGATATTTTAAATACATATGTTTTCAGCCAAGTAGATAAAGTAAAACGTCTTTTGAAGTTAATTTACAAGTAGTTGCACCCAGAATTACTTTTCACAATACTTTCCAACATATTCTGTGAGGTAGAAACAAGGAACTGCAGATGCTGGTTTACACAAAAAAAAGACACTAAACGCTGGAGTAACCTAGTGGGTCAGGAAGGGTCCCTGACCAAGTGTAGACTCAGCGACTGTTTCACCGAACACGTGCTCGGTCCACCAAGCCTGTCGAATCTCTTGGTCACTTGGACTCACACCTATTTCTCCCCTCCCCTCCCTCCTACATTCCTTCTTCTGGCTTCACAATTCACAACTCTTCACCCCATTTGCCCTACTCCTTTTCTTCTTCTCTGGCCTTTGTCCGGCCATCTGTCTTTCAACAGTCTCCCTCGCCTGTTACCTGCAAACCTGGATCCCAACAAAGGCTGGTGTACAATTTTGGTCGCCCAATTATAGGAAGGATGTCAACAAAATAGAAAGGGTACAGAGGAAATTTACTAGAATGTTGCCTGGGTTTCAACAGCTAAGTTACAGAGATAGGTTGAATAAGTTATGTCTTTATTCTCTGGAGCGCAGAAGGTTAAGGGGGGACTTGATAGAGGTCTTTAAAATGATGAGAGGGATAGACAGAGTTGATGTGGACAAGCTTTTCCCTTTGAGAATAGGGAAGATTCAAACAAGAGGACATGACTTTAGAATTAAGGGACAGAAGTTTAGGGGTAACATGAGGAGGAACTTCTTTACTCAGAGAGTGGTAGCGGTGTGGAATGAGCTTCCAGTGGAAGTGTTGGCGGCATGTTCGTTGGTATCATTTAAAAATAAATTGGATAGGCATATGGATGAGAAGGGTATGGAGGGTTATGGTATGAGTGCAGGCAGGTGGGACTAAGGGAAAAAAGTTGTTCGGCACGGACTTGAAGGGCCGAGATGGCCTGTTTCCGTGCTGTAATTGTTATATGGTTATATGGTTATATGGTTATATGGTTATATGGTTATATGGTTAAGGTCTATCCATGTTCTCCTGGGATGCTGCGTGACCCACTGAGTTACTCCAGCATCTTATGTTGTTTAGTATATTCTATGAGGTGAGTGATCTCAGCACCTTAACTCTATCCCACACACACTAGGGACAATTTACATTTATACCAAGCCAATTAACCTACAAACCTGTACGTCTTTTGGAGTGTGGGAGAAAACCAAAGATCTTGTAGAAAACCCATGCAGGTCACGGGGAGAACGTACAAACACTCGAGGTCAGGATTGATCCCCGGCCTCTGGCACTGTAAGGCAGCAACTTTACCGCTGCACCAACATGCAACTATTACTTATCACTCTCTTTCCTGGACAAACCTTAAAACCCAATTCTTTAGCTCTTTTTATATTTAGACTTTTTAGTTCTGTTTTATTGTTTGATGTCACAAATGCCTCGGAGATGTTTCTTCTGAATTAGCTGCTGTAGATGAATATCTGTTATTTTATTGCTGCATTTTCATTGGGAAACTATTGCAAACAATATATTAAACTTAAATCATCTGTCCATGGATATCAGCTCCCTGAAATTTGAAGAGCGGATACTTTACATTCAAGTTCAGGGTTTCACTGATCTGAAACGTGAAATGAAGAGTTATTTCTGGGACCTTCCAGCTTTTTCTTCACTAGACTGAAAAAGGGTGAGGATTAAAAGTAGTGAACTTTGCCAAGCTCTCTCGGTTCATTAGATTGTTAAGGGGATGATTTTTAATAGCCTTCTGAAGTCAAGATAAAGATACAAAGTGCTTACCGTGATTAGCACAGATCAGGAGGAAAGAAGAAATTAGTGATTTTTATTGGATCTTGTCACGTCCTCAGTCTTTACTTACAATGAATTACTTTTGAAGTTCAGTTTTTATCTTGTTAAATAATATTGACATTTTAAACAGCACAAAGTTACAGCAAAAACAACAAATTGAACGGCGATTGTTTTGATGGTGATGATGAAGCGTAAGATTTTCATTAAAATATCTTTTTTTCTTTTTTTTAAATAGTAGCATAGATTCTTTAAAGAACAAATTAATACACCTTTTGATGAAGGTGAAGGGAAAGATGGTCAAATATCTCCTTTGGTGGTTTAGGTCTCTTCTGTTCTGTTCACATACAGTAGTATCATGATTCTGTAGAGAATATTTTCTTCTTCAGAAAAGACAGATTTCTTGGTTGGACAATATAATATTCATTCAAAACTTCACTAGAGTATTAAACAAGATTTGGTATTCACCGCATAGAACAGGATGCAAATCCACATCACTTGACACAGAGAGAAATGAAGCCCAGCCGACTAAACCCAGTTGGTGCTTCTTAAAGTGGTCAGTGTGGAGCTTCCTCATGCAATGTTCACACCATACATCTCTATACATTCACTGACTTCACCCACAGATCACTTTTGAATTTCAGCTCAAAGTGTTTACACAAAACTAGAAGAACAACATGTATAAAACAATGGGAGGAATAGATCGGGTAGACGCAAAGACTCTCTTGCCCAAAGAACTATATGATACGATAGGATAGGATAGGATAGAACTTTATTTATTCCAGGAGGGAAATATGGGGGGGGGGGGAGATTTAATAGGAATCTGAGGGGTAACTTTTTCACGCAAAGGTTGATAGGTGTATAGATCGAGTAGCTAGAGGAAGTAGTTGGAGGATGGTAGATTTCCGGTGGCGGCACCTTGTGGCTGCGGCTCGCCTGCTGTTCATCTGTCTTTTTTCTTTTTTTTGTCTTGTTAGGAGTATGTTTTTGGTTTATTTTTAGTTGTGTATATGTGGGGGGGTGGAGGTTAGGTGGGGGAAATGTTTAAATCGCTTCCTTGAACAGGGACGCAACCTTTTCCTTGTCGTGTCTCCGTTTCGCTAGGGTCTAACATTGAGGAGCTGGCGGCCTCCAACTGGAATAGACCTGTGGTGGCACTACGGCTGCGATTCGACTTTGGAGCTTCAGAGGCTTCGGCCACAGGCCCTGTGAACGGTAAAATTGGAACCTCGCAGTTTTACTGCCTGACTGCGGGAGAAGAACAGGAAAGAGATAAGACTTTTGCCTACCATCACAGTGAGGAGGTGTTTGGAGATTCACTGTGATGGATGTTTGTGTGGAGCTTTGTTAATTGTGTGTTTTGTTTTTGCTGTTATGACTGCAGGGAACGAAATTTTGTTCAAACCTTTGTTTGAATGACAATAAAGGCATTCTAATTCTAATTCTAATTCTAGTATCGCAAACTTTAAGAAAAATTGAGACGGGCACATGGATAGGAACAGGCTTAGATGGGCCAAATTGAAGTAGGTGGGACTAGTGTATATGGGACATGTTGACTGGTGTACGCAAGTTGGGGCGAAGGGCCTGTTTCCACACTGTAAGACTCTATGACCCTATGACTCCAATATAAGATTTTACTTTGGAGTCACGTGAGCGATTCCATGAAGAAGCCCCGCCGGTGCGCCTGCGCGTCATTACGTCAGACGCGCTTGGTGCGCCGACAGGCTGGAGAGCGCAGCTCCACCAGCGGTAAGTAAAACACCCGCAGGTAAGTGTTTTAAACGTTCTGCGGTTTACTAGGTCCCTTAAGGCTGGTTACAGGAGCCAGCAGGGACACTTCCAAAGGGAAAAAATATTACAGAGAAAATAAGGCGAGTGTGTCGCCTATAAAGTAAAACCTACCCGTGGGGCTGTGGTCAGCGGGTGTATGCCGGCTTTGAGACGCCGACTTCAGAGCTGCCGGCAGTTCAGCCAGCGGCAGCAACGCCGGTGCTTTACAGCATTGTGGCCACTCCTGTCGGGAGGCAGGCCAAGAGTAAATTTTCCAGGCCTGTCAACTCTGATGAGCGGCCAGAAAGACTTTCCCCCTTCCAAAAAGGTTGGGGACGTCTGGACAACGTGGAACACTTCATAGATAAAATGATCAACCAGGAGATGTCCCAGCCGAGGTTTTATACCCCAGGGTCCCCAGCAGCTTTCAGCAGCAACCTCTAGCAGAGGTCCGTATAGCGAAAGAGCTGTACACGTATGAAGGATAATATGCCTACGAGTCTGTATGGGGATCCATAACAGCAGCGCCTTTTTAAGGCCTGCATGAGACCTCCCATGCGCATAAGCCGGGAGAGCCAGGGCAGTATGAAACTGACCCTGACGTTTGGTGTCACTGCTTATGTGCATACACCAAAGCACATGAGCTATAACCATATAACAAAGCATATAACAATTACAGCACGGAAACATGCCCTCTCGGCCCTTCCAGTCCATGCCGACCATTTATTTTCCCCTAGTCCCATCCACCTGCACTCAGACCATACCCCTCCATTCCCTTCCCGTCCATATACCTATCCACTTTACTTTTAAATGTTAAAATCGATCCTGCCTCCACCACTTCTGCTGGAAGCTCATTCCACACAGCCACCACTCTCTGAGTAAAGAAGTTCCCCCTCATGTTACCCCTAAACTTCTGTCCCTTAATTCTTATGTCATGCTATCTTGTTTGAACCTTCCCTACCCTCAATGGGAAAAGCTTATCCACGTCAACTCTGTCTATCCCTTTCATGATTTTAAAGACCTCAATCAAGTCCCCCCTTAACCTTATGCGCTCCAAAGAATAAAGACCTAACTTGTTCAACCTTTCTCTGTAACTTAGTTGCTGGAACCCGGGCAACATTCTAGTAAATCTCCTCTGTACTCTCTCTATTTTGTTGACATCCTTCCTATAATTAGGCGACCAAAATTGTACACCATACTCCAGAATTGGTCTCACCAATGCCTTGTACAATTTTAACATTACTTCCCTACTCCTATATTCAATGCTCTGATTTACAAAAGGCCAGCACACCAAAAGCTTTCTTTACCACCCTATCTACATGCGATTCCACTTTCAGGGAACTATGCACAGTTATTCCTAGATCCCTCTGTTCCACAGCATTCCTCAATTCCCTACCATTTACCATGTACGTCCTATTTTGATTTGTCCTGCCAAGATGTAGCACCTCACACTTATCAGCATTAAACTCCATCTGCCATCTTTCAGCCCACTCTTCCAAATGGCCCAAATCTCTCTGTAGACTTTGAAAATCTACTTCATTATCCACAACACCACCTATCTTAGTATCATCTGCATTCTTACTTATCCAATTTTCCACCCCATCATCCAGATCATTGCTATATCATCTCTTGCTATATGTAAGAGGGAGTTAGATATGGCCCTTGTGGCTAAGGGGATCAGAGGGTATGGAGAGAAGGCAGGTGCGGGTTACTGAGTTGGATGATCAGCCATGATCATATTGAATGGCGGTGCAGGCTCGAAGGGCCGAATGGCCTACTCTTGCTCCTAATTTCTATGTTTCTATGTTTCTATCATTGATGTACATGACAAACAACAGTGGACCCAACACAGATCCCTGAGGCACCCCACTGGTCACCGGCTTCCATCCTGACAAACAGCCATCCACCATTACTCTCTGGCATCTCCCATTCAGCCACTGTTGAATCCATCTTGCTACTCCGCCATTAACACCCAAAGATTGAACCTTCTTAACCAACCTTTCATAGGGAACCTTGTCAACGGCCTTACTGAAATCCATATAGACAACATCCACTGCTTTACCCTCATCAATTTCGCTAGTAACCTCTTCAAAAAATTCAAGAAGGTTTGTCAAACATGACCTTCCAGGCACAAATCCATGTTGACTGTTCCTGATCCGCCATTTTGTCAACCGCCACCCGACCCGTGGAGCTGGAGACCGCCACCCGACCCGTGGAGCTGGAGACCGCCACCCGACCTGTGGAGCTGGAGAACGCCACCCGACCCGGGGAGCTGGAGAACGCCACCCAACCCGGGGAGCTGGAGAACGCCACCCGGCCCGTGGAGGTGGAGAACGCCACCCGACCCGGGGAGCTGGAGAACACCACCCGACCCGGGGAGCTGGAGAACGCCACCCGACCCGGGGAGCTGGAGAACGCCAGGTGAGCCCCGGGGCTGGAGACCATCAGCAGAGCCGTGGGGCTGAAGACCGCCTGCGGAGCCACGGAGACGTAGACGTAGACGCGGTGCAACGGAGCGGTAGAACACCAGCGCGCACCAAGCCAGCTCGGCCGACCAGAAGCACAGACGGCGACGCGGACGTAAACACCGCCGGGGACGCAGAGGGGGGTTAAAGGCCAGGTTAGAGCTAGCCCCGCACAGGGTAGCGATTCCTAGCCTTTTCCTTGCCAACGTGCGCTCACTGGCAAACAAAATGGACGAACTCCAGCTAAGGATCACCTCCCACAACCGGATCAAGGACTGCAACATCCTGATCCTCACGGAAACTTGGCTGAACACTGACGTTCCTGACAGCGCCATCCAGCTATCGGGGCGTCACTTACTCCGAGCGGACAGGACATCGGACTCCGGCAAGACCAGAGGTGGGGGTCTGTGCATTTATGTAAATAAAGCATGGTGCACGGACTCCACCATCATCGAGAGTCACTGCTCAGCTAACCTTGAGTTCCTCTTGGTTAGATGCAGACCGTTCTATCTGCCCAGAGAGTTCACCTCCACTGTTGTGACTGCAGCCTATATCCCTCCTGATGCTAATGCCAAGCTTGCAATGAAAGAGCTGCATACTGCCATTAGCAATCAACAGACACACAACCCCGAGGCAGCCTTCATTGTTGCGGGTGACTTCAATCACTCTAACCTGAAGACTGTACTCCCCAAATTCCACCAGCATGTCTCCTTCCCCACTAGAGTAGACAAGACACAGGACAAAGTCTACACCAACGTGGCTGAAGCTTACAAAGCCATCCCCCTCCCCCACCTTGGTCAGTCTGATCACATCTCATTGTTCCTGCTCCCTAAGTACTCCCCACTCATCAGACGGGTTAAACCAACTGTGAGGACAGTTAAAGTCTGGTCAGAGGAAGCGGACTTCACACTTCAGCAGTGTTTTGGAAACACTGACTGGAAGGCGTTTGCAGCCCAGGCCACCCTTGACTCCCACACGGACATTGACTCCTACACATCCTCTGTTCTGGACTTTATAAACTCCACCATCAATAGTGTCACCTCCCTCAAACAGGTGACCATATTCCCGAATCAGAAGCCATGGATGAACAGCGAGGTCAGGCTACTGCTGAAAGCACGGGACACCGCTTTCAGGTCAGGCGATGCTCGAGCCTACAGTTCAGCCAGGGCTAACCTGAAGAGGGGCATCAAGAAGGCCAAGCACTGCCATAAGCTCAGGATTGAGGAGCACTTCAACAACAACTCCGACCCTCGACGCATGTGGCAAGGCATCCAGGCCATCACGGACTACAGACCCGCCAACACCACCCCCACATCCAGCGAAGCCTCCTTCCTTGAGGAGCTCAATCACTTCTATGGCCGCTTCGACAGGAACAATCTAGAGACAGCCATCAAGGCTGTGCTACCTGCCGATCACCAACCCCTCACACTCACCCCCTACGACGTATACGTGGCACTGAGTAGGACTAATGCACGTAAAGCTGCTGGCCCTGACGGCATCCCCGGGCGCGTGCTCAGGGTCAGTGCGGCGCAGCTGGCAGACGTCTGGACTGATATCTTCAACCTGTCACTTGCCCAGGCAGTTGTCCCCACGTGCCTTAAAACCACCTCCATCGTGCCAGTGCCAAAACACTCCACTGCGGCAAGCCTCAACGACTTCCGCCCAGTTGCACTTACCCCCATCATCACCAAGTGCTTCGAGAGGCTGGTCCTGGCACACCTCAAAAGCTGCCTACCCCCCACACTGGATCCCTATCAGTTTGCCTACCACAAGAACAGGTGTACGGAGGATGCCATCTCAACGGCACTTCACTCCGCCCTCTCCCACCTGGACAACAGAGACACTTACGTAAGAATGCTGTTCATCGATTACAGCTCAGCATTCAACACAATTATACCATCAAAATTGATCGCCAAACTCGGTAATCTGTGCATCGCTCCTTCCCTCTGCAACTGGATACTGGACTTTCTAACCAACAGACCCCAGTCTGTTAGGTTAGACAAGCACACCTCTTCAACCCTCACCCTGAACACCGGCGTTCCACAGGGCTGTGTGCTGAGCCCCCTCCTCTACTCCCTCTTCACCTATGACTGCACACCTGTACATGGTATTAACACCATCATCAAGTATGCAGATGATACAACGGTGATTGGCCTCATCAGCAACAACGATGAGTCGGCCTACAGGGAGGAGGTCCAGCACTTAGCAGCATGGTGCACTGACAACAACCTGACCCTTAACTCCAAGAAGACCAAGGAGCTCATTGTAGACTTCAGGAAGTCCAGGGGCGGCACGCACACCCCCATCTACATTAACGGTACGGAGGTGGAACGTGTTTCTAGCTTCAGGTTCCTGGGAGTCAACCTCTCCGACGACCTCTCTTGGACCCACAATACCTCAACTCTGATCAAGAAGGCTCACCAGCGTCTCTTCTTCCTGAGGAGACTGAAGACGGTCCATCTGTCTCCTCAGATCCTGGTGAACTTCTACCGCTGCACCATCGAGAGCATCCTTACCAACTGCATCACAGTTTGGTATGGCAACTGCTCTGTCTCCGACCGGAAGGCATTGCAGAGGGTGGTGAAAATTGCCCAACGCATCACCGGTTCCTCGCTCCCCTCCATTGAGTCTATCCAAAGCAAGCGTTGTCTGCGGAGGGCGCTCAGCATCGCCAAGGACCTCTCTCACCCCAACCATGGACTGTTTACCCTCCTACCATCCGGGAGGCGCTACAGGTCTCTCCGTTGCCGAACCAGCAGGTCCAGGAACAGCTTCTTTCCGGCGGCTGTCACGCTACTCAACAACGTACCTCGGTGACTGCCAATCACCCCCCCCCCGGACACTTATTGTTATTTATTCAAATCATTTGCTGTGTCGCTCTTCCAGGGAGATGCTAAATGCATTTCGTTGTCTCTGTACTGTACACTGACAATGACAATTAAAATTGAATCTGAATCTGAATCAGACACTGTTTATCCAAATGCTTATATATATTATCTCTAAGTATCCTTTCCATTAATTTGCCCACCACTGACGTCAAACTAACAGGTCTATAATTGCTAGGTTCATTCTTTGAACCCTTTTTTTTTGTTAATATTTTTTATTAGAAGTTAATGCATATTGATACATATTAAGACAATTTAAAATGTAAGAAAAAAAAGAGAAACAAAATAATTTACTATTCATCTCATACATTCTTAATATTTATAAAATGTACAGTCATTCTTGTTTATACTTCTACATATTTTTTTATTATTTTTAATAAAGAAGGAAATTAATAGAAATAAATAATAAAATAAATTTAAATAATAATAAAAATAGAAAATCAATAATATGAGTGGAGTTTTAAACATTCTATTCTACATTGGAGATATATTAGTGATCTATTATATATAATTCTTCATCCATTCCCCGTCCAGGTTTCAGTCAGGCCCGCGATCCTAGCCCATTTGTCCCTTTAGATAATCAATAAATGGAGACCATGTTCTAAACTGATCTAGCCTGTCCGAGAGGACAAGTCTTAATCTTTCCAAATGAAGTGTCTCTGACATTTCTGTAATCCACATTTTAATAGTGGGGTTGGTAGGACCGTTCCAAAATTTTAGTATTAATTTTTTACCAATTATTAAACTATAATCGATAAAAATTTGTTGTTTTGTTGTTAGTGATTGATCAGTTTCTAATATACCTAATATAATTAATTTGGAATGTGGATATAGATTTGTATTAACTACCTTCGAAATTATCTTAAAAATTTCTGACCAAACATTAGTAATTTTAATACATTTGGTAAATGAATGCGTTAGGTTGGCTTCTAGGTGTTGACATTTGTCACATATAGCAGAAACATTTGGAAAAATTCTATTTAGTTTGGACTTTGAGAGATGTAATCTATGTAAAATTTTAAATTGTATCAGAGAGTGTCTGGCATTTAATGAGCAGTAGTGTATATGTTGTAAACTTTCCTCCCATACTTCTAAACTAATTGATTGTCCTAATTCACTTTCCCATGCTTGCCTATATATTTCCGACAGTGGTGCATCATTTTCCAATAAAATATTATAAATATATGATATTAATTTTTCTGTATTCGGATGTTTATTTAAACATTCATCTAGAATTTCTGTCTTTCTATTTCTAAATTCTTGTGTATTTGATTTAACATAATCTCTAATTTGTAAATATCTAAAATATTCTTTTGAGTGTAGTCCATATTTTTGTTGTAATTCTTGAAATGAAAGAAAAAGGTTTTCCCTATAGAGATCCCGTATCTTATTAATTCCATAATTTTTCCATTGTGAAAAACCTTTATCCATCCTAGAGGGTTTAAAAGTGATATTGTTTGCAATATGAAGATCCAGTGGTATACATTCCAATTTTAAAGATTTTTTTAATTGTTTCCAAATACGTATCCCATTTTCTATTATTGGGTTTCCTCTATAAGTTTTTTAATGTAATTTGGTATTAGCAAATATAATCGAGCTAATTTCAAAAGGTAGGCAGTTTTCCTTTTCCAATTTTAACCAATTTGGCTGTATATCTAATTCTTCCAACCAAAAATTCATATTTTTAATATAAACTGCCCAATAGTAAAACATAAAATTAGGCAACGCTAAACCTCCACTTATTTTTGCTTTACATAGATGTTTCTTATTTATTCTATGGCTCTATAATCCCAAATAAAATTTGTAATTATAGAATCCAGCTTCTTAAAAAAATTTTTGGGAAGATATATCGGGATCATTTGAAATAAATATAATAATTGCGGGAGAAAGATCATTTTTATCGCATTTATTTTACCTAACATTGAGATAGGTAATGTTTTCCAATATAGAATATTCTTAAGTAATTTATTCAATAAAGGTGGGAAATTAGAGTTAAATAAAGAGTCATGTCTTTTTGTTACATAAATTCCAAGATATTTAATTTTTTCATTTGCTATCGTAAAAGGGAATCGTTGTAATATGTGTGAGTTATTTCCCATTATTGACATAAGTTCACTTTTATTCCAATTAATTCTATATCCTGAGAGTTGACCAAATTGAGTTATTAAATCTAGCAGGGTAGGTATACTAATTTCAGGCTTTGTAATATAGAGTAATACATCATCTGCGTATAAAGAAATTTTATTTTCCGTTTCTTTGGTTTCATACCCATATATTTCAGGGTGTATTCTCACACGCTGTGCTAATGGTTCTATTGCTAACGCAAAGAGTAGTGGTGATAGCGGACAACCTTGTCTACAGCTTCTGAATAAGTTAAATTTAGTTGATAACATTTGATTTGTTTGTATTCTAGCTGTCTGATTGGTGTATAATAATTTGACCCACGTTATAAACTTTTCTCCTAGCTGGAAGGATTCCAAAACCGAGAATAAATAAGACCATTCAACCTGATCGAAAGCTTTCTCTGCATCTAATGAGATAATTGCTAGGTCTTTACTAGTATTTCTTTTCGAGTATATAATGTTAAATAATCGTCTCAGGTTATATGAAGAGTATCGTTTTGGTATAAATCCAGTCTGGTCTGGGTGTATTATTTTGTAGATCACCATATTTAATCTTCGTGCTAATATTTTAGTTAATATTTTTTGATCAGTGTTTAAAAGAGCTATGGTTCTATACGATCCTGGGTCCTCCAAATCTTTATCCAATTTAGGTATTAATGTAATAATAGATTCATTTAATGTTCCAGGCAATTTCTGTTGTGTATAAATGTGTTCATAAAGTGTCTTTAACCGTGGTATTATTAAATCATCAAATATTTTATAAAATTCCGAACCAATTCCATCCGGTCCTGGTGCTTTACCATTTTTTAATGACCTAATAGATTCTTCGATTTCTTTAATTGTTATTTCAGCGTTTAATGATTCTCTGTCTTCCATATCTAATTCCTTTAAATTACAATTTTTTAGAAATGTTTCTATTCCTATATGATTTTCTATCGTTTTGACTGAATATAAATTTTTATAATATTGCAGAAATCTCTCGTTAATGTCTTTGGTTTGTGTTAATAATTTCCCTGTATCTGATTTAACCCTATGGATTATTTTTTCTCCCTCCAATTTTCTTAATTGACGAGCAAATAATTTTTGTGGTTTATCTCCAAATTCAAAGTGTATTTGTTTTGTATATTGATAAAGTTTTACAACTTGGTCTGATTGTATTTTATTTAATTTATATTTCAATGCAGAGATTTTATTATGTTTAATCATGGTTGGATTAGCAGCGTTTTTTATATCTAGTTGCTTAATCTCTTTTTCCAATGCCTGCTGTATCCTCCGATTCTCTTTGTTATAGAATGCTTGAGAAGATATCATAATTCCACATGTATATGCTTTAAAAGTTTCCCATAGTAGTAACGGGGATATTTCTGGTTTGTCATTTGTTTCAAAGAAGATCTCAATCTGTTTTGTAATGTATTCTTGAGTTGTTTTGTCCTTTAAAATTTGTGGGTTGAGTCTCCATTGTCCCTGCTTCCCCATTTTTCCAGTTATTTTAATCATAAAAGATAATGGTGCATGATCTGAAATTATAATATTGTGGTATTTTGAATTATAAGTGAGTGGAATAAGTTTTGAGTCTACTAGAAAGTAGTCTATTCTTGAGTATGTTTTATGTACTGATGAGTAAAACGAGTATTCCCGTCCCGTTGGGTTTTCCATTCTCCAAACATCCATAATATTGCTTGAATCTATATATGCATTTATTAGATCGCTAGAATGCGATTTAGTTTTCCGTTGTCTTGATGATCTGTCTAAGTAAGGATCTAATGTACAAATTAGATCTCCTCCAATTATTAAATTGTATTGTGGTAGTTCTGGGATAGTATTTAGTATTTTCCTAAAAAACGATGGACTGTCAAAATTTGGGCCGTACATGTTAACAAAAATCATTTTTTGTGTACATAATTCTCCTGTTATGATAATATATCTGCCCTCCTTATCTGTTATAGTTGAAGTATGTTTAAATAAGGTACCTTTATGGATTAATATTGCTACGCCTCTTGATTTGTGTGTAAAAGAAGAATGATACACTTTGTCAATCGATTTGGCTTTTAATCTATGCTCTGCGTCTTTTTTTAAATGTGTTTCTTGGATGAATGCCACATCTGTTTTGAGTGCTTTTAGGTGTGCTAATACTTTACCTCTCTTAATTGGTTCATTAATACCTTTAACGTTCCAGCTGCAAAACGTTATTCCTCCATTCCCCATATTCGTTTTTAAGTCTTGCATCATTTGTCTAAGGGGGTCTGTAATAGAGCAAATGGTTCAGCTCGACATACCCGACCTTACATCCGAACTTCAAATAGATGAATTTCAAGACCCTTAAGTGATGCTCACGCATATATCTCCTTTGCTTTGATTTACAACTCCAGTCAAATGTAAAATAATAATAATAGAAAGTGATACTAAAAAAAGGATAGATTAAGAGGTTAAAAGAGTGCTCAAAGAAAGAAAAAACTACATCTAAGATTGGTGCAGTGAGTGTTAGCCATTCTAACATGGCTAATAATCTAAGGACTTCCGTAGACGTTGTTTGTATCTTTCCAGCTCCTTAATATTATTAATTCATAAAATTTTTTAACCGGGAGTAATAAAATCTGATGTATACGGCGTCTATCATTCAAGTATATAATAATATCTGTACTTGAAACAAATTAAAGATATATCATAAAATGTAATGAAAAGAAGGGAGGAAAAATAAAAAAGTTTTTAAAAAAAAGTTTAAAAAAAGAAAAAAAGGGGGGAGAAAAATAAAAAATTACCATGGGATGTAAATAAAATCAAGCTTTATATTCTATATGATTATACTTAATAATTATCTAATTCTATTTAAATCAGCCATAAGTAAATATTAATCCCTGATTGAAGATTATTAACTTTAATTAGTATTAGTACCGCGCTGTAAATTAGTAATAATACTACGCCGAATTTTTTAGTATTTGTTAGTTAATATTAGTAATGTTATTACTCTAATTATTAATATCCATAAAAGAATGTCCAATCCGTATCTCACATCCGAGTCTCCAAGCCGCCACCTTCTCCATCTTCTTTAAGTGCCACAAGTCCATAGCCCATTCCAGTCGTGAGGGTACGATTTATTTATCAATGAGGTTCGTCTTAGAAACTTTCATTCAGTCTTCCTCTTCACTCTTGATCCTCTTGGCAAAGTCCAGTGCCTCTGCTGGGTTTTTGAAGTAGTGTTCTTCCTGGTTGTGGGTGACTCTGAGAGTGGCTGGGTATCTCAGAGTGTACTTCACGTTGTTCACTTCTCTCAGAATTCTTTTGGTCTCCTTGAACGCATTCCGCTTCTTAGAAACCTCTGCTGGGTAGTCTCGATAAATGCTGATAGAGTATCCTTCGTATGTGAGGTTTATGCTTCTTACTATTTTGTTCATCATCTCCTCCAAAACATGATCATACTGGACTTTCACTATCATTTGTCTTGGGGGGGTGTCTGGTCTTGTATAACGCCTCATTACTCTGTGTGCTCGGGCTAATAAAGGTTTCTGGTCCAGAGATAAAATCTTTTGCAGTAAATCTGCAGTAAACTCTCGATTATCTTGATTCGATTCTCTCCCTTCTCGAATACCTGCGATTCTCAAGTTCTGCCTTCGCTGGCGCCCTTCCAACTTGATACATTTTTCAGTTATTTTGCCCAGTTGTTCAGATAAGCATTGATTTTCTTTCAGGAGTGCTTTCATAGACTGAGTGTTTGTTTCGGCTATCCCCTCAAGGTCTTTTATGGTCGACGACTGCTCATTAAGTACAGTTTCAAAAGGTTCCAGCTCCTTTTCCAGGTTGCTTTTTATTTTAGCATTCATCTCTTCTGCTGTAATTGCAGCTTGTTCTGCTAATATTTCTGCAATTTCCTTTCGCAAATTATCAGATAGTTCCCGAGTAGAGGCATTAATTTCAAACTTTAACTTTTTCATCTTCTCCTTCATTTTTTCTATATCTTCTTTTGTTGCCAATTCAGATTTTAACTCTATTATTTCTTGTGTAAAAAAAGTTTTAAGTTCTTCCATCTCCGATTTTTTCTTTAACTTTTTAGACACATCTTCCTGGGAGGATGTCCTACCTGAGCCCGGTGCTTCAGTCAGGCCTTGTTCTTCTGCCGTTTTCGGTCTTCCATATCTGAATTTTGGTTTATCCGCGGGTGGGCTGCACTGTGTTGCCATTACGGTCGTGTGCCTGATAACGTCACTCACAGCAGTTCGTGCAGAAACAGCAGGCAGGGCTTTATCTCCCGGTTGTTTTTCCCGTTTTTTTCACGGAGCTGGCTGGCATGCCTCCTCACTCCAGCATAGCGCCACCGGAAGTCCCTTTGAACCCTTTTTAAACAATGAAACAACATGCGCAGTACGCCAATCCTCCCGCACTATTCCCGTTTCTAATGACATTTGAAATATTTCTGTCATAGCCCCTGCTATTTCTACACTAACCATGCTACAGGTGTGCCGGATGTGGCCAGCAATTTTCCATACCGGCGGGAACTGGTGAAGCCATGGATGACAATCTGGCCAGCAATTTAATTATATGGTCTCTCACCAGCTCCAGGACTCCATAATGGAGGAAACTTCAAAAGCTATCAGACACCTGTTAACTGTGCATCGCTCTAAAGGGGCGCATCATGAGGGCGCATGAGTTGAGGCTGCAGAAAGTCCTAAAAACTGGTTAGAGCAGGAATAGTGGCGTTTGGGCAAATGGTACAAGGGCACCACTACCAAAACACAACAGGATCTGGACCCTGCTGTGTAATGCCCATTTTGAAATTTAATTATTCACGAAATAGCCATCAAACCTACGCTCAACCCACGGTTCACAGCCTTGTGCAGATCCTCTAATATCCAGGAAAAGACCTGAACGATGAGGCAAAAACAATCGGCCTCATCAAAACTCATCCTGAGACCAGGATGCCGCCTCAAAAACCATACCCTTTCAGAACGGGAAGGGGTAATTGATCTAGAGATGATGGTGCAGGTCAAGGGCCAAGCCGGCCGACCCCAGCTACACGTATCGCTCTTCGGGGTTTTGGCTAAGATCAAGTGTAGCATCTGTTCTTATCAGTTTAATATCTGATACATCCCTTACCTAGGGACTAAAACATTGGCACGTTCCAGTGCACATCCCAAACAGGGCCAGGAGACAGAGGAATCCAGCAACCATGGAGGTACAAGTACTGGACTAGTCCAGGATATATCCTCTAGAGATCAGTCACCAGTCAGGAGTAGGTTGCAATTGTTCTATGATACATGGTGCTGCATAACATCAGATCTATTCATACTGGACTGTATCTGGGGGTCTCGAATGGGGTTTATCTCGGAAGTACATCCACCAATACAAAATACACCTAGTCGGGCATTGGGTTTTCAATACCAGAAACTCTACAGGTAAATGATGAAATTGGAATATTATTCCAAAAAAGGGGTAATTGAAAGGACGGCATATCAGCCTCAACAATTTGTGTCCAATATTCCCCAGGCAAAAGAACGATGGTGGGTGTCGAGTCATTTTGGGCCTAACCAGACTTAACTCTTAGGTCCAGTATACACATTTTTTAAATGGAAACTTTCAGTACTGCTAAGCAACTGGTATCAAAAGGGTGTTATATGGCAACCATAGATCTGAAAGATGCATATTAATCAGTACCAATACCGTAGATACTTGAAATTTAGTTGGATGAGACAGCTGTGGCAAGTTAAAGTTTTGCCCAATGGGTTAACCTCAGCCCTAGGTTATTTACAAAATTGTTGAAACCAGTTTCAGGGATACTCCATGCTCAGAATTGCATTGCAATGGCATACTTGGATGATGTTTCTGATCATAGGTAAAACTCAGGAAGCAGCTGAGGAATTGTGTTCAGTTACCAAACACTTGTTTGAGAGGTTCGGTTCCTCACCCATCTAATTAAATCCAAATTAGTACCATCTAGAATGATTGGCTATTTGGGATTCATCATTGATTTAACTAACATGTCAGTTACTTTGCCTACGGCCAAAACTGTAAATTATGAAGGCCTGTAGGAATCTGGTTGATGAACAACAACCCTCCATCCGATGAGTAACCAGTGTTATTGGTAAATTAGTGGTGGGTGTTCCCTGCAGTACAGTTCAGACCTCTGCACTATCAGAATGTGCAACGAGCTAAACAACAAGCTTTAAAAGAACATGCAGGCCATTTCAATAGACCAATGCAGTTGTCAGCCGAAGCTATCGCCAAGTTGCGATGGTGGATAACTATTGTCTCACGATGTACTCGAGACATTTTGACTCAATAAACTTCAGTTTACAAACTGATGTGTGTGCTTCGGGATGGGGAGCCACTGATACCGAGTCTAGCTCTGGCGGCAGATGGAATGTGGAAGAGGCATTAATCCTGCAGAGGCATGGGATAAACTATTGCTGGGTGCATTCTATGGCCTAAAAGCATTCTGCTCAACAATGCATGATTTACATGTTCAGCTTCAGATTGACAATACCACAGGTGTTGCATATCAATCACATGGGTGGAATTAGATCATTATTATGTGACAATCTGGCTAACCTCATCTGGTAGTGGTGCATTACGAGAAACATCTGGGTCTCAGATAGCTACCTACCAGGTAGAGATAACGTGAAAGTGGCAGACACCAGGTCACTTAAATTCAATGACAACACAGAATGGATGCTGAATCCAAATGTTTTCAAAATGATTGTCAGCCGGTATGGATTGCCAGACATAGATCTGTTGCATCCAGGTTAAATCACCAGTTACCTAAATACGTCTCATGGGAACCGGATCCTGGGGCAGTAGTGGTGGGTGCATTCTCGCTACATTGGGGACGTACGTTCTTTTACGCTTTTCCCCCATTCTGCCTCATCAGTCAATCTCACCAAAATTGAGCACGACTACGCTTTAGGCGTTTGGTAGTTCCTAACTGGTCCACACAGCCATGGTTCCCATTGGTTCTGAGACTGATGACATAGCCATTCATGACTATCCCCAAATGCAGCAATTTGTTGGTTCATCCTGGGACAGGAGAGAGTCACCCTTTACATGATCATATTAATCTGTTGATTTGTATCTTCTGACAAGACTGTTCCAGGGACTCAGACTATCGAGTAGGACTGTGGATGTAATTACGGTGGCCTGGAGAGATAGTACTAAAAAATGATATGGATTTCATATTAAGAAATTAGAGATGTTCTGTTTACAGTCAAATATATATTATCATACTGCAGGCATACCGGATGTATTGGAGTTCCTTGCTACATTGCATTTTGACGAGCAGTTAAGCTATAGTGCCATTAATAGTGCTCAAAGTGCTTTGTCCTCCTATTTAGGGCAAGGGTCCGGACAACACTCTGTTGGATCTCATCTATTGGTGGCCCGATTCATGTGAGGTATTTTAACAAAAACCCTCCCAGACCTACCGAGGGAATTCACCTCCATCATCCTGACCGCGGTCTACATCCCACCCCAGGCAGACGTCCGTCTGGCACTGGAGGAGCTGCACGCCGTGGTCAACAAACACCAGACGTCTTACCCCGAGGCATTTACCACCATTGCGGGGGACTTCAATAAGGCAAACCTAAAGAAATCACTCACCAACTTCCACCAACATGTCTCCTGCTGCACCAGAGGACCAAACACCCTCGACCACTGCTACACCACCATCAAGGATGCCTACCGCTCTATCCCTCGCCCTCACTTCAGTAAATCCGACCATACCGCGGTGCTGCTTCTTCCTGCCTACAGGCAGCAATTAAAGAGCGCACCCCCAGAGGTGAGGACAGTACAGAGCTGGTCGGTGGGGGCAGAAGAACAACTACAAGACTGTTTGGAGTCTGTAGACTGGGCTATGTTCAAGGACTCGGCAATGGACTTGAATGAATACGCCACAGTCGTTACAGACTTCATAAAGAAATGCGTGGAGGACTGCATCCCTACAAAAACCTTCCGAGTGTTTCCCAATCAGAAACCTTGGATGAACTGTGAGATCCGCACTCTTCTGAAGACCAGACACCGGGCATTCATGTCTGATGACACAGGGGTCTACAAGAAGTCTAGATACGACCTTGGTAAGGCCATCAAAAAGGCCAAAAGGGACTTCTGCTCCAAGCTGGAGGATGAGACAGATGTTCGGCAGCTGTGGCGGGGACTGAATGCAATCACCTCTTACAAGGCAAAACCAGGAGGCAGCTCGGATATCGGCGATGCATCACTCCCTGATGAGCTCAATGCATTTTACGCACGCTTTGATAGGGAGAACACCGATGTGCTTTCCAGAGCCCCCATTCACTGTGATGGTATTTCAGTCTCAGTCACAGAGGCCGACGTCAGGTAATCCTTCAGAGGGGTGAACCCTCGAAAGGCGTCCGGACCTGATGGCATATATGGTTGTGTCCTAAAAACCTGTGCGGACCAACTGGCTGGAGTTTTTACGGACATTTTCAACCTGTCACTTCTGAGGTCTGAGGTTCCCACCTGCTTCAAAAGGGCATCAATAATACCGGTGCCCAAGAAGAGCAAGGTGACGTGCCTCAATGACTATCGACCTGTGGCACTAACGCCTGTGGTGATGAAGTGCTTCGAGAGGTTGATCATGGCGCAAATCAACTCCTACCTCGACAAAAACCTGGACCCACTGCAGTTCGCTTACCGCCACAACAGATTAACGGTGGATGCGACCTCCCTGGCCGTCCACTCCGCTCTGGACCACTTGGACAACAAAAACTCATATGTCAGGCTGCTATTTATTGACTACAGCTCGGCATTTAACACAATCATCCCCTCCAAGCTGGTTACCAAACTCGCAGAACTGGGTCTTTGCGCATCCCTCTGCAATTGGATCCTCGACTTCCTCATCCACAGACCACAGTCTGTTCGTATTGGTGGAAATGTGTCAGACTCAATAACAATCAGCACGGGAGCACCTCAGGGCTGCGTGCTCAGCCCTCTGCTGTACTCACTCTATACTCATGACTGCATAGCCGGTCATAGCGCGAACTCCATCATAAAGTTCGCTGACGACACCACTGTTGTGGGACGTATCACTGATGGGGATGAGTCCGAGTATAGAAGAGAGATCGAGCGACTGTCCATATGGTGCCAGCACAACAACCTGGCCCTCAACACCAGCAAAACCAAGGAACTGATTGTGGACTTTGGAAGGAGTAGGATGGGGACCCACAGTCCTGTTTATATCAATGGGTCGATGGTTGAAAGGGTCAAGAGCTTCAAATTCCTGGGCGTGCACATCTGTGAAGATCTTTCCTGGTCCGAGAACACAGATGCAATTATTAAGAAAGCTCATCAGCGCCTCTACTTCCTGAGACAATTACGGAGAGTTGGTCTGTCAAGGAGGACTCTCTCAAACTTCTACAGGTGTACAGTAGAAAGCTTGCTGACTGGTTGCATCGTGGCTTGGTTCGGCAACTTGAGCGCCCTGGAGAGGAAAAGATTACAAAAAGTAGTAAACACTGCCCAGTCCATCATCGGCTCTGACCTTCATTCCATCGAGGGGATTTATCACAGTCGCTGCCTCAAAAAGGCTGGCAGCATCATCAAGGACCCACATCACCCTAGCCACACACTCATCTCCCTGCTACCTTCGGGTAGAAGGTACAGGAGCCTGAAGACTGCTATTTAGGAATAGCTACTTCCCCACAGCCATCAGGCTATTAAACCTGGCTCGGAACTCTGAACATTAATATCCCTCTATCTGTTATTTGCACTTCATTAATTTATTAAGTCATGGGTGTATTTATGTATAGAATTGTAGTCAATGCCTTCTATGTTCTGTTGTGCTATGCAAAGAAAGATTTTCATTGTCCTGTCAGGGACACATGACAATAAACTCTTTTGACTCTTTGACTCTTTGATATACGTAAATCTGGGGTGTGAGCATAGTTCTCACACTGCTTTGGCAATGGGCTCCAATTACATCTCTGCTTTTCCAGAAGTTAATGCTCAAATTGGTCATGTTCATGGTGCTATTGTCAGCACAATGGGTCCAGATATTGCAAAAGTTACGACTGGACAGCGTGCATTCTTCTCTAGATAATATTACGTTTTATGTATATGATCTAATCAAACAAAGCAGGCCAGGGATGGCTGGAACCAAAATAAGCTTAAAGTATACCCCATTGACTTGAGACTATGTGTAGTTATGCAACTGAGTCAATATATCAAGGTCAACAAGAGTCTCAGAGGCTCTGAAACAGCGATGCTCATCAGCCACTACAAACCTCATACAAAGGTGTCAGTACAAACTAATTCAAGATGGCCGAAACAGGTTTGCATTATGCTGGAGTAGACACTGATGTGTTTAAATCTCACTCTACCAGGGCAGTGTCAACATACGCAGCAAAGGCGCAGGACGTGCCTTTAGACCAAATCCTCACCACAGGATGGTCCAGTGAATGAACCTTTTTCACGATTTATGATAAACCTGTCCTCGCAATGGAAGGATTTGGGCATGCTGTTTTGGGTTCTGTTTGAGTTCTCCTTTGTAATTTCCCCAGCGAAAGAGCGGTTATTACTGTTCTTTTATTGTTTAAGATGTTCATTGTATAATTTAAACAATGTTCAATACATTATTTGTACATCAGTTCCATACGACACATGCAGTGTGTTGTATGGAACTGTATCTACGCCGAGATTTGGATCTGTGGCATGAAATCACAGAGCTTTGAAATCTTCATGGAATTACTCACGTGACTCCGAAGTAAAATAGTAAGATTAAACGAGAACTTACCAGTTTGAACTTTGATCTTTATTTTATGAGGAGTTACGGTGAGCGATTATGTGCCCTCCGCTCCCGGCCCTCATAATCACAAAGATCATTTGGTAGTTCTAGTCTTCTGAGTCTTACTATATCACTTTGACTGTAGTTCCTGTGATTTCACGCCGCTGCTTTGAAGATTGACGTGCAGGCGCACTGGCGGGGCTTGTTCACGTAATCGCTCACCGTAACTCCTCATAAAATAAAGATCAAACTTCAAACTGGTAAGTTCTCATTTATTCTTACTATTTTACTTTGGAGTCACGTGAGTGATTCCGTGAAGAACCCCGTCCAGGCCGCATGCACGTCAGTACGTCAGCTGCATTGGCACAAGCACCAGACTGGCAGGGCAGCGCTCCTGCCGGCGGTAAGTTAAACCTAGAAGGTAAGTTCGTTTTTTCTTACCAGGGTTTTATTTCAAGCAGGAGCCTCTCTTCACAGAGGTTTTCCTGCCAGTTTCACAGCGAGTGAACCGGTTATGGACTGAGGGGAAACCCCGGTCCGACCAGGGAAGAGGATAACCGGCAAAAAGATCGGGTTGTGAGATAAAGAGCCGCTTACAAGGCAGCCAGCAGCTCCCAGCCTGCGGGGATGCTGTGGAACGGCAAGGAAATAACGCTAGAGTCGCCGACAGTCCAGTCAGCGGCTCACAGACGTCGATCCCCAGGCAGGGAATACAATTGGTGAGAAAGGACTCGTTCAACCCTATTTGGACTCGGGTGAGTCGGGCTACAGGGGTTTTCTCTTAATAATAAAGTTTATTGTATGTTATAGTGTTTTTCTTAAAGTTAAAAGTTAAAGGCAAAGTCATAAAAAGTTATTGTCATATGTGCCTGACAATGAAATTATTCTTGTTTAGCACAAGTTGCTGTGAACGGTTAAAAATTGCTTTAACCCTTCACAGGTAAAGCTGTACACTAAAAATTTTGATTTAGCGAGCCTACACTGTAAAAGCGCGGGCCTACGGGACAGGCCTCGCCAGCAGCGCCTGGGATAGAGCTGCTTCAAGTGTAATAGCGCGGGCCTAAGGGACAGCTGCGCCAGAAGCGCGTGACAGGGCTGTTTCATGTATGAAACCACCGGCCTATGGGAGAGCCGCGCCAGCAGCGCCTGATACAGGGCTGTTTCATTTGTGACATCGCCGGCCTATGGGAGAGCCGCACCAGCAGTGCCTGGTACAGGGCTGTTTCATGTCAAAAAGTGCTGGCCTCTACAAGAGGCGGCGCCGGCAACACCTGGAACAGGGTTGCTCAAATTCACACATAAGTATGCTACGCCCACGGAGGCGTGGGGATGATTCCTCACCGGGGCTGGATAGTACATTTGAAACGACTATCCCAAATGCAGCAACTGTTGCATACAGTGCTACAACAGGGCACACGCCAGCAGAAGGAGTGTCAGCGCCACCCTGAACAAAAAGGCGCCAGCAGCATCTAGTAAAGAACTGTTTGATAGCACCTTCATAAATGAGGAGGCATGAGGCATGGGTCATTTTAGTTCTGACTCCGACTCTGATGGTAAGGTTGAGCCAGAAGTTCCACCTCTGCAGGCCGCACCAGCAGCTCCAGTTGACAGAGCTGCTACAGGTCTCCCTCTTGGAGGCAGAGACCAAGACGGGTCAGTATCCTGCTGACGCTGAATCTCTGAGTATGGCCATGGGGCATACCCCAAAGGATGAAGGGCACGAGTCAGAGGTACCCGTTCCTGACAACAAAGTTGCCATCCCAGCAGAATGCTCCATTCGGGTATAAGTCCAATGGGTTCATATCAGTATAGGTATCCTGCGGCCTGCGGCAGCGCCTGTTCAGGTTCTACCTACGAATCGCCCTCTCTGAGGAGGGGAGAGCAAAAGGTCAAGATATAACTGATTCCAGGCTCTAAAGAACTCAATGGAACATACTGAAGCACATATTTGCCG
The DNA here is from genome assembly GCA_963514005.1 of Raja brachyura. The sequence continues at coordinate 18,285,092 of OY740783.1, forward strand.
GCAGTGAACAGCGCCAACAGGAGGGTGTGAGAGCCAGCCGCCAAACCTGTTATTTAGGTAGGCCTATTCAACAGGGGAAGAAAACCTGGCAGATGAATTAATTAAGGCCAACGGCGGGCAAAGGTCATCATTTCAGAACGCACACCAGGTGCTCATCGGCAGTAGGCGGTTCACTGGAGCTGGGGGCAGCATGATAGCTCAGAAATTCCATGCACCCTACCAACCCTACTCAACAAAGTGGGTCTAGCACTTCCAAAACATGGGTAAGTACACCGTTCACAAGTTGTAAAATTTACAATTGTTATACAAAACACAAAGGATAAAAACATCTGGTTGAGGGGAATAAGGTAGGAGTGGCCTGTTTATTATGAAAAATGGAGAGAGTCGGGCATATGAATTTTCTGAATATGAAAACTTATTTTCCTGACTAACAACAGATTCATAAGAGTCTCAAAGATCCATGCTATGCAATTCCCATTACAGCGGTTATCAAAGACAATATAACTGTGCTAATAACAGTAAAACAATGCGGAATGGGATAAACTGTTCGTTGGTCATTGGGATTTACCTTTAACTATTAATTAGCCTTTGACTCTGCCCTGTGGCAAGAGATTGGAGTTAATAGCAACCTGTTATAAACTTACTTTTATTTTATCAAGAGTAATTGGCAATATAGTAGTTGTCTTTCAGCTGAACAAATCAAGGAACTGATATCGTGCAAAGTAGCTACCTCTCAAAGGACACGTAGACCGTTGTTAACAACCTTATGCTATTATCAGCTGAAGCTACCTCAGTCACAATGATGAAAAAACAGTATTCAGCATTGCTGAACATGACAATAAACTCACTTGAACTTGCTCTAGTAGTTTGGTCGGTCGAATTCAGTTATTACAAACTGATGCTAAGCACTCTAAGGTGAGAAGTTCCGAATACCATCTCTAGTTGGAGGTATTGGAGATTTGCATGAGTTACCAATTCTTCAATTGTTGGTATCAACTAAATATATACACTAGATGCACTCCATGGGTAAGGGGCCATTGAGCGAATATACATATTCTACATGCTCAACTTCAAGTTGCTACACTACAAAGGTGACATATGTTAGTCACATGGCAATCAAGTTAAAGTATCCTGTAATAATTACCTAATCTCCTTTGCCACTGGTTCAGTTCAGATCGTTGACAACACAGAATAGGTATTGGATCTCAAAGTATTATGAAAGTATGGTTCAATGCTACATCGAATATCAACATGTTGGTTCATGTTTATTCACTGATTGCAAAAATATGTGGCACAACAGTGCGAAGAAATACATTCTCGCTACAAAAGGAGGAATGTTCTTTTATGTCTTCCTCCATTTTTGTCTCATTAGCTGGGTCTTAAAACAGTCAGCAAGACCTCGCTTGGGTTCGTACTGTCGGACTGGCTAAGCAGCCATGTTGCCTGCTTCATCAGGCATAATAATACAACGGTATACGGTTATTCCAAAAAAGGAAAACTTGCTGGTTCAAACTGTGGTTCAGGAGACCGGCCTTTGCATAATAAAACAATTATTGACTTACACATTTTGAATGGATTGACTTATGGCTCAGGTTGTCACATCAAGCCATGAATATGCTCACTGCAGAGTGCAGGGATAGCACGCAAAAAAGCAGTACGCTCCTATTGAGGGGATCAGAAGTGATTTTGTTTAAATGTTAATGTTACATTTAATATGGTACAGATTACTGACATCTTCCAGTTTATTCTTAAATGGTATTTGACAATAATTCAGTTATAGAGACACTATAGCTGCAACAAACGGGAACCACTCTGTCGGGGTCAACCCGGATATCGAGTTGTTAAAGAGATCTTGACATAAGTTCTCCCACTACAAGAATATACAGTTGGTTATTGAAAATGTGTTAAAATTACTTCACCAAGGGGTTCCAGCTACATCCTTAGTTATGACACTAATATCAGCACAACGACGGCAAACATTGCAAACGCTGTGGCTAGATAGGATGGAATTGGCTGCAGGTGCCATTACATTTTACATTCTGATCTACACAAGCAGAGCAGACCAGGGGTGGCATGATTTAAAATCATTTCGGATACCCCACGGTCTCACGTCTATGTGGGAGGGCAGGCTTGCTATATTATATCAAGGCCACCAGAAGCCTAAGAAGTGTGGAATCAGCATTATTTATTAATCAACAAACAACTACACAAAGGAAGGTCAGTTCAGACTATTTCAAGGTGGCTGCAGCAGGTTCTGGGTTATACAGGTATTAACACTGTTGATTGTATATCTCATTCCACCAGGTCAGCATCAACATCAGCGGCCAGGGCAATGGACATGCCCATCGACCATATCCTCGCGACCACAGGATGGTCAACTAATTTTTTTTTTTTTTTAATTCCATAGGCCGGTTACTGTCCTGGTGGTTTTGCTCATTCTGTTTTGCGTCCACTTTAGCCTCCCCTGAGTTACAGGCATTGCTATTGATTTCTTTATTAACGTAAACCATTAATACATTTGAATCAATATCATGCTTAATGCATTTTTGATTATTCACTCATCCTGAGTCATTCGATGCAGTGAGACGCCGAGATTTGGATCTGCGGCATGAAATCACAAAGCTTCGAACTCTTCACGGAATCACTCACGTGATTCCGAAGTAAAATAGTAAGATTAAATGAGAACTTACCAGTTTGAAGTTTGATCTTGATTTTCTGAGGAGTTACGTTGGTGATAACGTGCCCTCCACACCCAACCCTTTCTCATTAAGATCATCTGGTGGTTCTCGAGTCACGCATCTTACTATGTCACTTCGGTAATTGTTATTTGTGATTTCATACCGCTGCTTTGAAGATTGACGCGCACGTAGTCTGGATGGGGTTCTTCACGTAATCAGCAATGTAACTCCTCATAAAATCAAGATCAAACTTCAAACTGGTAAGTTCTCGTTTAATCTTACTATTTTTTTCCCTTGCATCTATAAGAATGAATGAAGATAAGTATTTGAACCAGAATTGTTCTTTGTGAACTTTTTAAGTAATAAACTTTAACCATCAGTAACATGACAGCTCAACCAAACTAATATCAGCCTTCATCAGACCTAACATTAAGTATAAGAGTCGGGAAGTCATGGAGCTGTTGTGTAAAACTTTGTTTAGACCACATTTGGAGTATCGAGTGTGCTTCTGATCAACATATTATAGAAAGGATGTTGAGGCTTAGGAGAGGGTGTAGAAGAGGTTTACAAGGATGTTGTCCGAATTAGAGAATGTTGGGTATATAGAGAGATGGAGAAACTTGGATTGTTTTGTGTGGAGTGCTGGAGGCTGAGAGACCTGGTAGAAGTTGTTTTTAATTTTGAGAGGCGTAGAGAGGGGAAATGGTCAGAACCATTTTTCCCCGGTTGGAAATATAAAAAACTGAAGAGCATAGCTTTAAGGTGAGAGGGGGAATGCTTAGGAGATGCACACAGCACGTTTTTTTTTTACATAGGGAGTGGTGGGTGCCTGTAACACACTGCCAGGTGAATAATGATAGCAGACATGATAGAAATGTTTAAGATGCATTTAGACATGCATGCCAATATTCAGGGAATGGAGAGATATGAATCATGTGCAGGCAACTAGGATCACTTAAATATAGCAACATGCACAGACATGTTCGATGTTCTATGGGTGACAACTTCCAAGGGCAAAGTGAAGTTGTTCTATGTTGTGGTCTAGCAACAGTAAGCTTTAGCATCAAATCACACACAAAGAACAGGAAGCTAGGTGTCCCAACAGTTTACAGATACAGTGTGGAAACAAGCCCTTCAGCCTACTGAGCTGAGCTGACCACCGATCACCCATACACTAGTTCCATGTTTCCCAGTTTCACATTCTACACACAAGCGGCAATTTACAGAAGCAAATTAACCTACAAACCAGCACTTCTTTGGAATGTGGGAGGAAACCGCCGCCCAAAGAAAGATTAATTTTAATCTAAGAAATTTGTATTTGTATTTAGTTGTAATATTTTTTTTAAATCAAAATAACTTTCACAATTGGGAAAACTTATTGTTAAAAAATTATTTTGAAAAAATTAAAATATGAACACCTTTTAAAGGTTTTCTCTTTGTTATCTAATTCCCAGTTTTTTGTTTCTTTATCTCATATCATTTTTGGTAAATCGTTATTTTTGTTAACTCATTACATGAAGATTTCTTCAGCAAGATTGATTGAGGAGATGTGTTTGCCTTGTTCACACAGGTTAGAAACACTCTGTAGAGGGCACTACAAGCTCCACTGTTTAACTCCATAGAGATTTTGTCTGCAAATGTTAATGTATTGAACAATAGACATTAAAGTTGCTACCTCACAGTTCCAGAGGCGCAGGTTCGATCCTGACTATGGGCGCTGTCTGTATGGAGTTTGCATGTTCTCCCTGTGACCGTGTGGAGTTTCTCCAGGTGCTCCGGTTTCTACCCACTCACCAAAGATGTGCAGGTTTGTAGGCTAATTGGCTTTGTTGAGATTGTAAATTGATCCTAGTGTATAGGATAGTGCTAGTGTATGGGGATCGCCGGTTTGCACGGATCGGTGGACCGAAGGGCCAACGCCACCATGCTGGTACACCCGAGAGCATCAGCCCTCACAGCTCTCACCGTGGACGCGTCGGACGTCGCTGTGGCCGCTCTCCTCGAGCAGCGGGTAGGTAACTGCTGGCAGCCGCTGGCGCTTTTCAGCAGGCAGCTGCGGGCGCCAGAGATCAAGTACAGCGCTTTAGATCGGGAGCTCCTCACGCTTTACCTAGCGATCCGACATTTCCGTTATTTCCTCGAGGGCTGCGCGTTTGCATTCACGGACCACAAGCCGCTCACATTCGCTTTAAATAAGATGTCCGACCCCTGGTCTGCCAGGCTTCAGCGGCACCTCATCTACATATCCGAATTCACGTCTGACATTCGGCATGTGCCGGGGAAGCTGAACGTTGTGGCGGATGCGCTCTCCTATCCGGTGGTCCCTGAGGTTTCCGCTTTAAACCTAGGTGTGGATTATGAGGAGCTGGCAGCGGCTCAAAGGGCCGACGCCGGCATGGAGGATTACCGCAATGCTGAATCGGGACTCAAGCTGACTGAGGTGCCTTGCGGCGCTGCTGGTGTGTGAGTCATTTGCGATGTCTCAACGGAGGCGTCGGAGTTTTGACACCATCCACAGCCTAGCTCACCCGTCCATCCGCGCTACCTCTGCCCTGGTTGCTTCCAAGTTAGTCTGGCGCGGGTTACGAAAGCAGGTCGCAGCATGGGCCCGCGCTTGCATCCCCTGTCATACTTCCAAGATGCAGTGGCATGTGCGCACGCCCGTGCAGGATTTCACTGTTCCAGATGGCAGGTTCCCGCACATCCATGTTGACCTGGTGGGTCCCTTGCCGTGTTCACGCGGGGCCACCCACTTACTCACTATCGTGGATAGGTTCACCAGGTGGGCGGAGGCAATACCGCTAACCGATACCTCCACTGAGGCTTGCGCGAGGTCCCTTCAGATATCACTAGCGATCATGGGGCCCAGTTCAGGTCCTCCCTGTGGTGTGGTTTGGCACAGCTGTACGACGCGAAGTTGCACCAAACCACCGCGTATCGTGGAGTGGAATGGGTTAGTCGAGCGGTTTCACAGACACCTCAAGCCGGCGTTGACGGCCCGGCTCACCAGCCCCGATTGGGTTGACCAGTTGCCCTGGGTTCCCGTAGGCATCAGAACTACGCATAAGGAAGACCTCAACACCTCCTCGGCTGAGCTGGTTTATGGCTCGGTTTTGCAGGTACCTTGGAATTTACTACCCGCCACCCGCGATCAGGAGGTCCCGGCTTCGGCCGTGATAGCTGACCTTTGCGAGCGGGTGTGAGCATTGGTCCCGGTCCCCACCTCCCGACATGGGTCGTCCGCGGTGCATGTGCCTACTATGTTACGGGATTGTGCTTATGTTTTCCTTCGTAGGGATGCTCACCGCTCGCCGTTACAGCGGGTGTAAGAAGGACCGTACAAGGTGTTAGTGACTGGTACCTCGATGTTCACATTGGACATGGGTGGCAGGGAGGAGTTTGTCTCTGTCAGCCACCTTAAGTCATCCTACGTCGACGAGGATAACTGTGGGCCCTCCGCTGCGTAGAGGGCATTCGCCGGCCATTTTGACGCCCTCTGCACCTGTTATCCCTGGTTATGTTTCACCAGTCCCCTGTGTTATGCCCATCCCTCGTTCACATTTGTCGCGCCCCTCCGGTTCTGTTTTGCCGGCCCCGATTGTTACGCTCGCCCCACGTAACATTTCGGGCTACGCATTCCGGTCAAACCGTTCAGTTACCCGTGCGTTTCTGTACCGCAGATTCTGGGGGGGGGGGGGGGGGGGCATGTAGCGGCGCCTGCTGGCGCACGCAGGCATCGATCCCGGCACACTGAAACATGCTTTCTGAAACATTTTGTCTGCTATATATTCCCATACGTAACCAACAGTTATCTATCTATCTATATACTTTTAAAACTGTGTATTAGTGTGTGAGTGTGTGTGTGTGTGTGTATTGTTGCATGTGAAATGTATCTCCTCGAAAACCAGACGCATAACCATATAACCATATAACAATTACAGCACGGATGCAGCCATCTCGGCCCTTCAAGTCCGTGCCGAACAACTTTTTTCCCTTAGTCCCATCTGCCTGCACTCATACCATAACTCTCCATACCCTTCTCATCCATATGCCTATCCAATTTATTTTTAAATGATACCAACGAACCTGCCGCCACCGGAAGCTCATTCCACACCGCTACCACTCTCTGAGTAAAGAAGTTCCCCCTCATGTTACCCCTAAACCTCTGTCCCTTAATTCTAAAGTCATGTCCTCGTGTTTGAATCCTCCCTATTCTCAAAGGGAAAAGCTTGTCCACATTAACTCTGTCTATCCCTCTCATCATTTTAAAGACCTCTATCAAGTCCCCCCTTAACCTTCTGCGCTCCAGAGAATAAAGACCTAACTTATTTAACCTATCTCTGTAACTTAGCTGTTGAAACCCAGGCAACATTCTGGTAAATCTCCTCTGTACCCTCTCTATTTTGTTGACATCCTTCCTATAATTGGGCGACCAAAATTGTACACCATACTCCAGATTTGGTCTCACCAACACCTTGTACAATTTTAACATTACATCCCAGCTTCTATACTCAATGCTCTGATTTATAAAGGCTAGCATACCAAAAGCTTTCTTTACCACCCTATCTAGATGAGATTCCACCTTCAAGGAACTATGCACGGTTATTCCCAGATCCCTCTGTTCAACTGTATTCTTCAATTCCCTACCGTTTACCATGTACATCCTATTTTGATTTGTCCTGCCAAGGTGTAGCACCTCACATTTATCAGCATTAAACTCCATCTGCCATCTTTCAGCCCATTTTTCCAACTGGCCTAAATCACTCTGTAGACTTTGGAAATCCTCTTCATTATCCACAACACCCCCTATCTTGGTATTATCTGCATACTTACTAATCCAATTTACCACCCCTTCATCCAGATCATGGATGTACATGACAAACAACAAAGGACCCAACACAGATCCCTGAGGCACCCCACTAGTCACCTGCCTCCATCCCGACAAACAGCCATCCACCATTACCCTCTGGCTTCTCCCATTCAGCCACTGTTGAATCCATCTTGCTATTCCTGCATTTATACCCAACAGTTGAACCTTCTTAACCAACCTTCCATGAGGAACCTTGTCAAAGGCCTTACTGAATTCCATATAGATAACATCCACTGCTTTACCCTCGTCAATTTCCCTAGTAACCTCTTCAAAAAATTCAAGAAGATTAGTCAAACATGACCTTCCAGGCATAAATCCATGTTGACTGTTCCTAATTTGACCCTCGTTATCCAGATACTTATATATATTATCTCTAAGTATCTTTTCCATTAATTTGCCCACCACTGAAGTCAAACTAACCGGTCTATAATTGCTAGGTTTACTTTTAGAACCCTTTTTAAACAATGGAACAACATGCGCAGTACGCCAATCCTCGGGGACTATTCCCGTTTCTAATGACATTTGAAATATTTCTGTCATAGCCCCGGCTATTTCTACACTAACTTCCCTCAATGTCCTAGGGAATATCCTGTCAGGACCTGGAGACTTATCCACTTTTATATTTTTCAAAAGTGCCAGTACTTCTTTTACTTTGAAACTCATAGTATCCATAGCTACTCTACTAGTATCCCTTACCTCACATAATTCAATATCCTTGTCCTTGGTGAATACCGAAGAAAAGAAATTGTTCAATATCTCCCCCATCTCTTTTGGCTCTGCAGATAGCTGTCCACTCGGTCTCTCCAATGGACCAATTTTATCCCTTGTTATCCTTTTGCTATTAATATAGCTGTAGAAACCCTTTGGATTTACTTTCACCTTACTTGCCAAAGCAACCTCATATCTTCTTTTAGCTTTTCTAATTTCTTTCTTAAGATTCTTTTTACATTCCTTATACTCCTCAAGCACCTCATTTACTTCATGCTGCTTATAATTATTGTAGATCTCCCTCTTTTTCCGAACAAGATGTCCAATTTCCCTTGAAAACCAGGGCTCTTTCCAATTTTTACTGGTTCCTTTCAACCGAACAGGAACATAAAGATTTTGTACTCTTAAAATTTCCCCTTTAAATGTCCTCCATTTCTCCTCTACATCTTTCCCATAAAACAAAATGTTCCAGTTCACTCCTTTTAAATCATCTCGCATCTCGTTAAAGTTAGCCTTTCTCCAATCAAAAATCTCAACCCTAGGCCCAGTTCTGTCCTTCTCCATAATTATATTGAAACTAATGGTATTGTGATCACTGGACCCGAAGTGCTCCCCTACGCATACCTCCGCCACCTGTCCCGTCTCATTTCCTAACAGGAGGTCCAGCACTGCCCCTCCTCTAGTAGGCACCTCTATGTATTGCTGCAAAAAACTATCCTGCACACATTTTACAAACTCCAAACCATCCAGCCCATTTACAGAATGTGTTTCCCAGTCTATGTGTGGAAAGTTGAAATCTCCCACAATCACTACCTTGTGCTTACTACTAATATCTGCTATCTCTTTACATATTTGCTCTTCCAATTCTCGTTCCCCATTTGGCGGTCTATAATATACCCCTATAAGTGTTGCTACACCTTTCCCACTTCTAAGTTCCACCCAAATAGCCTCCCTAGATGAGCCCTCCAATCTATCCTGCCAAAGCACTGCTGTAATATCTTCCCTGACTAGCAATGCAACACCTCCACCTCTTGCCCCTCCAATTCTATCACACCTGAAGCAACAAAATCCTGGAATATTTAGTTTTCAATCACAGCCCTCCCGCAACCATGTTTCACTGATCGCCACAACATCATACTTCCAGGTGTCTATCCAGACTCTAAGCTCATCCACCTTTCTTACAATGCTCCTAGCATTAAAATATGCACATTTAAGAAACCCCCCATCTCTTATTCTCTGTTTATTTCCTTTTTTTTCTTTCTCCTCTTGTGTCCGAGTGCTTCCCTTTTCTGCTTCCTGCCTCCAATTCTGTCTACTAGCTTTTGCTATTTGCATCCCTCGCCCCAACCATTCTAGTTTAAAGTCTCCCCAGTGGCCTTTGCAAATTTCCCCGCCAGGATATTGGTCCCCCTCGGGTTCAAGTGCAACCCATCCTTTCTGTACAGGTCCCACCTACCCCAAAAGAAGTCCCAATGATCCAGAAACTTGAATCCCTGCCCTCTGCACCAGTCTTTCAGCCAAGCGTTTATCCTCCACCTTGCTCCATTTCTACTCTCACTGTCACGTGGCACAGGCAGTAATCCTGAGGAGATTTTTACAATTTTGGTAGGGATTTAACTTATGAGTTCAGAAATTCACTCCTTGGTCAATTATTTCCCCAGATTTCGAATAAAATTGATCACAGAACTCAATTAGAAAATATAAACGCCGCTTGCCAGCTGCTTGTGCGCTCATTCCAGCTGTGGGTTTCCAGAGTCAGAAGCCGCTTCTCTTTCTCAAAGAGAGAAAGAGGCATTTGGCAGCCCTGCTCCCCTCTAACCATACCCCCCTCCCTCCACCCCCTCCCCTACCCCATTCCCTGCACCTCCCCCCTTCCCCCACCTCTCCCCCTCCCTTTCCACCCCCTCTCCCCTTCACTTCCCCCCCTCTCAGCCCCCCTTTCCTCCCTCTCTCTCCACCAATCTCTTGCTCCCCTCCTCTCCCATAATATATAATGACATTTTATTCTTTGAGTCCTTAGTATTATATCCGTAAATATTCGGATGATTTCTAATCCTTTCAGCCAGTGGTTCTATCATAAGGGCAAATATCAATGGTGATAAGGCACATCCCTGCCTATTACCCCTTGATAAATAAAATTTTGGAGATAACATATTATTAGTTAATATTCTTGCCGTAGGTTTATCATAAAGTAATTTAACCCATTTAATAAAATTTTCTCCCGTATTAAATTTTTGGAGTACCTTATATAAATACTGCCATTCTACTTGATCAAATGCCTTCTCTGCATCCAACGTAACAACTGAAATATCTTCAATGTCGTCTTTGTGAGAGTACATGATATTGAAAAGCCTTCTCAAGTTATTAAATGATTGTCTTTTGGGTATAAATCCCATTTGATCCAGGTTTACCAATTTGTTAATATAATTATTCAGTCTTCTTGCTAGAATCTTTGCTAAAATTATCTGATCCATATTTAGAAGTGATATAGCTCTGTAAGAACCCGGTTCCCCTAAGTCTTTATCTTTTTTTGGTATAAGTGTTATTGGTGATTTTGCTAAGGTTTCTGGTAGTTTATTTTCGGTATAAGCCTGCGTGTATGTTGAATAATCTTGGTACAATTGACTCCTGAAATTGTTTATAAAATTCATTGCTATGGGTCTTCCCATTTTCCAATTAGTTTATTGTTTGTTTTATTTCTTCACTAGTAATCCGTGCTCCTAATTCCTCTTGTTCTAGACTATCCAATTTAGGGAGGTTGCAATTATCTAAAACATTTGTAATTTTACTATCATCTGTATTTATTTTAGTTGTGTATAAATTATGATAAAATTGGGCAAACCTTTTATTAATATCCTTTGGTAGTGTTAGAAGCTCGCCCTTATCAGATTTAATATTAGTATCTTACTGCAGACATTGAAGGAGCGGAGCCTTCTCAAAAAGTACAGGCAGCTCTGTCCCTTCTTGTGCAGGGTCTCAAAGTTCCTGGACCAGTCAAAGTTACTGTCCAGATACACTCCAATGTATTTGTACTCCCTGGTGAACTACACATCCACACCATTGATGGAGACAGGGAACAGGGGTGATCCTCTCCTCCTAAAGACCACCACCAACTCCTTAGTCTTGTCGGTGTTGAGCTGCAGGGGATTCAGCCCACACCACTCAACAAAGTCGTTAACTACACCTCTGTATTCAGCTTCCCTCCCCTCACTGATGCAGCCCACAATTGCAGAGTCATCTGAAAGGTTCTGCAGGTGACACGAGGCCGAGTTATTTCTGAAGTCTGAGGTGGTAAACAGGAAGGGAGAGAGGACCGTCCCCTGTGTGGCCCCTGTGTTGCTCAGCACCATGTCCGAGACACAGTTCTGTAGTATGACATATTGTGGTGATTCAGGACACCAATGGAAGGCCCACCCGCATATTCGTCAGTTTGCTCCATAGCAGTGCAGGCCAAATGGTGTTAAAAGCACAGGAGAAGTAAAAAAACATGACTCTCACATTGCTTCCCGGCTTATCCAGATGAGCATAGGAACGATGGAGCAGATGGATGATGGTGTCCTCAACATCCCTCTTTGTTTGGTAAGTGAACTGCAGGGGGTCCAGGTAGGGTTTAACCAGGGGTCACAGGTGAGTGAGCACCAGGCTCTTCAGGGACTTCATGTGTGAAATCAGCGCCACCAGTCTGTAGTCATTGGAGGAGCTGGGATGCGTCCTCTTTGGTACAAGAACCAGGCAGGATGTCTTCCACGTCATAGGAATCCTCTGCAGGCTCCTGATGTAGAGAGATATAGAACAAATGAATCTTCTTCTACTTCTTGTGTATGGCATGCACAGCCTAAAGTTGTCGGTCAACTTGTTCTATTTGATCTATTTGTTTGTGCACGTCGGGTTGATTGCATTAGTCAAAACAGGGTGGACCACGTGAAGATTGCAATCTCCCACCCCAACAAATGAATTAAAGATATGCAAAAGGGTAACGATGATAAAGGAAACAGGCAATTGTTAGTTGTGGGCTCAACAAGGAGAGGAATGGGAAGAGCAATATTAGGATACAGACCAAGGAGAGGTGCATGAGAAAGAATGCAGTTAGAAAGGAGGGTTGGTCCGTATCAGAGCAACATGATTAACAGCAGAGAGAAAAATGGAACTAAGAGACAAAATGAGAAGACACATGCAAGGAAAGGGAGGTCAGATGGATAGAATCATAGAAAATGGAAACAGGCCCTTTGGCCCAACTTCCCCACACTGACCAAGATGCCCCATCTACACTAATCCCACAAAGGGAAATTTGGGCCATATCCCTTTAAACCTTTCATATCCATTTACCTCTCCAAATGACACTATAGTAAGGGGTAGGGGAAATAACGGTTATAAAGGTACACTGCGGTTACTGAAAGAGTATGAAAGAGAGAGCGATCTGGGGGTTTGACAATAGACAATAGGTGCAAGAGTAGGCCATTCGGCCCTTCGAGCCAGCACTTCCATTCACTGTGGTCATGGCTGATCATCCACAATCAGTACCCCGTTCCTGCCTTCGCCCCATATCCCTTGACCGCTATCTTTAAGAGCTCAATCTAACTCTCTCTTGAACGCATCCAGAGAATTAGCATCCACTGCCTTCTGAGATACACAACTCTCTGTGTGAAAAAGTGTTTCCTCATCTCAGTTCTAAATGGCCCACCCCTTATTCTTAAACTGTGGCCCCTGGTTCGGGCTCCCCCAGCATTGGGAACACGTTTCCTGCCTCTAGCATGTCCAATCCTTTAATAATCTTTTATATTTCAATAAGATTACCTCTCATCCTTCTAAATTTCGCTGTATACAAACCCAGTCACTCCATTCTATCAACATATGACAGTCCCGCCATCCCGGGAATTAACTTGGTGAACCTACTCTGCACTCCCTCAATAGCAAGAATGTCCTTCCTCAAATATGGAAACCAAAACTGCACACAATACCTCAGGTGTGATCTCACCAGGGCCCTGTACAACTGCAGAAGAACCTCTTTGCTCCTATACTCAACTCCTCTTGTTATGAAGGAAAACATGCCATTAGCTTTCTTCACTACCTGCATGCTTACTTTCAGTGACTGATGAACAAGGACCCCAAGATCTCGTTGTACTTCACCTTTAGTCCCCAGGTGAAAGTGAAAGGCTGAAGAGACACCAAAAATGACAACAGGAGAGGGGTTCAACAGTCAAGTCAAGAGTTTTTTAATGTCATATGTCCCGGATGAGACAATGAAATTCTTACTAGCTGCAGCACAACAGAATATGTGAATATGTAAATGTAGTACATAATGGGGGAAGAGAAAAACAAAACAAAAAGTGCAATAAATAACAAATATAGTACAATAATAATATACGCTTTTGCAGTTCAGAGCTCAGAGCTTATTCGTTGTGGTGTTTAATAGCCTGATGGATGTGGGGAATAAGCAGTTCCTGAACCTGGACGTTACAGTTTTCAGGCTCCTGTACCTTCTTCCTGATGGCAATGGTGAAATGAGTGTGTGGCCAGGATGGTGTGGGTCTTGGATGATCTTGGCGGCCTTTTTGAGGCAGCGACTATGATAGATCCCTTCAACGATGGAGAGGTCAAAGCAGGTGATGGACTGGGCAGTATTCACAACTTTTGGAGTCTTTTTCGCTCCTGGATGTTCACCTGTAGACCGTGTACCTATAGAAGTTCGATCTCACTTCTATACTCGGTTGATCTCACTTGCTCTATACTCTGACTCGTCCCCCATCTGTGATTCGTCCAATAACAATGGTGTCATCGGCGAACTTGATGATGGAGTTCGCACTATGTCCGGCTAAGCAGTCGTGGGTATAGAGTTAGTACAGCAGGGGGCTGAGCATGCAGCCTTGAGGTGCTCCCGTACTAATTGTTACTGAGGATGAAGTGTTTCCGCCAATTCGAACAGACTGGGGTCTGTGGATGAGGAAGTCGAGGCTCCAATTGCAGAGAGATTTTGATGTAAATGTGAAGCTCATAAGGTCATAAGTGATAGGAGTAGAATTAGGTTATTCGGCCCACAAAGTCTACTCCACAATTCAATCATGGCTGATCTATCTCTCCCTTTTAACCCCATTTTCCTGCCTTCTCCCCATAACCCCCGACACCTGTACTAATCAAAAATCTATCTATCTCGGCCTTTAATATATCCACTAACTTGGCGCCCACAGCCTTCTGTGGCAAAGAATTCCACAGATTGACCACCCTCCGACTAAATACATTTCTCCTCAACTCCTTCCTAAAAGAACGTCCTTTAATTCTGAGTATGACCTCTGGTCCTAAACTCTCCCACTTGTGGAAACATCGTCTCCACATCCACTCTCTCCAAGTCTTTCACTATTCTGTATGTTTCAATGAGTTCCCCCCTCATTCTTGTATACTCCAGCGAGTACAGGCCCAGTGCCGAAAAACGCTCATCGTATGTTATCCTAAAGATGTTAGTGCTTCTGGTTATCATCCTCAGACTAATTAGCGTGTTGCTGGCTGTAATTTGGCCATTTCCTGAAATGCTGAGCGCATCATTGACAGTAAAGTGCTTCATGATGGCCGGAGTTTATGAAAGCTTCCAAACAAATAAGTGCTTAAAAATAAAAAGGACATGTCGGTTAAATATTGTGAAATACAAACTTAGTTAAGGGAACCATTTCTCCATTCTATGCAAAGGTGGATTAAACAAAGCAGCAAATTAAGCTATTTGCAAACCAACCAGTGGCTTTTTACACACACACACACACACAAAGATGTGAGAAAAATAAACTAATATATAATATAAATACATATATATATATATTTTCCTTGACAGCTTTTAACACTATCTTCAGTAGAGGTGCGGGGGGGGGGGGGGGAAGGAATCTCCAAGCTCTCCTTTAAAACCCTTGGAAATTGCTTCTGTGTCACTTTGACCTTTCTCTGCGCTACCAGCCAGTGGGTGGGCTATGGCTCTGGTTTCCTCTACACTATGATCTACCAGCAGGCCCCTGTCAATAACACAGGGCATGCCACATCTCAAACCTGTATTTCTCACCACCACCACCAAATTGTTTCAGGTGCAGTTTAAAGAAACCATTTCCTTTTTGTGTCAACTTAAATAAAGGACTTCCTTAGAGAAGAAAAATTCCGACTGGTATTATCATAGAAACATAGAAACTATGTAGAAACTAGAAAATAGGTGCAGGAGTAGGCCATTCGGCCCTTCGAGCCTGCACCGCCATTCAATGTGATCATGGCTGATCATCCAACTCAGTATCCAGTCGGTTTGTAAAATCTGTGAGCAGCAACAATATACAATATTTTATTTGAGGACACACCTGGATTAGGGTCATTGAGTTATGCAGCACGGAAACAGGCCCTTCGGCCCAATTTGTCCATGCCAACCAAGATGTCCCATTTAAGCCTGTTCCACGCCCACATTTGGCCCATATCCCTTGCCCGCTTGTAGCTGTATTTGGTGTAGCAGATAAAGCCTTTGGTTTAAATACAACCTCGTCTGATATCATTATATTTACATCACTTTTGGCCCATAGGAGAATCTTGCTGATCTGGAAATCTACCACTCCTCCATCTGCTGCTGCTTGGCTGGAAGACGTGATTTTTCTCCGGCGCTGTAAGGCAGTAGCTCTACCACTGTGCCACCCTGACGCATACTGGATCTAATGGATCAAATACATCCCACACTCCGGTGACGTGATTTGATAAATTCTACTTAGAATCAACATCCCCAAGTAGAAATTGGAATGTGTTGCAGATTATATAATGTGGTCTGTGCCTAAACTAGATGGGAGTTAGGACCAGATTTATCCCTCCTTTTGCCGTCCGCTGGGATCGAAGATGAGTTGCTTCCATTGCAGTTTTGTGGATTCCAAGGTGGTTAATGGGACCAAGATAGGGAACAGCAGAATCTTCACAGAAAGGTTGTGTTCTCAGGCAGTGTTTTTGTGTGGTCTAAATGCATCGTCAAAACTGCCAAGTGCTCTTTCTCCACTTTGACAGGTCACAGGCCAGAAATTACTTGTAGTCAATGGGAATATTGTACCAAATACTTGGAAGCTATTTCGCAGATATCCCTAGGGTTCGCCCAAACAAGATACCTGTTGTTTGAGGTTCTAATTTCTATTGAAGGGCTACTGTGTAAAATGTTTAGTTTGGTTTAGTTTGTTTATTATCATGTGTAGAGAGATATAGAGAAGAGCTTGTACTGCACGCTATGCAGTCAAACCAAACTATACATGTGCACAATAGATTCTCCACTGGAATCGCACGCAGAGGGTTGCCAAGTTCTGGCGCAAGCGTGCAATGTCCAAGGCTCTGAAAATTCCAACCTTGGCCCAAGGAGATATGCAATTTCTTATATTCTCACTTTTAAGCACATGTCCTGGCGACACTGGATCAATGAGGGCAGCAGAGTGGTGAAGCTGGTAGAGCCGCTGCCTCGCAGCACCAGAGACCCAGGTTCGATCCTGACCTCGGGTGCTGTGTCAGTGGAGTTTGCATGCTCCCCCTGTGAACCGTGTGGGTTTTCTCCTGGTGCTCCGGTTTCCTCCCACATCCCAAAGATGTGCAGGTTTGTAGGTTAATTGGCCTCTGTAAATTGCTTGCCATGTGTAGAGAGTGGACGAGAAAATGGGATAGCATAGAGCTAGTATGAATGGGTATTCAGTGGTCGTATGGACTCAGTGGGCTTAAGAATCTTAAAGAAGGAACTGCAGATGCTGGAAAATCGAGGGTACACAAAATGCTGGAGAAACTCAGCGGGTGCAACAGCATCTATGGAGCGAAGGAGATAGGTGACGTTTTGAGCCAAAACCCTTCTTCAGACTGATAGGGGGTGGGGGGAGGCGGGGGAACCCGAGGGTTGAGGGAGAGATGGGAAGGGGAGGAGACAGCAAGGGTCAACAGAATCCTTGCAACCGCAAGAGATGCTACACTTGTCCCTTTACCTCCCCCCTCCACTCCTTTCAAGGACCCAAGCAGTCCTTCCAGGTCCGACAGAGGTTCACCTGCACCTCCTCGAACCTCATCTATTGCATCCGCTGCTCTAGATGTCAGCTGATCTATATCGGTGAGACCAAGCGGAGGCTTGGCGATCGTTTCGCCGAACACCTCCGCTCGGTCCACAATAACCAACCCGACCTCCCGGTGGCTCAGCACTTCAACTCCCCCTCCCATTCTGTATCTGACCTCTCTGTCCTGGGCCTCCTCCATGGCCAGAGTGAGCAAATTGGAGGAACAGCACCTCATATTCCGCTTGGGGAGTCTGCATCCTCTTGGCATGAGCATTGAATTCTCTCAATTCTGTTGACCCTTGCCGTCTCCTCCACTTCCCACCTCTCCCTCAGCCCGCGGGCTCCTCCTCCTCCTTTTTCCTTTCTTTCCCCCGCCTCCCCCCACCCCCTATTTCGGCCCGAAACATTACCCATCTCCTTCGCTCCATAGATGCTGCTGCACCCGCAGAGTTTCTCCAGCATTTTGTGTTCCCCCGGCCTTAAGAGTCTGTTTCCTTACTGTATCTTCAAAACAAAACTAGAACTAAAAGTGCAGGAGGGAACTGCCGGTGCTGGTTTACATCGAAGATAGATACAAACTCCCGCTGAGTTCCTCCAGTAATTTGTGTCTGTCTTCTAGAACTTAACGTAGTGGTTGACCTGGCCCAGCAAGATGCTGACGGCTCTTCCAAGCCTCTCCTGCATACAACCACAAACTAGAATGGATTGTATTTTACAGCTCCCTTTGGGACCTCTGGATGTCCCATACAAACCGATAAAATATTCTCCAAAAACTGTTGAAATATTATATCAACAGTCAATTTGTGCAGAACACGTTTTTACCAACAGACGTTGTGAGACGTTGTGCAACAGTATTGCTGAGACGTTGTGCAAGCTGGATATTGGATCGCAGACACAAGGATGCAGAAGAGCAGATGGTAGTTTATAAAAAAAGACACAAAGTGCTGGAGTAATTCAGCGGGTGAGGCAACATTTCTAGAGAACATGGATAGGTGATATTTTGGGTCCTGACCTGAAACGTCACCTGTCCATGTTCTCCAGAGCCGCCTCCTGGCCCAGTGAATTTCTCCAGCACATTGAGTCAAATATAAAAGCTGGAGTAACTCAGCGGGTCAGACAGCATCTCTGGCGAAAAGGAATGGGTAAAGTTTTGGGTCAAGACCCTTCTTCAGAATGAGAGTCATGGGAAAGGGAAACAAAAGATATAGATGGTGATGTCGAGAGATATAGAATAAATGAATGAAAGATATGCAAAAAAGTAACTGATAAAGGAAACAGGCAATTGTTAGCTGTTTGCTAGCTGAAAACGAGTACAGACAATGAGACTCAAAAAGCCGACTTTGAAGCTGGTACGACTTGGGTGGGGGAAGGACGGAGAGAGGGGGAATGCAAGGGTTACTTGAAGTTAGAGAAATCAACATTCATACCATTGGGTTGTAAGCTGCCCAAGGGTTTCGGCCTGAAACGTTGCCCATTTCCTTCGCTCCATAGATGCTGCCGCACCCGCCGAGTTTCACCAGCACTTTTGTCTACCAAGTGAAATATAAGATGCTGTTCCTCCAATTTGCATTTGGCCTCATTTTGACAATGGAGGAGGCCTAGGACAGAAAGGTCAGTGTGGGAATGGGAAGGGAAATGAAAACCGGTTTGGTAACCGGGAGATCAGGTCAGTCCACGCAGAGCGAGCAAAGGTGCTCAGTGAAACGATTGCCCAGTCTACGTTTGTTCTCGCCGATGTACAAGAGTCCACAATTTAAACAACGGATACAATAGATGAGGTTGGAGGAGGTGTAAGTGAACCTCTGCCTCACCTGAAAGGACTGTCAGGGTCCCTGGACAGAGTCGAGGGAGGAGGTGCAGGGACACGTGTTGCATCTTCTGCAGTTGCAGGGGAAGGTACCTGGGGAGGGAATGGTTTGGGTGGGAAGGATCGAATATTAGATGCCTTCCATACGTTCATTAGGAGCTACAGTGGCTCCTAATAACAGGTAAGGAAGAAAAGTCCTCGGATGTCCTGGGAAAGACTGGATAGACTCGGCTTGTACTCGCTAGAATTTAGAAGATTGAGGAGGGATCTTATAGAAACTTACAAAATTCTTAAAGGGTTGGACAGGCTAGATGCAGGAAGATTGTTCCTGATGTTGGGGAAGTCCAGAACAAGGGGTCACAGTTTAAGGATAAGGCGGAAATCTTTTAGGGCCGAGATGAGAAAAACATTTTTCACACAGAGAGTGGTGAATCTGTGGAATTCTCTGCCACAGAAGGTCGTTGAGGCCACTTCATTGGCTATATTTAAGAGGGAGTTAGATGTGGCCCTTGGTGCTAAAGGGATCAGGGGGTATGGAGAGAAGGCAGGTACAGGATACTGAGTTGGATGATCAGCCATGATCATATTGAATGGCGGTGCAGGCTCGAAGGGCTCAATGGCCTACTCCTGCACCTATTTTCTATGTTTCTAAAACATTCCTGTGGAGTTGGCGTGTTTGCCTCCAACATTCCCTCACACATTCCACATCCTCCTTTGTCAGTAAATGCGACAAAGTGAACTTAAAGAAAACCTTTCTAAAAAAAGGAATTATCCATAACTTTTTTAATGTAAATTACATAATTCTTTAATGATCACTTGATGGAGAACGTCTGGCCTTCATTAAGAACATTATGTTTATCATAATATTTTTGATTTAGTCCCTCAGGAAAGTGGTTTTAGTGGGAGTCTGAAAATCTACTATTCTGCAATGCCACTTTTTGGTAGATTTTGCATTTGTATGAATCTTGTACTATAATATTTGTTTTCAATTTGCTCCGGGCCATCTCATTCATTCCTACTTTGCTAAAATCCGACACTTGATTTTGACTCCCAGAGAAAAGTACCATGGGAAATGTAATTCGAATTATTGTTCTCACTTTGGAAAACAATGTTGGAATGAAAATTGATTGATTGACAATCTCCAGGGGCTAAATTTCTCGCAATTGTTTTAGGAATGTACAGGGAATCATTCAGGTACATTTTAAAAGTGTTAATGAAGGCTCAAAGGAAATCTGTAAATGATTGTCTCAAATGGATTGTGAAGTCTAAAGCAGAATGGGGGTGAAGTGACGTAATACAACATCTTCAGAGGTTCACTTTAGGTACCTCGTCAAAGCAAAGTCTAATAACCTACTTGTATGGGTGATTATCTTACTTTGTTAGTAACAAACAGTCTCTGGACCTCATTACCGGGATTTCTGCCACTTTGATTTTTATCACACAATATCTGCTGATGACTTGCAAGGGCAGCCTTGTAACAACATTATTTCAGTAGGCAGATAACTGCAGTCATAAATTCCTGATTTAATAGTTTATTGCAAGTGGTACAGTGTTGACAGTGTTTCTGTTTTATAGCTCGATCCCTGGACTTCAGAGGAAACTCGAAGGCATCAATGTTTGTTGCTTCACAAATCGTCTTGGGGCCCAGGGTACAAAGCTTCTCAGTGAAATCTAAGAATTCTTTGTTAAGGTACTGGCTCTTTTACTCTCTGAACTCTGGCTGCTCCTTCAGGATTTTATTTGCCTCTTTCAATAAGACATCGGCAAATCCTAGCCACATTAAACCTTTGCAATGTCAAAACCAGAGAGAAAATGTGATATTTTAATGAGGATTAGATTCAGTTGGCAATGGCTCTGGCTAAAGAAATTCCTCCTCATCTCCATTCTAAAGGTACATCCTTTTATTCTGGGGCTGTACCCTCTGGTCCAGGATTCTCCCACTATTGGAAACATCCTCTCCTCATCCACTCTCTGCTCATAGGTTCTCGGAGCAGAAATAGCCCACATGGCCCATCAAGTCCATGGCAATACAAAA
The DNA here is from genome assembly GCA_963514005.1 of Raja brachyura. The sequence goes on from OY740783.1 coordinate 18,306,207, forward strand.
GAACTATAATATTTGTTTTAAGTTTGCATTTATGAAATGAAAAATATATGTAAACTTGCGATATTGTATTTGCATCCACAGCCAAACAGTTTGCAATATAATTATGCGGATATCGGCAGGACTCAAAGAGAATGGGCAAGCTAGGAGTCGATAATTCCTTGGAGTGCAGGAGGCTAAGGGTTTATTTTATAGAGCTGTTCAAAACCATGCGGGGAATTGGAAAGGCAAAAGCACAGTCTTTTACCCAGGATAGAGGAATCAAGAACCTGAGCACATAGGTTTCAGGTGAGAGGGGAAAGGTTTAATAGGAACGTAAGGGGCAAATATTTCAACCACAGGGTATATGCAATGAGCTGTCAGAGGAGGGAGTTGAGGCAGGTACAATAGCATTTAAAAGATACTCCAGATTGATCCCAGGAGGGGGATGAGGCTCGTTTACAAGCCGGAGGTGCTGACGAGACCTCCGGTAGATCGTGCCGTCGTGGTTGACCAGGTATGAACGAGGGGAGCCAGCAGAACCGACAACAACGGCGAGTCTAGAGTGGCCGGAGGCAGACCCCATGCGGACGACCTGGCCAGGAAAGAGGGGGCGGAGGACACGGCAGGACTTGTCATGGGAGCGCTTCTGGATACGGTGTTTGTGGGCAATGCGCTTCCGGACCGTGGCAGGTTTAAGGACGGAGGGAGCAAGCGACTGCTGTGTCACAGGGATCGGAGGCCGCGTAACACGGGACATGAGGCGCTGAGCTGGGGAACCCAGGGTATGGTCGCGGGAGATGTTGCGGAGGTTCAGGAGGGCAAGGTAAATATCAGAGCGAGACAAGCGACAACGTTCCAGCAATCCTTTAGCACTGCGGACCGCGCGCTCAGCCAGGCCGTTGCTTTGCGCGTACTCTGGGCTGCTGGTGTAGTGACGGAAATTCCAGCGATCAGCAAAAGCACGGAACTCAGCACTGGTGAATTGACTGCCGTTGTCCGACTGCAGGCTTGCCGGGGACCCGAAAGTAGCGAAGTGGCGGCGCAGCTTCTCGATGACAGCAGATGAAGATAGAGAGTGAAGCTGGTCAACCTCAAACCAGCTGGAGTAGGAGTCGACAAGCACCAGAAAATGCTTGCCGCACCATTCGAAAATGTCAGTCGCCAGCCCAGACCAGGGAAGGTCGGGAGCAGGCTGCTGCAAGAGGGGCTGCCGTTGCTGTTCGATCCCAACTAATGCTCTTAAAATTTTAGAACTAATTTCAATAGGAACTGAGACCTAGTGTCAGCTATCCAAGTTCTCAGAGTTACTGCCTGACCCAATGAGTTACACGAACACTTTGTGTCTTTAATAAATTGGTACAACTGACTGAAAAATGTTTGAGCTTGCTGGAAAATTAGTTTTGCTCAAATAACTCGAATTCAACTTTAGCTTGCTGTTATTCCCATTATGGGCAAAAATAACTGAACAAAAGTCTGATTGAAGGTATTAAAAGACAAAAAATTCTAATTCAGCTCATGAATAATGTGAGAGTTTGTATTGAATGTTTGAGTTTTGTTTCAACTCTCACCTCAGGCATTAAAAATAAAAGATGCTGATAGACACCATAATAGTGAACAAAGTAGCTTGCGAGAATTCAAAAGGCAGGTTACACTGTCGTAGGAATATCTAATGCAGGGAAAAGTTGAATGATGCTCAACAGCAGAGCAGCTGAGCTAACAGGAAATGTATATAGAAATATGATATTTTACTATGCTATTGAAAGAGAGATTCAGCAAATGCATGGATGACCCCATACTCTGGAAATATATTAGTCTGCCTAATGACAGATAATGAAAATAGTTTTGTAAGTACAAGTGTGTAAAAACAAGACTACAATAAATACATTTTCTTAACAGGAGCCCCAAAATTATCAGAGATAGAACACATCGTTTCATAGGCATTCAGAGTACCTTTTTATAATAATGTCTGTAATATTTTTCAAATAGTTTCAAGGCTGACCAAGATAAATGTGTCACTCTCCAGAATTCAGTCTGTGATTTAAAGCTATTTGGCCTCTTTATGAACCATAATAGTAAGATTAAACATGAACTTACCAGTTGGAAGTTTGATCTTGATTTTATGAGGAGTTACGTTGGTGATTACGTGAGGAAGACCCGCCAGGCCGCATGCGCATCAATCTTCAAAGCAGCGGTATGAAATCACAAATAAACACCAAAGTAAACAGTAAGATCAATGACTCGAGAACTACCAGATGATCTTTTATGAGAGAGGGTTGGGCGTGGCGGATACGTAATCACCAACGTAACTCCTCATAAAATCAAGATCAAACTTCAAACTGGTAAGTTCTCATTTAATCTTACTATTTTACTTCGGAGTCACGCGAGTGATTCCGTGAAGAGTTCAAAGTTTTGTGATTTCATGCCGCAGATTACAAACTCGGCATCCCACTGCATTGATTGACTCGAATGAGAAATAATGCATTAGTAGTAACATTGCATTCAATGTAGTAATAGGGTTTATTTAATAACATAAACAAACTACAGTATTCTTTAATACCAGGACATTTAAACAGAACTTAAAATGGCATTAGCAAACAGCCCTGGATCAACAATCGGGCGATGATAAAAATTCTGAAACATCAGCTCATTTGCCCATCCGGCGGCCGCCATAATATGGTCGACGGGCACGTCCTTCGCTTTGGCCGCCGAAGTAGCTGCTGCCCTAGTGGAATGAGATGTAAACACATCTGCGTTAATACCTGCATCAATCAAAATTTGTTTCAGCCACCTGGAAATAGTGTTAACTGACACTCTTTTATGTGTTTTTTTACAACTGATAAACAATCCTGTCTCCATATTACGTAAATTCTGTGTATGTGCAATGTATTGCATCAAATGTGTTTTTACACATAAAGATGGATCTGCTGCAAATAGTATTTTAAATCCTGTGACACCTGGTCTGCTCTGTTTGAGGAGGTCATAAATGTAAAATGTAACATTGTCCACAGCAGTTTCCATTCTGTCTAACTGTAATTTTTGTAAAGTCTGTATTCTTTGTGCTGAAACCAACGCAATAAGCATGGCCAATTTTATGGTAATTTTGGCCAACGTCAAAGATGATTTAGGAAACCACTCTCGTAGTTTCCTAAGGACTATACTTACATCCCAAATAGCCATATATCTAGGTTTGGGAGGTCTGGAATTAAAAATGCCTTTCATAAATCGAACCACAAGAGGGTGAGATCCAATTGCATGATTGTCTGACTTCATCACTAAATATGACGATAAAGCACTTCTTGCTGTATTGATTGCACTATAACTTAGTCCTTCGTCATAGTAGAGAGTTGACAAAAAGTTCAAAACATGTGACATACGTGCTGTACAATAATCAATATCATTTTGTACACAGTAAACTTCCCATTTCTTTACATAACAAAAATACTGCTTTTGAGTACTCGATCTCCAAGATGCAGTAAGCATGTCGACAGTTCGACTCGACAATCCATGCCCCAGGTATGGCCTTCTTAGAATCTGCAAATTAACAAATCAATACGGATGACATTCGCCAGTCACTGGATTCACCAATAAATTCCTTTGTTTAGGAACAGCCATCAAAGGTTGTGTTGTCAGCTGTCGGATTAAAGGATACCGTGGCTGAGTAGGCCAGTCGGATATAACCAGTACCCCTGAAGCATTGTCCTGCTTGATTTTGAGCAGACATCGATTTATGAGACAGAAAGGTGGAATGCATAAATAAACATAGCACCCCAATTCAGCGAGAAAGCATCAATCGCTACTGCCCCAGGATCTGGATCCCATGAGACATATTTGGGAACCTGGTGGTTTAGTCTATATGCAAACAAATCGACATACGGTGTTCCATATTTGGCAATGATGTCTTTGAACACATCGTAATTCAACATCCATTCTATGTTGTCATGGAATTTCCGTGACCTGTTGTCTGCCACTGTATTAAGTTTTCCTGGCAGATAAATAGCTGAGAGCGAAATATGTTTATCAATACACCAGATCCAGATTTGGTTTACCAGTCTGTCACAATATACTGACCTGATACCACCCATGTGATTGACATATGCCACTGCCGTGGTGTTATCAATCTGGAGCTGAACATGCAGACTGTTTTTGTTAGAACAATAAGCTTTGAGCCCATGAAATGCTCCTAAAAGCTCCAAATGGCTAGTTCCCCATGTCTGCAGAAGCACAGCTTCTTCTAAACTCCATCTTCCTCCACAACTTGTACTTGTGTCTGTGGCACCCCATCCAAGTGCACTTATATCAGTCTGCAAAACCATGGAAGGTTGTTCCAGCTCTATTGTGCTAAACCTACTGGAGACATGTTGAATCCACCATAAGATATCAGTAATTGCTTCAGCTGATAATTGCATGGGCCTATCATAATGCCCAATTTGTACATTAAGTGCCTATTCTTTTGCTCTTTGTAATTGCTGATAATGCAAAGGCCCAAATTGGACTGCTGGAAAGGCTGCAACCATTTTCCCAAGAAACCTTGCCACTTGCCTAATTGAAGGTTTATGCTTGTTTAAAAGCGTTACACAATCCTCAATTAGATCTGTACTTTTTTTCAATTGGCAAAGTAATTACCATCTTGATAGAGTTAATTGAAAACCCCAAATAATCAATTGTGGTAATAGGCGTAAGTTTGGATTTTTCCAAATGAATGACAAACCCCAGTTTTTCAAATGTGGATTTGACAACTGCCACAGATATTTCGGCTAAAGCTTTTGTTTGTCCAATTATTAAAATATCATCCAAATAGGCCTTAATAACATGGCCCTGACCTCTAAGCAACCCCAAAATTGGTTTTTAACAATTTAGTAAATAATCTAGGGGCTGAGGTCAATCCATTTGGCAATGCCTTGTACTGCCATAATTGATTCATCCAAATGCATTTAAAATACCTTCTATGCTCGCAATGAACAGGCACTAAATAGTAAACGTCCTTCAGATCTATTGTAGCCATATAACAACCTTTAGAAATGAGTTGTTTGGCCGTAACCAATGTTTCCATTTTAAAGTGTCTATAGACTACAAATGGATTTAATTTTGTTAGATCCAAAATGATTCTACATCCTCCGTCTCTTTTGGGACGGGGAAAAATATTTGACACAAATTGATGGACTTGATCCGTCTTTTCAATAACACCTTTGTTATATAATTTTGTGAGTTCAGCTTGAACCTCTATAACCTCTGTTTGTGAAAAATAAAGTGTTCTAACCAGAACATGTTGGAAAGGTAAAGTACCATTTGGAATAAATTCGATCCGAAACCCTCGAATTACACTCCTGATAAATAGATCTGAAGTAAGCTGCTTCCATTCGTTATAAAAATGCCGTAATCTACCACTAATTTTTTCTTGAGTTACATTAAATATGTTTTTATGAGAACCAGGTCCACTTACCTCCCTGGTGACTGGTACATCCTGCTGACTCCAGCCTCTGGCAGTAGCTCCCATAGTTGCTCGTGCTCCCACCGAGGGATACCATCCACGTCCTTTTGATGAGGACCGGCTTGTCCCTGGAACAGCCTCGGATGTTGAGGTGGTTTTGTATGGATACTTTCTTTTCAGCTGTCTGCCCGGCATCATTGGTCTCATCAGACTCATTGTTTTAGCATCTTCATTTATTTCTTTGACCTGTTTGGTTAGATCTGCGCCAAACAGCAGATGTGGTGGTTGGATACTTGCTGGCTTGCAAACGCAGCATATCTAGGATTAATGGTGGGCCTAATAGCCCTTTTCCTGAGACCATTAATCTCAAAATGGGTGTTACATAACAACCCTAGAGCCTCTTGGTGTGTTCTGGACACATAACCACCATCCATTGTTCTTGCGAAAGCTGTAATACCAGCAGCCAGTAATTTTAAAATTCTTTGTATTTTTATTTCTTGGCTTTGCATACGGGGTCCCATCTGACCCCAAATGACTTGATTCACTGTTGGAACTCTTAATAACTCACAGTTGCTTGGAGGCTCGTGTTTTTTGGCTGTCCCATCCATAGTAAGCTCCTGAAGCTGATGAGACACCATGTAATTAATTGTGGTAGCCAGCTCTTCACCTAGTGGCTCACCTGCTCCTGCTGGGACAGCAAATGGAAGTGCCAGTGGTGGAACATTTGGTAGTTCTGTTTCTCCTGGCTGCACTTCTCCATCAGAATCGGGCTCAGGACTAATCTGGCCCATAGCACTCTCATCAAATTGATAAGGAATCTTTGGCAGCATTGTTGCTGCTGGCGCTTCTTTTTCTAAGCACTGACACTCTTTCTTGGAGTGAAGTTCTTTGGAGGACTGGATGCAACAGATCCTCCACTTGGGATGGGCGTGTACACACTCCATCCAGTCCCGGTGAGGAATAATCCCCCGACTCCGTGGGCCTAGCAGACTTATCTGTTGCCTTGTGCCCTAATGGCAACGGTTCTGTGATGTGTAGCACTAAGTCTGCAGTCGCTGTTTCTGTACTTAGCGACTGAACAGGGGTATGAGGCAGGGCTTCCTAGCCTGAACTGCCGCGGCCGGTTGAAGTGCGCCGCTTTCCCTTCCCTGTTTTTTCCAAGCAAGCACTCGGTATAACGTACCGGCCAGCACGGATTTCAAGCTCCAGTGGAAAGTTTTAAACTTACCTGGAGTCTGCATACTTACTGCTGGAGGAGCTTCCGTTCCTCGCAGCCTCCGTGCGTCAAATGTGGCTGACATACTGATGTGCATGCGGCCTGGCGGGTCTTCTTCACGGAATCACTCACGTGACTCCGAAGTAAAATCTTCCTGTTTATATAGTAAATGTTTTGTAACTAGGCTTCATTTGTAAGAAAGGACACCAAGTGCTGGGGTAACTCAGCGGGTCAGGCAGCATCTCTGGAGAGCGATTAACTAGATAGATTAAGTTTCGGGTTGGAATACTTTTTCCGACCAGGTGGAGCGAGGGGAAGAAAGCTGGAAAAGAGGAGTGCCACACTTGGTCAAGTTCCCCTTCTCTTCCAGCTTTCTCCCGTCCACCCACCACCCTTCCTCCACCCCACCCCACCACAATGAATCTGAATACGTGTGTCGACCCGAAACATCACCTATCCATGTTCTCCACAGACGCTGCATGACCTGCTGAGTTACTCCAGCACTTTGTGTCCTTTTTTTGTAAACCAGCATCTGGAGTCCTTTGTTCCTCTTTTGTGAGACTTTACAAAAAAAAGATTGCTGGTATTTATAATCCTGCCATGTGAAATATATGTAATTTAGATCATAATTCTGATGGAAGTGAACAAATACTGATGAGAAATAACAATGTAATTGCTAACGAAACAAGAGGTTGTTTCAAATCTCACCACATAACCTCATAAATATTTGCTGCTATTATTTGGTAATTTCTTGTCGAGCAGCCAATATATTATCCCATAGTTGCAATGTTAAGTTACAAACAAGTTTATTTTAATGGAAATGATCCAATGGAGAACAAAATGTTGCTGTTATTCAATTGTTTCTAATTAACGAACACCACACAAAAGGAATCATCTCGATGTCTCAGCAAAAAGCTCCCTTTGTTAAAACTGCCCTAATTTGACACAAGGAAGCAGCTGACAATTTTGTCAAAATTGAGTTATTGCTTGTTTTATGGTATTTGAGATATGCTCTACATAATGGTGAACAAAATAAGTATTCTCTGAGTACAATTTGAAAATATTTATACCAGAGAAGTAAGAAATTCCATCACAGAGAGCTGAAAGAAAAACATGTTTTCCTCATTTACAAGAAAACTCCTTTTTGTCAGTTGCTTCCTTTTGTCAAAGTACGGCAGAAATGATCTCATTATCGTGGGGAGACTATCAACAGTTGGAGTCACGTGTGGGTTGTGTTCATGAAAATTTAGTGCAGTTGAAGTTCAAGCAAAGAAGAAATATATTGGTTAACAATAAATGATTCTGTTGCCGTCTAACACATTATCTAGTGATGCACGTCATATCAGAAAGCAAAAATGCAACACTAATGTTAATGGAACTTACAGCCTCCTCTTTCTGCAAATGTACAGTCTTTTGATTTAATACAAAATGGGTAATGCCATTTTTTGTCGGCTTCCAATGATTACACTGAAGATATTTTGAAAAGAATCGTCGATTGAGTTCCACGTATATGAGAAACAGATAACTACAGTTCAGTTCCACTAATGGCAGTGCGTAGAATGTCAAGGCCACCATCGTTAAGATGTCTTGAGTACTTGGGGTTTAGTCATTATACACATTAGTTATTATGATAACAAATATTTGCATTGGCGTCTAATGTGGGCAGAGTTCTCAATGACTGAGATCAATCACATTACAAGAAGATCCATGTAGTGACCTTGAGTGTTCACAGCGCAAACTTTTCACAAGTAGCGAATCTGGGACCTATTGCTCCCAGTCAAATACACTCAGCATGTGAAAAAAAGTCACATGCACTTTCTAATTAGACCTTTACGTCTACTCCTCATTTGGCTGTAAACCTACACCACCACCAGGAGGCTGGAATAACTGACTAAGTGCAAATAAAAGCTCATCTGTATTGTGACTCCAGGATTGAGCAATGTCACGTTTACAAAACACTGTTAGCTTGTCCTTCCCATGTGAAATTATTCATAGTACCAACGTTATCATTGTTAGAACACAGAAACAAGCTACATAGCTGGTCCATGTTGGCATCCAATCTGAAATCAATATGTTCCGTTAGATGGATCTTGCTATGATTTTATAGTTTAAACCTTGCAGTCTAAAATAGGCACATAAAGCTAATACCGAAGATCAGACTCAAAGTGCTGGAGCAACTTAGTCTGAAGAAGGGTTCCGACCAAAAACGCCACTAGTTTCTTTTCTCAAGACATGGTGTCTGGCCTGCTGAGTTGCTCCAAACCTTTGTGTCTATCTTTGGTATACACCAGCATTTGCAGTTCGTTCATACAGAGTTCAAATGAAGGTCTTGCCTTTGCAATCAGAGCTAACAGTCTGCCCATAGTGTACAATTTAACTGATGTGAAGGTAAAAAAAAGATTGTTTACTTTTAACTTTGATTCTGTTTATAACAGAAACTCTTAGCAACGTGAATAATTTCTGACCACACTGGTAATTTTCATCACATAAAGCTTCTTATTCCTGTTGAATCATTAGAAAACTTGTTCAATGGTCAATTCAGTGTGAAAGTTCAGCATACAAGGATAAAATGGAGACATAACCAAACAGTTGCATCACAGAGTAGGGGAATCGAGAACCAGAGGACCTAGGATTAAGGTGTGGGGGAAAGATGTAATATGAACATGAGGGGTAACTTTTTTACATAACGTGGTTAGTGTATGGAAGAGGTACTGGAGGAGGTAGTTGAGGCAGGTACTATCATGATGTTTAAGAAGCAGGTGGGATTTGTAGATGGGCATGTTGGTTAGTGTGGGCAAGTTGGGCCGAAGGGCCTGTTTCCATGCTGTTCGTCTATGACTCCTAAAATAAACACAAACTCCCAGCTTGAACAACATTTCTTCTAATGACCGTTGAAATGTCTGTTTAACCTTTGTTTTCTTGCACCCTTAATATTAACTGTGTACCTTGTAATATGTTCAGATTACACATGTTCAGATATCTTCATGCACTACAAGGAAATCTCTTGATGCTAAGGTAAGAGTTTTATGTGAACAAGTTAAAGAACAAGTTGGCTCATCAATAATAAATTGGATTGTGCGCCATTGTAGGTTTAGGTCCCAACACAGGTTTATGCATGAAATTATATCCGAGGATTTAGCTGAGTATAGCAATAAGGAATCTTGGTAAAGTATTCAGATTTACATTGGTTTTTGTCATAAACACAGGGTGCAATTAAATTCTAAGTTTGCATAAATATCACAGAGTAAATACCCAATAAATTCAATAAATTTAGTAAATTCAGTAAAACAATAAATACAACAATACATTCAATTACGGATGTAAAACCGACTAATGGTGCAAAAATTATGGTGCAATCTAAAGTAGTGTAAACAAAAGTAGATGTGAAAGATGATCAAGAGGGAAATATTCCACTGAATAGGATTTTAATTCACAGAACAGGAAGATGGTTGTGATTATTGGAGGCCAGGAGATGTTCAGATGGCGTCAAACCATTGGGTATGAATGGCATCTCAGCAATTGCTCTGCACATTTAGACCCTCCAACATCAGCAGGTATCCCGCTGCCCCGCTCCCACCTTTCACCGCACCAGCCGTCGCATACAGTACATAATCCTCCGGCAGTTCCACAACCTCCAACGGGATCCCACTACGGGCCACATCTTCCCATCTCCACCCCTTTCCACTTTTGCAGAGATTGTTCCCCCCGCAACTCCTTGGTTAACTCATCCCTTCCCACCCAAACCACCCCCTCCCCAGGTACCTTCCACTTCAACCTCTGGAGATGCAACACCTGTCCATATACCTCCTTCCTCGACTGTCCAAGGACCTCAACAGTCCTGTCAGGTGAGGCAGAGGTTCACTTGCACCTCCTCCAACCTCATCTACCTAGCCCGCTGTTCCAGATGTGGACTCCTCTATATCGGCGAGACCAAGTATAGGCTCAGCGATCGTTTCGCTGAACACCTCTGCTCCCTTCCATATCTCTTCTCCTCCATTATCTCTAGACACCCTCTCCCCAGACACTCAGTCTGAAGAAGGGTCTCAATCTGAAACGTCACCCATTCGTCCTCTCGAGGTGCTGCCTGTCCCACTGAGTTACTCCAGCATTTTGTGTCTATCTTTGGTGAAAACCAGCATCTGCAGTTCCTTCCTACACATTGCTTCTTTGAGTCTCTTCCCACTACTAATGAACATCCCAATGGGCTGACCAGATGAAAACCACTTTGCTGCTCAGGCACATGATTAAAATTATATTATAGGAGCCAAATTTGTACATTTAAAGAGGATATGCCCATTTCACAAAATATGTCCCCTTAGAAACAAAAGTTAACATCAAAGAAAATGGGAAGGATATTAGCAGGTAAATGAATTTGGTGATCTTTTAAAAATGTAACCCAATGTGGCTAAAATTTCTAATAGAGCTGATCCTATTCTGATGTATGTGCAAATGGGAAACCATTGCAGGTAAAACATTTTAAGCCAAATCTATATATCAATATTACTAAAAGTATGATCTTGACCACTTCCTGGTGTTCTGTACATTGATTTTAGAAAGAACACTGCCACTTATGGCTGTGATTTGGCCATCTTACTCAGAGTCCCCCTCCGCTGCGCAGGTCAAGATAATTTTTCCCATCGATGAAAAATAAAAGAGTTATTAGTGTTTAAAAAATGTTGAGAATCTCTCTCCTGAAGTCCACGCCCCTTCCGGAGGGACTATAAAACCTGGAAGTGTGGAGATGCCTCAGTTCTCTGCAAGATGGGGGAAGCGAGTGGTCGCAATTCTCAGTCTGAGCTGTGAATAACACTGAACACATGTCTACTAAACTGTGAGTGGTTTTACTGACCTGTTAGTGTGTTTTTGTTTGAAAGTGCTAAAGCTGTGTTGCCGTTGGTTTGAAAGTGCTAAAGCTGTGTTGCCTTTGCTTTGAAAGTGTTAAAGGTGCATTGCCTATGCTATGAAAGTGCGAAAGCTGCCTTGCCTAATGAAAGCTGCCTTGCCTAATTAAAGCTGCCTCGCATTATTAAAGCTGCCTTGCCTTTTATATAATTAAATTTCTAATCTTGACTACTTCCTGTTTGTGCTTTATATTGATTTTAATAAAAACGCTACCACGTACGGCTGTGATTTTTGGCCATCTTACTCAGAGTCCCCCTCCGCTCATCAGGTGCTGGATTTTTCCCATCGATGAAAAATAAAAGAGTTATTAGAGTTTTAAAAATGTTGAGATTCTTTCTCCTGTCAATCATGTAATGGAGGCCACGCCCCTTCTGGTGGGAGGGGAGGGACTATAAAACCCGGAAGTGTGGGCGTGGCTCAGTCTCTGCAAGATGGGGAGGCAGAGGTCATGACTCGCTATCTTTAGTGGTCTTGCATCCTGCTTGAAACCGTATGAAACAGCACTGGAATTTGGTGGTGTTGCACTCTGCTTGAAGTGGTATGAAATTGCACTTGAATTTGGTGGCCTTGTACCCTGCTTGAAATGGAATTTCAAGGAATAGCCATGAGTCAACTGCGAGCCCACCAGCCGTGAGTGAGTGAGCTGCCAGCACAACAGGCTTAAGTGACTGAGCCACCAGCCCAAGAATCCATTTGTCTCACAATGTCCATACTAGCCTTCTGGAAACCAGTCCCTTCAGCGCACAACACCCATACTAGCGCTCAAGAAAGCCCCCCGCCCCCCCCCCCCCCTACTGGCCTCCAGTTCAGATTGATGGTATATTTAATACGTTATTGACATTTTAAACTAAAACAAAATTACAACAGCGTCCCCACTTGCCGTATTTACTTGACTGGCATCACGAAGGACACCTAATGGGTCATTATTGGCATCTGCGGCCTTTGCACAATTTCAGACCGCCATCTTTTTTTTCCTTCCTCACAACGGGGACACAACAGCTTCACGGGTAAGTTTCCTTCCATTTACTGCTGCTCCGTGCCCATGGGAAGGGAAAGTGCGGGGAGGAAGAGAAGCGGTACCTGGGGTAAGGACGAGGCTGCAGCCTCGGCCTCTCCCTCCACCAGCTCCACGTCACTTGGCCTGTCCCCTTCGACAGCCCCTGCCTCAAGCACAACTATCACTGACGTGGTGGAGAAAACGGGGCAGGCGGTGCTTTACAGCGAGATCCTGGGGATGTGGGGAGGGAGAGTGGGGGGATTAAGGGAGAGGAGGGGGTAGGTAGGGAGAGGAGGGGGGGAGTGGGGGAGGTAGGGAGTGGGGGATAGAGGGAGAGGAGGGCAGTGGGGGAGGTGAGGAGGTAGAGTGGGGGTGTGGGATAGGGGGGAGATCAGGAGTGGGGGAGCAGGGGGATAGAGGGAAGAGAGGGGCGTAGGGAGGGGAGAGGGGGGATGGAGGGAGGGAGTGACTGAGGGTAGGAGAAAGGAGAGGGAGGGAGAGGTGAGGAGGGAATGGGGAGGAGTTCTGCGGGATGAGGGGGAATGGAGGATAGGGATAGGAAGAGGGATGGCGAGGTTTAGGGATGGAGAGGTAATGGAAATATTAAACGCAAAGTTATTAACTTTAAATTAACTTCTGCCATCAGCCGAGCATGCGCAGTTGGGGGCTATGGCTCGTGGTGGAATATTGCGTTGAGAGACCAGGCCTCCTGTGTGACAGGGACCCAACGGGTCCCACCTGGTCTAGTAATCACTATCTACAAGCTGTTACTGCAAACAACAGTGTTTACCAATGCATATTCTAGAATAGATTGCTCATAGAGCAATAGAGTTCACCCAGAGAGTTGTGAACCTGCGGAATTCTCTGCCACAGAAGGCAGTGGAGGCCAATTCACTGGATGTTTTCAAGAGAAAATTAAATTTAACTCTTATGGTTAAAGGAATCAAGGGATATGGGGAACAAACAGGAACGGGGGTACTGATTTTAGATGATCAGTCATTATCATATTGAATGGCGGTGTTGGCTCGAAGGGTCAAATGGCCTACCCCTGCACCTATTTTCTATATACTATAAAATAAATATTGAATGTTGCTTCTATATCTTTGAGAAGTAAGATGAAAGTTCAGATCCTGACACAGACCATGGTGAAAGTTTTGCATAATGTATTGCACTGAGATGTGTTGCCTGTTTGTTGGGAAGCCCCATTACTCCATGTTAATACATTGGCCAGCTAATGATGCCAGTTATGTTTAAGTTCCTCTTGCTGCCTCAATCACAGAACTTCCACTCTGCCTTACTTTTTATTTTACACCAACGATGTGACAGCCCAGAAGGCAAACTATTTCCTAAAGGCCTCTATTTCCTGAAGAGGTTGGGGAGATTTGGCCTGTCTCCAAACACTCACAAATTCTAACAGATACACCATAGAAAACATATTATGCGGCTTCAACTCCTGCTTTAGCAGTGGATTTGATCAATGAGCTCCAAATGGCCACATTAGGAGTACTACGAGCAAATTTGGGCCCCATATCTGAGGAAGGGTATGTTGGCTCTGTGAGGGTCTAGAGGAGGTTTGCAGGAATGACTGGGTTAACATATGATGAGCAATTGACAGCACTGGGACTCTACTCGCTGGAGTTTAGAAGGTTGAGGAGGGACCTCATTGAAACTTACAGAAAAATGAGTCATAAATAGAGTGGATGTGAGAGTTGACGACCAGAGGTCATAGCCTCAAAATTAAGGGGTGCTCTTTTAGAAAGGAGGTGAGGAGGAACTTCATTCGTCAGAGGGTAGTCTGAGGAACTCATTGCCATGGAGGGCTGTGGAGGTCAAGTCAGTGGATATTTTTAAAGCAGAGATAGAAAGATTCATGATTAGAACTGATGTCAAGTGTTATGGGGAGAAGGCAGGAAAATGGGATTAGGAGGCAGAGATCAGTCATGATTAACTGGCGGAATGGATTTGAGAGACCGAATGGCCTAATTCTACACCTACAACTTGTGAACACTAATTTCTTTTTTGCTAGATAGATTTGCAGCTTGTTTTGGTTAATAACTATATTTTGGCAAGCCGAGACAGTCGGGTACAACAAAGTTCTTTATTTTTTAAACGAAAATAGACATTACCCGAGTCGATATTAACAGCCAAAATAAACGATGCTCACTCAAAACAGCGTGGAGCTCGAATCAATGGTTTTACAGAAAGCCCGCGAAAACGCTCCCCGCTCACGTGTCCGCGCCAGCCAATAGCGAGGGTTCGACATTAGCAGGCCCACCACTAGGTGCCCCTACAATATATAAATATTACCTTAGCAACAATTTGGGTATTTTTCCTTTAATGTTTGAAATGGCTTTGGAACAGGATGTGCTGGGTGTTAATAGAAAAATGCTCGGTGCAGTGAGCTGATACAGATGTATTTGGGGAGATAAGAGTTCTGCACGTGCTCAGTCTGTAGACTCTCAACTTCATTGGCTTTGGGCAAAAACATAATTCCAAGCCTTTCAGTCCTTGTCCCTTCATCAAAAACTGGAATTAAGCTATTAAAAGAAAGAAAAGCAGAAATGTTTTGTGAAATAAATAATATGAACATTCGACAGCACTGCGCCTCTACTCGCTGGAGTTTAGAACAATGAGAGGGTACCTCATTGAAACTTACAGAATAATGAAAGGCATAGATAGTGGATGTGGAAAGGATGTTTCCACTGGTGGGAGAGTCTAGAACCAGAGGTTATAGCCTCAGAATTAAAGGGCGGCCTTTTAGAAAGGTGAGGAGGAACTTCTTTAGTCAGAGGGTAGTTAATCTGTGAAACTCATTGCCACAGAGGGCTGTGAAGGCCAAGTCAGTGGATATTTTTAAGGTAGAAACAATTTCTTGATTAGAAATCAAGGTTTATTGTCAAGGTTTATGGGGAGATGTCAGGAAAATAGGATTAACAGTCAGAGATCAGCCATGATTGAATGACGGAGTAGACTCAATGGGTCGAATGGCCTAATTCTACTCCTATTAATTGTGAACATGTGAATTTATTGATAAGTTTTGCCACAGTGTGAAGTGGTCGGGTCATTAAACCTTTGTTTATGTCTGCCAGGAGGTGATTGAAGATGATTATATCCTAACAGAACTATTTGCTGAGCATTAGATGCCACATTTGCTATCACTGGCATCTGATCCAGTGTCAAACATCAGAGTACTGTAAGCGAAAACTTTGAGACAAACCCTAATGGAAAAATAATATTTTCTGATGTCAGGTTGCATCATGGCATGGCTTGGAAACAGCTCTCCCCAAAGCAGCAAGAAATTGCAGGGAGTTGTACATGTAGCCCAGTCCATCACATTGGTCAGACTTCCCACCATTGATGCCATCTTCACTTGACGTTGCCCCGGAAAAGCAGCCAACGTTATCAAAGACATGTTCCACTCCAGTTATTCCACCTTCTCACTGCTCCCATCTGGCAGAGTTCAAAGTTCAAATTTATTTATAATTTACCATGCAGCATTACAATTAAAAAAGGACAAAATATAAATGAGGGTCAAAAACGTCAAATTCCTGGGTGTGCATATTTCCGAAGTTCTTTCCTGGCTTCTTTCCCTCTGCAATCAGGCTTCTGAACAGTCCTTCCATGAGCTAGGATACTGTCTGATTCCCCTATACCCTATTGTGGGCATTGGACTTTGTCCATGGGACAAATGCGCTATGATGCTGATAAACCATATTCTGCACTCTGTACCTCCTCTTTTATATCTATCGTACATGAGTTTGACTTAATTGTATTTATGTATAGTATACTTTATCTGCTACGATAGCATGCAAAAAAAAGCTTGTGACAATAATAAACCTAAACCCAATTTAAGCCTCTATTATTCACATCTCCTGAAACATCTTTCAGGCAATAACGCCATGGGACTTGTATTGACAACATATGCAATCACACTTTCTATTTTTATTATTTTTAATTTTTTTCTTATTACAAAGGTCCATCAACCATTATAGATTGTGGAACAATAGAAACCTTTCAACCACTAGAAGACAGATCTGTCTTATTTCCTAAATGTTACAAATGCCAACCCAGAAATAAAACATCAGAAAATAAAACATCAGAAAATATTAAAGTAATGGACAATCTGTTGACAGAGTTCTAAAAGAATGAGCACGTCAGAATTCATCAACCTAGGTGGATACACATCCAAAAATCTTCATGCTGAATGATTTTCCACCTTATTCTCCAAGGCGTCATCTTTTACCAATCTCTCCATCCTGCAGCCAGCAAGCTATCTACCCATTCATTCACTCTGTTCTGAATCCAATGTTCATGGGAGAGTCTGGAGAAAATGTGAATGGTCATGGAGGGCAAGGGACAGAATGGCGAGCACATGATTTTCTTAAATATTCAACCCCAAGTAGAATTTATCTCAACTTCTTTTAACGTCAGAATTATGTATCAACTCAGAAGATCCATAGGCATGTAGACCCACTGTGCGGCACATCTAAGGATTCCTTTAGAGCATTTGGTGAACGTCCATCACCTATTGCCTGCATGTAACTACTGTCGCCTGCTTCTTACTACCTCAGTATTTCATGGTGTGAGTGTCTGGGTTGGTGTTTATGTGATTGTAAGGTAACTTATTTCACTTTTGTTTATCCGCATGGATCTCCATTGACTTTTGGCCATAAAAGAACTGGAAGTCATTGCATTGTTACGTTATCACAATCCCAGTTCTAGAAGCAATGAATACTTAGATGCACAAACTCAATGGAATTGACTGTTTTCACTCCCTGCACTCCTCTTCTTGACCATGATAAACATATTCGTTCACAAAAGGCCACAAAGTGCCAGAGTAACTTAGCAGGTCAGGCAGTATCACTGGAGAACATGGATAGGTGATGTTTCATGTTGAGACCCCTCTTCAGACTTCATAGGATCAAAAGAGATGGGAGCTGATCATGTCTACTCTGCCATTCAATCATGGCTTATCTATCTCTCCCTCCAAACCCCATTCTCCTGCCATCTCCCCATAACATCTGACACCCGTCCTAATCAAGAATCTATCTATGTCTGCCTTAAATAGATCCAAATCGCTTGGCCACCACAGCCTTCTGTGGCAAAGAATTCCACAGATTCACCACCCTCTGACTAAAGAGAGGCAAGAGACTTGCTGAGTTACTCCAGCACTTTGTGTCCCAGAGATGCTGCCTGACCTGCTGAGTTGCTCTAGTACTTTTGTATATTAACCAGCATCAATGCCACAAAAAGCAGTGGACACCAATTCACTGGATGTTTCTTTTCAAGAGAGAGTTAGATTTAGCTCTGAGGGCTAAATGAATCAAGGGATATGGGGGAAAAAGCAGGAATGGGGTACCGATTTTAGATGATCAGCCATGATCATATTGAATGGTGGTGCTGGCTCAAAGGGCCGAATGGCCTACTCCTGCAACTATTATCTATTTTCTATAATTCTTACATCCATGTTTATAGACATATTCTTTAATGAGAGTGTGGACATTTAATCAGGCATTTACCCTCCATTGCTTGGCACTAGTGGAGGCTAGCATCATAATACCTCAGTGACATGCTTAAAGTTATAAAATATTCAGAAGAAGCACACAGCATAGTTTATGCATCAATACTAATGCTGAATACTGTGGTCACAGCTGTAACATCAGCAGTGATGTGCTGAGGAAGATGACTGTCAGAGTAGGTGATCTATCATCTACCCGTGAAGTGTAAAGTCGGTAAGGCAGCAAATGTCAGAGGAAGGGACCTGAAATGTCGCCTATCCAGATTCTGCAGGGATGCTGCCTGTCCTCCTGAGTTACTCCAGCACTTTGTGTTTTTACCTAAGGCCAAAACTATTTGTTGTTTCAGACAGTGAGGGGAAAATTGAAGAAAGGTGTAGAGAAACTCAAGAAAAGGAGTGATTATAAAAGTGATTAAAGTAATTCTTAAAAAAGAATGATTTATTTTGGTGGAAAGTTCAGATGAAGATAGACCCAAAATGCTGGAGTATCTCAGCGGGTCCGACAGAATACTGTAGATGAGGTTTTGGGTCAAGACCCTTCAGTTTAGTTTAGTTTAGAGATACAGCGCAGAAACAGGCCCTTCAGCCCTCCGAGTCCACACTGACCAGCGATCCCCGCACATTAACGCTATCCTGCGCATACCAGGGACAGTTTTACATTTATACCAAGCCAATTAACCTACAAACCTGTACGTCTTTGGAGTGTGGAAGGAAACCAAAGATCTCGGACGAAACCCATGGGAGACGTAAAAGCTCCGTACAGACAAGCACCCGTCAACGGGATCGAACCCAGTCTCTGGCGCTGTAAGAGCGATAAGGCAGCAGCTCTACCACTGCACTACTTTGACGCCTTTGTTCGGGTCTCGATCCGAAACGTCACTTATTCCTTTTCTCCAAAGATGCTGTCTGACCCGCTGAGTTACTCCAGCTCTTTGTGTCTATCTTTGGTTTAAACCAGCATCTGCAGTTCCTGCCTGCACAGTTCAGATGAAAGTCTTGCCTTTACAATCAGAGCTAACACATTCAAGAATGTGTTAAAAAGTGCAATAGAATTTTGGAACTCTGTTCCCAAAAATGTTATAACATTCTGAGGCCTAAATATATTTGACAACTTTTGAAATTAAGTGTATTCTTGATCACACAATATTTCACAACTTTGTTTTCAAAGCTCTAAACCGAAAATAATTTTTTTTTTTTTAATGCCATCGATTTTGTGAAAATGAGCTGCTGCTTTAATTTCTAATAAAGAATTGTGTCAAATTGAGCATTATTTCTAATAGAATTTCTAAATTAATTAAATTAAAATTAATTAAAATTAATTTATTTCTCATTTAATTAAATCCAACTTGTTTTATTTTCAATTAAGAAACAGCTATATTTATGTTCCACAGAGGGAGATACTGAGTCAGCTTTCGTTTAATGCTGGGATGTGTTCTGCACAAATATTTCATGGTAGTTGGATAATGAGGTTACCATATTCAACATTAGTAGCTTATTTTTATTAATCAAATAACTTCATGCACCTAGCAAGCCTCCAAATTGTTTCACATGGAACATAGTGATGTACAGGAATGGAACAGGCCCTTCAGCCCACAGTGCCGAACATGATGTCATGACCAACTCTAATCTTCTTTCATATAATCCCAATCCTTCCATTCCCTGAGTAACCAAAAGTCTTTTAAATGCCACTATTGTATCTTTACCACCACCCCTTGCAGCGGGTTCCAGACACTCATTACCTTCGGCGTAAAAAAAATTGCCCCGCGCATCTCCTTTACACTTTGCCCCTCTCGCCTCCCATCCTGGGAAAAAGGTTCTCACTGTCTATCCTATCTGCACCTCTCATAATTTTATATCCTTCTACCAGGTGTCTCCTCAGACTTTGTTATTCCAGGGATAAGTCTGTCCACCTCTCCCTGTAGCTAATACATCCTAATCCAGGCATCATTCTGGTAAACCTCCTCTGCACGCACTCCGAAGCCTTGATTTCCTTCCTGTAATTGGATGGCCAGAACTGCACACAAGACTCAAAATGCTGCCTAACCAAAGTCCTATAAACTGCATCATGACTTGCTGACACTTATATTCAATGTCCCAACCTATGAAAGCAAGCATACTATATGGCTTCTTTCCACTCTATTCACTTGCGTTGCCACTTTCGGGGAGTTAGTATGGCTCTTTGCTTTCTTTCTGATAGTTTCATCTCAATCTATGTAAGTATACATCCCCCAATTTCATATGCTCTAACCTGGTTGACAATCCTCCTGTGTGAGATCTCATCATAAGCCCTCTGCAGATTGCTGCTTATACTCCTTAGTTATTCTACAAATCACATCTTCAAATAATTCCAGTAGATTAGTAAAACATGATTTCATTTCCATGAATCCATGTTGTTTCTGATGCATTAACTTCTCCTTCCTTAAATAAGAAGATTACTCAGGTATACAGTACTCCACCTGAAGTTGCAGCAATCACCTTTTAGTTTAGTTTAGAGATACAGTGCGGAAACAGGCCCTTCGGCCCACCGAGTCCGCGCTGACCAACGATTCCCGTACAGTAACATTATCATACACACTAGGACCAATTTTACATTTTTATCGACCAATTAACCTACAAACCTGCACATCTTTGAAATGTGGGAAGCATCCAGAGAAAACCCACGTGGTCACGGGGAGAACGTAGAAACTTTGTACAGACACCCTTAGTCAGGATTGAACCCGGGTTTCTGGCGCTGTAAGGCAGCAACTCTACCGCTGTGCCACCGTGCCACTTAAAGTAGCTGAACTCAATAAACAACAACATTCTGTTAGATTTCAGTCAGTTTTCTGCACCAACTTTTCCCTAGCTTTTTACTTCATATTGATGCTGCTTGACTTGCCAAGTACTATCTTTGCTTTGGATTTCCAGCATCTGCATTTTTTTTTACTCCAATTCATAACATCTTCAATTATTCATTTTGAATCACGTCAGGCACTTCATCAATTATTGAACAAAATGCTCCATTTATGCCAATTATTTACCATCTTGGGTATGAACAACATGAAAGCAGTCTAATCATAGCTGGATTCTGAAAGGCTGTTTATCTTTCATCCAAACAAATGAATTTACATTTTTTAGGAAATTCTGCATTTCTGGCTTTGGGATTTGTATTGCCTGCCATAGATGATTAATTAAGGTGTGAAAAGATACCCCAGAATAGAATAACTCACAAGGAATCCTTTCAATACTCTGTGTGCTAGGTACAATTCATTTATTTTGGTTCTTTGCAAAAAGAGGGGCGGCACTGTGGCACAGCGGTAGAGTTGCTGCCTTATAGCGCCAGAGACCCGGGTTCCATCCGGACTACTGGTGCTTGTCTGTACGGAGTTTGTATGTTCTCCCCGTGACCTGCGTGGGTTTTCTCCAGGATCTCCACACTCCAAAGGTAAAATTGCAAACTGGCACTAGTGTGTGTTGGATAGTGTTAGTGTGCAGGGATCACTGGTTGGCGCAGACGCAGTGGGCCGATGAGATGTATCTCTACACTAAATAACGAGCAATACTGGACGGAAAGATGAATAATAAAGTAGAGTGCATGAAAAATAACCACAATCATATTCAAATCCTATTGTTGTAGCTCGAGAAAAACGGTGAAGCTAGTGTCCAGAGGCATCCTCACTTTCCACAGGGAAGATTTCATCATAGGAAGGCGGTGGAATGCTGTCAGGAACTTCATCCACTGTTACGGTGTCTTGTAAATCATCTTGGGTTTCCTCTGCTCTGTGGGAAATATTACCAATATAAGTAAGCTTCGAATATTCAACTAATTATCATTTTGTAGTAATTGCCCAGCAAATATAACACAGTTATCAAACTTAGACATTGGGACATCATTACTGAAGGTAACAGTGGGGGAGCAAATATACAAAGCGCTGGAGTAACTCAGCGGGTCAGGCAGCATCTCTGGAGGGCTTGAATTGGAGACTTTTCGAGTCAGGACCCTTCAGACTGATTGTCATAAGGCCATACGTGATAGGAGTAGAATTAGGCCATTCAGCCCATCAAGTCTACTCCACCATTCAATCATGGCTGATCTATCTCCCCCTCCTAACCCCATTCTCCTGCCTTCTCCCCATAACCTCTGACACCTGTACTAATCAAGAATCTATCTGTATCTGCATTAACAATATCCATCGACTTGGCCTCCACATAGCCTAATTCTGAGGCTATGACCTCTAGTCCTAGACTCTCCCACTAAGTGGAAATATCCTGTCCACATCCACTTTATCCAAGCCTTTCACTATTCTGTATGTTTCAATGAGGTCCCCCCCTCATTCTTCTAAACTCCAGTGAGTACAGGCGCAGTGGTGACGAATGCTCATCATAGGTTAACCTACTCATTGCAGTTGGAGGGAGAAAGCTGGAAGAGCGATGGGTGCGAGACAAAGCCTGGAAAGTGATAGGTGGATACAGGTGAAGGTGAAGTTTGGTGAACAAAGGCCAGAGATGAAATGGAGACAAAAGGCTATAATATGCAGAGTGAAGGGACATAGAATGTGAGGGCAGACGATGGGATACAGGGGAAAGGGAGACAGGATAGCGGGAGAAAGTAGTATGCATTCAGGGGGACATAGGGAAGAGAAGGGAGAGAAAATAAAGAGGAGGTGCAAATCCAACCCTTGTAACTCCCCTTTCCATTCCCATACCAATCATTCTGTTCTAGGTCGCCATCAATGCCGGTGTGAGGTCGCATGCAAACTATAGGAACAGCACCTCATATTCCGCTTGAACAGCTTACAACCCAGTGGTATGAAAATTAAATTCTCAAATTTTTGGTAACTAACCAACAAACCTCCTTCTTTTTATCTCCTCGCTCCATTCTCTGAGCTCCACCTGGATGCTCGCCCATTTCTCCCACTATCCTTCCCACCCATCCCCTCCCACCCACATCCCTTTCTCTGGCCTCACATTTCAAGCCTGTTTCTATCCTTATCTCACAGCCTTTTGTCTCCATGTCAAATCTGTCTGCCCCCCTGCCAATCAACCCCCCCCCTCACCTGTATCCACCCATCACCCGAATAGGCCCAAAACGTTGCCTATTTCCTTCGCTCCATAGATGCTGCCACACCCGCTGAGTTTCTCCAGCACTTTTATCCATCTATCACTTGCCGGAATTTGGCCCACCCCCATCTCTCTTCCAGCTTTGCGCACCCCACTACAATCAGTCTGAAGAAGGGTCCCAACCCAAAATGTCACCTATCCATGTCCTGCAGAGATGCTGCCTGGCCCGCTGAGTTACTCCAACACTTTGAAATTTTTATCCAGATTCCAGCACCTGCTGTTCCTTGTGTCTACTTAGAATAAGAAGTAATTGCAATGAATGATAATACTGTAGTGAATCATAATGTTGATAATTCATTGCAGTACTGAGGAGATAATAATTTGTCACAACTGCCATATTTTGGGTAAGACATTAACAAAAGCCTTGTCGGGTACCTCCACTGGATGTAAACGACCATAAGGCATCTTCTAGCAGTGTTGCTCGCATTGTCCTGGGAAATATTGATGTATAATCAAAATCTCTTTCACAGATTATCTGGCAATACATTGCTCCCCATGCTGTGCTTAAATTAACTATCATGTCTCTTAAATTGGAACAGTATTTACTCTCCATAATTCACTGACTATAAAGCATATGTGGTACATTCTGAGGCTATGAAAGTTGCTAATATGCAAATGTACCGTTTTCTTCCACTAGTTGATTTCTATTCTTCAAGGACTTTTAAAGGCCGTTTAAAAATCTAAACTCCTATTTAGATTAATTTATTTAGATAAATTGAATTAGTCTTGGTCAACATGAAACACACTCAGAATTTTGATGTTGCCTATAAAGATGACACCTTCCGCCCAATCTAGTTGTTCTAAAATGGGGAACTCTTAAACTACTATTTATGATACAATGCAATCACATGGCTTACTAGATCACTTGAAAGAGCAGCTGAGAATCAACCAGATTGATGTGGTGTGAGATTGGCCAGGTTAACAGCTTTCCTTTTCAACAGCATATTAATGAGTATGAAGCAGGGTCTCGACCTCAAACGTCACCCATTCCTTCTCTCCAGAGATGCTGCCTGTCCCGCTGAGTTACTCCAGCATTTTGTGTCTATCTTCGGTTTAAACCAGCATCTGCAGTTCCTTCCTACACAATGAGCACTTATTGACAGTCAGAGAATTAAATGGCACTATTTTAATGGTACATCTCTTTCACGACTTTAAAAATGAATTTTTGCTTATGCACGGTAATACTTGAACTTACATTAACTAGATTTTTAGAACAGTAACCATATAACCATATAATGGTACTATCGATTTTTAGTCCGATGGAAGATTAAGGTAAACTAATCGAGATGTTGGAGCCAGCAGAGCTAAGAGGTCTTCCAATAAACATAAAGCAAATTAAGGAAAGGACACAAAGTGCTGGAGTAACTCAGCACATCAGGCAGCATCTCTGGAGAACATGGTCAGGTGATGTTTTGGAGCCAGTCTTCAATCTAAGATGGTTCCCGACCTGAAACATCACCTATCCATGTTCCCCACAGATGTTGCCTGACCCGTTGAGTTACTTTAGCACTTTGTGTTCTTTTGTGTCAACCAACATCTGCAGTTCCTTGTTTCTACAAACACATAAAGGAGCCGGCTATAAATGCACGCCTGTTGTACAATTTGATGGCGTGTAATGTGGCCATCCAAAAGCAGTCAAATGCAAACTGTGGTGCAAATAATGCATAATAAAAGCTTGCACAGACTAGCTAATCAATAATGTTGTTAAGATTAATTTTGGGTTGCTAGTTTACTGTGGAATAATAGTGCAGTGAATAATAATACTCTTGCAAGTTATCACTTTATAATCTTAATCCAACATTATAAATAACTTTATTTAAAGTCAGTTTAATAAGCAAAAACAGAATCCAAATCAATGTGTTGATATCCTGATTAGCAATAGAATCCCCGTAATTTTTTGTGAAAATTATAATCTTTATATTTTTTTCATATTTCGTTTAATACTAGAATTTTAACATAACAATTCCCTTGCTTAAAAATAACATGGCTTCTCATATTTAATTGGTTCAGTGATAAAATAAGATATATTTAAATAAGATTTTACCATTATATAGAGCTTACCGATATATTATTTATATACGTTCATGTCATAGGAGCAGAATTAGGGCCATTCGGCCCATCAAGTCTATGCCACCATTCATTCATGTCTGATCCATCATTCTCTCTTAACCCCATTCTCCTGCCTTCTCCCCATAACCTTCGACATCCTTATTATTCAAGAACATGTCAATCCCTGCTTTAAAAATACCCATAACTTGGCCTCCACTGCCATCTGTGGCAGTGTACTGCACAGATTCACCATTCCCTGGCTAAAGATTTTATATTAGAAAGATTTTTGAATCATGCCATAGGAATTATATACAATCAGTTGGATGTTTTAACAGTGATCAAATGCAGTGAGAATCCAGTATTTATCTAATGACATACAAACCTTTGATGGGAAATATTGCATTTCTGGGTTTATAAGTGAACACAACAAATAATTTATAACCTTTATTTCGCCACAGAATTCATTTCTAACTTCATTAGCTCTATCCTTTCTCCCCTTGTTCTCACTAACATCCACAATATCTAGGAGTCTGAAGAAGGGCCTCTAGCCAAAGCGTTACCCATTCTTTCTCTCCAGAGATGCTGCCTGTCCCGTTGAGTTACTCCAGCATTCTGTGTCTATCCACAATGTCTACATCATTTTGGCAGTTTCCTGGTCCCAATCCTTTTCACCACTTGAACCAGTCCCCTTGACTCCAACCCTTATTCATCTGACTAGTTTGCTCTATCTGGGACATATGACAATAAAACTCACTTGACTCTTGAGTTTGGTGTCATGTTGAACGGCTTTTCCTTTAGCTCCTCTCCCTTCCTCCAAATCAATGAACATTGCCATGAGAATCCACAAGGGCCCAAGTCACACGTGGATATTTGTGGGATATGTGACTTTGGTTCAGTCCCACTCAGGTCCCGACCCTTAACTTTGATGACTATATTCACAAGTTATAATAGAATTAGGATAACTTCTGAAGTTATTAATACTAAATTGGATCTGGACTCAAAATTAATAATACTTGGAATATCAGAACAAAGTTTAACACTTACAACAAGTCAAAGAAATTTCCTAGATTATAGTATAATAATTGGGAAGAAATTAATATTAAAATTTTGGAAAGGCCCTATATCCGCCACAATTAAAATGTGGATTACGGAAATGTCGGAGACCTTACACCTGGAAAGAATTGGATTTGCCCTAATGGACAAACGAAGAAGTTTTCGTTAGAATATGGTCTTCTTTCATTGATTATTTAAAATGGTAGATCGGTTCAGCAGGGAACCCCAACTGAAACTTGGACTCAGGATTAGATGAAAATTTATATTCTATATTCCTTGATCTTATCTCCAATGATGTATTAATGGTAAATTATTCCATTCCTTATGCTTTCTTTTTGATTTTTCTTTATTTTTCTCTCTCTTTATTAAAAAAAATGTTATTAGAGACAATACGATTCATCTGATAATATTAATAATGTATGATTGCTGTACACAAAATATTGCTATCATAATATGTGTTTGCTAATTCACTGCTTACCTACACTAATAAAAAAAAATATATAAATAAATAAATAATAGAATTAGGCCATTCAGCCCATTGAATCTACTCTGTCATTCAAACATGGCTGATCTCCGCCTCCTAATCCTGTTTTCCTGCCTTCTCCCCATAACCCTTGACACCCGTTCTAATCAAGAATCTACCTATCTCTGCCTTAAAAATATCCACTCAATAATCTTGTCACTACATTGATGCACCTTCCTGCTCTCAAACAGAAACATGTTTAACTAGCCTTCACCACCAATTTCAATCCTACTCTCAGTCTTACATGGTACATCTTTGACATGTTTTACTAATTTCTGACTTTTAGACGAGAAACTTTAGAGATACGGCACGGAAATTGGCCCTTCAGCCCACCGAATCTGTGCCAACCAGCAATCACCACATAGGCCAACCTACAGACATTAGGGACAATTTTACAACTTACCAAAGCCAATTAACCTACAAACCTGTACGTCTTTGAAGTGTGGAAGGAAAACGGAGCACCCGGAGAAAACCCACGTGGTCACAGGGTCACAAACTCCGTATAGACAGCACGCGTAGTCAGGATCGAACCATCACACACGAAAGACATACAGGTGAATAGGTTATTCCTTAGTGTTTAGGATTGTGCTAGTGTATGGGGTGATCGCTGGTGGACTGAAGGGCCTGTTTCTACTCTATATCTCTAAAATCTAAAGTAAAGTCTAAAGTAATGCATATTGATTTGACCTCTAACTTTTCCCAAATCTTACGAAAGGTAATCAACGCTAAACATTAAATGTATTCCTCACCCCACAGATACTGCAAAACTCCCCTCCCCCCCTCATCTGTATCCACCTATCACTCCCCATGGCACTGTCCTGCTCCCACTTCTCTTCTAGCTTTCACCCCCAACCCCCACCACAATTAGTTCCTTGAAGGGACCCGACCCAAAACATCAACCATCCATGTTCGCCAAAGAGGATGCCAGACCCACTAGGATACTCCAGCACTTTGTGACTTTTAAAAAAATAAACCAGCATCTGAAGAGCAGTTCCTCAGGTCTACCATCACCACCATTTACTGTTTTTTACTTGAAAAGTCCTTGGTGTTCTATTGGTGACACTAAGCTAGCACAACCTACAATGAAATATAATTCGACTAGGTTCTGCAGTTTCATTGAATGTTCAAATGAATTTGCTCTGGACATCACGTTTGGTTGTCTTGGAAAATGATTTAATGAAATTCTGAACTCTGGAGATTAATTGCGAGCAACTATAGAGAGAATCTGAAGAACATGGATAGGTGACATTTCAGGCCAGGGCCCTTCTTCAGACTGAGTCCCGACCCAAAAGGTTGCCAAAACATGGTCTTCAGAGATGCTGAATTACCACAGCACTTTGTCTTTCTTCATAAGCCAGCATTTGAAGTTTCTTGGGTCTATCTAGAGAACTTACCTGATCGTTTCATTGTCTAACCTTTGGTAGGGTGGGCAATTCTCATCTCCTGCAAAAGCCGTGCTGTCCAGGGGATAGATGCTGTAGTACTGAGGAGGGCAAGGGGTTGCTCCGGTAGCACCACTTGGTGGATTAGTGCTCTGTGTGGTGTTCAACGAAGGCAAGCAGGTTGTGTTCATAGCAACGGCATCCTGGGCTGGAGATGCATATGGGGGTGGAATGTACTGAACAACTGTAGCTCCGTGGAAAGTTATAGGTTGATTAATCCCAGTAAAGACAAATGACTGACCACAAGGAGTTTGCTCAGTCTCCACAGCACTCTCATTGATTTGCTTGCAGGTTTTGCAAGTTAGCATTCGGAACTTGCAGACAGCAATGAGAACAAAAGTAACTCCCACCGAAAGTAGAATTGGTCCCAGCAGCTGCGTCCATTCCAAGTCACTGGTTCCATAATATTTAATCCAGCCCATCACGGTGAAGGTTATGCCGACCAGAACCAAAAAGACACCGGAAAATAGCAGCGTGGCCCCGGCTTTGTCCCCATCTGACACCTGGACTCTCGGAGCCCGAGACTGGCAGGGAGTCACAGAAAACACATTCACGGAGAAATCCTCCACATTGCTGCTGCACTGCTCCATTTGGCTCGCAGTCTCTGCTGTGTGACCGTCCCGTGAAAGAAATAGAGATTGGACCGGTACATAGTGTCTAAAGCACAGTGTCATCAACAACAAAAAAAGTGCGTTGTGACAAGTTAATGATTAATGTTACAATATTAAAATTCTTGCACGGTGCAGAATCGGATCATGAGGTCTATGCATTTTTCCTTTTTGATGATTAAAGCATTTAATGAGGCATTAAAACTAGGTTTGTTCCAGCAAATCCTTTGCCTTTTGTGCGCTTGCAGAGAGGTCTTAATGCCCACAACTTGCAGAAAGTGCACCGCTCCACACTGAAGCTCTCAGCTGAAAGATCTACTGGAGAGCTCTTAGGCACTGAAATTCCTAAGAAAGAACGCCTTTACAATTTTGAGGGATCGATCATGATTGAAATTTTCCTTCTCTGTCCTTCATGGAGGTCCCCATGCAAGCTCAGTAGTGTGCAACTCCGTACAGATTGAGTAGGCCATTGATCTAGGAGCCTATAGGAATCGGTCCCAACCTGTGACATCTGATGTTATGAACCATCTTTTGGTAGGTTTACGCAAAAAGCTGGAGTAATTTAGCGGGACAGGCAGCATCTCTGGAGAGGAGGAATGGGTGAAGTGTTCGGATCAAGACCCTTCTTCTGACCTGAAACATCACCCATTCCTTCTCTCCAGAGATGCTGCCTGTCCCGCTGAGTTACTCCAGCTTTTTGGGTCTATCTTCGGTTTAAACCAGCATCCGCAGTTTCTTTCTACACTTTGGATAGGTTTACATGTATTTAAAAACTTAACCCTTATAGTGACTCTACCCTCAGTCTGCTGGCCCTCCTCTACACCCCCAAACGCCACAGATTTAGTTATCATCCCACCAACCTGGCCAGAGGAGCTGGTCATGACCCTGACCATCCTGACTCTTCAGTGCATCCTGGAATCTCACGTAAACCTCTCCAAATAAGTTCCCACCTCTTTTCCCATGACCCAGAGTCACAGTATAATTTGTTTCTTTTATTGGGTTGCATTGAAAGATGTTTCAATGCATTGAACATGTCAGACCCTGTCTAACTCAGAGTCTTAGGGCTTGCACCAAAAGTAATTTTGCATCGGAAGACATTCAATGGCCCTTTTCATCGTCCAGTTAATGCTACTTTCCAAGCACAGAAAAACGTCACGTTTCTTTGCTTCAAATTATTTAGGCACCTTAGCTTAACATTCTGTTAGGCACACAAAATCAACTAATTTTAATAAAGTGTTTTATCACTTTAATATTGATCTTCAACCACGATAGTGTTGACTGCAGCAGACAATGGGCCAGTTCCACTATAACCGTGTGATAACATTGCTCAAATGTTCACTTCTAACTACATGATCATTAATTTTTATCCGATTGAACAACATACCACAAAATGCGCTGCCAATAACCAATTTGAACATTAACAAGACTCTTATTCCACCTTGGATACGAGTATGGCCAAAAAAAGAGGCAGATTGTCTTTGTAACGATTCACTGAAAGTGAGGAAAGATTCGTGCCGTTTCAAAACAAACCAAGGGGTATTTAAAAGGCTTTTTAGATAGGCACATGGATATGCAGAGAATGGAGGGATATGGATCACGTGCAGGCAGATGAGATTAGTGTATCTTGGCAACATGTTTGACATAGACATTGTGGACCGAAAGGCCCATACATGCTGCATTGTATAGGTATGTTACAAAACTTACCTTTAGCGGCGCTGCAGTTCTGCCACTGCCCGTGTGCGCGACTTTGGCGCCTTTGACAGGGGGGCGGGTTTAAAATGACCTTTTTCTCCAGACAATTCAAATCGATCAATCTCAGGGGATTTAGTTGCTAAAGAGAAATCGCTCCGACATTTGTTTTATGAAGCTATTTTTAAACTACGCTAGATTATTTATTAGCAAAAGTGAATTAAAAATCGTATTCTAAAGCCGTGAACGCCGACAACGGGACGAACCTTACGTAGGGCACAAAAGAAGGTACACAGTTTATTTTTACATAAAAACGTGGTTCTTAGGAAGCCTTTAATCAAAATATTATGTTGCGAAAAGGGGACAAAAAAAAACCGAACTGGCAGTATTTTTCCTGCTGACTGGGGGTTAAATTCACCGCAAACCGCAACGTTCCATTCCACAAAAACCCACTCGCAAGTTGATTTAAATGGCCATTAATTTACGGGAATTAAACACTAAATTCCTTCAATTTGGCCTATAAATTCATGAAAATTAGATTTAAAAATCATGTTATATTGTGAATTATTGTGTGAATGTTATTTGGACACAGGCAATTTAATTTTTTTAAATCTTTTCTTAACAAATGGATAGATGTTTAGATCTAGTAATTGAATTTTGTAATTAGCTATAATTAGGTAACTAACTAATTATATGCTTTAATTTCAGGTCATCCAAGTAAGATTGTTTTATATTTGTTTCAGAATGCTTCAATCTATAATAACTGAAAATTTCATTCAGTTCTCTTAATTTTTAAGAAAGTTATGGGCTTTTGACTGTCCTCGATCACAGCTTTTGAGTTAAGTCAATGGAAAAGCAATTTCCGAGTTCCAAGATGCTAATTTCCGAGTATGAAAATGGCCATAACGTTTTTAATACTGAAGATATGAAAGTGAATAAGGTGTGAAATTAAACTTCTTGTTATGCTTTATCTGATGGGATAAATTGCAGACTTGATTTTTTAAATCTCAAAATTGTGTGACATTGCTACATTGTATGTCCTGCGCTGTATTGTATGTTCTGATTATTTGTAATTAATGATTTTAAAAAGCTCAATAAATTAACCATATTTATGATACATAGAAGAATTTAGATGACCTATTGTAACTTATTGTAAAAAGTCCTTAAAAACGACTGGATGCAAAATGCCACCAAAAGCGAATCTA
This sequence comes from Raja brachyura, assembly GCA_963514005.1. The sequence continues at coordinate 18,337,916 of OY740783.1, forward strand.
CCTGCTAATGAGAGCCTTTAGGTCTCTGCATGGCATTCAATATCAGTCTGAGTTAGGTACTTGAGCCCCGGGTGCCTATACCTTTCTGCCACTATTAAACATACAGTATTAATCAGGAGCTGCAAAGATATTGCAGCAGTTAAGGGTGTTCCTGTGAAAGAAAGATTTTTCTGCACATGATGGATTCTCAAGAAATTTAAAATGAAATAATTTTCAAATAGTTCAATAGTTGGACTGCTGTCTCCTCGTGACACAACCCGTTTTTTCCTTACAGGTAAATTTGCAAGGATCAAACTTTTATTATATATTAACATATTTGATTGTGCATTAACTCTCACTTCAACGATTATGTAAATAAATAGCTTAAAATATGTTCTAACATTTGTGTCCTGAAAATCTGCTGATCCATATCCAAACATTAAAAAGGAACTTTGAATTGCTCTGATAGTTTAATGGATAAATACTTCACTTGGCGAGTTGTTGAGTTACAATGGTCCCTAGTTGGTGCTGAGTTAGCAATCTCTTAAAGGTAATATTAATTCCAAAGTCCCATGTCAGGGATGTAAAAGGGTCTTGACCTGAAAAGTCACCCATTCCTTCTATCCCGAACTGCTGCCTGTCCCACTGAGTTACTTCAGCATTTTGTGCCTATCTTATGTAAAAATACAAGATGGTTTCTGTTCACAATAGGCAGCCTATCTTGGAAAGTGGGCACTATAAGATTTCAGGGCAATTCAAATTGGGGTCCTTCAAGTAATTTGAGTATGAGATGAAACAAGACAGTTATTATAAATACATCCAGAGATGCACAGATAGACACAAAGGGTTGGAGTAACTCAGCGAGTCAGGCAGCATCTCTGGAGAAAACGGGCAGGTGACATTTCGGGTCGGGCCCAAAGTCTGAAGAAGGATCACGACCCAAAATGTCAGCTGTGCCTTTCAGCGGGTCAGGCAGCATCTCTGGTGAACATGGAGAGGCAATGTTTCACGTTGGGACTCTTCTTGAGTCTGAAGAAAGGTTCCACACTTAAAAAGACTGAAGCTATTACAATGTATTGAATTCTTATTGTGTCTGAAGAAGGGTCCTGACCCAAAATGTCACCATCCCATGTTCCCCATAGAAACGGCCAGATCCATTGACTTACTCCAACACTTTGTGTGTCTTTTTCTCAAGTTATGATAGATACTGTAAAACAGTGAATTGGCCGTCAGTTTGACAATCCCGTTGATTTTCTTTTCATGTGCGAGATATACAAGCACATCCTGACAAGATTTACGGAAGCTTTGAAGGACTTTTGCATGAGTTCAATCCTTGGTGATGACACAATGAGCCTGTATCAGATCAGTGCAAACCAGCATTTGCTGTTCCTTCTTACACTTCTATGTACTGAAGATTGATAAGAGTTGCTGAATTAAAACCTTCAAAATATCCACAGAATATGGGTTTCCCCTTCATCGCCTCATAAAACCTCCCTAATAATTCAGATCAAATAGATAGATAAAGCCACATAAAAATGTGAAAAAAATCATTTTTTGTAAAGAAAATATGTTAATAATGAAGAACAGCACTGGTATGTTAAAGGCAAATCATGAGATTTCCATTAATGCCAAAGGTTGCTGTTGCATACAGGGACATTCAATAGATAATAGGACTAGGCCATTGGGCCCTTCGAGCCAGCACCGCCATTCAATGTGATCATGGCTGATCATCCCCAATCAGTACCCCGTTCCTGCCTTCTCCCCTGAGTCCGCTGATTTTAAGAGACCTATCTAGCTCTGGCTTGAAAGTATTCAGAGAACCGGCCTCCACCGCCCTCTGAGGCAGAGAATTCCACAGACTCACCACTCTCTGTGAAAAAAGGTGTTTCCTTGTCTCCGTTCTAAATGGCTTACTCCTTATTCTTAAACTGTGGCCCCTGGTTCTGGACTCCCCCAACATCGAGAATACATTTCTTGCCTCCCGCATGTCCAAACCCTTAATAATCTTATATGTTTCAATAAGATCTCCTCTCACCCTTCTAAACTCCAGAGTATACAAGCCCAGCCGCTCCATTCTCTCAGCATATGACAGTCCCACCATCCCGGGAATTAACCTTGTAAACCTACACTGCACTCCTTCAATAGCAAGAATGTCCTTCCTCAAAAATTAGGGGACCAAAACTGCACACAATGCTCCAGGTGTGGTCTCACTAGGGCCCAATTCAACTGCAGAAGGACCTCTTTGCTCCTATACTCAACACCTCTTGTTATGAAGGCCAACATGCCATTCGCTTTCTTCGCTGCCTGCTGTACAAGCACGCTTACTTTCGTTGACTGATCAACAAGGATCCCCAGATCCCGTTGTACTTCCCCTTTTCCCAACTTGACACCATTTAGATAGTAATCTGCCTTCCTGTTTTTACTACCAAAGTAGATAACCTCACATTTATCCACGTTAAACTTCATTTGCCATGTATCTGCCCAATCCCCAAACCTGTCCAAGTCACCCTGCATTCTCATAGCATCCTCCTCACTGTTCACACTGCCACCCAGCTTTGTGTCATCTGCAAATTTGCAAGAGGCACGTGAAACATGTTGGTGACTTTTATCAGCAAAATTGAATCAGAAGAATACAAAAGTGCAGTCGCATCATTGGTTTAGTTGGAATGAAAATTATTGTGGCTTCCTTCTGGGATACGTATTTGGATCGCTGCATATTTTAGTGTAATTTAATCATCTGACTTTGGCACAGTTCACTTTAGTTTAATTTGGAGTAGCAGCGCGGAAACAGGGCCCTCACCCCATGCAGGTAGGGCAGGCAGTGAAGAAAGCAAATGGCATGTTGGCCTTTATAACAAGAGGAATTGAATATAGAAGCAAAGAGGTCCTTATGCAGTTGTACAGAGCCCTAGTGAAACCACACTTGGAGTATTGTGTGCAGTTTTGGTCCCCTAATTTGAGGAAGGACATTCTTGCTATTGAGGGAGTGCAGCGTAGGTTTACAAGGTTAATTCCCGGGATGGTGGGACTGTTGTATGCTGAGAGAATGGAGCAGTTGGGCTTGTACTCTTTGGAGTTTAGAAGGAGAGGGGATCTCATTGAAACATATAAGATTGTTAAGGGTTTGGACACACTAGAGGCAGGAAAAATGTTCCCGATGTTGGGAGAGTCCAGAACCAGGAGCCACATTTAAGAATAAGAAGTAAGCCATTTAGAACGGAGACGTGGAAACACTTTTTCTCACAGAGAGTGGTGAGTCTGTGGAATTCTCTGCCTCAGAGGGCGGTGGAGGCAGGTTCTCTGGATGCTTTCAAGAGAGAGCTAGATATGTCTCTTAAAAATAGCAGAGTCAGAGGATATGGGGAGAAGGCAGGAACGGGGTACTGATTGGGGATGATCAGCCATGATCACATTGAATGGCGGTGCTGGCTAGAAGGGCCAAATCGCCTACTCCTGCACCTATTGTCTATTGAGGCAGCATCTATGGAGAGAAGGAATTGACGATGTTTCGGGTCGAGGGTGCGGGATGAATATCGAAGATCTCGGAGAAAAGCCATGCAGTCACGAGGAGAACGTAAAAACCCCGTTCAGACAGCACCTGTAGACAGGATCGAACCTGGGACTGGCGCTGTAAGGTAGCAACTCTACCGCTGCGCCACCGTGCTCCCCAGAGGAGTTTTGTGGGAAGGAGGAGTTTCTACGTTTTGTGGGAAGTACCATCTGTGAAATTCCGTTACTGGACAGGATGATCGCAGGTTCCGGTTATGGTGTCCAAAAATATTGAGAGATGCAAAGGCCTTGGAGAGGATTTGCTGATCGCTATCTGAAATGCAGGCTTTAGGAAGAGCTTCTTGGAAAAATTGCCAATCTTCTTAGAGCAGAGAAAGTTCATGACAATAATCAAAAAACAAATTATTATTGACGCTGAAAATATTGAGTAAAACTGAGAAATCTGGTAATAACCAGCAGCTAATATAGCATCTACAAAGAGAATGGGTGACACGGTGGCGCAGCGGTAGAGTTGCGGCCTTACAGCGAATGCAGCGCCGGAGACCCAGGTTCGATCCCGAGTACGGGTGCTGTCTGTACGGAGTTTGTACATTCTCCCCATGAGCTGGGAGGGTTTTCTCCGCGATATTCGGTTTCCTCACACACTCCTAAGACATACAGGTATGTAGGTTTAATTGACTTGGTAAATGTAAAAAAAAAATTGTCCCATGTGGGTATAAGATAGTGTCAATGTGCTGGGATCACTGGTCGGCGTGGACTTGGTGGGCCGAAAGGGCCTGTTTCCCCGCTGTGTCCGAACAACTAAACTAAACTAATTAGTAGAAAATTGGCAAGTTCTGAATCTATCCACAGGCGCAGTATGAACTATCGAGTATTTCATGTTTTATGTATTATTTTCAGCATTAACAGTGTTCAAATTATCTTTGAGGATTTTAGTTTAATTAAGAGAGACAGCACGGTAACAGGCCCTTTGGCTCACCCCGGTCCGTGCCGACCATTGATCCCTGTATGCTAGCACCATCCTACACACTAGGGGCAATTTACAGTTGAATGAATGAATGAATGAATGAATACGTTTATTGGCCAAGTATTCACATACAAGGAATTTGCCTTGATGCTTTGCCCGCAAGTGACAACATGACATACAGTGACAGTTAGGGATGACACATAAAACATAAAATTGTTTCCAAAGCCAATTAACCTGCAAACCTGTACGTCTTTGGAATGTGGGAGGAAACCAGAACTTCTGGAGAAAACCCACTGTCACGGGAAGATCGTGTAAACTCCGTACAGAGAGCACCCAGAGTCAGGATTGAACTAGGATCACCGGCGCTGTAAGGCAGTAACTCTACCACTGCGCTATGATGCATTGGAAATGGCAATTACCTTTCAAAGCTTTCAGATCTGATTTTGATAAGGTTGTGATTGTAATGAACCTAATCAATAAATCCAACAGCCAACAAATTTAGTATCAGTAAAAAGTTTGAGTTACTTACTCAAAGGGAAAAGAATAAATGATTGTTAGAAGTTAGAAATCAGATTTACACTGCATGATATTGAGCAAAACAAATTGGTCTGTGGAAGGGTACCATCCCGAAATGTCACCTGTCAATTATCACCACAGATGTTGCCTGACTCACTGGAGTTCCTCCACTACTTTGTATTTTGCTCAAGATTCCAGCATCTATAATTCCCTGTGTCTTCATAAAATGGATAGTGCCCTCCAGTGAGATTGCGCAGTGAGATATTCAATAAAGGACACAAAGTGCTGGAGCAACTCAGTGGGCCAGGCAGCGTCTCTGGAGAACATGAATGGGTGATGTTTTAGGTACGAACCCTTCTTCAGACACAACGAGAAAACAAAATTGAGATAGCTGAATTTACAATTACAATTAATTTACAATTAAAGCAGAATTAGGCCTTTCGGCCCATCAAGTCTACTCCATTATTCAATCATGGCTGATCTATCTCTCCCTCTAAACCCCATTCTCCTGCCTCCTCGCACACTACCCCTGACACCCATACAAATCCGAATCCATCATTAAAAATACTCAATGACTTGACCTCCCCAGCCATCTGTGGCAATGAATTCCACAGATTCACCACCCTCTGACTAAAGAAATTCCTCCTTGGCTCCTTTCTAAAGGTACGTCCTTTTACTCTGAGGCTATGGCCTCTGGTCCTAGTGTGTCTGGTGTATGTAATCTCTGATGGTAAGTTAAAGAGAGATTTTTTTTACCTGCAAAAGATAATGCTGTAATAAGACGGAGGGTCTTCACTGGGAGCAGGCCAGCTGGTTTCACAGGCATCATTTACCATTGGTGGTGGCTCAAGGAAGTAAGGCGGTGGAAATGGAAAAACCAACCCAGATCTATCTGGATAACATCAAGTAGAACACTTCAGCACATTCAGTATAGAATTTTAATTCAACCAAAATATTTTCTTGCACTTTAATGACATTTAAACTGCTTCCCAGATTATCAAAATGTAAACAATATCCTGGTATTTTACAGGAAATGACAAAGCATAGTCAAGGCTCGACTGTTAAGATGTTATAAATAAATGAAAAGGTTTAGCGAGAAAATTTGGCAGAGTAAATCTTCTACCTGTCTAGTCAATAATGATGTAGTGAAAGGAGTGACTGCTGGGAATGAACGAGAGGTCAGAACGACAACAATGGTATGAATTGCAGAGGGTGTGAGTAACATTGCAGAAATAGCTGTAAATCAGGGATAGAGGTAAACTCAGGAAAATTGCATCCTCAGAATTGTTTAATCCGCAGGCTGGCAAGACTGTGGATTCTGATGGACTTCACCTTCAGATCTTTAAAAAAAATGGTGGTGGGTGAGCAAGTTGATTTTAATTTTCAAACATTCCTCAGATGCAGAGAAAGTTCCTTTAGGCTGAAAAATAGAGAACGTAACCTGCGATTCACAAAGGCCAGTAGGCAAAGCAGGAAATTACAAGTCTGTTAGCTTAACATCTGTCACATGGAAAATGTTAGAAGGAATTATGAAAGGTATTAGAGCAGGGCACCGAGTCAAATTAAAGGTAATGAGGTAAAATCAACATAGTCTTGTAAAAGAGGAAATCACGTTAAACTAATTTATTGGAATTTATTGCTGTGGACAAAGGAGAACTGGTAGATGTACGGCATTTTCCTGAAAGCATTTGATAAGGTGCAGCAGCTCAAGTTATTGGAGAAAATAAAAGCTTAATACGTCACATATTGGCTGTCTATTAGGAAACCGAGAGTAGGAATTTCTGATGAGCAAGATGTAACAAGTGGCATGTTCCAGCAATAGTCTCACAATAAAAGGTTCAATATGTTTGATTGCAAATATTGGCATCATCACACAAGAACGTCTGGATGGTCAGCTTATTGAAAATATACACAAGACAAACCTTTAAGTTCAGGAAAATTTACAAAGTAAGTGCTATTTGTTATGTACCATCTCACACGCATTTCCTATGGACAGTTTCCCAATGTATTGATGCTTTAAAAACTGCTGACACTGAATTGTTTTTTTGCTTTTGGTTCTGACTTGCCTTACAGGGTCTCCCTAACATTTACATACCTCTAGTTTCCCTCTCCGCTGACTCTCAGTCTTAAGACGTGTCTCGACCTGAAACGTCACCCATTCCTTCTCTCCAGAGATGCTGCCTGTCCCGCTGAGTTACTCCAGTATTTTGTGTCCATCTCCCTAACATTAGGTGGCGCTGTTGTTCATTCAAGCAGACACTCCAACTTTAGTTCTTGGCATTGCACAAGAAGTGAAGAGTTCATTTAAATGGCAAATAATTTGTAATGCTTTTTAAGGGAATAGTAGATTAACAGTTTTAACTTAAATAGACATATAGAAATTCAGGAAGACTGTAGAGTAATGTTCACTAAATTAGCCAAGCACACAGACAACGGCATCTGTTGTGTTTCTTTGTATTCTAATCTTATTTTTCAATTCCCTTACTTCCCCTGTTAGAGATTCAAGTCATGCTGAACAACATGTCCACAATCCATCATTGGCATTCACACCATCATTCAAATTCAAGAACTGCAGCACACTGTGCATTTAAAGCTATCAATTGGTATTTCATAAAATAGTTGTTAGGATTTAAACTAATTCACTGCACTTACCCCTCGAAGACGTAACAGAGATGACATAATTTAATTGCTAGTTATTGTGCAATATGGTTGTATTTTGGTTTGATATGCAACGTTCAATGCAAACAGAATATAAAAATTAGGAACCTGGATTTTGCCAGGTGCACTAAATTTTCTGAACCCTTCCTTTCCCCCGTCCCACCAAAGAATAAAATCTGAAAATTTAACAAACCAATTTTCATTTAGGTGGAGAAGGGAATGGTGGCTATTAAATAGTCTTTAGGACAAAAGTCACTGGAAAAGCATCGGTGAACAAGGTTGAGAATCACTCCCTCAAGGACCAGCGTGGTCAGTCTATGTGTAGAGCTAAGCAAGTGGGTGAGGCCTTAGGTGAATACTTTTCATCTGTATTTACCATGGAGGTCATGGAAGTTCTGGAATTCAGGAACGAGAACAGTAAAGACCTGAAACGTTCAAATTTAAGGTACAAGGAGAGGATGGATAGGCTGAATGTTTCCCCTGGAGCAAAAGACGAGGCTTGATCTTACAGGGATTTAGAAAATCATGAAGGTTATAGATATGGTGGATGGTCATTGCCTTTTCCCTAGGATACGGGAATCTAAAACTAGATGGCATAGCTTTAGGGTGAGAGAAAAAAAAATTAAAGGGCATTTGACTGATTTTTTTACAGAGAGGGTGGTGGTATATAGAATGAAGTGGTGGAGGCAGGTACAATCACAATGTCGACAAAAGACTTTGGGTAGATTCCTGGATAGGAAATGGGGTATTGGCCAAATGGAGATAAATGGGATTTAGCGCCTTGGTTGGCACGGATTAGTCTGATCCGATTTGTGATTTCATAGTATATTGAGAGGCAGACAAGAGTTAACAATTAGGAAAGCATTTTAACTTATTTTGTCTCCATGGCAGCAAGATGGAAAATTAAGGAAGTAAAGGAGGATATGCGGCTCTCTTATTTCTTACAACCTTGTGGAAAGCTATCACAACGGTTCCCCATGTTACCTGAATGATTGCACTCAAATGTTCCCTGCGGAATTCTACATGGCATCTACATTATATAAGATACAACATAAATGGAAGTGCGTTTCTTATTTGTTATAGTTTAATTGTCCATTCTTGCAAAGTGGTATTCTGTCCTCTTCACATTAGCACATGGTTTAAATACTTCCACTTACCTGTAACAATATGACATGGGCCTGAGGTGCATGGCTCGTGATCGTTTATGGGCGGACTTTCTTCATCGGCACCCAATGCCACCTTCCTTTTGACGTGGGCCATTAACAAGAAGCAAATACCAATGAATGTCACTGCGGGGCCCATGATTTGTAAAAACAGCAGTTTGCACTTCTCGTTTTCATTCATTCTCTTTGTGAAGTTGAGAGCTTGGCCGTCCACGGCGCCAGTGCAGGTGACAGCCCAAACTCCAATCGTGGTCAGCAGCATCCCACTCAAACAAAACAGGACACCAAAAATGAGGAAATGGGCAAAGGATGTCTGTTCGCCACAAGAGCGATACCACCGTTGGTTAGCTGAGTATTCCAGCCGGGTCAAATTAACCAGGCTTCTCGATCTTGAAAGCAGGATGAATATCAACGCAAAGCCGCATAAACTGGGTCCAGTGGCCTTTAGGATCATGCTGCAGGCAACTCCACCACAGTCACATGCTTGTAACCCAAAGGTTGTCATGACAATTGCAGGAGATAGAAATGAAGCAACACATACGAGTACAAAGACTCCTGTTCTGTCAGCGTTTCCAGTTCCCACTGTTATCTCCAACAATGCAACTTCTCGGAAGTGAAGTGTTGTTTTTCCTGTGGCTGAACCTGTGAAGATAATTACCGTGCATTTCATTTAGCGCCGTAGAGTCATACAGCACTAAAACAGGCTCTTCGGCCCAACTTGTTCATGCCAACCAAAACGTCTCATGTAGGCGAGACCAACCCTCTTCTTTGGCCCCCTTCGGTCATGGCTGACCATGGATGTCTCCAGGGTGCAAATTCCCTATATGGAGGACGCCTGTGCGTGACTTTGCTTAATGTGGGGTGACTGGTGCACAGACAGCCACCCCACAGTCCTTGACAGATCTGGGTCAGGATCCAGTGGCATGGAATCCAAGACGACCGGAGACCCTTTTCTTCTGCAGCCTTCATCCGCCTTCCCAGCCGTTGTGACGCTCCACTAAGGTCAGCCATCGTCCTCCGCCTGTTCCACCGTTGAGGTCTTGATTGGATCGCTCTTTGTCAGGGACCTCCCCCTCGAACTTACCACCATGGATGGCCCATCCAGGAGCACACCTCCAGACGGCATCACTCTCAGGATCTCAGGTCCACGCAAGGTTCTCCACTACGACAAGGTGACAATCCACGGAGAAGCCTCTACAGTATATCCCTCTACAGTATACCTTTACTATCTATGCATCTGTCCAAATGTCTTTAACATATTGTTATAGTACCTGTCTCAACTAACTCCTCGTCCCATATACCCAAAAGTCACTCCTCAGGTTCCTGTTAAATCTTTCCCCTCTCTCCTTAAACCTATGTCTTCAGGTTCTTGATTCCCTCACTATGGGTGACTCTGAGCATTCACCCTATCCATTCCCCTCATAATTTTTTGCACTTCGATAAAATCACCCCTCAGCCTCCTGTGCTCCAAGGAAGAAAGTCCTAGCCTGCACAACCTTTTAATAGACAATAGAAAATAGGTGCAGGAGTAGGCCATTTGGCCCTTCGAGCCAGCACCGCCATTCAATGTGATCATGGCTGATCATCTCCAATCAGTACCCCGTTCCTGCCTTCTCCCCATATCCCCCGACTCTGCTATTTTTAAGAGCCCTATCTAGCTCTCTCTTGAAAACATCCAGAGTACCTGCCTCCACCACCCTCTGAGGCAGAGAATTCCACAGACTCACCACTCTCTGTGAGAAAAAATGTTTCCTCGTCTCCGTTCTAAATGGCTTACTCCTTATTCTTAAACTGTGGCCCCTGGTTCTGGACTCCCCCAACATCGGGAACATGTTTCCTGCCTCTAGCGTGTCCAAGCCCTTAACAACCTTATATGTTTCAATAAGATCCCCTCTCATCCTAAACTCCAGAGTGTACAAGCCCAGCTGCTCCATTCTCTCAGCAAATGACAGTCCCGCCATCCCGGGAATTAACCTTGCAACCCTATGCTACACTCCCTCAATAGCAAGAATGTCCTTCCTCAAATTAGGGGACCAAAACTGCACACAATACTCCAGGTGTGGTCTCACTAGGGTTCTGTACAACTGCAGAAGGACCTTTTTGCTCCTATATTTGATTCCTATTGTTATAAAGGCCAACATGCCATTCGCTTTCTTCACTGCCTGCTGTACCTGCATGCTTACTTTCAGAGACTGATGTACAAGGACCCCCAGATCCCGTTGTACGTCCCCTTCTCCCAACTTGACGCCATTTAGATAGTAATCTGCCTTCCTGTTTTTACTACCAAAGTGGATAACCTCACATGTCCTCCAGATGGATTGAGTGGCTCTGTGCATCAAGCCCTATGACCCAGTGACCTTTGGTGCAGACCCCCCTATACTCCTAGATCCTTCTGCTCTACAACACTCCCCAAGATCCTACCATTCACTATCAAGGATCTGCCTTAGTTTGACTTCCCAAAATGCAACAACTCGCACTTGTTTGCCATTAAACTCCATTAGCCTTTCCTCAGCCCACTTGCCCAGCTGATCAAGATCGTGCTGTAATTTTTAATAACCATCTTCGCTATTTACAAACCACCCACTCTAATGTAATTTGAAAACTTACGAATCGTGCCCTATACATTCTCATCCAAATCGTTAATATACACAGTAATGGGCTCAGCACTGACCCGGGAGGGATACTACCCCTGGTCACAGGCCTCAGGTCCGAAAAACAACTCCCCATCATCATCCTGGGCTTCCTTCTATGAAGCCAATTCTCTATCGGATTGGCTCGTTCAAAATGAAAAATAGCAAATGCATTTCATCATGGGCATCATTATTTCATCAAGAAGTTTCATCAGGTGTGTGCCTTTTGCTATGGATCATACAACATTTGTTTCAAGGTTTCACTTTAAGCTCCAACCAAGACCCTCTTGCTTAATTGAAAAAGTGTAAACCAGCAAAATTTCTTTGCAATTAATTACAGAAATCACCCCAATATTTTACACATAAATTACTACAAATGTTATTAGAGACAGAACAGATGCCAAACGATTCGCATGAGTTAATTAATTAAAAGATACATATTCTGCGCCTGTGGACAGTGATAAACAAGAACCCCCCCCCCCCACCTCAGCGCCTGTAGCGAATTTAGCAAAGCCCACCCCACACCTGCTGAGCGGCTGTCTCAGTTCTCTGGCCTGGGTTACCTGTTCTCGTTTGACAGCTGAATCGGTGCAGATTTCAATTAACAGGTACAATTAAGAAAAAAGTGAAGTCGCAATCAGCAGGACTAACAAAATGCAAAAGGTCTCACTCAAGTAATGTTTCGGCGATTGGAATCTCTCGACCTTTCCCTGGATGATCCCTGAAAGACACAACTATCTATTCATGCAATTTCCAAGGTGCCGCTCAGTAACGGTGGACGCTTAGACAGTGCTGGACCGGGTGGTCGATAGAGTGGAGGTGTTACCTTGCGGGGCTGTGCGGATCAGCACTTAACTTGCACCGATAGGATGGGTCGCAGATGGCTCATGTTAAACATGTAACTCGGCGGTCAACGAAAACCTTGCAATCACAAAAGCAGCCAGAGATCTTTAGCAGTTATTTATATCCAGCAGAACGGAGAAACCTACCGACCCCTGTTTACCTTATTCAGGCACTCTCAACTAGCCTTGACTGGTCAAATCTGGATCGCATCTAGATTAGATTAGTTTATTGTCATATGCATCAGGGTGCAATGAAGCTCCTTGTTTACATGAAGTTCACGGAGTATACAGTACAGTAATATCAAATAGAACAAATACAACTAGGAGTGCAAAACAGCAGCGCGGTGCAATGTTGCAATGCAAAATCCAAGTAATATAATAACTGGAATAACAGAATGTGGAAGAGTTTGGATTACGAGTAAGGCAGCACCCCTGGGAAGGGGGTGTGTAAGAGGTGATTGGTTCAGAGGTTAGATGGAGGTGATGAAACTGTTCTTAAGTCTATGGCGTGCCTCATGAACAATTTTATGTGGTTGCTTCAGGAATCCTTAGGTTCATATTCCTCTATTGCTGGTACATCATCATTTATATTATAATTGGTGTACACTAATCATGTCAGTAAATCGAAATTGGTTAATATTTCTGATATTCAGTTTTCAAGCTTTGTAGAAACATAGAATAATAGGTGCAGGAGTAGGCCATTCGGCCCTTTGAGCCAACATTCAAGAGTCAAGAGTGTTTTATTGTCACATGTCCCAGATACGACAATGAAATTCTTACTTGCTGCAGCACAGCAGAATATGTAGTAGATAACGGGAGAAAAAAAGTTCAGTGTGTGTATGTATACACACATGCACACATAATAAATAAACTAATATAGTGCAATAATAATAATAGTCTGGTGTAGTTCAGATCTTATTTGTTGTCGTGTTTAATAGCCTGATGGCTGCAGGGAAAAAGCTGTTCCTGAACCTGGACGTTACAGTTTTCAGGCTCCTGTACATTCTTCCCGATGGCGATGGTGAAATGAGTGTGTGGCCAGGATGGTGTTGGTCTTTGATGATGTTGGCTGCCTTTTTGAGGCAACGAATTTGATAGACCCCTTCGATGGTGGGGAGGTCAGAGCCGGTGATGGACTGGGCAGTGGTCTCAACATTCTGCAGTCTTTTCCGCTCCTGGGCATTCAAGTTGCCGAACCAAGCCACGATGCAACCAGTCAATATGCTCTCTACTGTGCACCTGTAGAAGTTCAAGGGAATCCTCTTTGACATACCGAATCTCTGTAATCTTCTAATAAATAATTCTGGTTTGTCAATTAAGATAAATCTAATTTTTTCCAAATGTAAGGTCTCAGACATTTCTGTAATCCACATTTTAATTGTGGGGGTTGTTGGATTTTTCCAAAATCTTAGTATTAATTTTTTCCCAGTAATTATATCGTAATCAAGAAAATGTATTTGTAAGTTTTCTACTTTGTTCTGATATTCCCAATATTATTAATTTTGGATCGAGATCCAATTGAATATTAACAACTTCAGAAATAATTAAAAAAATATCCATCCAAAATGTTTTAATTTTTATGCAATTTACCAAGGTATGAGTTAAGTTGGCTTCTAGGTATTGACATTTATGACAGATAGGTGAGATATTTGGAAAAATTCTGTTTAATTTTGTTTTGGAGTAATATATATGTAATACTTTAAATTGTATTAAAGAGTGTCTGCCATTTAACGAACAGTAATGTATATGTTGTAAGCTTTCATCCCATATATCCTTCGTTATGGATTGAGCCAATTCCTTTTCCCATGCTTGTCTGTGTGGTTCCGTCGACAGGACCTCAGTATCTAACAAGATATTATAAATGTAGGATATTAATTTATCTGTGTTAGGATGTTTATTCAAACATTCATCAAGGATTTCTGGGTCCTTAGTTCTGTACACTTGTGTGTGTGATTTTATATAATGTCTAAGTTGCAAGTATCTAAAACAAATATTTTGATGTAGTCCATAATTCTGTTGTAGCTCCTGGAATGAAAGAAGGATACCCTTTCGATAAATTTGTCCCACTTTTGTAATTCCATAATTTTTCCATTTTGCAAATCCTTTATCTAACACAGGCAGTTTAAATGAGGGGTTATTTGAGATAGGAAGAAGAAGTATTAAATTATCCAATTTTAAAGTCTTTTATAATTGTTCCCAGGTTCGCATACCACTATGTATTATCGGGTTTCCACTATAAGTTATTTTAATCAATTTTGTAGGTGTGAACAAAATCGCACCAATTTCAAAAGGTAGGCAGTCTTCTTTTTCCATCTTTAACCAACCTGGTTGTTGATCCATATCCTCCAACCAGAGTTCATATTTTTGATATTAACTGCCCAAGAATTTGAAGTTTTTGACCCTCTCCACCATTGTCCCATTGTTATAAACAGGATTGTGGGTCCTCATCCTTCCCCTTCCAAAGTCCACAATCAGTTCCTTGGTTTTACTGATGTTGAGAGCCAGGATGTTGTGTTGGCACCATTTGGTCAATCGGTCGATCTCACTTCTATACTCTGACTCAACACCATTCAATATGATCATGGCTGATCATCTAAAATCAGTACCCTGGTCCTGCTTTTTCCCCATATCCTTTGATTCCTTTAGCCTTAAGAGCTAAATCTACCCCTCTCTTGAAAACATCCGGTGAATTAGCCTCCACTGCCTTCACAAATTCCACAGATTCACAACTCTCTGGGTGAAAATGTTTTTCCTCATCTCAGTCCTAAATGGCCTACCCCTTATTCTTAAACTGTGACCCCCTGGTTCTGGACTCCCCCAACATCGGGAACATATTTCCTGCATCTCTAGCCCGTCCAATCCTTTAAGAATTTTTATATTTGCTTACTAAAAAGTACTAAAAATTGGTCATAGGTAGATGTTACATTTATGTTTGGTATGATCCCTGATTTTGAGACCGGGTCACCATTGTTATGGTACCTACCAATATGAATGAAAGTTGTGCAACAACCTGCCATTGGCTCATTTCCCTACTTCAAAGATTGTAGGTAAGAGAACTGAGTTCAAATCAACTGAATCTGATTTGTTTTAAAATATAGCCGTTGTGCATCACAAAGGTGTAGGTGCAGCTGCTGAATTATTCCACTGGCTCTGTAGTATCTTAATGGAAAGACACATGTTTGTTCAGTCTGGTCTTTATGTAATGCTATTTCCATAGTAGATGCTCAGTAGAATATTATAGCCATTTAGGGGTAAGCCATTCAGAACAGAAATGAGTAAACATTTTTTCACAGAGAGTTGTTTCTATGGACTTCTCTGCCTCAGAGGGCGTTGAAGACCGGTTCTCTGGATACTTTCAAGAGAGCTAGATAGGGCTCTTAAAAATAATGGAGTCGGGGGATATGGGGAGAAGGCAGGAACGGGGAACAGATTGGGGATGATCAGCCATGATCACATTGAATGGCGGTGCTGGCCTACTACTGCACCTATTGTCTATTGTCAAATCATTTTGTTGAACAAAACTAGAAGTAATAAAAATGATTGGAAAAATCCTTTATTTTTAGTATCATACTAGACTAAGTGGTCCCCGTTGGGCTGGTCCACCAACATAATATTCCACCTCTCCACCAATTCCAATATTGGTGACCAGTGGGTGGGGGATTTCTGGAGTGCTAGTATGGGTATCGTGGGCTGAATGAATTGGTTTTCAGAGGGATAGTATGGACATTGTGGGCAAATGGATTCTTGGGGTGGCAGCTCAGTCACTCAAGCCTGATGTGCTGGCAGCTCACTCACGGCTGGTGGGCTGGCAGTTGACTCACGGCTATTCCTTGAAATTCCATTTCAAGCAGGGTGCATGGCCACCAAATTCAAGTTCAGTTTCATACCACTTCAAGCAGGGTGCAAGGCCACCAAATTCAGGTGCAGTTTCCAACCACTTCAAGCAGGGTCCAAGTCCACCAAACTCAAGTGCCGTTTCCTACCACTTCAAGCAGGGTGCAGGGACACCAAACTCAAGTGCAGTTTCCTATCATATCAAGCAGAATGCAGGGCTAGCAAACTCAAGTGCAGTTTCATACCACTTCAAGCAGGGTGCCAGGCCACCAAGCTCAAGTTCAGTTTCATGCCACTTCAAGCATGGTGCAAGGCCACCCAATTCAAATGCAGTTTCATACCATTTCAAGCAGGGTGAAACCACCATAAAATCACACAAAACCCCACATAAACACCACTCTCACAGTTCAGTAGACATTCAGTGTACTCAGTTGATTCACAGCTCAGAGTCATGACCTATCCCTCCCCCCATCTTGCAGAGACTGAGCCACACCCACACTTCTGGGTTTTATAATCCCCCCCCTCCCCCTCCCACCGGAAGGGGCGTGGCCTGCCTGCATAGCGTGACTGACAGGAGAGAGATTCTCAACATTTTTTTAAACACGAATAACACTTTTATTTTTAATTGATGGGAAGAATCCTCTGCACCTGTTGAGCGCAAGGGGACCGAGTAAGATGGCCAAAAATCACAGCTGTAAGTGGTAGCGTTTTATCTAAAATCAATATACAGTGCAAACAGGAAGTTGTCAAGTTTAGACTTTTAATCATATGCTTTATTTCAAACCAACCACCACCAACAATTTGATGTGCTTTATTTCAAACCAACCACCACCACCAACCATTTGCTGTGCTTTATTTCAAACCAGCCACCATTTGCTGTGCTTTATTTCAAACCAACCACCATTTGCAGTGCTTTATTTCAAACCAACAACCATTTGCTGTGCTTTATTCCAAACCAACCACATTTTCATTTTCAAAGGGCACTCAAGGTCAGTAAAACCACTCAGTTTAGTAGACATGTGTTCAGTGTTATTCACAGGTCAGACTGAGAGACGTGACCCTCTCGCTCCCCCATCTTGCAGAGACTGAATGAGGCACTCAACACTTCCGGGTTTTATAGTCCCTCCGGAAGGGGCGTGGCCTTCAGGAGAGAGAATCTCAACATTTTTAAAACACTAATAACTCTTTTATTTTTCATCGATGGGAAAAATCCTCTTGTCCTGCACAGCGGAGGGGGACTCTGAGTAAGATGGTCAAAAATCACAGCTGTAAGTGGCAGCGTTTTTTCTAAAATCAATATACAGAACAGGAAGTGGTCAAGATCAGACTTTTAGTAATATATATATATATATATTACTAATATATATATATATATTACTAATATATATATATATATATATATATATATATATATATAAAATCAACCCTTTCCCAGAGCAAAGGAGGTGCAGAAACATACATCGAGAGAGCAGAAAATACAGCTAAGAAATACTGTGTGTTACACAAAAAGCTGGAGAAACTCAGCGGGTGCAGCAGCATCTAAGGAGCGAAGGAGATAGGCGACGTTCCCGGTCGAGACCCTTCTTCAGACTGGTCAGGGATCAGGGAAACGAGAGATATAGACAGTGATGTGGAGAGATAAAGAACAATGAATGAAAGATATGCAAAAAAGTATTGATAAAGGAAACAGGCCATTGTAAGCTGTTTGCAGTGTGAAAATGAGAAGCTAGTGCGGGGGGAGGGGGGGAGAGATGGAGAAGGAATGTCAGGGCCCGAGGGCTGAGGGAGAGGTGGGGAGGGGGAGGAGGCAGTCTGGGTTAACAGGATTGAGAAAATTCTATGTTTAAGCCCAGAGGATGCAGACTCCCCAAGCGGAATATGAGGTGCTGTTCCTCCAACTTGCGGTGTTGCTCACTTTGGCCGTGGAGGAGGCCCAGGACCGAGAGGTCGGATACGGAATGGGAGGGGGAGTTGAAGTGCTGAGCCACCGGGAGGTCGGGTTGGTTATTGCGGACCGAGCGGAGGTGTTCGGCGAAACGATCGCCCAGCCTCCGCTTTGGTCTCACCGATGTAGATCAGCTGGCATCTGGAGCAACGGATGCAATAGATGAGGTTGGAGGAGGTGCAGGTGAACCTCTGTCGGACTTGGAAGGACTGCTTGGGTCCCTGAAAGGAGTGGATGGGGGAGGTGAAGGGACAAGTGTAGCATCTCTTGCGGTTGCAAGGGAAAGTGCCCGGGGAAGGGGTGGAGCGGGAGGGAAGGGAAGAATTGACAAGGGAGTTGCGGAGGGAGCGGTCTTTGCGGAAGGCAGACGGGGGGGGAGATGGGAAGATGTGGCGAGTGGAGGGGTCACGCTGGAGGTGGCGAAACTGGCGGAGGTCGCCAGTTTCGCCACCTCCAGCGTGACCCGTCCACTCGCCTAGTCCTCCGCCAGTTTTGCCACCTCCATGTAAATTTTTACATTTACCAAGCCAATTAACCTACAAACCTGTACGTTTTTGCAATGTGGGAGGAAACCGAAGATCTCGGAGAAAACCCACGCGGTCACGGGGAGAACATACAAACTCCGCACAGACAGCACCCATAGTCAGGATCGAACCCGGGTCTCCGGCGCTGCAAACGCTGTAAAGCAGCAACTTTACCATTGCGCCACCGTGCTGCCAAGTTGATGATAAGCCATGTCCAATTCTGAACATGACGCTGCCCAAACACTGTAAATCAGTAAAGTTGCTCGATTTCATCTGAAAATTAATGTTCAGTTCAGTTTATTGTCAGGTGTACCGAGGTACAGTGAAAAGCTTTTGTTGAGTGTTAACCAGTAAACAGAAAGCCAATACATTACAATAGATCCATTTATAGTGTATAGATACATGATAAGGGAGTTTAAGAAATGTTGAGAAAAGTAAGAAATGTTGCTGTAGGAGTAGAGATTTAAGAGTGTGAAGCGATTGTAATAGGAGTTTGTAGATCTGCTTCTGTGGCTGACACGCAAATAGTCACCTGGGTTGGTCACCATCTTGGAAGCAAATAAGACAGTGCTCAAATGGAATGTATATATATTATGCATTTATTAGAAGATTTAAAAGAAACAAGATACATTCATAGACTTTGCATTATGAAAATCAGAAGTAATTTGTATTTTTATTAAAACTCAATTCTTAGAAGAGTTCACAAACTTGTTTAAATGAGCAAAAGGGAGCATAAAAAGGCTACCACTGCGTACGAAAGCAAGAACCAGCTTGCTAAATATGAAAAACAAGATTATAGGTATCGAATACATTTATTGTCGTTTTATTCAAATAGCTTGTAAATAGCATTACTGATCTCCAATGCCAACATTTGACTCCACTTACAATACGTTCATTCAGCTTATTAGTTATTTCTGATTTGTATTCATATAATTCATGTGCATAGATGGTTTAATAAAACTACGCATTGTGGAATGGACAAGAATTCCAATTATAAATGTTTACATATTAGCAAAACTCCTGAAAATTCAGGTTACTTTTTTGAAGTTTTTATCAATTGCCTTCACAGCTGGTTTTAACTTTAATCAATAGAACTGAACAGAGAGAACAATAGAGGGTGGCCCATTGGGCCCCGTTGCTACAATGTTTTGTAGTGCATAAGGCCAATGCAGGTGCATTTCTCACCTGCTATTTGCTGTGAAGCAGACCAGGTAACCTGTGAATCATGGGAGGCTGGGAAGGGTCAGATCTGAAGGATAACAGAGGCTGGGCTTAGAAAAGATAGCAGGTGAATAGCAGGTGGTGATTTGGGATGTGGTAGTTGGTCATGTAATCAGAGATTACATGTATTCGGTTGGTCAGATGGTTTGTGAGCAAACATATAATACTCTTCATTGGCATACTGGACAAACTGCTTGGTCAGACTAGTTAAAGCTTAGAATTTAAGCAGAAGCCAACTTCATTCACCAGTTAACACCTGCCTATGAATGAATGGCTCCTGCCATTTTTTGTATCAGATTTGCAAATATATTTTGCAAAAATGATCTAAAACATGTACGGTGAGATATTTGAGGTCACTGTGCAATTCCAGTGGCTTCTGAAGCAACAAATAGTCTACTGGAGGTATACAAGTCCTGATATAAGATTTCAAGTTAAAACGTGGATAATTCCTTTTCCCCAACAGATGCTGCTCGACCTGCTGAATTAATTCCTCCAGCAGATTGTCTGTTTCTCCAGATCCCAGCCTCTGCAGTCTCTTGTGTCTGCCAATAACTTCTATGTGTGTTAAGTGAGTTAACATGCTTGAACGGATGTGAACCAGGCACCAAAGACCTAATCATACCTTACACAGAGTCATTTTAGATTAAAATGACTCAGCGTTAGATCAAAAGATAAATAATTCTGCTCCATATTTTTTTTCTTAATACCACCGGATGAAATAACTTCCAACTCTACATTATCGAGCATTTGCTCAAAGTGTATGTTAGCCAGCAAGTTGTTCCCAAATGTGTACCATGTAATCATCTAATTTTAATTCTAACTCGTGTTTCTGAATGCATACCATTTATTTCTGCAACAGCCTTTTTGCCAATGTACTGTTGAAGGGAATGGGGCAAATATTATTCTGCACATATTTCAAATAAATATTCACATTTACACGTGATTCAATTATCTGTGATGAGTACAATACCTGATCTGTATCAGGCAGGATGTTTAGTAGATGATCTTATTTCATTAAATAAGCATCAGCACACTATTTTTTTCTACCATTACCCAATCTTGACCTAATCACACAGCACAGATCACACAAGAAATCAGAGCAAGTGGAGGCAATTTAGACTCTTGTGCTCAACTCTGCCTTTCAATTAGGTCATCACTTTCCTGTACCAACCCCATAATCACTTGATTCCCTCAACATTTATCTACAAATGTATTGATTTTAGTTGTGAAAGCATTGAGCAATGAGCTTCTACAACCGTCTTTGTTAGAGAATTCCAGAAATTATCTACTCGTTGGGTAGTCGATTATAGTAAATTAAACAACTGAAACTTGCCTACAAGCAAAACAAACTTTGATGCGAGTATCACAATCGTTCTTTAGACCACGTATTCTTTGCAAATAAGTTAGGCAAGAGACTCTAAGTGAAGGTAAGATATGCCCTTCGACAAAAGCTAGAATCGTCTGCATCCAGCAGCATTAAGAATCTGTGTTGAAAAACCTCAGTCAGAAGCAAGAATTTTGACAGTTCCACTGAGCATTTATGTTCTCCTTGTCCAGCTATTCCATAAAATCCACTGCACTGACCAAGCATGACTGGTTCCCTCCAAAACAGAATACGAATTAGACCAACTGTGGCTGAGAAGGAGTAAGATTGCCACTGGGTTAGAAGAGCACTGAAATTCTAAAGTTGTTGTACTAATCTATATCTTCAACCATAATCACTGGAGTAGATTGTAAATTAAAACAGAAAATGCCAGAAATGCTCAGCAGTTTTAACAATGGGTCTTCAAACTGACCATTAATTCTGATTCTCTTCCCATAAATGCTGCCTGATGGCTCATTGCTTCTAGCATTTTCTGTTTCATTTCCAGCATTTTCTGTTTTATTTGCAGCATTTTTGCAGTTTTTAATTTTCATTTACCAAAATTGAATATCTATTTTTTAACAAAAAATGTTTGTGGGACTGTGCTCAAGGAGAGAAGGCAGGAGAATGGGGTTGAGGAGGAAAAATAGATTAACCATGTTTGAATGGCGGAGTAGACTCGATGGCCCAATTCTGCTCCTATCACATATGAGCTCAGACTGAAGAAGGATGTTGACCCAAAACGCCACCCATTTCTTCTCTCCAGAGATTTTGCCTGTCCCGCTGAGTTACTCTAGCATTTTGTGTCTATTTTTGGTTCGGCATCTACAGTTCCTTCCTACAACTTATGAGCTTATGATTATTGACCTGAAAATGTGACTTGTGTTTTTCTCTGTGTTGCCTGAGTTGCTGAGTATTTTTGGCATTATCTGTGACTATAGATGCAAGTCTTTCTTACTTCCTTTATTTCTATACCATAAGTTGGATTTATCCTCAGTTGTTGGAAAGCTGAATTTTTAAAGAATTTTTAAAATGTATGTATTTATAATTACAAACAAGCATTTTTCATGGGAATATTTCAAACCAATAAAAACACTCATAATTGATCTAGTTTGGAATCATTCATTTGCTTGGAAAATACTTGAATTTATAAACCGACTAGATTTGAACTTGTTGAAATAGAGCATGCAACACAAGGCTTGAGTTGTAAGATAATATATTAACTTCATTGATGTGATTATGTAGGGGCATAATAAGGATTGTGTACGAAATAAATTAATTTTGAGCTCTGGAAAGTGAAGTGGAAAGAGAGAACAAAATTGTATTTTGAGCAAGAGGAAATTAAAAGGGGTGAAAAAAGTCCTAATCTCACTTTTTCTGTTTCGGATCAAAGTGGTTGATTGACAGTCATCAACAATTATTTTGTTGGCAATACTTTCACCGATTAATAATAAAATTTAACTCGCTGGGATATATTCTGTGGTTAATTTAGTTAAAATCCAGTAAATTCTTATGAATTATAGGTAACAAGGAGGAAATGCTCTACGAGTTAACAATATTGACTAACAAGTTCTGGAGGCTTAGAACTTGTGTTGAATATGTTAACGTAAAATTATTGGGTGGTTTGGACATTAATACTGGATAACATTCCATTATTGTTTTATTAATTCTAGCCTGTTATCTAAAACTCACCAATCAACCTTCCTATGGTAACTTGCAAAGTACTGCACACAAAAATAAAACTTGTCTGAAGAAACATTACCCATTCTTTTTCTCTAGAGATGTTGCCTCCCCCGCTGAGTTACTCCAGCACTTTGTGTCTATCATCGGTATATACCAGCATCTGCAGTTCCTTCCTACACATTTTGGCCCTTTTATTGCTTGATATTTTCTCCTTTCTCTGCAAAAGGCAGGAATTTGTGCTGGATTGCAATTCGAAATAGCTGCCGCAGGTTTTCTGGCATTTAATTCAAGCAGTCATACTTAAACATATGATCCTGGACAGAGTGAGTGAGTTTTTCAAACAAAAGTACATCACAGTAAATCCCAAACCTTTGTTCATCCAAAAATAACATGTGTACACTTCTGGACTGCAATTGGCTAGTTTTTTCGTTGCTAATCCATTGATCCAAACCCGATTGCATTAATCAAAGATGCTGCCCTTCCTTTGACTGATTAACAATGCATTGTGTAAGAATTGGAACTGGAACTTTTCTCGACTGTTTGTTTTGAGATTGCCAGGTCAATAAGTTGTTAGAAGAGTTACAGGCACAGAGTTGTGTAGTGTAATTTTTATCATAGCTGACTTTTTGTCGTACTCCATAATTGCTCAGTAATTTTTGAATTGGATTTGTTAAATCACAAAGTGTTAGCCTTTTCCCCCCCCTCACACTCTATATTATTAAAATGCTCTAGATAAA
The DNA here is from genome assembly GCA_963514005.1 of Raja brachyura. Next base: position 18,361,488 of record OY740783.1, read on the forward strand.
CATGTTAGTTCAAATTAATGCAACAGTTAACCATATAGCTGTTAATCTCTTATTCTTAGTATTCCATGCAGATTTTACATGTGACGTTGCCAAGATTATAAAAACGCCTGCTACATAACAGATTTATACATTTTTTCTGAACAAGACGACATAAAAAATTATTACAAATACATTCCTGCCAAACAACATTCAAATTTAGCAAGTGCACCTCCGCCACAGTTTAAAAAAAAAATCATTAAAATAACACAGAAAGTTCTATAAAGAAAGGTTAGGTATGTGTCACAGTACGTCACCAGCCCTGCACTTTGTAAAAAATTATAAATGAAATTATATAACCTTTTAGGAAGCATTATTACTCGAAAAAAAAAAAGACAAATAATGATACCTATGATTTCTATGTACTGTAGAGTCCATATTCTGGACCAAAAATTTAAACAAAGTCAAACTAAATATCTTTAATATATATTGCTGATTTTATGTTGGGTTTTGAAGTTGACCGTGCTCATGGTGACAATGTCGTGACTTTGCCAACATGAGGCACTAAGGCAAGTCACTTGTTCAACTGTAGATGCATTATTTATCAGACTAAGAACATGAGCATCTTATAAAATATTAAACAAATGTTTCCAATTACAATGGCCGCAGTTTATTACAAATTGCCTAGAAAAAGGAATAAAATATTCAAAAGATTTTTTATCAAAGAATGTAGATGTGTTATATCCATTTCCCTTCTAAATCCAAATACAAAAGAATCTTAAGTAATTTGAGTATAATTATATACAAATGATTGCAATATTTATAGATAAAAATGTTTTCAGATAATGAATTTTCATTGTGATAACCAAACAGGCACGATAGAGGCACATTTTTTTTTAACGATAGCCTTGATAAAATATATCTATGCTATATTAGCATGTGAACTGTTACTTTTTGGCAATGGGGTAGTTAAAGGATTTTATCTATTTAAAGTAAAATAATCTGACCTGAAACACTACAAGATAGAAAAACACTTCCAGTTTTGCTTGACCAGGTGACTTGGTGAAACTCTAGATGCCATTTATTTAAATTCTGAAATAATACAAGTACATTTGAAGAAGACAAATTCCAGGCACTCCCAGTTTAACAAAAAACATAATACCACACCCAATGCTGCTCCCAAAAATATCTACCGTGTGAAACTGTAGACCAGTACCTAAATTTTCAATTGTCGGACTAGGTCAATTCTTTCTTCCCTTTAGACAGTTGTTTTATTGCATGTTTACTAACAGTTTTAAGTTCACAGAAAGAGATGGCACTTATTCCAATGAATGGTAGATCATTTTAATTTTACAGTGATTAGTGATAATTCCACCGTGCAGGAATATGATCATTAATTACACTGTAAACAGAAGTAACTGCATTTAATTTACCCAGCGGTATTCATTACTTTGTAATGAAAGGGCAGATTATGCATGAATCACTAAATGGTCTGCAGCAGTATTCCAGAGTTAATTGAAAGGCTATCAAGAACAGTATAACCATACAACAATAGTTCCAAGGTGGTTGTTCACTTGTGTGAAATAGTATCTTAAAAGCACTTGTGAACTCACTTACCAATTGTGAGAATTAAAATAATAAAATATCATCCATTTAGGCTGACCAATATCGTCCTCAGAAAATATTTGTTTGTATGGCACAAGAAACAACAGAATCATACAGGTTGTAAACCTGTTCAGGTTCACAAGTACAACTTGTGTATCTGCCAATGATCTGCCAACAGATTTTTTTGCATTAGCTAATTTTACAATTAGCACAACGTTGTAATTTGTAAGGTTTCAGCTTATGGGGTAGTGTAGAAGCAAAGTGAAGGCAAATGGTTAATGCTGGCTCTTCCATTGTATATATTTATAACTGTTTGATATACATTATACATTTTTACATTTTCAGCATAGCTACTGATCACTGGTTTGACTTCATTAAAGTCTAAATAAAATCATGTCGTCAAAAACATTTATTTAAAATTTCCTGAATATTGCAGGTTTCAAAAAAATTAAACAGTGTTGAAAATCACATCAGTGCTAATTTAACATAATAAAAATACAACTTATTCTCCCCAATATGATGTTTTTTTCTAAAAGAAAGTGCATTTAAAATTGTGTAGTAAGAATTTCCTCAAAACAATTACCAAAAAAGGCAGAAGGCAGAATATATATATTTTTTCATATTCTTGAAAATATTCTTTGTCCATCATTTTTCTCCTGCGTACCTTGCAGGTTGTGACTGAAGGCAAGTATAAATGTACCATCAAAACAAATGCCATGTCTTCAGTGAGACAAAATTTACTGATGGAAATGTCAGCAGTCTGCCATGTATCGACCTGTTAAAAGAGGCAAAGAAAACAATCAACTTTATGTATCATCCTGGTATTATTCTACATGGAATAATACATGCTTTAGATTTAAAATGAGAATTCCATAGCAACAGAATGTTGAAGAAGTACAATAGACAGTTGTGCTGTCATGTTGTAAACTAATTTCTAATTATTGCTGGACCAAATGACATCATTGAAACTGCAAGATCCTGAATGGAACCAGATTTATCCTGAAAAATTAGGAAGTTTTGAATGTATTATTTGTTAGTGTTATACAGCAGGGAAACAGGCCATTCAGCACAGCTTGTTTTTGACGACCAATATGCCCCATCTAAGCTAGTGCAATTTGCCTACATTTGGCTCATAATCGCTCTAAACCGTTCCTATCCATGTACCTGTCCAAATGTCTTTTAAATATTGTTATTGTACCTGCCTCAACTTCTTCCTCTGGCAGCTTGTTCCAAATACTCACCACCCTCAGTTTGAAAAAATCTTTTCAAATATTTCCCTTCTTATATTAAACCTATGCACACAATAACTTGATTCCCATACTGCGGGATAAAGATTTGCCTTCAACCTTTATATATCATGATTTTTTGAGGGAAGGAGGGGAGGGGGTGTGTGTGTGTGGACAGGGAGGTGTGTATGTGGGCGAGAAGGGTGTGTGAGGGGGGAGCAGAGATGTGGCAGGGGGTGTTAGTGGGCAGGGGAGGGGTGTGTGGGCAGGGGGGTTGTGGGAGGGAGGGGTGTGTGGGCATATGGAGGGGTGTGCGGGGGAGGGGAGGGTGTGGGCGGGGGGGGTTGTGTGGGCGGGGGGGTTGCGGGGGAGAGAGGCGTGTAGGCGAGCGGGAGGAGGTGAGAGTTTAGAGAAAAGACGGGGGAAGAGCCATGGGGAGAGGGGGGTATCACGGGGGAAGGGGGCAGGAGCCAGCGAGGGGGACCAGAGGGGAAGGGGCTAGAGATGGCGCTGCGATGGGGACACTGTGGTCGCTGGTCGTTTTCCGCCGGGATCAGAGTCTCCTCTTTCCGTGTGGCAACAACGGCGACATCTCTGATTCCGCGCTGCGTTGGGCTGGGCCGCTGCCGGTCCCTCCGAAAATTATGCCCGGTTGGAGACCTCCACGGCCATCCAGAGCGTCCCTCATCTCCAGTAAATACGCGATGGCGCAGGAAGGGGCGGACCGTCCTGGGCAGTGACAGAAGAGACTAATCCACATACCGCTGACTGGAGGGAGAGGAGATCAATCTGCGCACGCGTGGTTTTTAAGATTTTTAAACCTCGTTAACTTTTACAATATGCCACCAATCAGAACAAAACTTGTTGCACTTGCAACAAAGGAGAACGGTGAGCGAGCTGACGAAAAATCATAGCGCTATAATGTACTGTTTTTGCGCAAATAGAAATACCGCACAAACCGGAAGATACCAAGATCAGAGTTTTAGTTATGTATAGATAGATGTACTTGTACTGCTGGATCACTCTGCTCGACATCACTCCCAGTTTTAGTTATGTACTAGACTAAGTGGGGCCCGTTGAGTCAGTCACACGGGAGGCCACGGGAGGCCCAACGCAACCCATTCCCCAATGCAATATTCCACCACTCCCTCATAGCCCCTAACTGTGCAGGTGCGGCTTATTTCCCCTCATCCCCCAACACTCCCTCCTCTTCATGTGTGGGAGGGGAGGAGGTAGGGAAGTGGGGTGTGTGGAGGGGGAGTGTGTGGTGGGAGGGGAGGAGGGGTATGTGTGGACGCGGAGATGTATGAGGGAGTTGTGAGGGAGGGGGGTGTGTGGCGAGGGAGATGTGTATGTGGGCGGGAGGGGTGTGGGGGAGGGTGTGTGGGAGGGGGGTGTGTTTGGGCGGGGGTTGTGGGCAGGGGGTGTGTGTGTGGGCAGGGGGTGTGTGTGTGTGGGCAGGGGGTGTGTGTGTGTGGGCAGGGGGTGTGTGTGTGTGGGCAGGGGGTGTGTGTGTGGGCAGGGGGTGTGTGTGTGGGCAGGGGGTGTGTGTGTGGGCAGGGGGTGTGTGTGTGGGCAGGGGGTGTGTGTGTGGGCAGGGGGTGTGTGTGTGGGCAGGGGGTGTGTGTGTGGGCAGGGGGTGTGTGTGTGGGCAGGGGGTGTGTGTGTGGGCAGGGGGTGTGTGTGTGGGCAGGGGGTGTGTGTGTGGGCAGGGGTTGTGTGTGTGGGCAGGGGGTGTGTGTGTGGGCAGGGGGTGTGTGTGGGCAGGGGGTGTGCGTGGGCAGGGGGTGTGCGTGGGCAGGGGGTGTGCGTGGGCAGGGGGTGTGCGTGGGCAGGGGGTGTGCGTGGGCAGGGGGTGTGCGTGGGCAGGGGGTGTGTGTGGGCAGGGGATGTGTGTGGGCAGGGGATGTGTGTGGGCAGGGGATGTGTGTGGGCAGGGTGTGTGTGTGGGCAGGGTGTGTGTGTGTGGGTGGGGGGAGGGGTGTGTCGGGGTGGTTGCGGGGGTGGGGTTGTAGAGGGAGGGTGTGTGGGCGAGGGGGAGGAGTGAGCTCAGAAAAAAGATGGGGGAAGAGCCATGGGGGCGAGGGGGGTATCACGGGGGGGGGGGGGAGATGAGGAAGCAAGGCGGACCAGAGGGGTAGTGGCAGGAATTGGCAGCACGGTGGGAACTCACAGCGGGCGCTGGTCGCTGGTCGTTCTCCTCCGCCGAGATCAGAGTCTCTGCTTTCTGTTTGGCGACATCAATGACATCTTCGATGGGTCTCCGACTCTGGACTGGGCTGCATTGGGTCTCCGACTCTGGATGGGCTGGGTATCCCTCGCTGGGCATCCCACGCTGGGCCGGTCTGGGCTGGGTCTCCCACGCTGGGCCGGGCTGGGCTGGGTCTCCCACGCTGGGCCGGGCTGGGTCGGGTCACTCACGCTGGGCTGTATGGGGCTGGGCAGGGCAGGGCATGGGCTAGGCTGCTTCGAGTCCCTCCAAAAATTGTGTCTGGTTGGAAACCTGCGCTGGCCATCCTCAGCTCCAGTAAAGACGCGATGGCGCAGGAAGTAGTGGACCGTCCCGGTGAGTGACAGGGGAAGAGACTAATCTGCACGGCGCTGAACGGCAGGAGAAGAGATCGATCTGCGCACGCGCTGTTTTTAAGATTTTTTAAACCTCGCACTTGCAGTACAGGAGAACGGTGAGTGAACTGGCGAAAAATCGTAGCGCTATCACGAACCGTTTTTGCGCAAATAGAAAGACCGCACAAACCAGATGATAACAAGATCAGAGTTTCAGTTATGTATAGATAGATAGATGTACTCTGCTCTGCATCACTCCCAGGGTCCTACAATTCGTGACCCCTGATGATTCATATATCTTAGCCAGGACTCTTGCAATTTCTTCTCTAGCTTTTCACAGGTCACCCCTGCGCCAAGAGAGATTTCAAAGGTTGAAAAATCTGAATCCCTGCCCCAACTTCTCAGCTACATATATTCACCTGTCCTACTTTCCTATTCCTACCCTCACTAGCATGTGGCACCAAGAGTAATCTGGAGATCACTACCCTTTAAGTCCTACTTGTTAAGCTTCTACCAAACTCCCTATAAAATCATACTCTATTACAGTGTTACTGTTATCAGTGTGGCTAACTGCAGGAACCAATTTCTGGTCATTGGAAAGGAAGCAAAGTTCATTGCTTTACAAACTGATGCTTGGGTCAAACACTATAAGGTCCAAATCAAAAACCTAATCACAGGATGCTGCAATATTGCCTCAACAATAAAACGAACACATTTTATTTAGACAATATATTTGAGCCCACTGCCAGCAGATTGTTAATGAAATGCCCTCTTTAACTACCGGTATTTAAAATTACTCCGGGGCTGTAGAAAGCATCTTGTCCGGCAACATCACAATCTGGTTTGGGAACTGCTCTGCCCAGGACAGGAAGGCTCTGCAGAGAGTAGAGCGTTTGGCCGAACGCACTATGGGCACTACACTAGCCCCCTGCAGGACCTACACATCAGAATTCATTATGGGGGACCCCTACCACCTCAGCAACGGTCTGTTCCAGCTGCTACTGTCAGGCAAATGCCTCCGCTGTCATGCTATGAAAACAGAGAGGATGAGAGGAGTTTCTTCCCACAGGCCATCAGAACTGTAAACTCTTAATTCACCAGGGACTAATTTACTGTACTAATTTACTATTGTGTTGTGTTCTTAAAAACATTTTTTTTTCTCTAACATGTAAATACAGATTCTGTTCTATAGTTTTTGCGCAATCCACAGTCATTGCCACTTTCATTTCACTGCACATATTATATGTGTATGTGACAAATAAAGTTGACTTGAATTCTTAATAATACCTGAATACTAAAATTGGTGGTGTTTATTCAAACAGACCATTTGAAAGTACATTCTATAATTGAACAAACGTGGAAATTCTGCAGCTATTACCTGTAGCAAATCTCTTCTTTTTCAAAGAAAGTCTGTAGCCCGTGCCTACAAGCTCGACATCTGCTCCTGACAGTGTGGAACCTTCACTAAGAAATTGGACTGCAAGTGTTGATGGTTTTGTAGGACCTTCAGAAACGTCAAATTTGGCTCGGAGAGTTCCAGAACCTGCAAGAACATTTGTTGAATTTGCAGCAATGTAAACAGCTATAATCTGTTTATCTTCTAAATACTATAGAAATATAAAAAAATTCCAGCAACACAGCAAATAGTAATTAGATGCATTATGACTTTACACTATCTGTGAAAATTATTTCAGCATTATTGTAGCGCTATACCATTAACTCGTATTCATTTTTGACATTTACTTTTGACATTCGCTTCTTGTAAGAATCCCTCAAGTACACTGGATAAGAAAAATAGTCAATTTAATGTGATTTGGAGAGTTAGATGACAAGTTTTAGAGCTTTATCCAAACATTCAAATTAATATTATGAATATTGCAAAATATCCCTCTTCAGTGGCAACAAAGGAATTTCTGTTTGTTGCTCGATAGAAGTATGTAACATGTTACCTACCTCTATTCTCTGACTTCTCTGAAATTTTAGGCAGTTTCCATAAGGCCTTCTTCTGTTCTGGATTCCTCCACTCAGTTCGCAAAAACCAACCTGATTCCCTCCGCAATAACCAACCTGATTCCCTCCTCTCGGTTAGCAATAACCGACCGGATCTCCCGGTGGCTCAGCATTTTAACTCCCCCTCCCATTCCAAATCCGACCTTTCTGTCCTGGGTCTCCTCCATGGCCTGAATGAGGACCACCATAAATTGGAATAGCAGCACCTCATATTTCGCATGGGCAGTTTGCAGCCCAGTGGTATGAACATTGACTTCTCTAATTTCAGGTGGTCCCTATTTTCTCCTCCCCTTCTGAGCTCTCCCTCAGCCCATTGGCTCCACCTCTTCCTTTCTTCTTCCCACCGCCCCCCCCCCCCCCCCCCCCTACACAGAAGTCTGAAGAAGGGTTTCGACCCGAAACATTGCCTATTTCCTTCGCTCCATAGATGCTGCCTCACCCGCTGAGTTTCTCCAGCATTTTTTAGTACCTTCTATTTGTTGACACTGTGCAATGGAGGTGGTTAGCAAAAGAACCAAACGTGATAGGAATAAAATATATATTTTTTAATCAGCGCGTGACTAGCCTCTGAAACATGGTACTGAGAGTTCACTGAAAGTGAGGAAAGACATTCTTGCCATAGAGGGAGTACAGAGAAGGTTCACCAGACTGATTCCTGGGATGTCAGGACTTTCATATGAAGAAAGACTGGATAGACTCGGCTAGTACTCGCTACAATTTAGAAGATTGAGGGGGGATCTTATAGAAACTTACAAAATTCTTAAGGGGTTGGACAGGCTAGATGCTGGAAGATTGGTCCTGATGTTGGGGAAGTCCAGAACAAGGGGTCACAGTTTAAGGATTAAGGGGAAGTCTTTTAGGACTGAGATGAGAAAAATATTTTTCACACAGAGAGTGGTGAATCTGTGGAATTATCTGCCACAGAAGGTAGTTGAGGCCAGTTCATTGGCTATATTTAAGAGGGAGTTAGATGTGGCCCTTGTGGCTAAAGGGATCAGAGGGTATGGAGAGAAGGCAGGTACAGGATACTGAGTTGGATGATCAGCTATGATCATATTGAATGGCGGTGCAGGCTTGAAGGGCTGAATGGCCTACTTCCGCACCTATTTTCTATGTTTCTATGAAAAATACCTGCAAGGATAGTAGTGAAGGCAGATTAAATTACAACAATCAAGATGGAACTGGATGAGAATAGGAGATAAAATAATCTCTCAGACAAGGGGGGCAAGGGCATTGGAGTGGGACTTGGTTGATTTCTCTTGTATGGACCGGCACTGACTCTTGGGCGGACTAATCCCGTCCTGCAGCATTCTGTAAATCTATCCGATTGATTCTCATGTCTGTGCTAAAAAGGATAGCCCCAGTTAATCGAATTACAGTGCGGTGTTGCATCTGTGAATCTATTTCGGTTTCGGTAACATCTATATGCACTCTCTGTGCTTCAGATATGCATCAACTCTAACATGGGACCATGCAACTGAAGTTCCCTTTAGCTACCATGCACGCTGTAGCATTCTGACTGTGTTCAGCAATTCCTTATCCACTAAAATTCAATCTTGTAACACAGGAGGGAGAGATAGATCAACCATGATTGAATGGCGGAGTAGACTTGATGAGCCGAATGACCTAATTCTGCTCCTATCACGTATGACAAAAAAAGTAAAAGTACAACTGAACTAATAGGCCATAGTGAGCAGGTGCACAGAGACTTTCTGTGACAACAAAGTGTCTGTAGAGGACCATGTTATTAAGAAATGGAATGAAGTGAATTTGATATTTGAAGGAAATTGAAATGAATGTTCTACTTTAGGTCAATAAAATTACATAAATTTCTCACCTGAATTCATGTTCAAGATGGCAGTGTTACTATTAACAATGTGGCAGGGACTGGAGACTAATCACAAATTACTTTGATTTGAATATAACTTTTTTCCATTAATCTTCATTGCAGCAATTTAAAATTTGCTCAGGGCCACTGTTAGAAATAAACATAGTCTTTCTTGCTGCTCGATGGAAGTACGTAACATGTTACCTACCTCCATTCTCTGACTTCTCTGAAATTTCAGGCAGTTTCCATAAGGCCTTCTTCTGTTCTGGATTCCTGAATCAGAGTTCACAAGGAAAACACAATAATAAGAATATTTATACACCTATTCCAACTTTATTATATAGTATATTATACTGAAATTTACAACACCCCCGCCCCCATTGCAGTGTTTCTTGTCCAACTACTCTCAGACCCATTTCAATTCTAATACACAATTTTCATAACCTGAAGATAAAATATTTGAACTTCATAATTACCAGATGGCAGTAGGCAGTGACTGCATGCAGGTGACTCCGCCATCAACTGGCATCAAAATCTGGACATTTGATAGTACAGCGGGAGCTACCATTGCCTCAGGGTTATACTTGTAGTCTACTCGAATATCTGTAGTGGTAAGACTGCACTTCCAGTAGGTAGCTAGGTTTAGTGGTGTTGACTGAATACCATTTGAGGACACCTGTGTTAGAGATGGAAGAGAGAGCATTGAAAGTCCTGGTGGAATAAATATTTAACACTTACACCAACTTGTTTGTAGACATGAGGTGAGAACTAATTATACAATTAACATCCAAAACAAGCTGCAATCTTACATACAGACCGAGTCATAGGCTTTTTTTCAGGTAACCGATACATCCAAAAATTCAACTGCAGCTTCAAGGATGTGCCAGAATGGCACTTTGGGGTAATATCCCAAAGACAAGCTGGTAGATTAATTGGCTACTGTAAGTTGTCTCTGAATCCCGACTAAAGATCTCATATTTTCACAGGTTCAAGTGGAAAAACTTATTTTAGACAAAAGCTCCATCCAAATAAGCGGATTCCAATTGTATAAAATTATTGACTGTTCTCTAGAAACTAGCGCCACTGACACAATCCGCCACTCATATCTTATGTTGCGGATGGGGGAGGTCATGTTTGCAAGGGATTTCACCAGCAATGATGTGCAATGGGGGATGGTGAAGGGAAAGATATTTTAACTCATCATGTTGAAGGGAGGTTGGGATGTTGTTTAGTTTAGATACAGCACATAAACGGGCCTTTTGGCCCACTGAGTTCAAGCCGGCCAGCGATCCCCGTACATTAGCACTATCCTGGACACTAGGGACTATTTACAATCTTTACCGATGCCAATTAACCTACAAACCTGTACGTATAACCATATAACCATATAACAATTACAGCACGGAAACAGGTCATCTCGGCCCTTCAAGTCCGTGCCGAACAACTTTTTTCCCTTAGTCCCACCTGCCTGCACTCATACCATAACCCTCCATACCCTTCTCATCCATATGCCTATCCAATTTATTTTTAAATGATACCAACGAACCTGCCGCCACCACTTCCACTGGAAGCTCATTCCACACCGCTACCACTCTCTGAGTAAAGAAGTTCCCCCTCATGTTACCCCTAAACCTCTGTCCCTTAATTCTAAAGTCATGTCCTTGGAGTGTGGGAGGAATACGTCTTTGGAGTGTGGAAGAAACTGAAGCACCCAAAAAAAACCACATGGTCACAGGGAGAATCTACAAACTCTGTGCAGACAGCACCCGTAGTCAGGATCGAACCTGGGTCTCTGGCAGCAATTCTACCGTTGCACCACTGTGTAAAGTAAGAAAATGCCACATATGAATAAGATGGCGCAGGCTGGCATGAACGACATTAACGAACCAGGATCTGTTTTATTTGACATAGAAACATAGAAAATAGGTGCAGTAGTAGGCCATTCGGCCCTTCAAGCCAGGCACCGCCATTCAATATGATCATGGCTGATCATCCAACTCACTATCCTGTACCTGCCTTCTCTCCATACCCCCTGATCCCATTAGCCACAAGGGCCACATCTAACTCCCTCTTAAATATAGCCCATGAACTGGCCTCAACTACCTTCTGTGGCAGAGAATTCCACAGATTCACCACTCTCTGTGTGAAAAATGATTTTCTCATCTCGGTCCTAAATGACTTCCCCCTTATCCTTAAACAGTGACCCCTTGTCCTGGACTTCCCCAACATCGGGAACAATCTTCCTGCATCTAGCCTGTCCAACCCCTTAAGAATTTTGTAAGTCTCTATGAGATCCCCCCTCAATCTTCTAAATTCCAGCGAGTACAAGCCGAGTCTATCCAGTCTTTCTTCATATGGAAGTCCTGCCATTCCAGGAATCAGTCTGGTGAACCTTCTCTGTACTCCCTCTATGGCGAGAATGTCTTTCCTCAGATTAGGAGACCAAAACTGTACGCAATACTCCAGGTGTGGCTTGGAGTTGACAACTCAGTACTTTCAGGGACACTGAGAGCATTTGAAAAAATTGAAATTGCAGCACGGCTGTCTGACGAAGATTTTCTCAGGAAAGATTCATGGGTTGGGGTAGTTCCGGGTTGCTCATTTAGCCCAATTATGTTGCACAAGGCCCTGACACCTTGACGGCCCTCGCAAACCAGAACTAGTAGATTTTTGCATAGCACAGTGGCGCACTGGTAGAGTTGCTACCTTACAGCGCCAGAGACCCGGGTTCGATTCTGACTACGCTCTCTGTACGGAGTTTGTACGTTCTCCCGGTGACCATCGAGCGTTTTCTCTGGGTGCTCTGGTTTATCCAAAGACGTATAGCTTTGTAGGCTAATTGGCTTAGTATAATTGTAAATAGTCCCTAGTGTGTGGAGGATAGTATACGGGGATCGCTGGTTGGCATGGACTCGGTGGGCCGAAGGGCCTGTTAATGCGCTGTATCTCTAAGCTAAACTAAAAGTTCATCTTTATGGATACTTGTGAGTTAATTGCAGGACAATTGAGAATGTCCTCCTCCTTGTACTCTCCAGGCATTTTCCTTGAATGACCACAAGGGGCACCGAACGATTGGCAGCCCCGCCAATAGTCTGTTTGTTTATTTGTTTAATAAAAAAAATTATTATTTATTTTTAGTGGGTTTTATAAGCCTGTGTAAATGTTCTCCAGTTTGTTTTATGTGGAGGGAGGTCGGAGGAAACGTTTTTCTTCAGTTTCTTACCTAGCCGGAGACGCGATGTTTCATGTTTGACGCGGAGGGCCCAAAACGTCGCCGGCTACGGGTGTCAAGATCGTCCCGTCTAGAGGCCCCGACCGCGGAAGAGCAAAGGGAAAAGATTGAACTCTTCGCCTTCCATCACGGTGAGGTATGTGGAGGAGTCACGGTGGTGGATGTTTTTGTTAAAATGTGTTTTGTTGCTTTTTATTTGTATGACTGACTTGGCAAATGAAATTGCTTGTATGTTGTAAAACATCCTTGGCTAATAAAGTATTATTGTGATTGTGATTGATATTCACTAACTTTTACCATTGTCTTTCAACCAGCACCTCCAACACATGATTCAATCTATCATGTTCTTCACCCAATCTTAAATGTTGTTTTATGCTCGCTTTGCCCCTTCATCTTTCTTTTCCACTTTAAACGTATTTTATTTCTAGCTTGTCCAAGTTCTGGTAAAAGGTCATTAACTCTATTTTTCTTTCCACAACTGGTAAGTATTTCCAGAGATTTTACTTCAAATTTCCAGTTTCAACAATGTCTCCTGCCCCATCCCCTCCAAATAGTCACTGAACCAGTGACCTGAGAAAGTCTAGGGTCACACTCAGAAATTGTACATCTTGTCATACATTTTTGCATTTGTGCCAAAAAGAAACCTCACTGGATCAGGCTCAGTGAATTGCACTAACCACCATAAAGCGGGAGATTCCATCTCCTGATACAATGTATGACCCTGTTGACAATGTGGCAATGTATTGGCCCTGTTGTCAAGCAGGCATCTAGAAGGTGACAGCTCAATGATCAGCAAACTACTTTGGTTAAGTAGACCCCATCTGAATAAAATGAAGACAAACCCCAGGCAGTTATTCCAGTCTGTTGTACCTGATATTTCATGATATCCACATTATAGTAGGAAGAAGATGGATTCTGTTCAGCCAGTTTCTTGAGGTAGGCAGTGAGCGTTTGCATGTTCATCCAAAAGTCCTTTGTGTTGGAGTCGCACTGTGATGGATCACTGAGAGAAGAAAAATACAGCACTTTAGGTAGGTTTTATCACCACAGGTATCTAGAGTAATGTAGATATTGAAAAGATACCCGAGATGATGAAAAGACAAATAAGACAAAGGGGAGAAAGAATGGTGGTTTAATGTGATTTGGAGAGTTAGATGACAAGTTTCAAAATCCACATACAGATATGTGAAAAGTAAGATGGGTGGGATCAGATTTACAATCAAAAAAGTATGTGGAGAAGCAGAGTGCATAGATAAAACAGTCAAAACCGCTTTGTACCAGTCTTTATCAAGGAAGATGATAGCAAAATTTTGCAAAAGCTCAGGAAAAATACGTAATGGGGTGAAAACTCACAAGCAGCTTCAGAAATACTTGATTTGCATAAAATGAATAAATAACCTGATTCAGAGAGGATGTATCTGGTGTTGCTGACGGATGGTGGGATAGAGATTATAGCAGGGCTTACTTCTGGTAGACAGAAGCACCATCAGAAAAAAAGCACAATCTTTCATTCCTCTCCAGGAAAACAGGCAGATGATTGGAGAAAGACAAATGCAACACTTTCAAAACTCTTTACATTCCGGAGTAGTTCCTGAGGATTGGCGGGTAGCAAACGTAACCCCTCTTTTAAAGAAGGGAGGGAGAGAGAAAATGGGGAATTACAGACCAGTTAGTCTAACATCGGTAGTGGGGAAACTGCTAGAGTCAGTTATTAAAGATGGGATAGCAGCACATTTGGAAAGTGGTGAAATCATTATACAAAGTCAGCATGGATTTACGAAAGGTAAATCTTGTGGAATTTTGTGTTAAAGTCTGACGAATCTTGTGGAATTTTTCGAGGATGTAACTAGTAGCGTGGCTAAGGGAGAACCAGTTGATGTGGTGCATCTGGACTTCCAGAAGGCTTTCGACAAGGTCCCACATAAGAGATTAGTATACAAACTTAAAGCATACGGCATTGGGGGTTCAGTATTGATGTGTTAAGAGAACTGGCTGGAAAACAGGAAGCAAAGAGTAGGAGTAAACGGGTCCTTTTCACAATGGCAGGCAGTGACTAGTGGGGTACTGCAAGGCTCAGTGCTGTGACCCCAGCTATTTACAATATATATTAATGATCTGGATGAGGGAATTGAAGGCAATATCTCCAAGTTTGCGGACGACAATAAGCTGGGGGCAGTGTTAGCTGTGAGGAGGATGCTAGGAGACTGCAAGGTGACTTGGATAGGCTGGGTGAGTGGGCAAATGTTTGGCAGATGCAGTATAATGTGGATAAATGTGAGGTTATCCACTTTGGTGGCAAAAACAGGAAAGCAGACTATTATCTAAATGGTGGCCGATTAGGAAAAGGGGAGATGCAGCGAGACCTGGGTGTCATGGTACACCAGTCATTGAAAGTAGGCATGCAGGTGCAGCAGGCAGTGAAGAAAGCAAGTGGTATGTTGGCTTTCATAGCAAACGGATTTGAGTATAGGAGCAGGGAGGTTCTACTTCAGTTGTACAGGGTCTTGGTGAGGCCACACCTGGAGTATTGCATATAGTTTTGGTCTCCAAATCTGAGGAAGGACACTATTGCCATAGAGAGAGTGCAGAGAAGGTTCACCAGACCGATTCCTGGGATGTCAGGACTGTCTTATGAAAAAAGACTGGATAGACTTGGTTTATACTATTTAGAATTTAGGAGATTGAAAGGGGATCTTATAGAAACTTACAAAATTCTTAAGGGGTTGGGCAGGCTAGATGCAGGAAGATTGTTCCCGATGTTGGGGAAGTCCAGGACAAGGGGTCACAGCTTAAGGATAAGGGGGAAATCCTTTAAGACCGAGATGAGAAAGACTTTTTTCACACATAGAGTGGCGAGTCTCTGGAACTCTCTGCCACAGAGGGTAGATGAGGCCAGTTCATTGGCTATATTTAAGAGGGAGTTAGATGTGGCCCTTGTGGCTAAGGGCATCAGAGGGTATGGAGAGAAGGCAGGTACAGGATACTGAGTTGGATGATCAGCCACAATCATATTGATTGGCGGTGCAGGCTCAAAGGGCCGAATGGCCTACTCCTGCACCTAATTTCTATGTTTCTAACACACTTGTTCAATAAGGCGTGGAATGGCATTCCAGGCAACTGGAAGCTCATCAATTTACTCTCAATGATGCAAACTGTTTAGAAGTAATTATCTTGGAAAAGTCCAAGACACTTGAAGAAGAACAAGTTAAGAAAGGATAATAAGTAATGATGTGTTAAAGATAAAGCATGTCCGACTGGACCCGACTGAATTTCTTGATAAAATAACAAAGAATGTTGAGGTGAAGTAGTAGACATTATCTCTATAGAGATTCTGAAGGCATTTGACAAAGCAACATAAAATGTGAAGTCCTTAGAATAGAGGAGTCAAGGGCAAATTGAATAAAAATGGGCTAAAGGACAGAAATCTGCAAATTGTAATAAATTGATGATTTTACAGATTGGATAAAGACAGTGATGTTGTGCTGGAATCTGTTTTAGAAATACTGCCATTTTTACTTGCATACAAATGACATGAAAATATTAATTTGCAAACAAAACCAAACCTGGAGAGGTGTTAAACAGTGAGAAGCAGACTGTAGGTCCTCAGAATGGACAGAGAAGTATGAAGTGATTAAATTCATCAGGCAAAATGAGGAGAGACAGTATTGGTTTAATGGCACAGTTCTAAAATAATTCAGGAACAAGCGTATCTGGGTATAAATGTGCATAAATCTTTGCATAAGTCTTCTTCCCCCAACCACCCCACAGTCTGAAGAAGGGTCTCGACCCGAAACGTCACCTATTCCTTCGCTCCATAGATGCTGCCTCACCCGATGAGTGTCTCCAGCATTTTTGTCTACCATACATCTTTGACAAGGTGGTCAGTTACATTGATTGGATCTATGCTTTATAAGCAGAGGCTTGGGGTACAAAAACATATAGGTTATGTTGAATCTTTATAAAATACTGATCATGCCATAAATGGAATACTAAGTCCAGGTCCGAAAGTGTGCGCATAAAAGATTTCCAGGAATGAAGGATTTGGCCAGTTTGGGGAAAATGGGATTGCTTTCTTCAGAGCAACAAAGGTTGAAAGGAAATTTGACAGATCACAAGAGTCATTTATGTAGGCATATTATGGATAATTTGTTTATACTAACAAATGGGTTAAGAATCTTGAGGACACAATTTAAAAAGGGGTGTAAAAGATACAAGGTAAGGTGGTGATCTGGAATTCACTGCCTGTAAAAGTGGTGGCAAACAACAAATCGAAAATTTGTGAAACTTGTTGAAATTAAAAACATTATCGTTATTGGTTATGGGGATATTGAGGAGTTTTGGACAGTTCAGAAAGATGACTGTGGGCAGATCAAATCCTACTCTAATTTCTGTTGGCGAATGATGAGTAGCAGACAGAAGAGGCAGTGTAAAATGTCCAGGGGCTGGCATATATGCTATCACCAGATGAAGAGCTATATGAGAAAGAGGAAGAAATTATTATGGGAATACCGAATAAGATACATCGAGAATGAAAACCTGAACTGGAAGTATTGGACTATGCACACCAGTGTAACTTAAATTGAAGTATGTTCTCTACAATTAGAGTATTGTATAACGAGCAATGCTGATAATACATATAGTGTAATAAATAGTTGACATATTGAAATTTCAAACTCAATTTTAATAAAAGCCGCAGAGAAGAAGCCCAGTGAGTCTCCACAATTTAGTTTGGTTCACAATTCAATGTAAGATCCTCCAATAATTTAGAATGCCATCGTATACGCAAGAATATTAAAAATGACATTTAATTTGGAATTAAAACAATTAAAAACTGCAGATGGTGGAAATTTGAAATAAAACGTAGTTGTTTCAGGTCAATAGTGTTGGAGTAACTCAGCGAGTCAGGCAGCATCTCCAGAGAACAAGGATTGGTGATATTTCAGATCGGGACCCTTCTTCTGACTTTAGCAAGTGAGAATTTCCCAATTAAGCCAGGTTGGCACTTAATTTCACATGATCTCATTCTTAACCATAACAATCTGCATATAATAATCTATTTACTCAACAGATGAAAATAAACTCCCATATTTTAATTTATTTTTCATTACCAGGGTACACAGTATGAAGAGATTACCTATACACAAGTTGTGCATTTGGAAGAATTTGCTCAAATTTGCTGGTGTTCCGTATCCTGAAGCTTAGCACAGCGGGTGATGGATTGCTGGTAAAAACTTTAATTATGCCACTTGGAAAGGACATGGTCATATCCCCAGTGATTTTAACTATGCACCTGCAGAACAAGCACAAAATTAAACAGCAACTGATTTTACAGTTATCAAAGAATATTAAACATAATTTATTTTAAACAGAAACTAATCATTTAATTTCTAATAACTTAGGCTTTTAACTGGCATATATATAGTGATACCACACCGAAGGCAGTGAGATCCATATCATAACTATTCACTCAGTAAATAAAATCCTCACATTTCCTTCATATCTCCCATCCAATATGTTATATTGGTGGTCAATAGTCCTTCAATCAATCACTGCTGGAATAGCTTCCCTCTATTTAGACTATCTAAATAACTCATGATCTTAAAACAAAAGCACAAAGTGCTGGAGTAACTCAGCATGTCAAGTAGCATCTTCGGAGGACATGGATAGGTGACGTTTCGGGTCTGGACCCATCTTCAGACTCTGATGTCACCAAATAATTCTCGGGGAAACGTGCTCCAGAGATGCTGCCTGATCCGCTGAATTATTCCAGCACTTTTTGTTTCTGTTTTGCAAACCAGCATCTGCAGTTCCTTGTGTCTAACTCATGACCTTGTCGTCCTTCATCAAGTTACCCCTCAACCTCCTCTACTCCATGGAGAACAATCCTAGTTTCTTGATCCATTCTAGCAAATCTTTTTTGCTCGTTGTCTGGGATGCTGATAAGTGTGAAGTGCTACATCTTGGCAGGACAAATCAAAATAGGACGTACATGGTAAATGGTAGGGAATTGAGGAAGGCTGTGGAACAGAGGGATCTAGGAATAACTGTGCATAGTTCCCTGAAGGTGGAATCGCATGTAGATAGGGTGGTAAAGAAAGCTTTTGGTGTGCTGGCCTTTATAAATCAGAGCATTGAATATAGGAGTAGGGAAGTAATGTTAAAATTGTACAAGGCATTGGTAAGACCAATTCTGGAGTATGGTGTACAATTTTGGTCGCCTAATTATAGGAAGGATGTCAACAAAATAGAGAGAGTACAGAGAAGATTTACTAGAATGTTGCCTGGGTTCCAGCAACTAAGTTACAGAGAAAGGTTGAACAAGTTAGGTCTTTATTCTTTGGAGCGCAGAAGGTTAAGGGGGAACTTGATTGAGGTCTTTAAAATGATGAAAGGGATAGACAGAGTTGACGTGGATAAGCTTTTCACATTGAGGGTAGGGAAGATTCAAACAAGAGGGCATGACATGCGAATTAAGGGACAGAAGTTTAGGGGTAACATGAGGGGGAACTTCTTTACTCAGAGAGTGGTGGCTGTGTGGAATGAGCTTCCAGTACAAGTGGTGGAGGCAGGATCGATTTTAACATTTAAAAGGAAAGTGGATAGGTATATGGACGGGAAGGGGATGGAGGGGTATGGTCTGAGTGCAGGTAGATGGGACTAGGGGAAAATAAATGGTTGGCACGGACTGGAAGGGCCGAGAAGGCCTGTTTCCGTGCTGTAATTGTTATGGTTATTTAATGTTTGCACCCTTCCTGACCACAATTGAACGCAATGTTCCACTTGTGACCCGATGACAGAACTTCAAATCTAATTCCTTGCTTTTGTACACACTGACAACTGGGAAGCAGCTGCTGAGGACCGGGGGAGGTGGTGAAAGACCTCAAGGCGGGTGTGATGCACCACAACAGCATGTGGTTCAAAACCCTGGTGGCTAGGCGTCAACAGCAATAGTAGCACACTCCCCAATCCAATGGTCAGGGACAACTTCAGCTGTGGAAGCTATGGGAGGGTATGCCTGTGAAGGATAGGCCCAGTCAGACACAGCAGGAAATCCAACCAGAGATGAAACATTCCCTTCTCCAAGCAGGACAAAGTCAAAGTCGCACCATCATCTCTCGTAGATGGACGGATGGCAACTACTGAACACCATGCCTTTATTTATGAATGCCATATACATTTAACTGTTCTCCCACTACATCCTGCCAACTTCAAAAGTTTATACACATGAATGCCAGTCAATCTTTGGCTTCCTTAACCCAAGAATATTTTAACCAAACAATGTTAATAGTTTCTAATCGCAAATCACTCAGAAACAAAGGAATAAAAAGACGTGCAAGAACGATAACAATTCAAGAATGCTGATCACAAAATAGGTAGGCTCAGTTTAAGAATGGAAGGAACAAAGAAACAAAGATAAGAGTGCAGGATTGGCGAGACACAAAGTTCAAAAAGATAGAGAAGGATATAGACCAAATTAACTGTGCAGACAAGTTAGCCAACAGGTAAACAGATCAAGTAACATCACCAAATATAATTGGGGTCCTTGTGCTCTTCAACCTCTCTTGAGCTTTTGACAGCATCAACCGTCCTCTCCTCCTCCAATACCTCAGGTCCGTCATTCACGCAATGTGTTTACCCTTGTTTGACTTTTTTTTTTAAACTGAAAGATCCATCATGAAAACAGGCCCTTCGGCCAACAACGTCCATGCCGCCCATTGATCGCCTATTCACACTGGTTCTACTTTATCGCACTGTCACATCCATTCTCTACGCACTTGGGGCAATCTACAGCTGCCAATTAACCTACAAACTCGCATGTCTTTGTGATGACGGAGGAAACTCGAGCACCCAGAGGAAAACCATGCAACCATAGGGAGAACTTGCAGACTCCACACAGATGTCAGAATCAAACCTGGGTCTCTGGCACTGTGAGGCAACAATGCTACCAGCTGCGCCACTGTGCTGCCAGTTGTTGGACCACGCTATTGCATAGAGTTCTGGTTACCGTTTTAATGGAAAGATGTAATTACAGTAGGGCGTGCAGAGGAGATTTACTACGTTGTTGCCTGACTGGAAAATGGCAGCTATCGGGAAATATTGAATACGGGGTTAGAGTTGCTTTTTTTGGAGCAATGAGGGATGAGAGGTCTAATTGAGATGAATAAAATTGTGAGGGGATTATTTCTCTTAGTAGCAGGGCCAGCAGCCAGTGAGAAGAAATTGAACTAAATTAGAGAAAGAATTTAAAGAGGTTAGACAGGAAATGACGAAAGGTTTTGTTCACCTGTTGGTTGTAAATTCACTGGGACTTATACATGAAAAAGTGTGTGAGGCCAGGGAGCAAGTGTTGAAAAGTAAGGGCCGGTCCCACCAGCATCCGCCTGCATGCGGCGAGCGCGACCAAACCGGTAGCGGGGGCCGCACGGAGGTCGGGTGAGTGGCGCGACGTGGCGCGAAGTTGGAGCGATGTCCACGGTAAGTTCGCAAGGACAGAGAGGGACACAGAGAGAGGGACACAGAGAGAGGGACACAGAGAGAGGGACACAGAGAGAGGGACACAGAGAGAGGGACACAGAGAGAGGGACACAGAGAGAGGGACACAGAGAGAGGGACACAGAGAGAGGGACACAGAGAGAGGGACACAGAGAGAGGGACACAGAGAGGGACACAGAGAGAGGGACACAGAGAGAGGGACACAGAGAGAGGGACACAGAGAGAGGGACACAGAGAGAGGGACACAGAGAGAGGGACACAGAGAGAGGGACACAGAGAGAGGGACACAGAGAGAGGGACACAGAGAGAGGGACACAGAGAGAGGGACACAGAGAGAGGGACACAGAGAGAGGGACACAGAGAGAGGGACACAGAGAGAGGGACACAGAGAGAGGGACACAGAGAGAGGGACACAGAGAGAGGGACACAGATGCACACAGAGAGGGGCACGGAGGCACACAGAGAGAGGGTCACAGAGGCACATATAGAGAGGGTCATGGAGGCACGACGTCGAGGCGGTGCGTACATGCGTCGCAGTGGTGGCTGCGCGGAATTTTTGAACACGGTCAGTTTTTCAGAGCCCCGCGCGATGTCGGGACCAGCTCCGCACAACTCCATACGGCTCCGGCGATCGAAGTGGGACCGGCCCCGTGAGGCCGGACGGCTCAAGCGACCACGTTAGGTCGCGCTCACTGCATGGAGTCGCATGCTGGTGGGACAGGCCCTTTAGGCTGGGTAATTTTTTCTTGATAACAGCTGATTAGAAAAGCTGATTAACCTTGACCAACCACAGATATGTAACGGTCTTCTTCTGCATGATACATGTTCTGAGTCCTAATCGTCAAATACTATTTTCCCCTTTTTATCACAATATTGCTCTATGGTAACATCATGTGAGCATTGAAGTCAATGTACACATGTATACTGTTGCAAACCGGTTCTTACTCTGCCTCCACTCTCTGCTAGAGCACTTGTGTGCAATTTCCTTAAGCAAAACAATACAATGACCTAAGGGTACACAAAAGGCTGGAGAAACTCAGCGGGTGCAGCAGCATCTAAGGAGCGAAGGAGATAGACAACGTTTCGGGCTGAAACGTTGCCTATCTTCTTCGCTCCTTAGATGCTGCTGCACCCGGTGTGTTTCTCCAGCCTTTTGTGTACCCTCGATTTTCCAGCATCTGCAGTTCCTTCTTTAACAATGCAATGACCTAATGTTTAATGTGCCAACAAATGAACCATTGCTGATCATTGTCTCTGTCACTGTCTTGAGCCCAAACATATTTAGCCGATGCTGCCATACACAACTGAGATAGTGTTCCTGTATCATCTACACTATCTTCCCAATTAGATATTAAATTGTAGTTTCTTCTAAACCTGCAGATGGGCAGAAAAGATCTCAAAAACAGCATTTCAAAGATGAACCGAGGAATTAGCCCTTCATGCTTTGGTTAATATTTACCCTTCCTTGCCTTTAATGCGAGCTGACTGAACACAAATTGGCTGCATCATTTCTTAAATAAGAACATTGTCTCCATTCCAAAAAATATAGATTTTTCTATAAAATACTTCTCCAACATCCCGTGACTGTGAAAGGGGCAACATAAAATATTTTTGTGAGCCATCTTCTTTAGTTTTCATTAAGAATTTCATGCCCTGTCTTCTGCTCCATCCCTTCCCTGCAACATGGAGAACACATCGCAAACTGAAATAGCCCATTCACATCTACTCAGCCCTGAACTGTGGTTCCAAGCCCATTCTAAGAACCATATAATTCCACTACCATTATGTCACCTTCCTTCACCTTCAACATTACCTGAAGGTCACCTGCTTCAATACCTTTTGATACTCCAACACTTTCTTAGGCACCCTCTATAAAGCTTAGATTATTTAAAGTTCATATAATCTACTTACTCCTATTTACATATTATCTCCCCTCACTAATGCACATCAGTTCACTTTGTTCCACTTATCTCAGCTTCAAAAATCTTATCCCTACTCTAAATCTTTGGATGGCTTGTTTCACCTTACATCTTAAACCTGCATTATAATGACTGATGCGGAGACATTGGTGCATCAGATCTACTTAAGGAAATATGCATTAAAATAGGATCTAAATATATCCATCAGATTTAGTGGACTACAAAGACAGAGCTATGATTTTTTTTAAATTGTGGGTACTTGCTTAAAACAAATTGTATATATCAGAAACACACAACTGGCAAACGTTTAGTTATGTCCTCCTATAATAAAAATAGAAAATGCTGCAAACATAAATAAGTCAGGCAGAATCGGTGGAAGGGCTAACAGAGTTAACATTTCAAGTTGAAGAACATTCATCAGAAAGAGAGAAAACAAGTTAATTTTAAATTGCAGAAAAAGTGGGCAGCAAAGATTAAGAGAAAGGCAAGTTCTCTGAAAGATAAGGCCAGGGTAGGCTGTGGGGATAGGAGATAGATCGAATCATTCTGTTGATAGGTTAATTGGGGCATTTGGTGAATGAGAGAGCTTCAACAAAGAACGTAAAAAACTCAAGCTGTAGGAAATGCCGAACAGATCAAGTGGTTCTAATGGAGAGAGAAAACACCAAAACTGCCTGTTTAAATTAAACTGTATTTTGCACCTTGTACTATATCCCCATTAGAGGTATTTTTGTTATTCTATCTATGCGCTCTCTGCAACTTAAAATTAACCTGTGCTCTCTGTCCCAATTCTCTAACCTGAAATATTAACGCTATTGGTCATTTCACAGCCTGACTGAGTATTTTAATATTTTCTTTTATAATACATTTCCAGCATCTGCATATCTTTAAAATAATTATTTATTTAACTTTGCACAAAGAGGTTTGTCCCCAATTTTCTTCTCCTTCCGTCTGATAAAAACAGTGCTGGTGTAACTCAGCTGGTCAAGTAGCATCTATGGAGGGATATTTCAGATAAGTAGAGAAAAGTTGACTAGGCAACTGTATCTCCGAACACCTGCGTTTGGTCCGCCAAGGCCTACTGGATGTTCCGCTAGCTACTCATTTGCTCCTTGCGCAGATCAAGATCTTGTCCTCTCTACCAATATAGAGGCTGGCTTCCAACGTGCCCTGAAAACTGGTGTTGCTCTCATCGATCTGTCATCAACTTATGACACCGTGTGGAGACATGGTCTGTTGCTGAAAGCTTCCAGAATCTTGAAGTGCCAAACCACCATGTGTGCCCTCTTATCCATCCTCAGCAACCATAGATTTAGGGTCTTGCTTGGGAACCAGACTAGCTCTGTCAGGACCTTGAATGATGGTCTCCCCCAGGGCTCTGTTTTAGCTCCCAATACTCTTCAACATTTATGTGAGTGACATGCTAATCATCTCGTCCAGGAAGTTTGCGAATGCAGATGACCTTGCTCTTGCCTACAAGGGAGCTGCCTTTGAGGATATCAGCAGAGTGCTCACCCAAGACTTGAAGGGGATGAGGGAGTACTTCACCTTCAGGCGACTTCACCCCAACCCATCTAAGACAACTGTCACTGCCTTTCGCCTCAGCAATCGGCTCGCCAATGCAAAGCTCCGAGTGTCCTTTTGTGGTAAGCCGGTGAAGAATATTAGTAAGGATTATAGTCAAGTCCAATTTTGACCTTACAATGTACTAATTTGCCTGCTCCAGCAGGAACCAGCTGACAGAAATAAGCTGTAAAGAACTGTTTACCTTCTTCCTTCCTGGTTCAAAACATCAAAACAGACCGTATTGCCTAATTCTGCCCGAATAAAGCCAGGCAACTCAATAGCAAGAGATGAATCATTGACCTTGCTCACATGCACTCTGAAATGTTTCTTTACTTATTGGTGACAGGAGAGTAAATATTTAACAGTGTACTAATTTCATCAATTACAAGTCTGAAAGATTCTTTAACAAAAAAAGTTATCATTTGTATTTCAATATACAATATGTGCTAAACAAAATTGCATAAACATTAACACTTCAATTTAATTATAATTGCACCATTTAAAAATAAAACCAATCAGACTCAATCCAATATTTTAAATTTTACAATATCCAATTCTTATTGGCCTAAGCTTGTTTTCAAGATAAACTTTTACTTTTAGAAAAACTGCAAATGTAACAGAAATACAGTCATTTTTATTTAAATAATCAATTTTCGAGAGATATATGACCAACTAAATGATTTTAGGTACAGCAGATGTTCCACATACTTTGATGGGTCTGCTCCCTTGAAGTAAGCATTAACTGATTCAGTAAATGCAGTTGCAACTGGTAAGGAATCTTGTGACCCAAGACTTATAGGACTGGGTCCACGAGAAGTACCTAGTAGATTGAAAAAAAGGAAAATAAGTAAGAACTACATATTCATTTAATGTAATTATCATTGTGTTTTAAGCTATTTCCTTATTTAAATTCGTGAAAATCTTAGCAAACTAAGATTTTGATCTTTTGATAAACTAAAAAGATCAAGAATAGACAATTGACCAATACACCCAGGTGCAGGAGTAGGCCAGCACCGCCATTCAATGTGATCATGACTGATCATCCCCAATCAGTACCCCTAATGTTATTTTAAAATCATCACCAAAACAACCTAGAAGGCAGAAAATATTTGCAAAGTGGAATGCAACACAATTTTTGTTTTTAAATAGTAATGCACATTTAAGATGCATACTGCAACCATTTTAATAACGCAACACATCAATCCTTAAGACTTGTTCTATAAACAATCCCCTGTAATTTGCAACTGATTAAATGATTCAGAGTCAGATTTGCGAACGTAAGTTGATAGATACTGATCTATTTATTCAATACTTAATAATTAGAATAAAATTTAAAAATCTGCACAGTTTGAATGCACATTCATTTCTCTGTGTACAATATCTTGATTGGGCTTATAAAAGTTGATGCATTTACAACCTGCAAGAATATTGCTGAACAAGAGCAAAATATTCAATGTCTAAATATACTTGGTACAAACTGTTTAAAGTTATTCCACTGATAACTGGAATACAAACTGGTTATAAGAAATCATAAACAAACCAAAAAAATAAAACCCAGCAGGTACTGCGAAGATTAAATAAAATAAAAATGTCAGAATTACTTATCAAAAATGTTTAATAAAAAAATGTATGTTTTTCAAAAAACATAATCTCTTTAGACTTTAGAGATACAGTGTGGAAACAGGCCTTTGGCCCACCGAGTATGTGCCAACCGTACACTCGCATCATCCTACACGCTCGGGACAATTTTACAGGTCAATTAACCTATAAACCAGTAGTCTTCGGAATGTGGGAAGTAACTGGAACACCTGGAGAAAATGCACACGGTCACAGGGAGAAGGTAGGAACTCCGTATAGACAGCACCCGTAGACAAGATCAAATCCGTGTTTCTGGCATTGTAAGGTGGCAACTCTACTGCTGTGCCGTCCAATCTCTGTTTCTCTCTCCACAGATACTGCCTAACATAAGATGTCCAGCATTTTCTGCTTTGTTTTAATTAAAAGACAACTGACGCTAATTATCTTCCTGGCTATCTGCCTCACTTTATGGTAGGATTTAAATTCATTTTAATTAAATACTCACAACACAATAGTGTTCAAAATCATGAGAGGAAGAGATTGGGTAGATGCACAGAGTCTCTTGACCAGAGTAGGGGAATAGAGGACATAGGTCCAAGGTGACAGGGTAAAGATTTAATAATAATCTGAGGGGCAACTTTTTCACACAAAGGGTCCACCAGGAGCACCGCACGATTGGCAGATCCGCCAAGTCTGCTTTTTCGTCTTTTTTTCTTATTTTTAATGTGTTTTAAAAGTTTGTGTAAATGTTCTCTGGTTTGTTTTACGTGGGGGGGGGGGAAGGTCATTTTTTTTTTCAATCTCTTACCCTGCCGGAGATGCGATTGTTTTCTGGATCGTATCTCCGGTCGCTCTGCGGCCTAACATCATGGAGCTGGAGGTCTCACTCGGGACTGACTTTGAGCCGCACCGCGGGGCGTGGACTTTACCATCGGAGCCGATGCCTTGCCAGAGATCACTCCAACCGCGGCCTGCGGACTTTACTATCGAGAGCTCACGGTCTCGGATAGAGACCGTAGATGTCGGGAGCTCCAACGACGCAGAAGGTTTGACAAGCTCCGACCCGGGGTCCGATCGCTCGTCGCGAGCTGAGCTTCTTCCCGATGCAGGAGCTGATCGCCCCGACCCGGAGGACCAGAATGCCGCTGGCTACAGAGTAACATCGCCCCATCAATGGAAGGCTCAAGGCCCACCACGGCGGGAGAATAAAGAAGGGAAGAGATTGAACTTTTTTTTCGCCTTCCATCACAGTGAGGAATGTGGTGGCGTCACTGTGGCGGATGTTTATGTTAAAATGGATTTTGTGTGTTCCGTTGCTTTTTATTTGTAAGACTGACTTGGTAAATGAAATTGCTCGCATGTTACAAAACATACTTAGCTAATAAAGTATTACTGTAATGTATTGTATTGTGTATGGAACAAGCACACACCCACCCCTCCCCCCCGCCCACATCCCCTTTCCCCCCCACACCCCTCCTGTCCACACACCCCCCTCCTCCCACACCTCCCTCCACCCGCCCACCTCCCCCCCCCACAACCCCCCTCTCCCCACAACCCCCTCCCCCCCCCACTCGCACAACTCCACCAACGGGTCCCACTTAGTCTTGTGTCTTTTAAATATTGTGATTCTACTTCCTCTAGCAACTTGTTCCATATGCCCACCAGCTTGTGGATGGAAAGATTTGTCCCTCAGGTTCCCATTCAATCTTTCCCCTCCCACCTTAAACCTATGGTGTCTCGTTCTTGATTTCCCAACCCTAGGAAAAAGGCCGGGTGCATTTACCCTACATATGCCCCTTGTGATTTTATACAGCTCCATAAGATCACTCCTCAATCCCCTATGATCCAGGGAAAAAATCCTAACCTGCTCATTGTCTCCCAATAAACCAGTCCTTCGATCCTGGCAACTTACTCGTAAATCTTTTCTGCACTGTTTCCAACTCAATGGCATCTTTTGCATAGCAGGGTTATCAGTTCCCTGACTGATGAAACCCAGTATGCAAATAGCAGTCTTCATCATCTTGTATAACTATGATGCCACTTTCAGGGAACCATGTGCCTGTAATTCCATGTCCCTCTAATCTACACCATTCCCCTGGGCCCTGTCATTCACTATTAGTCCTACCCTGGTTTGATTTCCCAAAATATAACGTCCCACACTTCGCCAGCGGATCAAAATCCTGTGTTAATTCTTAATATCTTGTAGATAACCTATACAATCTATGTTACCACTTATATCAAACCATTTGCAAATTAAGTACCCATGTCATGTAAATTCTCATCCAATTGTAGATACAGATGACAAACAACAATGGGGCCAGTACCAACCCTGAAGGCACACCACTAGTTTAGATTTATTACTGCCACATGTACCGAGGTACAATGAAAGCTTTGTTTTGCATGCTATCCAATCAAATCAGAAAATACTACACATGAATACAATCAAATCAAACACAAGTACAATAGATAGAACAAAGTGCAAGATACAGCGGGAAGAATATAGTTCTCAGCATCAGTTCCACAGTCATGCGCCTCCAGTCGGAAAAACAACCTTCTACCATTGCCTTCTGCTTCCTCCAACCAAGCCAATTATGTAACCAATAAGCCAGCTCTCCCTGGATCCAATGTGATCTAACCTTTCAGAGCTAACCTACCGTGTAGAACCTGATCAAAGGCCTTGCTGAAGTCCATATAGACTATATTTTCTACCTTGCCCTCATTGACCTCCTTCAAAGAACTCATGAAACATGCACATAGCACAAAATCATGCTGTATACCTCTAATCAATCCCCTTCTTTACAAAAGTATTTATATCTTATCCCTAAGAGTCCCCTCCAGTAACTTACCTACCAGATTGGTCTACAGTTCTAAGGTTTGTCTTTACAGCCCATGTTACATAAATACATAACATTAGCCACACTGGCGCCTCATCCGTAGCTAATGATGATTCATATATCTCAGTCAGGACTCCCACATTTTATTCTCTAGTTTCTCACAGTGTTATTGGATATGTCTGATCAGACCCTGAAGATTTAGCTACTTCATACATTTTAAGACGTCCAGCACCTCTTCTACTGAAATGCAAACTATCCCCATTAAGTTTCCCTAGTCTTCATGTCTTTCTCCATGGTAAAAACAGAGAAGACATATTTATTGAGGATTTCACCCTTCCAATCAGATCAGAAAATACTATACATGAATACACGGCTCCACACTCTTTGATTTTTTTTCAAATATCATAAACGAAAATTATAACTTATTGATATGGAGATTTCAGAAACAAGCAAAGATGAGAAGGATCTGGTTTGACATTAATTAAAACTAAATGAACCTATGTTCTAAAAGAAATTGTTGGATTTACATGAACTTCTCATGAGAGAATTTTTAAAAACCTAACCAGTATCATAAAGCAAGAATATTTCAACATATGCATCAGTATGTACAAAGCAAATAATTGAGTGTAAAAATAATTTATTCATTATGTTTTTACCTATTTAACTTGGAAAAAAAATGTTGTTACTTGAAAGACTAAAGGACCCCTCATACAACATTTAAAAAATCCAAAAAACTGGTTCATGGCCACCGTCAAGTACTATACCTGCAGGCGTCTCACTGCGTT
This sequence comes from Raja brachyura, assembly GCA_963514005.1. The sequence continues at coordinate 18,391,105 of OY740783.1, forward strand.
TCTCAAATGAAGGAAGCTTCCCAGTGAACACATCACCATCTAATATGATAAACACACAAAGATATAGACAAAGACCATGAGGCAATGAGCAGATATTAAAGCAAAGGTCCCATGCAGCAAAATGCTAAAGCCTTTTAATTTTAATTGTGCAAAATTCAAATTAATGTTATGTATGTTTTGGATTTGTTATGTTTTAGGAATGACAAATCCAAATAACCTTATCTTCTTAATACTATGTGCACTTATAACTCATTTGTACCAGGATTTTCACCTTTGTATTCAGCTTGTGTCTATTTTGTTTTGCAGACTGAAAATGCTACTGATCTCCAGCCACTGTATTTAATAGTGCTTTAATCGGAAGTGCAATATATGAAGTTCATGTCTTTTATATTCAAATCAATGCCAATTGAATTTACCCTTCATGCCAAATTCAGTCCCAAATGCCAAATGAATGGTGTACTTCTGTTTGATAATTTCATGACATAAATTATTCCAATCAAACGTTATCGAAATAAGAATCATTGTGACTTTGCACAAGTAATTAACCTATTTAATATAGGAAAGAAGACACAGCAGACAAAGCTTGTAGTAAATTACAAATGCACCACAATTAAAATGTTGTAGTTACAATCTACAACATTTTTAAAGCATCAGTCTTGTCGCAAGGATTTGCTTATAGTATAAAAATTGGTTTAAACACCAAATCATAATACAAGGCAGCATCAAGGTCAAAAGGCAAATGCATGAATTAAACTAAAGCTATCATAAGCTAAAACAAAAAATCCATTAATAACAAATATTTTTAATGCATATAAAATCTAAATTAGGCAAGTTCATATATTAAAAAGCAAACTGAGAATTAAGGGATTGCAGTAAAATGTGCTATTATACAGACAGTTAAAAAAAAAATCAGATGCACAATAAAGGGCTAGGCTCAAAAATCATTTCAAAGCCCATCAGAACAACATTAAAATAATGATCTTACAAAACTAGAATGTGTATTAATAATGCCCATGACTAACACCACGGAAAAAAACAATGTGAAGCAAATCAAACAAATCCTACCAGCTTGGCAGAATAGAGCACTGCACAACAATTTGAGTCATGGTCTGAAGATGACAAAAGCTGGGTAACATATAATTTTTCATTTTATACAAAAATGGGAATCTCCTTCACTAATAATAATTACATAAACAACACTAGCAGCCAAAAACCAAGAGGGTATGATATGGTAACTAAACCTATTACAGTCATTTAAAATAATGAAACCTCCAATTTGCACAAAATCTGTTTTGAAACAATTCCTTTCCTATGGGATAAAATTGAATTGTAATCCTGCGTTTTCTCACCTAGATGTAAAGAACACAAAAAGAAAAAATAATCTCCACAACAACAATGAATTAGACACAAAGTGTTGAAGTAACTCAGCTGCTAAGGTAAGCATCTCTGGAGAACATGGATAAGTGACACTTTGAGTCGGGATCTTCTTCAGAATCTACAGTTCCTTGTTTCTTCGACAATGAAATAGGGTAAGTCCTGTCCCTCCCTTAGTCGGGCTGATGAGGGCAGAATCATATGCTTGGGCTAGATGGATTTCAGCAAATCCCGTGATAAGATACCACAGGGTGGGCTGCCCTGGTAGGTTATATCACATGGGATTCAAGGAGAACTAGCTAATTAGACACAGGACTGGTTTCATAGTACGAAGCAGAGTGTGGTGAAGGAGGTTGTCTTTTTTGGACTTGAGGTCTGTGACGAGTGATGTGCCTCAGAGATTGGTGCTGGTCCATTGGTATTTGTCTTCTATTTCAGCAATTTGGATAAGAATGTACAAGGCATGAACATAAGTTTGCAGATGACACTAAAAGAAGTATCGTAGACAAAGCAGATGATTATATAAATTTACAACAGGATTTTGACCAACTGGCCAAGTGGACAGAGAAATGGCTAATGGAGTTGAATTTAGATAAGTGTGTGCTATTGCATTTGGGAAATCAAACCAGGCCAGGAACTTCACAGTGAATGGAAAGCCCTGGGTGGTTTTGTAGAACAGAAGGATCTAGGAGTACAGTTACATAATGCCCTGAAGGTGGCATCAGACAGATTGGGTAGTGAGGAAGGCTTTTGGAATGCTGCCCCTCCAATTAAGGATTTATTTTTCTATATGTTACCATTGTACATGACTTTAATGAAATAGTACTTGGAGTATTGTGTTCAGTTTTGGCTGCCTGCTACATGGGCACATTGAACCAGCCCAGATGGGGCATCTGGCATTAGTATGCATAAGTTGGGCAAAAGGGCCCGTTTCCATGCTGTATGAAAAATGCCATCAAGTTGGAAAGAGTGCAAAGAAGATTTACGAGGATATCCCAAAGACCTATGGGCCTGAGGGAGAAGTTGGGCAGGATAGGACTTTATTCCTTGGAGCACAAGAGGCTGAGGGTGATCTTATTGAGGTAGTTAAAATCATGATGGAATAGGCTTTGTTGAGTGGTGTGGGCCGAATCACTTGCAGCTCAACACCGACAAGACTAAGGAATTAGTAGTGGACTTTAGGAGGAGAGGAACACCCCTATCCCGTCTCCATCAAGGGTATGGATGTGCAGTGTACCAAATAATAGAAGTACGTTGGAGTTTACTTGGACAATAAATTGGACTGGTCCAGCTGAGGCTCTGTACAAGAAGGGACAGAGCCGGCTGTACTTTTTGAGAAGGCTCCGATCCTTCAATGTCTGCAGTAATTCTACCAATCGGTGGTGTCATGTGCTGGGGCAGCAGGACGAAGGCCGCAAACGCCAACAGAATTAACAAGCTCATCAGGAAGTTGGGCTCCATGGTGGGGGCACAGTTGGATTCATGGGAGATGGACTTGGAGGAACATCTTGGACAATACTGCCCTCGTCCTCCATGACACCACAGGAGATCCTTTTTCCCCTCTGGTATCAAACTACAACTCATCCTCTCCCCCATCTCCACCCCAAATCTTTGCACATCCCCAATCCTTTCCACTCATCACTTTAATTTCATGTTTCTTATATCTGGTTATATTTTATGACTGTTGGCAGACCAATTTCCCTCCTGGGATAAATAAAGTTGTATCGTAGACCAGGTGAATGCCCCAGGGTAGGGGAATCAAAAATGATAGGGTATAGTTTTAAGATGAGAGGGAAAATATTTAGTAGGAAACTGAGGGGCAACATTTTCACATAGAGGGCAGTGGGCTTTTGGAATGAGCTGTCCAAGAAAGTAGTTGAGGCAGATGGAATAACAATGTTGGAAGGACATTTGGGTAGGTACATAGGTAGGATAGCTTAAGAGAGATATGGACCACATTCAGGCAAATGGGATACCTTGGATGGGGCATCTTGGTGGCATGGAAGGTGAGCCAAAGGCGCTGTTTCTGTTTTGTAAAGCTCTATGACAGTGTAGCCATTGATCTTCTTTTAGTGACAACATAATTATACATTGGAGCTACTACAATTCAAAAGCACTTCATGATTAAAGAACAACTTTGGAACCTTCTAAAGGCATGATTGGTGCAATATTAAGGCATAAATAGCATTAAAATAATAACAGATATCGGGGAAGTGGTTTAAGGTTAATGTGTTAATATGTTAAAGCTGCTTCAAATGGATGCTCAATATTTCATGAGATCATATAAATAGAACTATCATCTATTAATCTTTCATAATAACATCAATAGAGAATGAGTTATTTGTAAATATGTATTAAAAACACGAGTTTATATTTGCAACTGTTTTGCATGCAGAAAAAACAAAGTACATTTTTCTGTCATGGAATTCTAGCAATGCTGCAAAAAAATTTGCAAGATCTTTGTGTCATAAATGATGCAAAGGCATATAGCAAAATTAAATAAGCATAACAATCAGTGCATGTATAAAAAAAATTACCAGACACGTGACCTCCAACTGCAAAATTCATACGTAAAAGCTCTGAGACTGAGGAAACATAAAGGAAAGCAACTGTCGAAAAGGAACTTGAAGAAGCAATTTCTGGAAATGTTTTCAAGTATCCAATGGTTTATCACTGCTGGAGTCAATTGTAATTGTTATTAACATAACTAAATCCTTTCAGATATTGTAATTGTAGCCCTCGAACATGCAAGAATTTTTTGCGATATTAATTTATTTTCTCGTTGCATGGATTAAAATAAACTATCAAAATTGATATGCAGAGTCTTCCTTTTAAAAAGCATAACAACATCAAAAACCTATTTGCTAAATGTGTAATGAAAGTTCAAACTAAGAATACAAATATACCAACTGAACTGAAGGCAAAAGTATTTTGTGACATCTAAGTCGTACACATTAGTCAGGTCTTGTATCTTTTCCACCTGTAGGATTTGGGAAGCTCGCTGAGGCCTGAATGCAATGACACCTCTAACTGTCCTCAAGATGATGACAGTGGTGATGCACTCACAGCTTAGACAATAGACAATAGGTGCAGGAGTAGGCCATTCGGCCCTTCGAGCCAGCACCGCCATTCAATGTGATCATGGCTGATCATTCTTGAACTGCTGTTGTTCATGGCTGATCTTCTAGCTCATCACGTGCACCATATTCCTTGATTCCCTTAATACCCAGAAATCTATCAATCTCTATTTTGTATCTCAATAAATGAATGATGAAATGTCACCTCGTCTCATCCCTAAATAGCCTACCTCGTATTATCTAACCGTAACTCTATGTCCTAGATTCCTCAATCAGAAAAAGTGCCCTCTCTGTATCTAGCATGTCAAGTCAGTGTCATACAGTGTGGAAATGGGCCCTTTAGCACAACATGCCCCATCTACAATAGTCCCACCTGCCTACGTTTGGGCCATATCCTTCTAACCCATCCTATCCATGTACCTGTCTAACAGTGGGTTTTTTTTTAATGTTATGATAATACCTGGCTCAATTATCTCATCTGGCAGCTTCCATATCGTTCCATATCTAATCGTTCCATATACCTATCAGCCTTTGTCTAAAATAGCTGCCCATCAGTTTCTTATTAAAACTTTAGCCCCTCACCTAAACCTATGTCCTCTAGATTCTTAGTTCTTGATTCCCCAACTATGGATAAAAGACTGTGCATTTACCATATCCATTTCTGTCATCATCTTATACACCTCTATAAGATCACCCCTCATCCTCCTGCACTCTTTACAGTTTAGAAGCAGATGGGCCAAATGCAGGCAGGTGGGACTAGTATAGATGTGGCATGTCGGTCGGCATGGGCAGGTTGGGCTGGAGGGGCTATTTCCACATGATATGACTCTATGAGCACAAAGCTGGACATCCTTGAGGGGCTGTGGGTTATCAGAAGCAGCAGAGTTGTATTTGATCATAATCTGTAAATTTGTGGCTTGGCATATCCCTCACTCTACCACACCATCACGCCAGGCAATTAATCCTGCTTCAGTAACAACTGTAGAAGGGCATAGCACAAATATCACAAGGTATGGGAAAACATCTGAAAGGGAAGTGCCAAGTCTAAGCTGCAGTGCAGCTGCCAGTGTGTGTTAAACAGCAAAAGCAGCATTAAATAGAATGGCACCTGTTGCTGGACAATTAAACAGGGTATAGGAGGAGGAGTCTACAAAACCATTCAGATCCAGCATATTAGCTCAACCCAGCATTCGAGTGTCAATAACATGGATGAATGTATGATATATCTCGCTTCTTTATAAGACCCTCATAGTCACAGACAGCAAACTTAAACACTTCCCAAGCTCCAAGAAACATCAACAAGTACTAAGTACAGCTCAGGACAATGGAAATGTTCCCGCTGTAAGTGCCAAAGACCAGTACCAAAATTAGTCATGTCTCGTGGCAAGCTGCTCTCATCAAGTTAGAACAGAAGGATCCATCCAACAATGTGAAAGAAATGTCCAGTCCACAAACAGGAGGAGAATCTGGACCAACAGCTCCACAGTTCAAAAATTATAGGGCTTTTATTTTAAGACAGAGAACAAAATGAATTTTCTTTACTCAACCTGTAACCCTGTAACCTTTGCAAGAGTGCTATTTGATTTGATTTGATTTTATTACTTGTCATTCGAACCTCAGAGAGGCTCGAACGAAACTCCGTTTCTACAAGCCAAACAAACAGAACAATTCATTAAAAAAAACACACAACAATTCAATTCACACAAACATCCATCACAGTGAATCTCCTCCTCACTGTGATGGAAGGCAAAGTCTTCTCTCCCCCCCGCACCATTTCACTCCCAAGGTCGGGCGCTGGAATCTCCCGCGGCCATTAGAGCCGCGCCGGACGATGTATGGCCCCGTTCCGGGTCGCTCCAACCCCGCGACACGGGCTGAAGAAGCTGTGTTGCGGGAGCTCCGGAGAGCGGTCTCCCACCTGGACCCGCGAGCTCCCGATATCCCAACAGTCCACCGGTCTGCAGCTGGAGCTCCAGAGTCGAGCCGCAGCGGCGAGCCACCACCGCTCCCCACGCTCCGAGGTTGGCCAGCCCCACGACGGTGAGTCCGCAGGCTCCGTGACTGGAGCCCCCAGGTCGTCCCGGTCGGAGGCCGCCCCACGGTACTAGGCCCCAACGACAACGGAGACCCGACAGGGAAAAGGTCGAGTCTCCCGTGCAGGGAAGAGATTTAAAAGATCCCCCCTCCCTCTCCCTCCCCCACCCCCCACATATACACAATTAGAGACAATACAAAAATAACACGAACTACATTTAACTAGACAAAAAATCAAAAAATGACAGACAGGCTGTAGGGGCCGCTGCAACGCGAGTCGCGCCCGCCATAATGAGTGATATTTGTAATATATGTAAATGACCATGGGTGAAATTGGCGATTGGGTGACTATTTTGTGGCTAAGTTTGCTGACAACACAGAAATTATGGATAGTTAAGATGTGTGTCAAAAGATATGACAGGATATAGTTCAGGTACAGATATGCGAGAAGAAATGGCAGATGGAGTTTAATTCAAACCAGTGTAAGATGCTACACTTTGGGAGATCAAGTGTAAAGAAAAAGTATACAGTTAATGGCAGACCTGTAGCAGCATTGGTGCACAGAGGGATCTTGGGACCCAAGTCCATAGATCCCTGAACGTAGCAACACAAGTAGATAGAGTGATAAGTGGTGTGGTGTGCTTACCTTCATTGGCCAAAGCATTTAGTATAAGAGTCAGGAAATCATATTGCAGGTTTATAATAGTTTTGTTAGGCTACATTTGGATTATTTTGTGCAGTCTTGATTGCCCCATTACAGGAAGGGTTAAGGGCCTGTCCCACTGTACGAGGTAATTCAAGAGCTCTCCCGAGTTTTAAAAAAAATCAAACTCGTAGTAAGCTCGTAGAATGTCCGTAGCGGGTACGTCGGAGCTTGGGACGTCTCTTAGCGGCTCGTAACGCTAACGGCAGGACCTCGGGAAACGCGGTAAGCTCGCGAAGACTCGTGAAGATTTTTCAACATGTTGAAAAATGTCCAAGAGAGCCCCGAGTACCTACGAGCGGCTATTACCGTAATTCTCCGAGTTCGAATCAGGGGAAACTCAGAAGAACTCTTGAATTAACTCGTACAGTGGGACAGGCGCCTTAGGCATTAGAGAGGGTCCACAAGAGGTTTACCAGGATGCTGTAAGGATTAAGCAGTATTAGCTATAAGAAGAAGCACAAAATTGGATTATTTTCTCTGGGGCATCAAAGGCTCAAGGGAAACCTAATAGACGTTTGGGAAATTATAAAAGGAAATTATAATAGATCGTCTAGACAGAATTTTTTTTACCCAGGGTGGAAATATCAAATACTAGAAGTTACGGCTTTAAGGTAAAAAGCAAAGTCAAAAGGGATATGTAGGGTACATTTGTTTTTACATGAAGAATGGTAGGAACGTGCTGCCAGAGGTGGTAGTGGAAGCAGATACAGCAGTGGCAATTCACATAGGCGCTTGAATATGAAGGGAATGGAGGGGTATGGACCATTTGTAGGCACCAGGGAATAGATTAATTTGGCATCATGTTTGGCACAGACATTGTTCCTGTGCTGAGATTACAGACGTATTAGTTATAATCTTATTAAATGGTGGAACAGGCTCGAAGGATAGAATGGTCCTTAAACCTTGATCATAGTTAATATATTCTGGGATGCAACATTATGGCCTCTTGCAGCGATTGTTCAGTAAAAACTGATATTTCTCTTATGAAAACAGAAATGCTGGAAGAACTTAACCAGTCAAGCATGCAACATCTGTGGAAAGATAAACCAGTTAACTTTTCGAGTCAGGAACCTTTCCTCAGAACTCACGATTTTCTCAGTCATTTTACTTCCCAGCTTGCATGAATCGAATTGATTTGTTAAGACTATCTTGGTACACGTGACAAAATTAAACAAAAACCAACGCAATAAACCCCAACATACAAGGGACATTGTTTATGATTTCCAAAAATTCATGGTTTTCAGCACAGAACTGAAACAATCGGCATCTAATCTTAAAGTGTAATTGTAAAAAATATTGTGAACATTTTCCCATTCTCGTGAAGGATCATTTGATCTGAAATGTTACGTTTCCCCCTCCACAGATTAGATTATTTTATTTAGAAACATAGAAACATAGAAAATAGGTGCAGGAGTAGGCCATTCGGCCCTTCGAGCCTGCACCGCCATTCAATGTGATCATGGCTGATCATCCAACTCAGTATCCCGTACCTGCCTTCTCTCCATACCCCCTGATCCCTTTAGCCACAAGTGCCACATCTAACGCCCTCTTAAATATAGCCAATGAACTGGCCTCAACTACCTTCTGTGGCAGAGAATTCCAGAGACTCACCACTCTCTGTGTAAAGAATGTTTTCCTCATTTCGGTCCTAAAGGAATTCCCCCTTATCCTTAGACTGTGACCCCTTGTTCTGGACTCCCCCAACATCGGGAACAATCTTCCAGCATCTAGCTTGTCCAACCCCTTAAGAATTTTGTAGGTTTCTATAAGATCCCCCCTCAATCTTCTAAATTCCATCGAGTACAAACCGAGTCTATCCAATCTTTCCTCATATGAAAGTCCTGACATCCCAGGAATCAGTCTGGTGAATCTTCTCTGTACCCCCTCTATGGCAAGGATGTCTTTCCTCAGATTTGGAGACCAAAACTGTACGCAGTACTCCAGGTGTGGCCTCACCAAAACCCTGTACAACTGCAGTAGAACCTCCCTGCTCCTATACTCAAATCCTTTCGCTATGAATGCTAACATACCATTTGCTTTCTTCACTGCCTGCTGCACCTGCATGCCTACTTTCAATGACTGGTGTACCATGACACCCAGGTCTCGTTGCATCTCCCCCTTACCTAATCTGCCACCATTCAGATAATAGTCTACCCTCATGTTTTTGCCACCAAAGTGGATAACCTCACATTTATCCACATTGTACTGCATCTGCCATGCATCTGCCCATTCACTCAGCCTATCCAAATCACCCTGCAGCCTCCAAGCATCCTCCTCACACCTAACTATACCCCCCAGCTTGGTATCATCTGCAAATTTGGAGATGTTGCATTGAATTCCCTCGTCCAAATCATTAATATATATTGTAAATAGCTGGGGTCCCAGCACTGAGCCTTGCGGCACCCCACTAGTCACTGCATTATTTAATTCACATGTTTAAACTATAATGTTTTATTATTAATGGTTAATGTTTTATGTGTCATTCCCAACTGTCACAGTATGTCATGTTGTCACTTGCAGATGGAGCACCAAGGCAAATTCCTTGTATGTGAAAAAGTTTTAAAGAAGGAACTGCAGATGCTGGAGAATCGAGGGTAGATAGTCTGAAGAAGGGTCTCGACCCGAAACGTCGCGTATCTCCTTCGCTCCTTAGATGCTGCTGCACCCGCTGAGTTTCTCCAGCCTTTTGTGTACTCTCCTTGTATGTGAATACTTGGCCAATAAACTTATTCATTCATTCATTCATTCAGATACAACCTTCCTGCTGAGTATTTTTGGCATTTTCTCTTGTTAATCTCAAAACAATGAATTTACACCATTGAAATTCAGTGATGAAACCCAAGATTGCACACAAAGCAACATGACACCTCTGCCTTTTGACTATTGTGCTAATGACAGATTCAATCATCCAGTCAGTCAATCTTTCTCCCCCTCTCTCAGTTTCAGTTTAGTTGACTGTCCCTCTCTCTTGCTCTCACCTACAATCCTCATAAGTAAACCAATTTTTATTCATGGCCTGAGTAGCTCCACAAATTAAACAGTGATTTTCTGTCCCTGCATTGGTTTCTCACAGCATGTGGGATGCTTTTCCACGAATGAGAGCAGTAACAAAATCAGCTCTAAAATGAGCCATTGTAGCCTTATGCATAGGGAGAAATGTTATTGGCAGCATTGCTCTGCTGGCATCCTGGCATAAAACCAGCAATGAATAATGCCACGTCTTGTCATTGCATAGCAACAAAGAGGGCAGGGGTTCACGCCAGATCCCCAGCATGGGAACCTCGTGTGAACTTGAAGGATGTCCTTTTCCACATATAGTTTAGTTTATTGTCACATGCACCGAGGTACAGTTAAAAGCTTTTGTTGTGTACTAACTAGTCAGCGGAAAGACATTAAATGATTACAATTGAGCCAATCACAGTGTACAAATAGATTCTGGCTGTGTGGATTGGAGGATAAATCAGAGTTCTGCAGGGCACCGATATTTTATTTATATCACTCCCACGAGAAAGTGAGATTGAAATTGTCAATCACTGGTAACATTCAAAGTAAGTAAAGCAACAATAATCCATGAGGTCAGTTTGGTTGTTGAATTACATCATAACAACAGCTATAAAGACTATTTAGCCAGAATGACTTCTACTATGGACCTACCAACTGTTGGTGTGGTTGTTGTACTTAGAGAAGCAGAGGACCCAATTGAGGATGTACTTTCAGCACGCGCCAGTGGGGCTATAGGTGGTGGACTGGTCGTGGACAAAGGAGTAGGACTGAATGATCTGGACTGAAAAAGAAACAAAAGTATAAGCACAACTTGTTCATACATATTCTTGTAGCTAAATATAAAATAACGTCATATTAATTAGGTTACCGACTCCAACAGACAACAAATGGCAAAATTAGATTGACTTGAGTCTACTGCAAAAGCTCTTGCAGATGTATTCCTAATCATGTTCAGTGGTGGTGTATATTTCCAGATTTTGTTAGGTTTGACAGTGTTGTTACAGAACTAGGTGGTGGCCAGAGTTCAGAACCACATAGAGATAGACAGGGTAGATAGTCAAGAGTCTTTTTTTTCCAAGACGGAAATGTCAAATACTAGAGGGCGTAGCTTTGAGGGTAGAACGGGGAAGTTTAATGAACATGTGTAAGGCAAGGCCAGGCGGCATTGGAAGCAGGTACAATAGCGGAGCTTAGGCAGGAAAATTAAGATACAGGGTACGCAAAAAGGGAGAACAAAGATGTATCACACAAAGCAAGATGGCAGGAAAGGGACATTTTGAAATAATGCCTGAATTGGCTGGAATGAGTTTGAGGGGGACCTGTGGTGTTTGGCAAGAAAGGTGCCACATTTGTGGCCATTTGCTGCCTCTACAACGGGGCATCTCATGATATTAGAAATTTGATTAATAACTGAGGAGGTGGAGGAAGAGAAAGGAAGGAAGCAAATTGGGCTTTCTTTTTCTTTAAAGATTGTCAAGAAGAACTAATGTGAAAGTAATGACAATAATTACAACCCCTATTTCCCTCCAAGGTTGACTGCTCACATAGATCATTTATAATCGACAAGAAACATAACATTGATTTGTTGCCTGCAATATAATGGGTTGTTGCAGATGTTTAAGAATCACAAACATCACAGCTCTTCTCAGGAGTGACCAGTATTAAAAATATATACATATAAAAATCCTATTTTCTGGTCCTCTTTTCCACTATCTCTATAGACCTTTCACCTCTCACCCCACCAACATTCAGCTTATAATAAGCCAGTTCGGTATTCTGGAAAACGCAAGGAATCATGGGATTTGTCCAAGGTCGAACGCTATAAATTAAAATCGAACGAAGCGCTGTAGATTCAATGAGTGTAGTTTGTGCCTGATTTTGATGTCTCTTTTCAATGGGAGACCAGGCGGTCGTGGGGAGACCAGGTGGGGGGGACACACTCACACAACCGCAAGCGCTGCCGAACCGCCACTGGACCGCCACTCGGGTGTCCCATCCCTGCCCAGAGGGCAGCCGGAGATGTCTGACCGACGGGACATCGGCCTGCAGGCCCAGCGCGGAGAAGCGCCAACCCCAGCTCACCTGCGTCTCTCCCGCCGGGCCAACCGACAACACCAGCGGTCCCAGACCCACAGCCAGCGCCAACTCCACCCCAACCCCGCTGCAACTCCAGCCGAACCCCGCTCCAACTCCAGAGGAACCCGCTCTCCGATGGGCCGCTAAGACGACAAGTGCCAGTTCGCCCATGGCCTCAGTCGCCACCCCAAGTACAAGCCGTACCTTGCACACCATCAGATTCTGCCCCTATGGTACCCGCCGCCACTTCATCCACAACCTCGAGGAGGAGCGAGGGCCCCCGGCCTCACCTGCGAAGGAGCGCCAGCCTGGGCTCAGCCTCCTCCGGCCTTCAGCCCCGACCTGGAGTTAGAGCTGACCCGGACTCTGGGCTTAGGGCTGGGCAAGGGAGGGGGAGGAGGTTGCTGCTGCCACCAGCACCAACAGTACCCGCAACTCCAGCGGGCATCCGGCCTTCCATGGCCGGCAGGAGCTCTTCCGTAGACTCTCTCTCCGACCAGGACGCCTCCAGCAGGAGCAGCTCCGAGTCACCCATCTTCAGCAGGAACTCGATGTCTGAGGGGAGGGGGGGGGGTGGAGGTGGAGGGCTGCCGGGACCAACCCGGCGGGACAGGCAGAGCCCAGCTTGAGCCAGCGGCTGCAAGTCTGGGGACGCCCCACCAGCCCAGTGCCACCCCGGACACCGGGGAGGGGATGGGGACGGCCCAACAGCAACTCCACAGCACCCGCAGCGACAGAGAGCCGACCCCGACCATGGACAAAATGCAAGCCTGCGCACCAAAGATAATAGAAGGCTCTAGTATCTTTGCAGCACACAATGCAGCACCACCATTGCCACGACTGTTTTATAGTTACTGACCTATGACCTGGGCATGCGCAGTCGGAATAAGAACTCGCTTATTCAGCCATGTAAAAATTAGCAGCTTTCTCAAATGATTGTGAAAAAGATAGAAATTTGGCATCCGTGCTGTCTTCTTAACTGTACAATTGCAATAATCTTAAACTTTAGTTCTAGTAAAGGATAGTTACATTATTAACAACATTAAAACATTCCACAATGTGTCAGAGTTTAATTTAAAAAACTGACGATGGACAACAAACAATCAGCGGGTTGAGCAGCTTCTGTGGATAAAGAGGAGCGGTTGACATTTTCGATTAAACCCCTGTATCAGGACTCAGAGGAGATGGAGAGTGGTGAGACAGAAGCAGTAGACGATTGAAGGATCGGGGAGGGAGTGAAGGATGACAGCCATACAGAGCCAAGTAGCGGAGAGGAAGGATGGAGTTAGTACGCGAAAGCAAACAGAAGAGAGAAAAAAATAGGAATAAAAGAAAAACAGATGGAGCCAGGTAGGGAGGGAAGGGTGAAGCTGTGTGCTCAGCCCCCTGCTGTACTCACTCTATACTCATGACTGCGCAGCCGGACATAGCGCGAACTCCATCATCAAGTTCGCCGACGACACCACTGTTGTGGGACGTATCACTGATGGGGGCGAGTCAGAGTATAGATGTGAGATCGACCGATTGACCAAATGGTGGCAGCACAATAACCTGGCTCTCAACACCAGCGAAACCAAGGAACTGATTGTGGACTTCGGAAGGGTTAGGATGGGGACCCACAGTCCCGTTTATATCAACGGGTCAATGGTGGAAAGGGTCAAGAACGTCAAATTCCTGTGTGTGCATATTTCCGAAGATCTCTCCTGGTCCCAGACCACTGATGCAATCATAAAGAAAAGACATCAGCGCCTCTACTTCCTGAGACGATTACGGAGAGTTGGTATGTCAAGGAGGAATCTCTTGAACTTCTACAGGTGCATAGTAGAGAGCATGCTGACCGGTTGTATCGTGGATTGGTACGGGAACCTGAGCGTCCAGGAGTGGAAAAGGCTGCAAAAAGTTGTAAACCATGCCCAGTCCCTCACTGGCTCTGACATCCCTACCATCGAGGGGATCTATCACTGCCTCAAAAAGGCTGCCAGCATCATCAAGGACCCACACCATCCTGGCCACACACTCATCTTTCTGCCGCCATCAGGTACAGGAGCCTGAAATCTGCAACATCCAGGTTCAGGAACAGCTTCTTCCCCACAGCCATCAGACTATTAAACACAACTTCAAACAAACTCTGAACTATAACAACTTATTGTACTTTATCTGTTTATATATATATATATATATATATATATATATATATATATATATATATATATATATATATATATATATATATATATATATATATATATATATATATATATATTCTATGGTATATGGTCACATTGATCTGATCTGTATTTATGCCTACAATATTCTGTTGTGCTGCGGCAAGCAAGAATTTCATTGTCCTATCTGGGACACATGACAATAAATTCTCTTGACCTGCCGACTTGAAAGCTGAAGGTATAAAGCCGCAACAGAAAGGATGCCAGACCTGGAATTTGTTCAGTCAGGAAGATTATAATGGGGTCCATTTGTGGACAAGTGATTGGCAGAAATAGTCCAGTGAATTTGTAGATAGGGTGGTAGATGGTGGCCAGTGGTAACATTGACAAGCCATTGAAGTGGAGAAGAAAGATTTGAGTAGGAGTGGGTTTGGAACGAGAACCTATGGCTACACCTTTGATTTGCAGAAAGTGGGAGAAATCAAAAGGGTTTCGACCCGAAAGACCACCTGACAATTCCCTCTCCTGATGCTGCCTGGCCCGCTGTTCTTTCAGCACACTTGCTCAAGATTCCAGCATCTACGAAATACTTGTGTGTACCTTCTAATCTAGATGCATTTACTGCTAACCAGTTACCACTCCACATTCATACACACTGTATCCCAGTTTAAATGATTTTCAATTGCTCTCAAAAGTCAATTTTCATTTCAGCATCTGTTTCATTTGGATACAGCAGATCCTTTTCATCCTGACATTTTTCATTTTATTTATGCTGATGATGGTAGCAATTTAATTCTGACACACGCTTACAGACAAAATTTCCCCTAATGTTATTAGTGAACTCTGTAAAAATGTACAACAAAAATTATCTATAATTTCCACCAATACATAACGAGGAGACTAAATATTATGCATTGGGGAAATATCGTGCATGAAGGATGCAATAAGGCTTAAAAGTGTTTTTGACAGATTATACGAGTGGTCAGTTATGTGAGTGCTACAATAATGCGTTCGGTTCTATTCATCATATCTGACCATGATGCCACTATTTTGTATTTTCCAATTTGCCTTAGTCCAATTCACTTTATTCCCTGCATGACTGTCTGCAGTCTACCTACTAATCACTATCCTATCATCCCTGATATTTGCATGGACAAAAATGAGCTAAACATACCTTCCAGCAATTGGTCTAAAACTTTACACGTCACAGCTCCTCAACTATATATACGATCTACCATATCAGGTACTGTCCCTATGTTTAAGAAACATTAGACAGATACATGGATAGGATAGGTTTAGATGTATATGGGCCAAAAGTAGGCAGGTGGGACTAGTGTAGATGGGGAATGTTGGTTGGTGTGGGCAAGTTGGACCGAAGGGCATGTTTTCACACTGTACAACTCTATGACTCTATCTCCCTTCAGTCTTAAGGTTTTCTCTCCACTGTCATACACGTGACCAAGTTTTAATTTATCTCCAAAATTTTTTCATGCCCCTTGATTTAGGTCAAAAGCAATGTTCTTATCAGCCCCCTTTACTACTTCCTCAAAGAGTTCACCATGTTCCTCAGACACAACCTTCCATTGACAAAACAGTACTCACTTTGTGTCCTTCTAAGTGAAAAATTATTCTGTCCATTAGAATGGATTTGATTACTTTCCCTATAACTGGAATTAAACTAATTGTCCCCTAACTAAAAGCAACAACAATGGTGATATTGGAATTGAAATGAAAACAGAAAATGCTGGAAATACTCAGCAGGTGAGGTCATATCTGTACAGAATGACAAAGTTAACATTTCAGACCAGTGGCCTTTCATCAAAATAGAAGTGTCAAGAATGTGAAACCAACTCTGTTTCTTTCCCCACGGAAGCTGATGATTTGCTGAGTATTTTCTGATCTTGGGGCCTAAAATTACTTGATCAAATCCTACAGAAGTGCAATAGGCTTCTTCTGAACCTCTGGCAGAACTCCAGTAAGTAAATATGACTGTCAAATTGTACTCATAGCATCGACATCTTCCTGCCTTGCTAACAATTATGTGACGTTTTATTTTCGTACTAATGAAGAGCGAAAGTTTACCGCATTTGAGTAACTTGATTTCTCATTCTCTATCAGCCACCCACCAGTATCAGGTTTTGTTATTTTTTTCCTTTGCGCTCTCTCTCTCTCTCTCTCTCTCTCTCTCTGGGAGTTGGGCACATGTCCAGCCTGAACCGTCGGGCTTGTTTTCCTACTCTGTATTTTACAATTGCCACATTCTCACTCTCTAACTGCTCTCATTTACTCACTGACCAGATAAACCTTCTTTACAGCTTATCTCCATAGCTTACCCAGTTTACCCTATCAAATGCCTTCTTCACCACACTGGCCACCTGTCTCACCACTTTTCGGGAAAGTGCCCTATACTGTTATTTCAATTGGGCAGGAAGAATAACCCAGGAAACTACAGGCCAATGAGTCTGATATCAGTGATGGGAAAGGTGTTGGAGGGAATTCTTAGGGATAGAATCTACCAGCATTTAGATAGGCATGGACTGATTATGGATAGTTAGCATGGCATTGTGCATGGGAAATCATCTCACAAATTGTAGAGTTGTGGTTGTAGCCACATCAACACAGACCAGACTCCCCACCATTGACTCCATCTACACTTCACGCTGTCTTGGAAAAGCAGCCAATATAATCAAAGACTTATCATTCTTTCTTCTTCCCGCTCATGCTGGGCAGAAGATCCAGAAACTGGAAAATCCAACCCTGGTCATTTCTTCTTATCCCCGCTCTCGTCAGGCAGAAGATACAGAAGCTTGAAAGCGAGCATCATGGGGCTCAGGAACAGCATCTTCCCCTCTGTTTTCAGGCTTCCGAATGGTCCTTGCTTAAGAAAGAGTACTGTCTGATTCACCTCTACCCTGTTGCAGTCATTGGACTTTGTCTATACAATTGGTGTGCTGTTATGTTGAGAACTATATTCTGTACTCTATATCTTCCCCTTTGCTTTACCTATTATACTTTGATTTAACTGGATTGTACTTGTATAATATTATCTGATATGTATGGATAACATGCAAAATAAAGCTTGTCACTGTACCTGTATGTAACAATAACAAACCTAAACCTAAAACACGAAAGGAGGCCATTTGACACAGCACGTTTAACATGTTCTCCCTCACATACTCATCAACTCCACACTACATCTCCCAGACCAGGGGTAATTGTGAAGCCCATCAACCTTATTGAATGAAGGAGAAATTGGAATGTTTATTATTATTTTTCCCGTCCCAAATATCTGAAACATGTAATAAGTCTGAAAACATTGACCATGAAATATTTGTCTCAGTACTCATAGAAACATAGAAATTAGGTGCAGGAGTAGCCCATTCGGCCTTTCTAGCCTGCACCACCATTCAATATGATCATGGCTGATCATCCAACGCAGTATCCCGTACCTGCCTTCTCTCCATACCCTCTGATCCCCTTAGCCACAAGGGCCACATCTAACTCCCTCTTAAATATAGCCAATGAACTGACCTCAACTACTCTCTGTGGCAGAGAGTTCCAGAGACCCACCAATGAGAGTTCCAGAGACACACCCTTCCAACCCACCCACCTACTCAAGAATGAATATAAAGTCATCTGTAGTAACTTTTACAAATTACTTCAATACTCTATTAAAAAAAAATAGTGCATGAACAATGCAAGGATGATATATGATATGATAGCAAGAACCTTACTATTTCATTAATTCCACCCAATTTTGTCACCGAAAGCTTTGGTCTGGAAGTAGGACGCGGTGGTGGCACAATCATACTTGTATTGTGTGGAGTAGTGGGTCTTGCTGGCGGCGATACTGGTGAGGAGTTGGGGAGGAGAGAAGAAAAAATAAAATTAAAATGAGAAATGCTAATTGATAAACATATTAATTACCAAGTTTTAAATCATTTCTAAACAATACTTTTGCATACAGTGAAGAGAATTGTGAAGAAGCCTGCATAATGTGGTATCAGTTAAAATACCTAAACTTAAATCCATTTATTTTTGCTTTCAGTCAAAAAATAAAGCAAACTAACCTTCAAGAACAAATGAAAATGCCATCATAATCATATATCTTTGAAATTAAGATGCATTCTGAAATCAAACTAATCCTAATGAACACATACAGGTTTCATAAAATAGTAACACAATGTCCTTTCAAATAGATCCACACCTGGTTCTAAAATTCTCAATACAACCTGCATGTTGTTTTGGTATTTTATCATATTTCTCAACAACATAATTCCCTGTATCTCATGTTCGCATAGCAATATAATAAACTCAAAATTTGTACTGAAGTAAAAATTGTCTTATATATTTTTTTGTGTTCAATCATTCATGTCTCTGGATTGAAAGAACATTTGTATCCTATGTTGGACGTTTCTTTATAACTGCTCTCTCCTCTGTCACCGTTGTGTAAAATAATCAAAGCTCCACAAATACCCAGCTCTGTTGTTTTCAATTTATCCCAGAGCAAATGTTTTGACACATATAGGTCCATATCAGTTGTGACAAACAACATAACAAAAGGAAAGAAACTTGAGCATAATTTTTAAATATATTTTTGATAGACATTAATAAATTTCAATAACAGGTGAATATAAAAGATTTAAGACAACGATTATTCAGAGTAATCTGAGTCAGATTTAAGCCTAACCATCCAAATGAGCTCCAAATATGAGCTAATAGCTTGAGATGGGTAAACATCAGCATCCTTTTTGCAATTTATGGTTGTCTACTACAAACCACAGAGAAAGTAGAGCTTAAAAAAAAAATCCAACACTAAATAAATACAGATAAAGGTCGTTGCAATAATTACATTTGTTTCTCCAAGTTTTATACAAATCTATTGCTTTTGTGTATGTGTCATCATTGGCCAAACTGTCTACGATCAGGCCTCTGTAATCGCATTCCTGAACCAAACTCTATAACAGCGCAAAATAGTTCAAGAAATGACTAATTGAACAAATTGGTGCACAGTCTTAATCTGATCATCTCAGATCTTAATGTTTTTCAAGGATTGTAGCAAGATATAGGGACCATGCCTAATTTCTGGTAAGCACTTAATCAGATGGAGCATTCATCATATGATACATGGTACAACAAATGTCATTTCACTATACCTCCAGGCTAAAAACATTTATATATTTCATCTGTGAAGTACAGATTTAAATATCCAATCAAATATAATCCTTTCTGGAGAGGTATAGAACAAGATAAACAATCTAAAAATTCTGACAACCTATAAGAATATATCTAACCAGATCTTTGAGGGCATGTTCTGTAGTTTTTAGATCAATGCTCCACCATTAATAGCAAACATCCTGACCTCACTTAAATTGTACTGTTTGTGTTAATCAGATATCAGATTACAGATTTCCCCCCGGTTAACAGTGTTTAGGTTCTTAAAGAACAATACCAATTTCCACGGATTGTAAGAATAAACGTCTGAAGCCAGTTGATTTCCTCCCACTGAGGATGCGGTAAATCAAAGCAAATTGTGCCTGTGTTGACAAGCTGAAACCTACAAATTGAAACTTTCAAGCCAGTTGAAAGAGTGCAAATCCTTAATTTTCTTGCCACTATTTTAAATAGTGTGTTTGGTCCACAACTTCCCTCTTATTAATACAGTCAATAAGATGGTTAAATGTTAATGGATTTCACAGACCTGTTTGAAAGCCATTTTCCAAATGTGTACCTTATCATTTCATATAGTAAATTAAACCTTCATTAAGTTAAATTAAATATAGCCCTTCAATGTAGCAAAGTGAAGGCTTGCTAATCAGGTGAGACCTGCATTTCTTTTCTCCAAAATTTAGTTCATAAGGTTTTAAAAACATATGGAACTGAATAGCCTTGGCATCTATTATGGAAAGAGCCTCCACTCGGCGATCTGAATTAAAATCTCAATCCTAAAAGCAAAATACGTGTCTTCACAATGAATTAATTTTCCCAATGATTCATAATCAATCAGTAAGAATATATTATCTCACCCCAAATAACACAAACCAGAATGAAATTGCAGATTACAATGCAGATTACAATGAAGTAGCTTAGCATAGTCATTGCAATCAATTTACATGACCAAAAAAAGTGCACAAATTAGAGTAACTTTCCAGTCAGTTAAAATCAGTTTATCCAAACTATTTCACTCTGATGCAATGATTTTAAAAGTTCAGGGCATAAACTATGAAGCATATTTGTACAAATCTTATTTGGCATACCATTATTTAAATGTGCAACCACAGGCGTTAAACTAACATCCACAGGTTGAGGTGCAGAGGAGGGAAAACTTCCAGTGTCATTCTCTTCAATAGGTAGTTTCTTGTTGCCTGTAAAATCATTCTGAAGGTCACTTTGGTCATCAAAAGTGCTGTTGGAAGACGACAACTGAAAGGAGGCCACAGGAGGATTGGAGTTTGATGGAGCTTTAATATGTGTTGGTTCCTTCAATAAGTTTAAAGGTCTGCTTGAATTTAGCTCATCATTAAATGAAATCCACTGAGTCCGTGAAGTAGGAATGACAGTGTGGCCATTTAAGGTCTCTAAAATTGCTGCTACACTAAAACCTGAACCAGGACTAGGATTCTTAGACTCACAGCTTGACTGGTGCTTCACTGAGGACTCATATTCTACACCCCATGGTGAATTAGGGCTCGAGAAAGTTGAACTCCCTTCATGCCATGTTAATTCAGCTGAAGGAAAAGGAAGAGTTAAAAGCTTGCAAAAAAATATGCAATAAAAATGTAGAATATTAACTTTATCATATACATTGTCATCCTCATGAGGCATTTTTCCAACGTGAACAACTAAACTGTCTAAATGATTTTTATGGGGAATATCGCGCATATTTCAATAGACAACTACAGTGGCCGCAGGTGGTTTAATTCTCTTAATATTCACATAATCACTGTAACTTAAATATTAATAAAAGTGTTAGTCATAACACGTTAAAAGGGTAGGTGAAGGGTTAGAGGTCAACTTATAATGCCAGTGATCCAATATAAAATGATGGATGGAGTTAAATCTTTAGTAATTAGTTAGCAAAAATAAATGACAGAAAATTAACAAAACTCTTTTAAAGGTTCAACGTTCTTGGTACATTAGGCAGCAAAAAGAATAGATAAATAAAGTGAAGGTTAATAAGTTAAGACAAATGAAAACCAGGGCTTTTTAACTTTCCAATATTACACTGAAAAAAGTTAAAATATTAATTTAATCAATTGTTTTTATAATTTATTGAATTCATTCTACAATCGAAGAAGAATGATGATAGGCATACTACTTCTCATTTTCCAATTATTAATTTTAATTACCAAGCCAAAAACCTAAACCTACGATCCTACACCACAAATGTGTTGAACTAAGCATTAAACTAAAATCACTGCTCAATGAATGTGAGGTATGCAAACATTGAATGATCTCTCGAACAGGTTCCACAGTACTCTTTGACTTTCATTGGCTACTCATTAGTTTCCTTACAAAATGTTACAATACATCACAATTTAAGGAAGTATTTTTGTTCAATCATTCATACAGTGCCCTCCATGATGTTTGGGACAAAGACTCACTATTTATTTATTTGGCACTATACTACACAATTTGAGATTTGTAATGGAAAAAAAATCACATGTGGTTGAAGTGCACATTGACAGATTTTATTAAAGGCCATTTTTATACATTTTGGTTTCACCATGTAGAAATTACAGCTGTGCTTGTACATAGTCCCCCCCATTTCAGGGCACCATAATGTTTGAGACACATGGCTTCACAGGCGTTCGTAATTGCTCAGGTGTGTTTAATACCTCATTAATGCAGGTATAAGAGAGTTCTCAGCACCTAGTCTTTCCTCTAGTCTTTCCATCACATTTGGAAACTTTTATTGCTGTTTATCAACATGAGGACCAAAGTTGTGTCAATGAAAGTCAAATAAGCCATTGTGAGACTGAGAAACAAGAATAAAACTGTTAGAGACATTAGCCAAACCTTAGGCTTACCAAAATCCTAATCTGAGAAAAGACATTCTTGCCATAGAGGGAGTACAGAGAAGGTTCACCAGACTGATTCCTGGGATGGCAGGACTTCCATATGAAGAAAGACTGGACAGACTCGGCTTGTACTCGCTGGAATTTAGAAGATTGAGGGTTGATCTCATAAAGACACAAAATTCAAAAGGGGTTGGACAGGCTAGATGCAGGAAGATTGTTCCCGATGTTGGGGAAGTCCAGGACAAGGGGTCACTGTTTAAGAATAAGGGGGATGTCTTTTAGGACCGAGATGAGAAAATCATTTTTCACACAGAGAGTGGTGAATCTGTGGAATTCTCTGCCACAGAAGGTAGTTGAGGCCAGTTTGTTAGCTATATTTAAGTGGGAGTTAGATGTGGCCCTTGTGGCTAATGGGATCAGGGGGTATGGAGAGAAGGCAGGTACAGGATACTGAGTTGGATGATCAGCCATGATATTGAATGGCGGTGCAGGCTCGAAGGGCCGAATGGCCTACTCTTGCACCTATTTTCTATGTTTCTATGATTGGAACATCATTAAGAAGAAAGAGAGCACTGGTGAGCTTACTAATCGCAAAGGGACTGGCAGGGCAAGGAAGACCTCCACAGCTGATGACAGAATAATTCTCTCTATAATAAAGAATAATCCCCAAACACCTGTCCGACAGATCAGAAACACTGTTCAAATCAAATCAAATCAAATACGTTTATTTGTCATTGCACATCAACTGTACAACGAAATTTCATGTGCATCCCCTTCAATGGTAAACAATAAAAGACACGGGAAAAAAAGTTTAAAAAAAGAACAAAAACACAATAACACAAACAACCATTTAGTCTTACATTTACATTTACTACAAGATCAATGCATAAAATAAGTAATAGATAATAAAAAATGCACATTATATTGCACATTCTAGCAGACAAATTTTTATTTGCACCCTGAATTATGTAGTGTTGCCCGTAGAGTTATCTGTTTGAGTTAAGTTCTCTAATGGCACGTGGGTAGAAACTGTTAGTTAGTCTGCAAGTGCGGGCCTTCAAAGACCCGTATCGCCTCCCAGAGGGCAGCAGAGTGAAAAGGTGGTTGGCAGCGTGGAATGAGTCCTGTGTGATGTTTCTCGCCCGGCGTAAACATCGGGCCTTGTAAATGTCTTCCAGGGAGGGTAGTTGAGTGTTTATGATGCTCTGTGCTGTTTTAATAACTCTCTGTAGTGCCTTCCTTCCAGCCACAGTGCAGGTAGCAAACCACACCAGGATGCCATAGGAGAGGATGCTTTCCACGGCGCACCGGTAGAAGGACAGCAGCAGCTGCTGTGAGACGTTTGCTCTCCGCAGAGTCCTCAGGAAATATAGCCGCTGCTGTGACTTCTTTACGAGAGTGATGGTGTTCACTGTCCATGTAAGGTCCTGGGAGATGTATGTGCCCAGAAACTTAAAGTCAGTGACTCTCTCCACCATGTCTCCTTTGATGTAAAGAGGAGCAGGTTCTTCTCTCCTCCTCCTGAAGTCGATAACTAGTTATTTTGTTTTGGTTGAGTTGAGTGCCAGGTTATTGCTAGTGCACCAGACAGTCAGTTTTTGGACTTCATCTCTGTAGGCAGACTCGTCGTTGTTATTTATCAGCCCCACCACAGTCGTGTCATCTGCAAACTTAATGATCCGGTTTGTGCTGTGTGTCGGTGTGCAGTCATGAGTGTAGATTGTGTAGAGAATAGGACTCAGCACACAGCCTTGTGGCGCCCCTGTGCTGAGCGTCAGGACTGGGGAGTGATTGGACCCCATCCTGACAGTCTGTGGGCGGTCTGTTAAGAAGTCCTTGATCCATCTGCATGTATTGGCATTTACACCCAGGTCAAACAGTTTGTCCACCATTCTGCTGGGGATGATGGTATTGAATGCAGAACTAAAATCTACAAACAGCATCCTCACATATGAGCCGGGGCGCTCCAGGTGAGTCAGTGCAGAATGTAGAGCCATGTTGATGGCGTCTTCTGTTGACCTGTTGGCTCTGTATGCAAACTGATGTTGATCCAGGGTGGGTGGGAGTGAGGATTTAATGTGGGCCAGGACCAGTCTCTCAAAGCACTTCATCACAGTTGAAGTGAGAGCAACAGGTCTGTAGTCGTTCAAGCTGGTGATAGATGTTTTTTTCGGAACAGGCACAATGGTGGCAGTCTTGAAGCATTTAGGGACAGTGCATGTTGACAGAGGGAGGTTAAAGATGTCGCTGAATACCTCCGCCAGCTGGTCTGCACAATCCCGCAGTACTCTCCCTGGGATGCCATCTGGGCCAGCAGCTTTCCTGGGGTTGACGCTGCGGAGTACTCTCCTGGCATCCTCTGTGCTCACAGTGAATGCCAGGTCGTCAGTGCTGGACGCGGCTGCAGGCACAGGCTCCGCCTTACTCAGCTCAAAACGGGCGAAAAAGTGGTTAAGCTCCTCAGCCAGCAAGTTACTACTGCTGCTGGTGGTTAACCCCCTGTTGCCCTTGTAGTTGGTAAGTTGCTGGATACCTTGCCAAACACGCCGGGGGTCCCTCTCATTAAAGTGTCCCTCTAGTCTTCTTCCATAGGCTGCCTTTGCCTTTTTGATGGCTCTCTTCAGTTTGTATCTGGCAGTGCTGTACAGTTGATCATTGCCAGATCCAAAGGCTGAGTTGCGTTCCCTCAGCAGCTTCCTGACCTCACTGGTCATCCATGGTTTGCTATTTGGATAACACCTAACCTCTCTGTCGATAGTGACGTTATTGATGCAGTTCTGTATGTAGAACATGACTGTGGATGTGTAGTCTGTTATGTCCTGATTTGCAAAAAGATCCCACTGGGTGCGCTCAAAGCAATCCTGAAGTTGAGCAGCAGCGTCCTCAGGCCAAGTCTTTATGTTTCTCACACTGGGCTTTGTTTTCACGATAAGAGGTCTGTATGCTGGGGTGAGAAAGAGGGATAGGTGGTCAGACTGGCCGAGGTGAGGGAGGGGAGAGGCTTTGTATCCATCCCTGATGTTGCTGTATACATGATCCAATGTATTTTGACCTCTCGTCGGACATGTGACATGCTGGTGGAATTTAGGGAGGACAGTTTTTAGATTTGCCTGATTGAAGTCTCCAGCCACTATGAAAATCCCATCAGGGTGTGCAGTCTGTAGTTTGTTGATGGTTGTTAGCAGGGTGTTCAGTGCTAGCTTATCGCTAGCGCTTGGTGGAATATAAACAGCCATGATAACAACAGCTGTGAACTCCCGCGGCAGATAGAAGGGTCGGCATTTCAGTGTTATAAACTCCAAGTCTGGTGAACAATGTCTCTCAACGACAACTGCATTTGTACACCATTTGTCATAAGAGTAAATGCATAACCCTCCACCTCTGCTCTTACCAGAGTTACTGCTCCTTTCGGCCCTGTGCGCTGTGCGGCCTGCCAGACTGATAGCCTCGTCTGGGATCCCCGCGTGAAGCCAAGTCTCGGTTATCACCATCATCGAGCAGGTTTGCACAGCTGTGTGTTCCTTGTTGATCAGCTCCAGCTCGTCCATCTGGAGTCAGGTGTGTGCATTTGTCAATAACCAGTGTCCGCAGAAGACTTCATGAACAGAAATACTGAGGCTACACTGGTGTAGGATTAGCCGCACAAATAGGATGGCCAGATTACAGTTTGACAAGAAGTGCTTAAAATAGCAACCACAGTTCTGGAAAAAGGTCTTGTGGACAGATGATGCGAAGATTAACTTATATCAGAGTGATGGCAAGGGAAAAGTATGGAGGAACGAAGGAACTGCCCAAGGTCCAAAGCATACCACCTCATCTGTGAAACACGGTGGTGGGGGTGTTATGGCCTGGGCATGTATGGCTGCTGAAGATACTAGCTCACTTATCTTCATTGATGATACACCTGCTGATAGTAGTAGCATAATCAATTCTGAAGTGTATAAACACATCGTGCTCAAGCTTAAACAAATGTATCAAAACTCATTGGCCGGCGGTTCATTCTACAGCAAGATAATGATCCCAAACATACTGCTAAAGCAACAAAGGAGTTTTTCAAAGCGAAAATATAGTAAATTCTTGTGTGGTCAAGTCAATCACCCGATCTGAACCCAATTGAGCATGCTTTTTGTATGCTGAAGAGAAAACTGAAGGGGACTAGCCCCTAAAATAAGCATAAGCTAAAGACAGCTGCAATACAGGCTTGGCAGAAGACACCTAGCAATTGGTGATGTCCATGAATTGCAGACTTGCATGCAAAGGATATGCACCAAAATACTAAACATTTACATGATATTGCTGTGTTCCAAACATTATGGTGCCCTGAAATGGGGGGAGGAGACCTATGTATAAACACTGCTGTAAGTTCTTTTAAAAAATATATATTTTTATTAGAAGCAATGCATATTGTCCACTGTATAACAGTTCTTCAAATACAAATTGAACTTGTTTAAAAAATTATACCAATATTACAAAATGATTTATGTATGATTCTGTTTTTTTTTTGGAAAGTAACGAAGTAAAAGAATAGATCTATAATAAATAGAGATAGTGATTAAATAATAATGATTATGATTATATAAGGAAATAAATAAATAAATAAAAAACAATTATTATATAATAAAAAAATGAAGTATACATCTTAACAATGAATGGAGCAATTTCACATAACAATATCTATAGATACGTGTATTCAAATCCCAGAATACATCTTTTCATCTAATCCTACACCTGGGTACTTATTGAGTTACAATGCTGAGCTCAGCTACCCCTTTAAATAATCAATGAATGGAGACCATATTTGTTCAAATAGTTCGTATTTGTCCATTAGGACAAACCTAATTCTCTCCAAATGCAATGTCTCCGACATTTCCACTGTCCACATTTTAATTGTGGGGGATAATGTTCCCTTCCAGAATTTTAATATTAATTTTTTTCCAATTATCAAACAGTAATCAAGAACATTTCTTTGACTTACTATTAATATTAGGCTTGAATCAGGAACTAATATTATTAGCTTTAGATCGGGGTCCAATTTAGTTTTAAGAACTTCCGAAATGATTCTAAAAATATCAGCCCAATAACTATTAAGTTTTACGCATGTTACAAAACTATGCATTGTTACCTTCTAAATTCTGACATAAGTGCTTTTTACTTATTCTGTGATTTTTATAATCCCAAATAAAGCTGTTAACAATCGAATCGATTTTTTAAAAACACTGCTGTAAATTCTACATGATGAAACCAAAATGTATAAAAATGGCCTTTATTAAAATCAGACAACGTGCACTTTTACCACATGTGATTTTTACTATTAGAAAAATCTCAAATTATGGAGTACAGAGGCAAATAAATAAATGATAGGTCTTTGTCCCAAACATTATGGAGGGCACTGTATATTTTATAAAGAACACTCTACTTTGATAGATTTTTAAATAATCTTTCAAAGAAGTGGTAGTAATTTAGTAATAAAGTTAAATTGAATATAAATGGGGCAATCAATGAAACTACCGTAACAGAAGCAGTATGACATTATGATTTTTTAAAATTACAATTAGACAATAGAATTTGGGTTTCCAAGTTGTCGACCTAGCCAAGATATTTCAACAAAATACCACCATATTTATTTCATATATATCACACAGCCCTGGAATTCATGAGAAAGTTATGTCAGTTTTCATGTCATGTGCAGATGAAGTAGGAAAAACAACAGGCATTCTAACAATGTAAAATTGAAAAAGTTAATTTGAGAATAGTTTTACACCTCTTGTTGAAAACACCTCAATGGACTAATTTTAAAAATATTAATGAGGTGCTTTGTACTCTGTTGCCTTCTTAAAAGCTTGGTTACTGTGCTACAACTCCCCCTGATAAAACCACTTTGTTGGATAATGGAGCACAAAAATGTTCGATTGGATAGCTTTTCAATACATTAGAGTCTTATTTACCTGAAGTTAAAAACGTGTGTACTTCAGAAGTGTTACTTACTGGAAGGAAAGGGAAAGCTAGAAACAAAGTTAAGAAAAACAAGAAGGAAGACGAAAGCAAAACTCGTTAATGAAATATACTGCCAGAATGATTACATTTAAAAAATCCATTAATAAAATAATTTTAGACTTTTAATAAACAGGACATGGATAATTATACCACTAGCATCTGGTTGTTCACGCTGAACTTGACACAACACTGATTAAGATGTAACATGTTAAAAATAACATCCATTATCCACAAAACCTAATGCTTGCCATTCCAGCAATTATTTCCATGAAATAGAGCCTAGAGAGGTTATTTCAAAGT
Organism: Raja brachyura; assembly: GCA_963514005.1. The sequence continues at coordinate 18,419,855 of OY740783.1, forward strand.
GAAACTAAGCATCAGCCACATTGTTGTGCTTCTGGACTTGCATTCCAGTCAAGGATGAGTTTGCTTAATTCTTAGTTTTGAAATCGGCCCAATCATTGTTCTAAAACTTGCAGTGCTTCAGTAAAAACATGAGCAGTTATGACTCGGAAGTAGATTATTCAGCTGATCAAGTTGTTTGCCTTCTCAATTCGGTCACAGCTCTGAAAATTATTTTTCCTCAGTTGCCTTCCAGTTCCCTTTCTCAAGCCTTGATTGACTGCTTCCACCACCTTGACACATATGGGTTTTGGGTCACCACTTATCCAAAGTGCAGTGGTATTGGATAATTTTGTATTGGTCTAATCATTGACCAATGAGCTGAATCCACCAGAGATGTTTTGAGGGTGACCATCCATGACATTAGGCAACATATGGGGCCAGTGTTAACTAAGTAAAATTGAAATGCATAGACATCAAAAGGATAATTGTTTAATATTCAATTTGCACTTACAACTTCTTAGAAAATGTACAGTCCTCACCTGCATGCAGCAACATTGAGGCATTGACAAATGACATTGGTGAATCATCTGATCTAAATTCTTCTGCAAATTCTTCTGACATGGGTATGAGCACTTAATCTTGCAGCTGTTAACCTATCTTGCTTCTCTATACTATTACATCGTGCCTTCACTCTTTAAACCAATATCTTAATCACTGCCACATTCTCTCCTGATTTGTTATGGCACTTAGTTACAAGTTCACCAGTTATGGCTGGTGAACTTGTAACTAAGTGGAGGACCAATCTGGATCAATAAGGTCTGCAGAATAATATGCTAGGAGCAGCACCAGGTGAATCTAAAATTATCCATGGAGAACTTTACACAGGCCTCCATGCATGCTTAACAGTGGAAAGATAAATATCAGAGAAAATCCATGATTCCGTACCCAACTATTAGCGTTGGATTCTGCAGTTTTGTGAATAATGGTGGGTAATTGAACAGTTATTTTGAGAGGAAACATTTAATAATGATGCCAATTTTAATGATTGAGTCAAGTGCACAGGAGCTTAAGAATAATAATAGACATTTTCCCTTCACCGTTAAATGACAAATTTGAGACTCTTCTCCATAAACCCAACTTTACCATGGTACTTAATACGGGTCCGCCACTGATTTTCCGGCAACTGGTGGTCTGGCACTCCTTTATTTCCGACGAAATTACAAGAGCGCACATGAAAATCCTCCGAAAATGTGACACCTAGACTGGGTGAGGCAGCCAATCTTGACCTCACTGGGACTTCCGGGTGCACGGGTCAAATTTGCCCCCTGTGGCCAAGGCGATGGAACTCAGGCCCAGCCGGAACTGGCAGATCCGTTCTCATAGCTAACCTCCAAGGCCAACTTTGCGGGCGAGTAATTTAGCCCTCAGTGGCCTAGGCAGACCATTCTGGTTCTGTTCAACTCATCTTGGAGGACATATTATCTGTTGGTCTGGCAAAACAGATAATCCAGAAAGGCTCTGGAACCTCGGGTGCTGGGAAATCGTGGACCTGTATCTTTGATTATGGAAAGGTTACGTAAAATAAGTGCATCAAGACAAGGCATTCACAATAATCTTCAATTAGCACTGCCTAGTTGATCAATACAGGGTTGTACAGGATCACTGAAATTGGCAAGAAAATGGAATTGAAGCCAAAGGTCAGATCAGCCATGACCTAGTGATTGGCAGAGCAGGCTCAAGGGACCACATGGCCTATTCCTGTTTTTATTTTGTATATGCTTGTCAGACTCAAGATATTCTGCAGCATGTTAACCAACTTCTGACATTAAAAAGAACTTCCACGCCAAGATTAGTGGAGTTCTAACAATATTTAAAAGTGCACTGGCGTATCTATCTTGACAGTAGCCAGATTACAGACATTTGCTTAATTGCATCCTATACATTCAGTTTTTTCTCCACTAATGCACTGAACTGAATTGTACACTATTAATAAGATACATTGCAGTAAGTTGCCAAGGCTGCCAACAGTACTTTCCAAACCCATAAACAACAAACGAGAAGCACAAGAGCAGTAGGTACATTACGATGGTACAATGTCCAAAATCTCCCGAGTCACACACCATCTATACTTTAAAGATATTATTATTTTCTCATTGTTGAGCGGCTAAAATCTTGAAATTCTAACTGTACTACATGCAGAAGGTGCCACACAACCAGAGGTGCAAATGGAAACAGGTCATAAATGCTGACCATGTCAGCTATGCTCACATTCTATGAGTGAAATCAAGGTGCATTCATAAACTTTGGGCAAAAAGATACAATTGATTTTCCAAACAGCCAGAATCCTATTTACTTTGCATGGCTGTATCATTAACTGTCCTGAATAGGGAAAACATCATCTTGCAAGCTTATGTAGATTCATTGATGCACGCTCTTTCAAAAGTTATAAATGTGAATATTTAGAAAGCAGTACGATGAGGACCATTTCTCTTCAAACATTAAAACTGCACTGAGGTTAGCAAGTGGGACATATTGGTTGCTGGACAAGTTGAGATGAAGAGTCTGATTCCGTGCGGTTTGACACAGGTCCTCGACCCACTGCAGTTTGCCTACCGCCACAACACTCATCCCTAGAACACCTGGATAACAGAGATACCAACGTTAGACTCCTATTCATAGACTACGGCTGCCTTTATCACCATTATCCCATCCCCAACTTGTGGGACTTGGAGTCAGCACTCATCTCTGCAACTGGAAAAATCGGCTTCTTGACCAACAAACCCCAAACAGTGAGGATAGGGGACAAATTAACCTCTACGATAACCCTCAACACTGGTGCTCTGCAAGGACTCGTTCTCAGCCCTCTTCTTTACTCCTTGTACATCCATGACTGTGCAGCCATGAACAAATCTAATTCAATTCGCAGACAATACCACTATTGTGGGCTGGATATCAAATAATTATGAGACAGAGTACAGGAAGTAGACCGAGAACCTCGTGACCTGGTGTCGAGGCAACAACCTTTCTCTCAATGTCAGCATGACAAAGTAGATAGTGATCGACTTCAGGATCGACACAATACCGCAGTTGTCACTGACGGCGCAGAAGTAGAGATAGTTGAAAGCAAATTCCTTGGAATAAATATCACCACCAACTTCTCCTGTACGACCCATATTGAAGCAATGGTCAAGAAAGCATACGAACACCTCTGCTTCCTTAGAAGGCTTAGGAAGTTCGGCATATCTACACCAATTTTCACCAACATCTATAGGTGCCGTAGAAAGCATTTTATCGGGATGCATTACAGCATGGTTTGGGAACAGCTCCACCCAAGACTGCAAGAAATTGCAGAGAACTGTAGGCGCAGCCCGATCACACAAACCAACCTCCCTTCCATTGACTCCATTTATACCTCATGCTGCCTCGGCAAGGCCACCAGCATAATCAAGGACAAGTCTCACCCTGGTCACTCCTTCTTCTCCCCTCTCTCATTGGGCAAAAGGTATAGAAGTGTGAAGACGCACACCTTCAGATTCGATAGCAACTTCAATAATTTCAGGTTAACTCACTTCTTTTGGAACTGTCACTTAACATAAATGTTTTTTCCTCTCTGGAGTATAAAGTATTGGCCTGAAATACCAAAAGCCTTGGCTGGATGCCATTTGTATGCATATGTTTACATCCATGCAAACCAATAAATTGTGTGTATCTTAATGATGTTTAGTAGAATTACTTTTTCAATACATGTTATCTATATTTCCATGTATCCCAAAATAAATTGAACAAATTAAAAATATTGTTTTTGAATTAAGTAATTGCTTGTGGTTGACAATTGAATATGTCATTTTGTTTCATGAAGTAGTATGAAGTAACAAGCCAATGCTTCCTCTACATTTCATTAAACTGAGAGGACACAGAAATCAATGCTAACATTTATAAAATCATTTGAAATGGAGCTTCAATGGGGAAAAAAAAATACTTAAAACAGAGATTTGGATGAATAGAATGCCATCATCATGGAGTTAATTATATCAAATAATCAAGAAATTATTAGATCAAATGAAAATATTTGCAACTGTTTAGCATAAACCTTTGTAGGATTATTCTGCATATCAGTGTTAATTATAACAAAAAGCCCAAGAATCATACACTTCATTTAAAAATATCAAATAGTACTTTTGTTCAATTTGAAATATTAACACAAATGAACACAAAAACCTAAACATCTACCTGATGAAGTAGTTGATGTGGATGAAGACGAGGAATCAAGTGGGGGTCCAAACAATGGATCCAATGAAAACAAGTCACTGTTGACCCTTTTGGCCCTTTATAATTCAAACCAAAATAGAAGTTTTAATGCAAGGCACTTTCCCATTAATCGTAAACAGAATAAAATTCTGTTACTTTGGTAGCAATAGACTTTTAGTATTGTTGGACTTGCAGATGTTCTTGATTGTTGTATTTTATTCATATTAATCATATATATTGTTTAATTATTTATTTTTTACACATTACATGGTAGCATAGTACATTTTCAAATTAACTACGTAAATTTAAATAGAGCAGGAAATACAGATATATTCGGACCCTGGCTCCAATTGCAAAGCTGCTCACATTTCTGACTCCTGGTGGATCCCACTACAAACAATGCTGGAGTAACTCAGCGGGACAGGCAGCATCTCTGGATAGGAATGGGTGCCGTTTCTGGTTGAGACCCGTCTGAAGATGGGTCGCAAACCGAAAGGTCACCCATTCCTTCTCCCCAGAGATGGTGCCTATCCCACTCAGTTCCTCCAACATTTTGTGTCTATCTTCGGTTTAAACCAGCATCTGTAGTTCCTTTCTACCCACTACAAACAAGTTGCCTAACGTAGTTAGACCCGCAGTCCAGAACTCCAGCTACACTCCAAACCTTTGGTTCTGGCTATTCACTCCACTTGCACTCTGGATCCCCAGCTCATAGTCCAGACTAATGATGGAGCCAGATGCCAGTCCAATAGGATTACCAAACAATCAGATGTTAGATTGTTGGAGCTTCACTGTAACTTTGCTTTAAATGGCATGAAGCACATTCCTAATATATTCCCAAAAGATTGTACAACTGACAAAATGTTAATGAAAATTGATCCAGAAACAGGCATGGAGTCAGCCTTTCATGTTTTGTTCACAATGTTTTTTGCACACAATTGCTTCATCAATCAGATATTAGCAATTTTATACACAGCTTGTGAGTGAGCAAAACAATGATAGATGTGGAAATGTGAGACATTTAAATTAATCAAAGATAATCAGCAATATTTTCATAGTGATGAAAGAGCTGGAACTGAGAGTACATAAATGATTTAAAGCTTGTGATCTGGTCCAAAAGTGTTTTTTTTTGCCTCAGATTCAACGATATGTACTTTCATTTAATTTTCGTATTAAATTATGGCATTCATATCTGGAATTATTTTCTGTTTGCTGGAATACTTCATTAATATATATCATGTGGATGTCAAAGCTGTGCAGGATCAAATTGTTTGAGAAACAGTTTGTTACTGTAGATAATTTTTTCAAATCAGAATCCAAATGTTTCCAAGAACTAGCCTGCATAGAGCATCTTTTTTTTTGTAAACAAAACTGCTGCAATAGATGAAAAGTCTGCCTTTGGTGGGAACCAAATAACTCAGGGCATTGTATCGTGGCCAAAATATTCCTCAGTTGACTCTGCTGTGGGCAATTTAATTGCTCATTTAAAATTCACTAATTAAGACTGTCCAAAAGCCATGACAGGAGCCATTTAATTTAATTCTTACTGACACAATGGATTAAATAAAGATTGTTGCAAACCCTAAAATTGACAACTTTGGAAAAATTATAATCATTTTTTATTCTTTTCAACTAATTTATACCGAAATTCCAATTTATTCCACCATGCATTTGTTCTGCTTGCCTCACTGCAATGAGCCTGCATTTATTTCAGTCCCATGATACTAAATCTTAAGTATAATAACACTAAACTTTATGTGCATACCTGCTTGGACATCACCCCAGATTGAATTAAAGTGAACACTTACTCATTTAATTTCATTATTGTTAAAATCCTTGTCCTTATAATGTTTGCAGCTATTATTCTATTTTATCGCTGCAAGCATCCTCAATCCCGAATGTACTAGTTGAGTTCAGTTTTCTTGTCACGTGTACTGAGGTACAGTGAAAAGCTTTTGTTGCGTGCTAACCAGTCAGCGGAAAACAATACATGATTACAATATTGTCTGAAGAAGGGTCTCGACCCGAAACGTCGCCCATCTCCTTCGCTCCTTAGATGCTGCTGCACCCGCTGAGTTTCTTCAGCCTTTTGTGTACACATGATTACAATACATGATTACAGCTTATTTTCTAAATGGAGAGAGAATCGAGAAATCAGAGGTGCAAAGAGACTTGGGAGTGCTGGAGCAGGACTCTCAAAAGGTTAATTTACAAGTCGAATTGGTAGCAAGGAAGGCAAATTCAATGCTACCATTTATATCAAGAGGACTGGAATAGAAAAACAGAGATGTAATGCTGAGGCTCTATCAGGCGCTGGTCAGGCCACATTTGTAGTACTGAGAGCAAATTTGGGTCTCATATCTGAGGAAGGATGTGCTAGCTCTAGAGAAGGTTCAGAGGAGGTTTACAAAAATGATTCCCGGAATGAGTGGGTTAGCAAATAATGAGCGTTTGACAGCACTGGGCCTCAACTCACTTGAGTTTAGTAGGTTGAGTCATTGAAATTTACAGAATAATGATAGGCATAGATAGAGTGGATGTGGGAAAGATGTTTCCACTGGTGGGAGAGTCCAGGACCAAAGGCCATAGCCTCAAAGTTAAAGGGCGCTCTCTTAGAACAGAGGTGAGGAGGAACTTCTTTAGTCACAGTGAAACTCATTGCCACAGATGGCTGTGAAGGCCAAGTCTTTTAAGGCAGAGATAGACAAATTGTTGATTAGAACGAGTGTCAAGGGTTATGGGCAGAAGGCAGGCAAATGGAATTAGGAGGCAGAGAACAGCCATGATTGAATGGTGTAGACTCGATGGGCTGAAAGGCCTAATTCTACTCCTATAACGTGAACAATCGATCCATTTACAGTTTTACAGATACATGATACATGACACATGATACATGTATCACAGATACATGATAAGGGAATATTGCTATAGATTTTAAAGTTTGGAGCGTTTGTAATATGTGATGGTGGATCTGCTTCTGTTGCTAGCATGCAAATAGTCCCCTGGGTTGGGCGCCATCTTGGAAGCAATGTGAAGAAAGAAAAACAAAGAAAAACCAAAATTGCAAACAAAAACAAAAAATCGGCTAACCCATTTAAGCTTTTTGTTGGTCTGTCATTTTTAGCTGTGTAGAATTTAAAAGTATGTTATCACACATTTTTAATTCACCATCACATCTAAAAATGTCAAGTTACCAAAATGCTTAAATATGAGTTGGCAGTTCCTTCTTTGTTGTACCCTTGAACCAATAGAAAGGTGCAATAGAAATTGCATTTTGTTAAGAGTTGAGCAGCTAATAACCAATTCTCGATCTCCACGAAAGTCGGTCGATTATCAATTTGAAAATAACATTAATCAATAACACATAACAGCCCTTTTCTGAATCTCATTTAATTCCAGTTGTGTAACCAGTTACTTTCTCTTTATTTATTCTTTATCAACTTACTCAGATGATGGAACATGTGATCTTGATCGCACCAGCTCTTCACCTTGTAGAAAGGAGGAAATGGGGTCAATATTAAGACATTGTAATAGGCTTCTTAATAAATTGAACAGTTAACAGACTTACAAAATCACACGTTTTGCTCAAAATTCCAAGTTAATTTTTTTATCTTTTCTAAAATTCGTAACAATTGTTTTGAATATATGCTAGAGTAATTTAGATTAGTTTAGAGATAATCTAAATTACTAGTGCGGAAATAGGCCCGTCGGCCCTCATCGGCTGGGCCAACCAGCGATCCCCGCACATTAACACTATCCTACACCCACTGGGGACAATTTTTACATTTTCCGTGGCAATTAACCTTCAAACCTGTATGTCTTTGGAGTGTGGGAGGAAATCGAAGATCTCGGAGAAAACCCACGCAGGTCACGGGAAAAACGTACAAATTCCGTAGAGACGGGATCTAACCCGGGTCTCTGGCGTTGCATTCGCTATAAGGCAGCAACTCTACCGCTGCGCCACAGCGACCAGTAGCTGGTAGGATTCTGGTCAAGATTGTAAACATTTCGTAAGATATACAGGCAAATATATAGTTTTGAATGGCTCATTATGCTCATGCCTTTTTGCTAAAACAATTATTTAACTGGTTCCACATTCCTGCCCTTTCTCCATTGGTCTGTAAATTTTACAAGTAAATATGCAATATTGTTTTGGAAGTTGCAGTTGTCCCAAGTCTCACTTTTTTTAATACTCGTTTTTATTCTATATCATACAAATTCCAACGCATTATTTACTGAAGGAATATTTGCTGGCTGAAATTGGAAGCTTTGATCAAAATTAACTGTAATCAGCTGTTTGAACATCAATAAGGAAACTTCTGTACATTTGCTGCTGAATGCATAACTTAATGAAAAGTGCTACATCACTTGCATACAGTTCAAAGGTGGAGCCCAGTCTTGCTAAGGAATTGTTATCAATTTATGTAATTGAACATCCTTGGCCTATAATTTGAGAGGTGATGGGGAGAAGAGTTTTTAAAATAATGCTTTGTAGATTGGCTATTTCATACTAGCCAATTATATTGTATGTTAGTAGTGACCGCCTATTATGTGCTTCATATTATCAAGTGCCTGCTTACGCTAGTTAGAATGCGTAGCAGCTCAGAGATGTGATGTCTGCAGATCCTTGCAGTGTGTAGATTTAATAAACCTGTGTTGTATCTTGATGTGTGCTAGAGTCGACTCATTACATGCTTCACCTCAGTTTAGAGTTTTTAACAATTTCTAAGTGTTTTCATTTAAATATTTTAAAATAATGTTAATTTTTAAAAAAATGTCCTTTCACAGAATGTCAGAGAAATTAAAAATGTTAAATTTCTTCACAGCTTTATTAGCAAACAAATCTGAGAGGGCTACATTTGCTCTCTGTCAAAGCCTGTCAGACAGACATGAGTATCTTTGTAGCCAGCTCGACTCGGCACCCCATTTGTCATTGTGAAGGGACAGTAAGACTAGTTTCCTGCAGTTGCAGATGGAGCAGCGTGACACCAGACGCCTATGGCAGGGGCTACGGACTATAACTAATTACCAGAGCAGCCCTCCACCCCCCTCAACCGGGAGTGCCAGAGCCTCCTTAGATCATGATGTGAACTCTTTGTGTGATGTGAACTCGTCGGCTAACAGCAGCATCATCAGCACGCTGGCTAGCGAGGCAGGAGGGAGTTCCACCGCTGGGGATGTGCACACATTCTCGCTGTCCGAGCATGACGTGAGGAGGGCTCTGACACGTGTGAACACGAGGAAACCTGGAGGCCAAGATGGTATATCTGGGCGAGTACTAAAGTCTTGTGCTAATCAGCTCGCTCCAGTGTTCACCACAATATTCAACCTCTTCCTGGCCAAGTCCGTGGTCTCTGCCTGCTTCAAGAGATCCACTATTGTACCAGTGCCTAAGAATGCCTCTCCAGCCTGCTTGAATGACTACCGGCCGGTAGCCCTCACCTCAGTGGTCATGAAATGCTTCAAGAGGCTGATCAAAAACTACATCTGCACCTTCCTCCCTTGCACCATGGATCCGCTGCAGTTCGCATACTGTCCAAACAGATCCATGGATGATGCGGTCTCCCAGGTTTTGCACACCACTCCCTCTCACCTTGACAGCAAGAAGGGGGGGTATGTGAGAATGCTGTTCATTGACTTCAGTTCAGCTTTCAACACCATAGTCCCCACCAGACTTGCTGAGAAGCTGCTGGAACTGGGCCTGAACATTCCCCTGTGTGCCTGGGTCCTGGACTTTCTCACCGGCAGGCCCCAGGTAGTCAAGATGGGGAGACATACATCCAACACCCTCACCCTGAACACAGGATACCCCCAGGGTTGCGTCCTCAACCCCCTACTGTACTCCCTGTACACACATGACTGTGTGGCCAGGTTCAGCATCATCATCAGGTTTGCTGATGACACAGTGGTGGTGGGCCTGATCTCCGAAAACGATGAGAAGGCCTACCTGGAGGAGGTGGCTGATCTGGCACTCTGGTGTCAGAACAACAGCCTCCTCCTGAATGTAACTACAACTAAGGAGCTGATTGTGGACCTTAGAAGGGCACAACAACCGAGGACGTACATGCCACTGGGGACAAATAGGATGACTGTGGATAAGGTGAGCAGTTTTAAATACCTGGGAGTCCACATCACCAGAGGATCTGACATGGACAACACACACTGCCGCACTGGTGAGAAAGGCAAGGCAGCGCCTTTACCACCTGAGGCAGTTGAGGAGATTCAGAGTCTCTCTGAGGATCCTTCAATCCTTCCACTCTGGTGCTGTAGAAAATATCCTGACCAGAAACATCTCTACCTGGTTTGGCAACAGCGCTGTCTAGGACAGGAAGGCTCTGCAGAGAGTAGTGCGCTCGGCCGAACGTACCACGGGAACTACACTCACCCCCTGCAGGATCTATACACCAGGAGGTGCAGATCCAGAGCCAGCAAGATCATGAAGGACCCCTACCACCCCAGCAACGGACTGTTCCAGCTGCTACAGTCAGGCAAGCGCCTCCGCTGTCATGCTGCAAAAACAGAGAGGATGAGTTTCTACCCACAGGCCATCAGGACTGTAAACTCTGATCTCACCAGGGCGTAAATACTATTGTGTATTTTTTTAATGTAAATACTGGTTCTGTTCTGATGTGTTGTTTTGCACAATCCCACAAGCATTGCCACTTTCATACAGTTTACATCTTGTATGTGACTTGACTTGCATCTGGCACAGATAAGTACAGATGTACATAGAAAACAAGTGCAGGAGTAGGCCATTCAGCACTGCCATTCAATATGATCATGACCGATCATCCAGAATCTGTACCCTGTTCCTGCTTTCTCCCCATATCCCTTGATTCCATTAGCCCCAAGAGCTATAACTAACTCTCTTGAAAACATTCAGTGAATTGGCCACCACTGCCTTCTGTGGCAGAGAAATCCATAAATTCACAACTCTCTGGCTGAAAAAGTTTTTTCCTCATCTCAGTGCTAAATGGCCTACCCCTTATTCTTAAACTGTGTCCCCTGGTTCTGGATTCTCCCAAAATGCGGAACATTTTCCTGCTTCTAGCCTGTCCAATGCCTTAAGAATATTATATGCTTCTATAATATCCCCTCATCCTTCTAAATTCCAGTGTATACATGCCCAGTCGATCCATTTGTTCATCATGTCAGTCCCACTATCCCGGGAATTAACCTGGTGAGCCTACACTGTACTCCCTCAATAGCAAGAATGTCCTGCACACAATGCTCCAGGCGCTGTCTCACCAGGGCTCTGTACAACTGCAGTAGGATCGCCTTGCTCCTGTACTCAAATCCTCTAACAATGAAGGCCACTGTACCTGCATGTTTGTGACTGATGTACAAGGCCACCTAGGTCTCGTTGCACCTCACCTCATCCACAATTTCTACGGCCACCTCCTTGAGTACCGTAGGGGATGGGATGCAGGGGGATGGGATGCAGACTATTAGGCCCTGGGGATTTATCTGCCTTCAGTCCCAACAGTTTACCCAACACCAATTTATGACTAATGTGAATTGCCTTCAGTTTCTCCGTCACGCTGGATTCTCGGTCCCCTAATATCCCTGGGAGATTGGATCTATCTTCACTAAGGAAGACACAAACAAAGTACTTGTTTAACTGTAGGTTCTTTTGTTTGTAGGTGGTAGTTCTAGCTGGCAAGCCAGGTCCATCACTATCTGGTCCTAATCTTCAAAACGTTCAAAGTGTTTTATCTCTTCAAAATTTTAACAAGGACATGTTAAATATATATCCATAGATACCGTGGATATTTGTAAAATTCTGCAGCATTTGCCCAATCAAAAATCTTGAGATTATATGTACTCTTAACTTTCATGTGGCAATTTTGATTGCATTACTCCCATTAGTTAATTTCAGTATTATATTAATGTGCAATAGACTCAGACAATTTGGTACAACTCGAGTTTGTTCCACCTCGTTTCAGTTAACCTCTGTCACATTAACCTTCTACTCCATTATTTTTTATGTTTATCAAGCTTCCCTTTAATCAGCATCAGTATTTGTCTCGAGTACTCATTGTGGTATTAAATATCATGTTCTACCCTTCTTATTGAGTTATTTGTGTCTATGTTATATGAATGATGTAGCTCAATCCCAACGACTAATTGGCTGGGAAACAGATTTATCCCAGATGCTGAGTCAATGGTTTATTTTTTTAAGTTGCCAGTGTCTGATTTAACCTACTACACCAGTTCAAAAATGTCCAAACCTCAATATATCTGACAACTAAAATATGCAAGTATTTGCTTTTACCAAGCTTTCTCTTTTACGGAAAGACAATTACTGGCTTGTTCTATTACCTGTCATGTTTGTTAATTTATTTTGCACCTTCAGAAAATGGATTATATAGCGCCTCTATGTCTCCTCTTATAAAAACAGAAAATTGGAGCAGGAGTAGGCCATTTGATTTTTGAGCCTGGTTCACTATTCCATGTGATCATGGCCAATCATCCAAATTCAATAGAAACAAGGAGCTACTGGCACTGGTTTACAACACAAAGCCACAAAGTGCTGGAATAACTCTGTGGATCAGGCAGCATCTCGGGAACACATGGATAGGTGATGTTTCGGGTCGGGATCCAAATTCAGTACCCTGATCCAGTTTTCTCAAGATATTCTTTGAACCTTATAGCTCTGAGCAATACATCTAATTGCTTATTCAATATATAGAGGGGACAGGATGCATTCAGGCCAATGTTTTTAGCCAATATGTAGCAAGCTGACTGAACGCACAAGGGGTCAAATCTGGACCAAGTTTTAGGGAATGAAGCTGAGCAGTTGGAAGGAATATCAGTAGGAGTGTACTTTTGAATGTACAGTTAGATTTAATGTAGTATTGGAAAAGATTCTCATTTCAAGAAGTAAGTTTACAAAATTGAACCAGAAACAGCTACTTGAAGGCAAATCAGTTTCAGAGCAATGGCACTGAAATAGATTCAAGTTGTTTAGAATAAATATGTTCTCATAGAGAAAAAGGGTAACAATGCTAAACCTACAGTCTCCTGGATAGCACGAGCCACAGAGGTAAGAAATGGTAAAAAAGAGAAACTTATGTCAGACACCAAGAACATAAGAATGCACAAAGCCTCACAAAGTACAAAATGTGCAGATAAAACGGAATGGGAAATTGAATGGGAATACCAGACTGATTCCTGGGAACCAGACTGATTCTTGGGATGTCAGGACTTTCATATGAGGAAAGATTGGATAGACTCGGCTTGTACTCGCTGGAATTTAGAAGATTGAGGGGGGATCTTATAGAAACTTACAAAATTCTTAAGGGGTTGGACAAGCTAGATGCTGGAAGATTGTTCCCGATGTTGGGGGAGTCCAGAACAAGGGGTCACAGTCTAAGGATAAGGGGGAATTCCTTTAGGACCGAAATGAGGAAAACATTCTTTACACAGAGAGTGGTGAGTCTCTGGAATTCTCTGCCACAGAAAGTAGTTGAGGCCAGTTCATTGGCTATATTTAAGAGGGCGTTAGATGTGGCACTTGTGGCTAAAGGGATCAGGGGGTATGGAGAGAAGGCAGGTACGGGATACTGAGTTGGATGATTAGCCATGATCACATTGAATGGTGGTGCAGGCTCGAAGGACCGAATGGCCTACTCCTGCACCTATTTTCTATGTTTTTATGTTTCTATGAAATAAAGGGTATGAAAGAATACTGTGACATCGAAGAAAATCCAAATTTATTTTATAAATACATAAACATAGAAACATAGAAAAATAGGTGCAGGAGTAGGCCATTCGGCCCTTCGAGCCTGCACCGCCATTCAATGTGATCATGGCTGATCATCCAACTCAGTATCCCGTACCTGCCTTCTCTCCATACCCCCTGATCCCTTTAGCCACAAGTGCCACATCTAACGCCCTCTTAAATATAGCCAATGAACTGGCCTCAACTACCGCCTGTGGCAGAGAATTCCAGAGACTCACCACTCTCTGTGTAAAGAATGTTTTCCTCATCTCGGTCCTAAAGGAATTCCCCCTTATCCTTAGACTGTGACCCCTTGTTCTGGACTCCCCCAACATCGGGAACAATCTTCCAGCATCTAGCTTGTCCGACCCCTTAAGAATTTTGTAAGTTTCTATAAGATCCCCCCTCAATCTTCTAAATTCCAGCGAGTACAAGCCGAGTCTATCCAGTCTTTCCTGAGAAGGAAATATAAGGGCCTATAGTGACGAAAATTTATGGAGGCAGAGGATTTGGTAAGATTCTTATTTTTCATTGAATATTTTGCAACTGTTTGCACACTAGATCGAGACATGCCAATATAAAATATATAAAGAGGAAGTTTGAGAATTATTCGATTGGCAGACCCTACAAGCCCTGATGAAGAGTATCCCTGGCTTTAAATCGAGGGAGGAAATTGCATCTTTTTCCTCAATCCTCCTCGACTACAATGAATCCCCTATCAGCATTAGAGACAAATATTTTGTATGCATAAATCAATCAAATATCACTGTAAAAAAGTTGCCAACTAAAATAGTTGTAACATACAGAAAATGAAATACATTCTCATTTACTTAGAATAAAATAAATCTAATAATCATACTTACTCGATGAATTTCTCTTCATTGCGATCTAAAGTGGCAAAACAAAATTAGTTCAGAAATGCATTAAAACTACAATTCAAATACAAATGATCAATAAGAAAATTCTCATCAAGCGATCATTCAGAGATGAAATAAATACTTACCGGACTATGCCTCTGATGTCAGCATGCAAACAGAAAGATAAAGGTAATGTCAAATACTCATCTGTGGAATGACATTGGCACAAAACATTTGCATCAAAAGATAGATTTCTAAAATGAAGGGAGGGATCTTCTGCTGATTGATAAGATGCCAAAATTCATCAGTCACCAGCTCTCAACGTACATCATTTTTTACATCATGCCTGCAGACGCAGTCTTCCACTGATAAGAAACCCTTGCTTATCACAGAAAGTCAGTGAACAAACTATGTGCCTGAATGTTACTTTCAGCCTGGTACGTTTTAGCTTCTGAGCTTACCACTACCAAAGCTGTGGTTTAAATTGAATGTTTGTGAATATTAAACACACAAATATGACAGAATAATAAAATTACTATTTAAAGATATAAATTCACAACTTCTTAAAGAAGGTTAAAACACTAAAAAGCATGGGCATAATTAAAAATTACTAAATACTTTTAAATCATCTGAAATAAATCAAGTACAAAAGGAAATTAGATTTCATTTATGACCATTTTTACCCATTGCTTTCAGTCAGCCCCTTTAGGCTGATCCAGACGGATTTACAAGTCTCGGTACTAGAAAATCTAAGGAAGTTTGTACTATCCTGAGTTACACAGTGCAGGTAACTCAGGAATAGCACTTGGCTGGAGTGGAGGAAAAGTCGAGACTTCAGTCCGGGTTTGCAGTCTTAAGCTTCTGCCCACTCGTGGTTAAAAGCCAAATCTGAGCCTCTCTAGTAGCTTTCAAGTGGTCAAAGTATATTTGATGTTGCACTCATATGATGGTCCAAACACTTTTATTTAGAGATATGCAAATAAGTACTCAACACACTTTTAATCTTCAATTGAGAATAATTAACCAGTCGGTCCTTTACAAGGCAAGTAAATAAGGGAAAGAAACAAACAAAAAAGGGTAAAGGATCTTAGCAATAAATTGTTGAGTTAAGGGTCAAAGTCTTAAAACAAGAACAAAGATGAAAAGATATTTTGTGTCTGGTTCAGTTTAGAGATACAGCACGGAAACAGGCCCTTCGGCCCACTGAGTCTGCACTGACCAGCAATCCCCGCACATTAACACAAGTCCACACACACTAGGGACAATTTATACTTATACCAAGTATACAAGCCAATTAGCTAAAAACCTGTACGTCTTTGGAGTGATAGTTAACCTTTGAAATGCACTATCCAAGAGGCCACTGGAGGCTCAGTCATTGTCACTGTCACAGACTCAGTCACTGTTATTCGTCAGATCAATACATTTTTATGTATTGAAGGAATCAAAGGTTTTGTGGTGTTTGCATGAGACCAATGTTGAGGGAAAATATTAAATGTGATATTATTGAGTAGCAGAACAGGCAAGAGGAACAAACTGATCTACTCTTGTTCTTACACAGATCAAACACATCTAGCTTAATATTAAGCATTTTCGGTTTATATTTTAACATCTAATATACATAAAATTGTTTTAATTATTAACAAGTAATTGTATTAATCCTGCAATTCCATTCTTCATTCACATTTCTCCTCAGCATAACAAAATCCACTGAGCTAATAAGTAAAAGGTGCATAATTATAATTTGCTTAGACTAATATGAACAACTTGTTTTAAGAACCAGATCTGTCTCCAAATATGGAGAATCGTAACGCATTTTCAGTGTTTAATTTAATTGCATAATTTACACCTCCTTTAAACTACACCATTTTGAAATGTAGGGACTGATAATATAGAAAGAGAAATAACTATGCAACTGATATTCTGATCATCTTTGGATGGCTTGTGCCAGAATCACTAATGGGTTGAAAGGTGTAAGGTGACATTCCTTTATGATGGGTGACAGAGAACCCAACTTGAGCTCACCGAAAATAACAAATAGCAGGTATTTTTAAATAAATGGATTCAACACTTGAAAATCTAACTGAAATTATGGCACAAGACTTTTGTTGAAATGCATTTTGGGTTTGGGCATTGCTGGCAAGAGCAGAATTTAATATCCATCTCTTGATAAGTCAAGAGTGAGCTGGGTCCTTGAACCATTGTACTTCACTACTGAGTGGCTTGTTAAGCCATTTCAGAGTACATTTTAAAATCAAACTATTTCATCTTTGACTTTAAACAATCATAATATATTCCAACACAGCAAGCACCAAAAATGTTAACCACTCAAATTTTACTTCACATTTTCACAAACAGATTATTAGCAAGTTACGTATTTTTTTCGAATTACTGATTTGCATCTTATAATATCTTCCGAGCAATTATGAGCACATCTTGGAAGATTTGGTCACTATCACCAACTCTGGCTTCCATTTGTGGAAACAAGATCCAAAAACGAACACTACGTATGTTGAATGAATGCCAGTATGCTGTTAAGTTTAGCAGAAAATTAACTTTGATCCTTAGTTAAAATATTAATGAACAAGCATAAAGTAATACTTACGGATGGGGAGGGAGAAAGTGTGATATTCCCGATGGAAGCTTTCAGCTCTTCTAATGTGTGGTTAGTATCATTACTTGGTTGCATGGGCTTAATTTGCACATGGAACTTTTTGGGTTCGTCATCATCAGAGCCTGAGTCGCTTGATGAATAAAAATTATTTTCTTTGGCATGTTTGCATCAGTTAAGGAAAAGAAAAGCAATTCAAATATAACTGCATAGGTTTTGCAGCCTTAAATCTGAGCTGAAGGTAGCTAATTGTTCAGAGGATGAATGGATCAAATTTGTTTATCACAGCTCAACACTTTACCCTATGATCATAGCTCAGCCACTTGATACTTTACACAATATTCTCATACGGGCTCAATGTTAGCATCACTTCTTATTAAATGTGACGTCTATTTGTTGAAAGGCTAATCGTTATTTAGTTGATATAAAAATGAAATCACTAGAAATCTTCTACTTACTGAATAATGAATATTTTAATAGAAATGGAAAGCAGGTGAAATGTCACACCTTGTTAGTTTGCCAAGAACAGCAAGATCATCATCATCAGCATCTACAATGGCTTCCGACGTCTTCTATAACTCTCTAAAAAGCTGCAATCCAAAATACAATGTTTCTAGGAGGACAAAAATTACCTGAACACCTTAATCCACAAAGCAACCATGCTTCTTTGGTCAAGTGGTAGCCGAGATATGGACAGAGGAAAGGATGTGGCTATAATCGGGCAGGATTGAAGACTCTTCATTCATTGATGCAGGAGCCTTGGCCTTAGACCTTGCCTAACAGTTAAAAGGTATTATTCTACATATGTGAATAAAGACTAAAGGTGGATGGCCAATCCGAAAATTGCATCAAGTAAGTAGACTGGGACTAGTTGTCACAATTTATATTAATGGCATCATAAGATCATAAGTGATAGGAGCAGAATCGGCCCATCAAGTCTACTTCGGTATTCAATCATAGCTAATCTATCTCTCCCTCCTAACCCCATTCTCCTGAGTTCTCGCCATAACCTCTGACACACATACTAGCCAACTCGTACTAATTTGGCATTGATACCAAAAAGGAATAAAACATATCCATATTTCCTAATAAAACAAAGCGAGCTACGAAAATGGGCTATGAGGAAGTCATGACAAGTCTACTAATGGCAGCACAGGAGGTCAATGTGTATGTCACTGCCATATCCAAGCACTGAAATCAGAGATGAACGAACCATGGTTCCAGCGGAAGGTAAGAATATTTCTTGCCATAGATAGAAGGGATAGATTAATATCTAGAGACATTGTGGTACTTTTCACTGAGAAACAAAAACAACAAATATCACTTCAGCATTGGTTGACCAAGACAAAAATTTGCAATTTCAAATATAAAGACAATTATTGCATTGGATACTGTCCATGATGCTGTTGGCAGGTTGTTTTTTTTTTATCAACTTGCCATGTCACATATAAAAAAGTACTGCTGCTGTTTGACAACCACCTAAGCAACCTAATATATTTCAAACCAAACTGTACAAAATGTATTTGTTCATATTTTTTTTTAGGAAAATTGGATATTAATTTGCAATTCTGAAATCAAATTCCATAATACATGGTAAGACCAAAAAAGAGAAACAAAAGACTGACTAAATCACAATGCACTGTCAACTGTGAGACCTTACATATACAGGTGAGTGCCTTTCCAAATCATGCCCCATCAATTTAATTTACCACTGGTTGTCTCCAATCAAGTTATAGAAATATCTCAAGGATAATCAATGGAAACAGGTTGACCCTAAGCTCAATTTTGAGTGTCATAGCAAAGGGTTTGAATACTTATGTAAATGCGATATTTCAGTTATTTCTTTTGAATTACTTTGCAAACATTTCTAAACACCTGTTTTCACTTCCTCATTCTGGGGTATTGTGTGTAGATTGATGATTTAAAAACATTGAATCAATTTAAAAATAAGGCTGCAACGGAACAAAATGTGGAAAAGGTGAAGGGGTCTGAATACTTTCTCAATGCACTGTATAAGAACAGAAAAGCAGCTTCAAAACAGTGAGAATTAATGAATGTAGGCATGTTAGATTGCCAAGACCAGTGTTGGCACGGGGACAGCTTTTATTGTTCCAGCGCATGAAATCAGGTAGCTAAGCATTCAGGAAGACCAAACAATAAGGTAAACAGTGAGTTACCCATACAAAGAGACTGGAATATTAAAAGCAACAAAATTGTGCCTGACTTTGGTGAATCACTGGAATGAGTATTATGTGCAGTTTTCATCTGTGCGCTCAAGAGCATCACATTTGTTTGGACTTAGGGAAACATGTGATACTTATCCTCTAAAGAGAGATTGGGCTTTCACCCTTGAGATTTAGAAGAAGAGGCGATCTCTGAGACAGATTCAGAGAGACTGTTTCCATAGTTGGAAAGTTTTAGAACTCCAGAATATCAGCATATAGGGTTTGACTGAGATGTTTAAAGAGGAAGATAATAAATCTTTAGAATTCTCTACCTCAGAGTATTGGGGGTGCTCCGTTATTGACTATATTGAAGGCTGATGTTGAAACATTTTGGTTAATTATGAAATTAGAGGAAGCGGATTTTAGTGGGAAAGGCACAGGATTTGTCACAAACTCGGTGAATGGCAATACATGGTCATCTGACCATATGACAGACTACCATCTCGGGTTCCTTTGATGCTTAACAGTTATAAAAGAAGCACAAAGCTGAATTTTAGACAAATAGCTATTTTAAGCAAAATTAGTTCCGAAGTAATCTTAAGCTCTCATTTTGCACTTTGAACATGATTTGATGGGCGTCCTGAGCATATGAAGCGCATCTACTAGATGTGTAGTTTTAAATATCAGAAATGAGAATTGTTACCCAACTATCACCAAGAATATTTATGCAAATTGCACCAACCTGTGCAAGGTTGATGTCGATGCAACATCAACCTTGCGCAGAGTTTTGAATGCTCAAGTCCTATTCTTTCCAGCATGGTAGTGATAGATAACTTCCATCAACATGGTTGTGGAGCCAACCATAATGCAGCATCCGACAGCCAATATATCAGCTTCCAGTAGGCACAGGTCGAGGCAAATTATATTTTTCCTCAACGGAAGCTCAGACCACTGCCATCATGTGGCTGCACACATGTGATTTGAGAGGCTTACAGCATTTTGCAACAGCCTAATACTTTGGACACAGCAGGATGCAGAGGTGTAGTGCCATGACAGTTACAATGACCAAGAAGCAATAATCACCTGTTCCTATCTTAGATCAACAGTATTTATGATCTTTCCAATGCCAGAATCCTTACTGTTGAGGTCAGAGACCGTACTCAAATTGTTCCCTTTTCAGTGAGAGCAGAGTTCAAAGATCTGGCCAATTCAGCTCAGAGCTGCTTAAGGTCACCTTGCAATGCTATCTACATTTTTTGTTGTTGCATGTGATCAGCCTTCCACCAAATGCCCTGTGCTGCTATATTTTACTCAGTTCAAGAGACCACGTTTTAGGAAACGTGTCACTGCCTTAGAAGTGGGCATTTACTAGCGTGCTACCAAACGGAAAATCTTCAATGGAGAAACAAAATCAGATTGCTCTTCCTACAGCAAATGTCGCTAAGACAGGTCCTGGCCAAAGTGTTCAAAATTGTGAAAACCAATGAAAGAATATCTAAGGAGAAACTGATTCTTATGGCAGTACTAATCAGAGAATGCTGATTACAGGAAAATTATAAAGGAACTTGAGGATACATTAGGGGGGTGGGAGGGGGAATTGAAAGAGAGTATTTTTACCATTTGGAAAATTTTACCAGAAAAGAATTGTGGACATAAATTCAGTAATAGCTTTTAAGTATACAATTTGGTAAATTCTATTGCATGGCCAAGATTTATTTGCAGGTGTGTGTTCCCAGGGACATACAGTGACCTCCATCATGTTTGGGACGAAGACCCATCATTTATTTATTTGCCTCTGTATGCCACAATTTGAGATTTGTAATAGAAAAATCACATGTGGTTAAAGTGCACATTGTCAGATTTTATTAAAGGGTATTTTTGATACATTTTGGTTTCATCATGTAGAAATTACAGATGTGTTTCTACATAGTCCCCGCATTTCAGGGCACCATAATGTTTGGGACACATGGCTTCACATGAGTTTGTAATTGCTCAGGTGTGCTTAAATGCCTCCTTAATGCAGGTATAAGAGAGCTCTCAGCACCTAGTCTTTCCTCCAGTCTTTCCATCACCTTTGGAAACCTTTATTGCTGTTTATCAACATGAGGACCAAAGTTGTGCCAATGAAAGTCAAAGAAGCCATTATGAGACAGAGAAACAAGAATATTAAGGGCCTGTCCCACCAGCATGTAACTCTATGCGATGAACGCGATCAAACCGGCAGCGGGGGCCGCGCGGAGGTCGGGTGATCCCCTGTACAGGGCCATTCCCACCAGCATGTGCCTGCATGCGGCAAGCGCAACTAAACCGGCAGCGAGGGCCGCGCGGAGGTTGGGTGAGTGGCGCAACGCGGCGCAAAGCGAGGCGAACTTGAAGCAAGTCCAAGGTAAGTTCGCCAGGACTTAGAGGGGCACACAGAGAGGGGCACCGAGACACACACACATACAGGGACACGGAGCCACACACATAGAGGGTCACGGAGGCACTTACAAATAGGTTCACGGAGGCACGATGTCCGGGCGGTGTGTAAATGTCGAGGCGACTGCGAGCCGACAAGCCGTTGCCGCGCGGGATTTTTGGACATAGTCGGTTTTTCGGAGCCCCGCGCGGTGTCGGGACGAACTCGGGACGAACTCCGCACAATTCCGCGCGGCTCCGGTGATCGAAGTGGGACCGGCCCCGCGACGCCGGACGGCTCAAGCGACCATGTTAGGTCGCGCTAATCGCATAGAGTTGCATGCTGGTGGGACAGGCCCTTAACTGTTAGAGGCATCAGCCAAACCATAGGCTTACCAAAATCAATGTTTGGAACATAAATAAGAAGAGCATTGATGAGCTTACTAATCGCAAAGGGACTGGCAGGCCAAGGAAGACCTTCCTAGCTGAAGACAGAAGAATTCTCTCTATAATAAAGAAAAATCCCCAAACACCTGTCTGACAGATCAGAAACAGTCTTCAGGAGTTTTTCAACTTTTCAGCAGCCAGTTAAATCACCCGATCTGAACCCAATTGAGCATGCCTTTTATATGCTGACGGAAAAACTGAAGGAGACGAGCCGCCAAAACAAGCATAAGCTAAAGATGGCTGCAATACTCGCCTGGCAGAGCGTCACCAGAGAAGACACTCAGCAACTGGTGATGTCCATGAATCGAAGAGTTGAAGGGGTGGTAAATTGGATTAGTAAGTATGCAGATGATACCAAGATAGGGGGTGTTGTGGATAATGAAGAGGATTTCCAAAGTCTACAGAGTGATTTAGGCCAGTTGGAAAAATGGGCTGAAAGATGGCAGATGGAGTTTAATGCTGATAAATGTGAGGTGCTACACCTTGGCAGGACAAATCAAAATAGGACGTACATGGTAAACGGTAGGGAATTGAAGAATACAGTTGAACAGAGGGATCTGGGAATAACCGTGCATAGTTCCTTGAAGGTAGAATCTCATATAGATAGGGTGGTAAAGAAAGCTTTTGGTATGCTAGCCTTTATAAATCAGAGCATTGAGTATAGAAGCTGGGATGTAATGTTAAAATTGTACAAGACGTTGGTGAGACCAAATCTGGAGTATGGTGTACAATTTTGGTCGCCCAATTATAGGAAGGATGTCAACAAAATAGAGAGGGTACAGAGGAGATTTACTAGAATGTTGCCTGGGTTTCAACAGCTAAGTTACAGAGATAGGTTGAATAAGTTAGGTCTTTATTCTCTGGAGCGCAGAAGGTTAAGGGGTGACTTGATAGAGGTCTTTAAAATGATGAGAGGGATAGACAGTTAATGTGGACAAGCTTTTCCCTTTGAGAATAGGGAAGATTCAAACAAGAGGACATGACTTTAGAATTAAGGGACAGAGGTTTAGGGGTAACATGAGGGGGAACTTCTTTACTCAGAGAGTGGTAGCGGTGTGGAATGAGCTTCCAGTGGAAGTGGTGGCGGCAGGTTCGTTGGTATCATTTAAAAATAAATTGGATAGGCATATGGATGAGAAGGGTATGGAGGGTTATGGTATGAGTGCAGGCAGGTGGGACTAAGGGAAAAAAGTTGTTCGGCACGGACTTGAAGGGCCGAGATGGCCTGTTTCCGTGCTGTAATTGTTATATGGTTATATGGTTATAGTTCAAGCAGTCATTGCATGCATAGGATATGCAACAAAGTACTAAACATGACTACTTTCATTTACATGACATCGCTGTGTCCCAAACATTATGGTGCTCTGAAATGGGGGACTACGTATAAACGACTGCTGTAATTTCTGCATGGTGAAACCAAAATGTATAAAAATGGCCTTTATTAAAATCAGACAATGTGCACTTTATCCACATGTGATTTGTTTTTTTACAAATCTCAAATTGTGGAGTACAGAGGGAAATAAAGAAATGACGAGTCTTTGTCCTAAACATGATTGAGGGCACTGTAGAGTCATAGAGTGATACAGTGTGGAAACAGGCCCTTCGGCGCAACTTGCCTACCCCGGCCAACATGACCCAGCTAACGTAGTCCCACCTGTCTGCCATTGGTCCATATCCCTCCAAACCTATCCTATCCATGTACCTGTCTAACTGTTTCTTAAATGTTGGAATAGCACCTGCCTCAACTACCCTCTCTCGCAACTTGTTCCATACATCCACCACCCTTTGCGTGAGAGTTTGATGATTATTTGAAGTAAAAGTTGTGAACATTTCCACTCGTTCTGAAAATGTTGTCTATTGTACTTTGATTAATTTTACTCTGAATAGTAGTTTGTTGACTGACATACACAATATATCACAGTTGCTTGTAGGCATTGTGCACCACAATAGCTGCCTGAAGATAATACTGAAATAAAGATAACATTCAAATTTGTTAGTTCAAGTTAAGGATATTAGTTTGATTCACTTCTGGCTTGATACAGAAACCTTCCTCGTCCACCTCTGGTATATTCTAATGAAGAAACACAATGATATAATGGTTAACTACAACAAGGTGCATTTGTATTTCCAATAGGCTCTCTGCCATTTAGTATCAGACCACTCAAATTAGTCAACCTGAGCATAAAATAAAGCTAATTATCTGTAAAGAATCAGGAAAACTAATACAATAAATTATCTCTTAAATAGGAAATGCAATATAAATATCAGACAAATTATTTTCTTGAGTTAAGGTTAGCTTTACAAAAATAGTTGCAAATAATATCGTTTGTGAAACGATTGACTAACAAAGTTTAGGAAAACAAATATACTGTCATGATCAACTGCATAAAGTGGACTTCTTGGTTCAGAGCAATTCCTAAGTGAACTACAACAGGAGAATATCAGAAAACACTGTTTTGCACTGAGTATATTCATTCTAAAGAAACAAGCTTCTTATTAATATATGTTACTGAATTGCATTCAAAGGCTGGGACAGTTTTATGCTGCTATGAGTTTGCTGATCTTTTGCATCCTGGACCATACTGTTTCTTCCAACATAGTCCAGGATGTAGTCTTTTGCTAGGAGGTTGGTTCTGGTGAGTGAATGGCCTAGACAATCATCAGGGAGGTCGAGGTCACAGATTCTCTGGCTATCAATGTCCTTAATATCGCATTCTAAATCAATTTTAAAAAATCTAAATCAAAAGACTAAAAACACATGTTCCTAAAATCGTTTTACAATCAAATCACAATTAAATAACTTCACTTTCTCCTGGCAGCCAAGTTCTCACATTCAGTTCAATGTGCTACATATGACAGATTAATCACACAATTCCAAATAATTGAAGTTCTAATACCTTTAATTTGAAGTACTGGGAGTAATCAACTACACATTTCCTGTAACTTGTATCGCCAAGAGGATCCAATATAGATTATAGCGCGAACTGCATGTTCATTTTAAAAAATATTATAGTTTTTTTCAGCAGTGTTTTAAAAACTATGGAATAAAATTATCTTCTTCCACATTTATACATGTATTTGCCTCTTAAGAAACATTTAGCCACACCTGATCAATCTTCAAATATAACTGTCAGAAATTTCAAGCGCTCATTTCAATAGACAATAGGCGCAGGAGTAGGCCATTTGGCCCTTCGAGCCAACACCGCCATTCACTGGGATCATGGCTGATCATCCATAATCAGTACCCCGTTCTTCCCTACTCCCCATATCTCTTGACTCCACTATCGTTAAGAGCTCTATCTAACTCTCCCTTGAAAACATCCAGAGAATTGGCCTCCACTGCCTTCCGAGGCAGAGAATTCCACAGACTCACAACTCTCTGGGTGAAAATGTTTTTCCACATCTCCGTTCTAAATGGCCTACGCCTTATTCTTAAATTGTGGCCCCTGGTTCTAGACACCCCCATCATTAGGAACCAGTTTCCTGCCTCTAGCGTGTCCAATTCCTTAATAATCTTATATGTTTCAATAAGATCCTCTCTCATCCTTCTAAATTCCAGTGCAAATCAGCCCAGTCGCTCCATTCTCTCAGTATATGACAGTCCCGCCATCCTGGGAATTAACCTGGTGAACCTACACTGCACTCCCTCAATAGCAAGAATGTCCTTCCTCAAATTTGGAGACCAAAACTTCACACAATACTCCGGGTGTGGTCTCACCAGGGCCCTGTACAACTGCAGAAGGACCTCTTTGCTCCTAAACTCAACTATACTCAAGTCCACAATGCCCACAATTGCAAAAGAAGAAAGGAAAAATCATCCTGCTAGTTTTGTTCATCATTATTTTATGATGAAATGTAATGTCCACGGGTATAAAAATAATTACATTGAATTATATTTACTAAATATATATATATATATATATATATATATATATATATATATATATATATATATATTTAGTAAATATAATTCACTAGATATATTGCTTGTCATAATAGTCCTGCAACCATTATCATGTTTCTACTTTTGCTTGATTTACTTACAACTGAATCAGCATCTGGAGATTCCCTGTCGGAGGAATCAAACAAAGTGAAATTATAATCACTGTAAATATTCTAATAATCAATAGATAAAACAAACCTAATTAACGTATACCCACAATCATTAACATTTATAATAGAATAATTTTCAGAAGTTATTCATTCTTGTGACCTTTATTTTCAATAAATAAAGCCTCAGTTAACAGGCTAAATTAGGCAAGATCACATATGAGTCCTTGTTGTCATAGTTATCCTGTAAGCTGGACATATGAATGTGAGGGTTACACAAAAAGCTGGATAGGCAAATGTGGAAAAGGTGCGAGATAAGGACTGCAGAAGTATCAATTATAAATAATCATGAACCAAATGCATTATACTCTTCAGGACTCAACTTTGATTTAAATGATTTTGGAACAACAGCTTTACAGTTTGCACGAGAACTGGGCGGTTCTGATAAACATTTCCATTTTCAATCTCCACAGATGCCAGACCTGCTGAATATTTTGAGCTTCAATTTTTACTCTAAATCTACAGCGGCTGCAGTGTTTTGTATCACATTCCCAGCATGAGATTTTTGTTTCCCTCCACACCATTCATTCATCAATTAATTCTCCTCTGGATAAATCAGTTGCAATTAACAAACCTTCACGATCCTCTCTGAGCATGTCGTTGAGACATAAACATTCTGAAAGAGACTGACAGAATAATGACAAGACTCGATTTTCTCTAAGTGGAGAGTGGAGCACTAGGGAGGAAAGACTCAAGATTAGGGTCAATTATTTGGGAGTAAAATGAGGAGTTTTCGTTGTGGTCAATTTTTTTCAGATTCAGATTGAATTATATTGTCATTTCATAGTTACAGTACAACGAAATGGTTTAGCCTTGCAGTCAAAACATAGAATAAATAACAAAACACACAATTAACACAGTTTAACATCCACCACAGTGAGTCCACCAGGCACATCCTCACTGTGATGGAAGGCAAAAGTCCCAAAGTCTTTGTCTCTTCCCTCCTTGCTCTCCATCTGCGCTGAGGTGATCCAGGCCTCCGATGTTGTGACCCCGCCAGGTGATGGTAAGCAAGTCCTGCGGCTGAATCCGAGCTCCGCGAACGGGCCGGTTCAAACTCCGCGGCCCGGGGCGGTCGAAGCTGCCACCCTCCAGTCCAGCAGACGAAGCTGTTGTTATGGTTGTAAAAACAGGTCACCAACTTGGGACATGCGAGCTCCCGACGATATCGTTCACTGGCCTGTGGCCGAGACCACTGGCGTGTCGGACATCGGGTCGCAACGCCACCACAGCCCCCAAGTCGGCCAGCCTCGCGTTGGTACATCCTGGCTCTGCCTCCGGAGGCTCGAGGTCGGTCCCAGTTGGAGGCCGCCAGCTCCGCGATTAGGCCTCAGCGCAGACGGAGACGGAGACGGAGGATACGGCAAGAAAGGTCGCATCCCTCCGAAGGAAGAGTCAAAAAACATGTTTCACCCCCCCCCCCACACACACACACACACAACTAAAATAAACCAAAATAAACTGTAACAACGGGACAAAAGAAAACAAAAAAAAAGACAAACGGACTGCAGGCGAGCCGCAGCTGCAGGGCAGCACCGCCACTTCCGGTATGCATACATTTTTGAAATTCTCTGAATCAGAGGGCTGTGCATATTATTTCGTTAGGTATGTTTAAGATCAAGAGTGAACCATTTAAAAAATTAAAGACATTATTGGATGTGATAATTGGAGAGGGAAGTGGACACGGTACAGGTTCAGCTATGAACATTGAATGATAGAACGGGTTCAATTGACCATAAAACACACTTCCAAATGCTATTTTTATATGCTGCAATAAACTGCTGAATTATATGCTACAGTTAAACTATGCACAAAAACTATTAAAAACATGAACTTACACTGAATCCGTATCTTTGTCTCTTTTCTTTCGTCCAGGTATTCCAAGGGTTTTCCTTCTGGGCTTCTTCACCACTGCATTGGAAATATCATTTTGCAAACTCAATCCAACAAGAAAAAACCTAGATCTATCAAGTTCTAAAAAGGCAATTGGTCCTCTAAGATCCAAATTATTTAATAATGTCATAAAATCATACAGCACAGAAAACTAGCCCTTCAGCCCAACTTGTCCATGTCAATCAAGATGCCTCATCTACGCTAGTCTCACCTGCCTGTGTTGGCCCATATCCATCTCAACCTTTCCTATCCATGTACCCATCCATGCCAAAAGAAGTGCTTGCTAAATAGGAGAGGTATCATTTACTTTCAAATAATTCTCCATGTCTCTCCCAAGAGCCATCCTTTCCAGTGGCTCTAGAAATCGTGGATGCATTGGTGATAATTTTCCAATGTTCGATCAACTCAGGGTCAGTTCCTGTGGATTGGAGGATAGCTAATGTTATCTCAGTTTTTAAGAAAGGCGGGAGAGAGAAAACGGGGAATTATAGACCAGTTAGCCTGACATCGGTGGTGGGGAAGATGCTGGAGTCAATTATAAAAGATGAGATAGCCGCATATTTGGATAGCAGTAACAGGATCGGCCCGAGTCAGCATGGATTTACGAAGGGGAAAACATGCTTGACTAATCTTCTGGACTTTTTTGAAGATGTAACTAGGAAAATGGACAAGGGAGAGCCAGTGGATGTAGTGTACCTGGACTTTCAGAAAGCATTTGAGAAGGTCCCACATAGGAGATTAATGGGCAAATTTAGTGCACATGGTATTGGGGGTAGAGTGCTGACATGGATACAGAAGTGGTTGCAAGGTAGGAAACAAAGAGTAGGGATTAACGGGTCCCTTTCAGAATGGCACGCAGTGACTAGTGGGGCACCGCAAGGCTCGGTGCTGGGACCGCAGCTATTTACAATATACATCAATGATTTGGATGAAGGGATTCAAAGTAACATTAGCAAATTTGCAGATGACACAAAGCTGGGTGGCAGTGTGAACTGTGAGGAGGATGCTATGAGAATGCAGGGTGACTTGAACAGGTTGGGGGACTGCAGATGCATGGCAGATGAAGTTTAATACGGAAAAATGTGAGGTTATCCAATTTGGTAGCAAAAACAGGAAGGCAGATTACTATCTAAACGGCGTCAAGTTGGGAAAAGGGGAAGTACAACGGGATCTGGGGTCTTTGTACATCAGTCTATGAAAGTAAGCATGCAGGTACAGCAGGCAGTGAAGAAAGCGAATGGCATGTTGGCCTTTATAACACGAGGAATCAAATAAAAGAGCAAAGAGGTCCTTCTGCAGTTGTACAGAGCCCTAGTGAGACCACACATGGAGTATTGTGTGCAGTGTTGGTCCCATAATTTAAGGAAGGACATTCTTGCTATTGAGGGAGTGCAGCGTAGGTTTACAAGGTTAATTCCTGGGATGGCGGGACATATGCTGAGTGAATGGAGCAGCTTGGCTTATACACTCTGGAGTTTAGAAGGATGAGAGGGTATGTCATTGAAACATATAAGATTGTTAAGGGCTTGGACACACTAGAGGCAGGAAACATGTTCCCGATGTTGAGGGAGTCCAGAACCACGGGCCACAGTTTAAGAATAAGGAGTAAGCCATTTAGAACGGGGACGAGGAAACACTTTTTCTTACAGAGAGTGGTGAGTCTGTGGAATTATCTGCCTCAGTGGGCGGTGGAGGCAGCTTCTCTGGATGCTTTCAAGAGAGAGCTAGATAGGGCTCTTAAAAATAGTGGAGTCAGGGGATATGGGTAGATGGCAGAAACGGGGTACTGATTTGGGATGATCAGCCATGATCACATTGAATGGTGGTGCTGGCTCGAAGGGTCAAATGACCTAGTCCTGCACCTATTGTCTATTGTCCATTGTGGTTTTCTTCCTTTTCAGTGCAGGCTTAAAGGGTAAGGTGGGACTAAGAACCTATGAGAAATAGTGGAGAGAAGGAGAAAGAAATGGGTAGGAGATGAAGTAGAATAGAAAACATCCATGAAGTGAAGAAGGATAAGGAAGAAAAGGAAACAGTTTTTCTGTTACTCCAAACTTGTCCTGTGTTCCATTTAGCCCTATTTTCGTTGATATGGAATAATTGAAAAGATGTTATGGAGTAAATACATAAAGAATGAGATGGCACGATGGCGCAGTGGTAGAGTTGCTGCCTTACAGCGCTTGTAGTGCCGGAGACCCGGGTTCGAACCCGACTACAAGTGCTGTCTGTCCGGAGTTTCCCCCGTGACCGCGTGGGTTTTCTACAAGAACTTTGATTTCCTCCCACACTCCAAAGACGTACAGGTATGCAGGTTAATTGGCTTGGTGTATGTGTAGGATGTGTAGTGTTAATGTGCGGGTATCGCTGGGCAGTGCAGTCACGGTGGCCGAAGGGCCTGTTTCCATGTCGTATCTAAACTAAACTAATGAGATCTTGACGAGTAAGATGAATTAGGTAAAGTGTTTCAGTATATTATTGCACTATGTAGGAAGAAAAGATGAAAGTGAGTGAAAACTTATTGCGAAAGAGATAAAATAAATCTCTGGCTTGGTGGAGAGTAAGAGAATTTGTTCATGGCAGCATTTTAAAAGTAGCAGCTTTATAAACACCTCATTTTATGACTCATCAACATCACCAATGTATGCATGTGAACGGATTATAAAGAGCAACATTATCAATAATAGAAACAAATAGTTTGAATGCCCAAAGGAAAATGTTTTGAGAGAGTGGTGGGAAAGAGAAAGGAGGGAATGGAGAGTAAAAGAGAGGTGGTAAAGAAGGCAGGAGCAGGGAAAAGAGACAAATAGAGAAAAGAGTAGGGGAAGAGTGACATACCTCAAAGAAAGGGATGAGAGCAAATGTGAAGAAAAGCATGCAGAGAGGGACAAGAAGAGGTAAAGGACATGGAGGGATAGAATGGTGGAAGAGGAGCAGGCAGAAAATGAAGGGGGCGGAGAGAATGTAGGGCTAATGCAGCAGAGATTGATGAAAACAAGCAGAAATGGGGAAGAGCTAAGAGATGGGGAGCAGCAAAAGTGATCAATTGAGGGTAAATCAGCATGAGGGGAAAGTGAGCAAAGAAAATGGGAGGTAATTAGACAGAATGGCAGAGAAGAGGGAGAGCAGAGAGACAGGTGGGAGTACAGCAAAAAGAGAGGGGGTGGAGAGCAGGGAGAAAACAGAGCAGGAGCAGAAAACAGAGAGGGATAAGCACAGAAAGAGAGAGGGAAGGGAGCAGTGAGAGAAAAAGAAAGCAGACAGGGAACAGAGAGATAAGTGTAGAGAAAGAGCGAGGGAAGGAGAGAAGAGAGAGATAGGAGGGAAAGCTGTGAGTAACAGGGAGGGAGGTAGAGAAGGGGATGAAAGCAGGGAGGCAGAGAGGAAAACGGAGATATGAAGAAGAGCAGTTAAATAGTAGGACCGGTGGAGAGCCATATGAAAGAAAACAGGATGTTGGTAAAATGAAAGAGGTGGTATGGGGAGAGCAGAATCAGAGCAGAGTTAGGGGAGAGATTTAATAGAAAGCGGAGAAAATATATATGGTGCATCCATTGTTTAGCGTTCTATTCTAAGGCAGCATGTAATAATGTTACATAATAATAATAATAATCAACAGCTCCTCATATTTCGCTTGGGTAGTTTACACCCCAGAGAGTCCTTGCTTTCTCTCTCCTTCCCAGCTCTCCCACAGCCTACTGTATCCGCCTCTTCCTTTTTTCTTCCCGCCGCCCACCACCCCCACATCAGTCTGAAGAAGGGTCTTGACCCAAAATGTCACCCATTGCTTTGCTCCATAGATGCTGCCTCACCCACTGAGTTTCTCCAGCTTTTTGTCTATCTTTGATTTTTCCAGCGTCTACAGTTGTTTCTTAAACATATAATAATGGTAAATCTTTCCTTATTACTATGTGACATTAACACATTAAAAATTAACGTAGGAATTTGTGATCGCATTATTTTTGGGGAAATAAGTAACATGTATATATTTAACAAAAGTAGAAAATAATACCTTCGAAAGCATTGGTTATGTTACATTCTTCGAATTCAACAGAACCTGAAACGAAAAGAAAAAAATAACCATATTTCCAATGAATTTTCCTGCAGATTTCACCAGAAATTTGTAAAATGTCAATTCAGCAGTCAAATTGTTTTTTTTAAATGGAGCGATGCTTAATGTTCGATTATTTTTATTTCTTATACATTTAGAATATCTTCAATATGAATCAGATAGCTTTTAAATGATGCTTTTGACACAAAAATCTTCTAGTTTGTTTCAAATGATTATTCAGTTCTGGGCAGAAGCAACGAATGAGATGAGCAGGATCATCTCCACCCTCTATATCTCTTCAGAAAGGCATAATACTGTGGCGAATATGTTTCCAGACCAAACACCAAACTAATCGAAAGAATACCCAGAAGCAATAACCCTTAGTTATTTATCTAGTTTTTCTCAGATAAGTTCACCGTAGGGATAGAAGTTCAGAAAAGGCAAGTTCCCTTTGCCTTCAGACCACAACTAGATGTTAAGGCCTTAAATGGTGCTTTATTTGTCCAAGATGCAAATGCACAGTGAAATTCTTTTTGTATATTTACACAAGCAGGTGTGACCATGTGTTGGCACCATTTTCAAAGTCCAGAGTCCGGGCCACCTGCGCTTGGTTTACTGGAGCAGTTCTCGATACAGGTGAGCCCCAGACTCCTGCAAGGCCTTCCTCCGTCACCTTCAAGCATATCCGCCCACGGATCAATGTCCCTAAGCTGACTGGCTGTTATTTACAGCTTCAAACCAAATGAATTCCACAGTTGATAGTAATTACCAATCCCATATTTTCTTAGACAATGGCAATTAAGTTCTTAGTGGTTCAACAGAACAAAACAGACACTGCGGGATAAATCGAGTTAATCAAAACTTAATCAGAATGGGGGGGGAAAGTGTTCAGAAAATAATCTAAAATGATTTCCAGTTGACATGAAATATAGCCATGAACAATGAAGAAGTTACAGAATTAAAAGGGAAAGCATACAAAAATATGCTAGGCTTCCAATCTAGCAGCCAGGGTGAAGGTGGGAGTGACATTGATACAAAAAGAGGATGTTGCAATTGGTAAGAAGTATAAAAGCATGTAAATAAATATTAAAGGGATATCAAAATCAACGGTGTACGCCACTTCGATTTTATAGGAACAGAGTATATTTGAACCTACACAAGCCCATTAAAAACTCATAACAGTAAACTTCAAAGAAATGTCAGAAAATCTGAATAATCCTTTAACTGCAGCAAGTAGAGGAAGAAGGTAGCATGCTAACAATCGCTCCGAAAGAATTACTGAAGAAGAATGGAGTCTGGATAAAATTCACGTGTAAAGTATTATTAAGGAAGAAAAATAAATTACACCAAACAATGACAATCTATGAGGATTAGATAATTTCCATCTCAGACTTTTAATAGAATTGAGACATAACATGTCTACGAAGGAACTGCAGATGCTGGTTTACACCGTAGACACAAAGTGCTGGAGTAATTAACATGGCAGATATGCTAAATTCTGAAAAGGGTCTCTACTCTTGAAGATAACGGAGTCAGGGGATATGGGGAGAAGGCAGGAACGGGGGACCCGCTGAGTTACTCCAGCTTTTTGTGTCTATTCGGTTTAAACCAGCATCTACAGTTCATTCCTAGATATAGACAATAGACATTCGGCCCTTCGAGCCAGCACCGCCATTCAATGTGATCATGGCTGATCATCCCCAATCAGTACCCCATTCCTCCCTTCTCCCCATATCCCCTGACTCCACTATTTTTAAGAGCCCTATCTAGCTCTCTCTTGAAAGTATCCAGAGAACCAGCCTCCACCTCTGAGGCAGAAAATTCCACAGACTCACAACTTTGTGTGAAAAAGTGTTTCCTCATCTCCGTTCTACATGGCTTACCCCTTATTCTTAAACAGTGGCCCCTGGTTCTGGACTCCCCCAACATCGGGAACATGTTTCCTGCCCCTAGTGTGTCCAAACCCTTAATAAGATCATCAAACCCTTAATAACCAATAAGATCTCCTCTCATCCTTATAAACTCCAGAGTATACAAGCCCAGCCGCTCTATTCTCTCAGCATATGACAGTCCCGCCATCCCGGGAATTAACCTTGTAAACCTACGCTGCACTCCCTCAATAGCAATAATGTCCTTCCTCAAATTAGGGGACCAAAACTGCACACAATACTCCAGGTGTGGTATCACTAGGGCCCTATACAACTACAGAAGGACCTCTTTGCTCCTATATTCTACTCCTCTTTTTATGAAGGCCAACATGCCATTCGCTTTCTTCACTGCCTGCTGTACCTGCATGCTTCCTTTCATTGACTAATGAACAAGGACCCCCAGATTCCGTTGTACTTCCCCTTTTCCCAACTTGACATCATTTAGATAATAATCTGCCTTCCTGTTTTTGCTACCAAAGTGGATAACCTCATATTATTCCAATATTCTCTGTTAGATTGGAGAATTGTAAAATGCCATTGTACTATTTAAGAAATTTCCAAGGTAACAACATAAATTCAAAAATCCATTCTGCGGCTTCAAGAGTTGTCATTTAATTATGCCTTAAGATGATGAAATAGAAAGCTATGTTTCCAAGTGAGGTGACATAAAGGCAACACCAAAAGGAGGGTAAATGGGTGCATACAATTATTACAATAAATTACAGAATTGGAAAAAGTTATGGAGAAATAAATTTAATACAGCCAGATATAAGGGCAGTGCTTTCACATCTAGAATAAGTGGACTAGAATACTTTCTAAACAGCAAAAAGCTAACAATCCAAGTGCAAGATGACTTAAAACTGTGTTATAAAGTCATTAGAGTCATACAGCACGGAAACAAACGGGATTTTTAGGGCTCAACTTGGCCAAGCCGATCAAGTCACCCCATCTACATTAGTCACACCTGTCTGCGTTTGGCTTGCATCCCTCTAAACCTTTTCTATTCATGTTCCTGTCCAAATGTCTTTTAAATGTTGTTGAAATACCTGCTTTGATTACCTTCTCTGGCAGCTCATTCCATATACCGACCCACCCTCTGTGTGAGAAAGTTCACCCTCACATTTCTAGGAAATCTTTCCCCCCTCACCTTAAACCTATGCATTCTGGTTCTTGATACCGCTACTCGATGCATCTATGCCTTTCATGATCTTATACACATCTATAAGATCACCACTCAGCCTACTGGGCACCAAGGAATAAAGTCCTAGCCTGCCCAGCCTCTTCCTATAATTCATGATCTCAAGTCCTGGCAACATCCTTGTAAATCTTCTCTCTGCTCTTTCCAGTTTAACAATCTTCATTGGGTGACCAAAATTGAACATGATACTCCAAATGAGCCCTCACCAATGTCTTGTACAATTGTAACATATCATCCCAACTTCTATACTCAATACCATGACTGATGAAAGCCAATGTATTGAAAGCCTTCTTGAGTTGAAAGATGCTGGTTTACGCCGAAGGTAGATACAAAATACTGTAATAACTCAGCGGGACAGGCAGCATCTCTGGTCGAGACCTGAAGAACAAAGCCTTCTTGACCACCCTATCTACCTGTGACACCACTTTCAAGGAACTATGTACCTGCACTCCTAGATCCCTCTGCTCTACAACATGCCACAAGTTCGGGCGATTTATCTACCTTCATATGCCTTAGGACTTCCAGCACTTCCTTGACCATAATATGGACTGTCCTCAAAACATTTCCATTAATTCTCCCAGGTTCCCAAGTTCCCAACCTAACTCTCCCAGGTTCACTTCTTTCTCCACGTGAAGGGTAAAGGAGAAATATTTATTAAGGACCTTGCCCATCTCCTGCGGCTCCACACAGTGATTCTGAGAGGCTCTATTTTCCCTCTCTAATTACCCTCTTTCCCTTAATGTGCTTGAATTATTGAAGTGTTTCCCTTAATGTCCACTTAGAGGCCCACAGGAGCCGTTGGAAGAGAAGGAGGGGGAGGAGCGACACCCGACTAGTAAGCTTAAAAATCCAGCGCGGGGCTTGTTTACCGAAATCCATAACGTTCCATTTGGAGAAGTGGGTTTTTTGAGGAAGCCGCTGATTGGTGGGATGTGGACTAGGGTAAGCAGCTGATTGGCAGTCAGATTTCAGCAGTTTGTAGTGTACTTTGTATTGTGTTGATAGTGTATCCTGTGTAAGGGGGGAGTATGAAGGCCAGGGCAGTGTGCTGTTGTGGATGTCAGATGTGGGAGGTCAAGGAATCTGATAGCCCTCCAGACATCCACATCTGCGCCAGGTGTGTCGAGATGGGGCTCCTAAAGGACTGTGTTAGGAACCTTGAGCAGCAGCTCAATGATCTCAGTCTGGTCAGGGAGAGTGAGGAGGTCATAGAGAGGAGCTACAGGGAGGTAGTCACTCCAAAACCACAGGAGGCAGACAAGTGGGTCACAGTTAGGAAGGGCAAGGGGCAGAGGCAGGGGCTAGAGAGTACCCCTGTGACTGCACACCTTGAAAATAGGTACTCCAGTTTGAGTGCTGTTGGGGTGGACAGCCTACCTGGGGGTAGCAACAGCGACCGGGCTTCCGGTACAGAGACCGGCCCTGATGCTCAGAAGCATATCGAAAAGAAGAGGAGGGCATTAGTAATAGGGGACTCCATAGTTAGGGGGTCAGATTGGCGATTCTGTGGACGCAGTCCAGAGACCCGGATGGTAGTTTGCCTCCCTGGTGCCAGGGTCCGGGATGAGTTTGATCGTGTCCAAGATATCCTGAAAAGGGAGGGAGAGGAGCCTGAGGTCATGGTACATATTGGTACCAATGACATAGGTAAAAAAAGAGAAGAGGTCCTAAAAGGAGAATTTAGGGAGTTAGGAAGAGAGCTATGGAAAAGGACCACAAAGATAACAATCTCAGGACTACTTCCTGTGCCACGCGCCATTGAGAGTAGGAATGGAGCAAGGTGAAGGATAAACGCGTGGCTGAAGGACTGGTGTGGAGGGCAGGGATTCAAGTTCCTGGATCATTGGAACCTCTTTCGGGGAAGCAGTGACCTGTATAAAAAGGACGGGTTGCAGTTGAACCCAAGGGGGACCAGTATCTTGGCGGGGAAATTTGCAAAGGCTACTGGGGGGGACTTTAAACTAGATAGGTTTGGGGGAGGGACTCAAATAGAGATAGCTAGGAGACGGTGTCTGAGGCAGGAGGCAGAGAAGGGAAGCACTCAGACCCAACATGTACAGGGGAGAAGAAGAAAAAAAAAATAAACAGAATAAGAGGTGGTGTCTTAAAGGTGTGAGCAGAGAGGAAAGAGGGGTATAAACTGACAATAGAAGCAAGTGGTAGCAAGGTGAAAATTAATAGTGGCTGGCAGACAAATCCAGGAAAAAAAATCAAAAGGGGCCACTTGTCAACATAATTGTATAAAGGGCAAAAGTGTTGTAAAAACAAGCCTGAAGGCTTTGTGGCTCAATGCGAGGAGCATTCATAATAAGGTGGATGAGTTGAAGGGGCAGATAGCTATTAATGACTATGCTATAGTTGGGATCACATAGATATGGCTCCAGGGTGACCAAGGCTGGGAGCTGAACATCCAGGGATATACAATATTTAGGAGGGATAGACGGAAAGGAAAAGGAGGTGGGGTAGCGTTGCTGGTGAGAGAGGAGATTAATGCAATAGAAAGGAAGGACATTAGCATGGAGGATGTAGAATCGATATGGGTAAAGCTGCGAAACTCTAAGGGGCAGAAAATGCTAGTGGGAGTTGTGTACAGGCCACCTAACAGTAGTATTGGAGTTGGGGATGGCATCAACCAGGAAATTAGAAGTGCGTGGAACAAGGGTAATACAGTTATAATGGGTGACTTCAATCTGCATATAGATTGGGTGAATCAAATTGGCAGGGGTGCCGAGGAAGACGATTTCTTGGAATGTATGCGGGATAGTTTTGTAAACCAGCATGTGGAGGAACCAACGAGATAGCAGGCTATTCTAGACTGGGTATTGAGTAATGAGGAAGGATTAGTTAGCAGTCTTGTTGTGCGTGGCCCCTTGGGCAAGAGTGACCATAATATGATTGAGTTCTTCATTAGGATGGAGAGTGACATAATTAAGTCAGAAACAAGAGTTCTGAACTTAAACAAAGGTAACTTTGAAGGTATGAGCCGTGAATTGGCCAAAATAGACTGGCAGGTGAGTCTTAAAGGGTTGTCAGTGGATGTGCAATGGAAGGTATTTAAAGACTGCATGGATGAAGTACAAAAACCAATTTTGGCAAAAGAATAAATCAGGGAAGTAGGTGCATCCGTGGATAACGAGGGAAATCAGGGATAGTATAAAAACTAAAGATGAGGCATACAAATTGGCCAAAAAAAGCAGCCTACCAGAGGACTGGAAGAAATTCAGAATCCAGCAGAGGAGGACAGAGGGCTTAATTAGGAAAGGGAAAATAGATTACGAAAGGAAACTGGCAGGGAACATAAAAACTGACTGCAAACGTTTTTATAGATATGTGAAGAGAAAGAGACTAGTTAGAACAAATGTTGGTCCCTTGCAGTCAGAAGCAGGTGAATTGATCATGGGGAACAAGGACATGGCAGACCAATTGAATAACTACTTTGGTTCTGTCTTCACTAAGGAAGACATAAATAATCTGCCGGAAATAGCAGTGGACCGAAGGTCAAATAAGATGGCGGAATGGAGTGAAATCCAGGTTAGCCAGGAAGTGGTGTTCGGTAAATTGAACGGATTAAAGGCCGATAGATCCCCAGGGCCAGATGGTCTGTATCCCAGAGTGCTCAAGGAGGTAGCCATGGAAATAGTGGATGCATTAGTGATAATTTTTCAAAACTCCTTAGATTCTGGAGTAGTCCCCGAGGATTGGAGGATATCTAATGTAACCCCACTTTTTTAAAAAAGGAGAGAGAAAGCGGGGAATTACAGACCAGTTAGTCTAACATCGGTAGTGGGAAAACTGCTAGAGTCAGTTATTAAAGATGGGATAGAAGCGCATTTGGAAAGTGGTGAAATCATTGGACAAAGTCAGCATGGATTTACAAAAGGTAAATCATGTCTGACGAATCTTATAGAATTTTTCAAGGATGTAACTAGTAGAGTGGATAAGGGAGAACCAGTGGATGTGTTATATCTGGACTTTCAGAAGGCTTTCGACAAGGTCCCACATAAGAGATTAGTATATAAACTTAATGCACACGGTATTGGTGGTTCAATATTGATGTGGATAGAGAACTGGCTGGCAGACAGGAAGCAAAGGGTAGGAGTAAACGGGTCCTTTTCAAAATGGCAGGCGGTGAGTAGTAGGGTACCGCAAGGTTCAGTGCTGGGACCCCAGCTATTTACAATATATATTAATGATTTGGACGAGGGAATTGAATGCAACATCTCCAAATTTGCAGATGACACCAAGCTGGGGGGTATAGTTAGGTGTGAGGAGGATGCTAGGAGGCTGCAGGGTGATTTGGATAGACTGAATGAATGGGCAGATGCATGGCAGATGCAATATAATGTGGATAAATGTGAGATTATCCACTTTGGTGGCAAAAACATGAGGGTAGACTATTATCTGAATGGTGGCAGATTAGGAAAAGGGGAGATGCAACGAGACCTGGGTGTCATGGTACACCAGTCATTGAAAGTAGGTATGCAGGTGCAGCAGGCAGTGAAGAAAGCAAATGGTATGTTAGCATTCATAGCAAAAGGATTTGAGTATAGGAGCAGGGAGGTTCTACTGCAGTTGTACAGGGTTTTGGTGAGAACACACCTGGAGTATTGCGTACAGTTTTGGTCTCCAAATCTGAGGAAAGACATTCCATAGAGGGGGTTCAGAGAAGGTTCACCAGACTGATTCCTGGGATATCAGGAATTTCCTATGAAGAAAGACTGGATAGATTCGGCTTGTACTCACTGGAATTTAGAAGATCGAGGGGGGATCTTGTAGAAACTTACAAAATTCATAAGGGGTTGGACAAGCTAGATGCTGGAAGATTGTTCCCGATGTTGGGGGAGTCCAGAACAAGGGGTCACAGTCTAAGGATAAGAGGGAATTCCTTTAGGACCGAGATGAGGAAAACATTCTTTACACAGAGAGTGGTGATTCTCTGGAATTCTCTGCCACAGAAGGTCGTTGAGGCCAGTTCATTGGCTATATTCAAGAGGGAGTTGGATGTGGCTCTTGTGGCTAAAGGGATCAGGGGGTATGTAGAAAAGGCAGGTACGGGATACATGATCATATTGAATGGCGGTGCAGGGTCGAAGGGCCGAATGGCCTACTCCTGCACCTATTTTTCTATGTTTCTATGTTCTATGTTTCTAATGTACTTGGATTATTGAACTTTAACTGCCACAGCACCACCTGGGGCGATCGTTCAACTAACTTAGGTGGCGCTGTACTAGAAGACTGGGCCTCAGCTGCTGGCGTTCAACTCCTGTATGAGCCAAAACAACCAGACAGGTGGAACACCAATACCAACCCCGACTTGGCTTTGTCAAATTTGAATAGGACCATCCCCACACCGTTTCATCCTGGATCACTTCCCGAAATCACAACATCGTCCATCTCTGATTATCCCGGACAACCCCATCGAGCCGGTCCCAGCCAAACCTGCGAAGAGGTGGAATTTCCACAAGGCCAGATGGGACCAGTTCACAATCTGGTGGACTTCTGGATCGACAGCCTTCCCACCCCAATCTGGACAAAGCCTACTCAACCTTCTGCAAACTCCTCATCAGGGTAGCGAAGAGTTCCATTCCTCGCGGCTATCATCGTCGGTACATCCGAACATGGGACGAGAGTGTGACACATGTTATGACACAGTCCTGTACGCTGAACCTAGCAAAGAGGCTGCTTCCAAAACTATGGAACTGAAAAACTGCCACGACAAGAAGCGCAGAGAATGGTGGGAAGAGGCAGTCCAATGAATCGACTTCACACACTCCAGTAGGATGGCTTGGAAGACCTTCAATCGACTCACCGGTCGAAGTACCCGCCCAAAGCATTGCCCTGTCACGGCCAACTCCATCGCCCACCAGCTCCTGGCCAACAGCCACTTCAAAGACGCGGACAAGAATCATACTTGTTGTGTAAAACAGGAAACACTCATCTTTGGAAAGCTCCAGGCGCTGATGTCAGCACCCTTTTCCTCTGCAGAACTCTCTTCTGTCATCTCTCAATTGAAATGCGGAAAAGCCCAGGGTCCTGATAACATCCCCCAAGAATTCCTGAAACACTGCGGTCCTAAATGCCAGGTCTGGCTCCGTGAGTTCTACTCCTCTTGCCTCATTGGTCAGTCCATTCCGAAGATCTGACGGAAAGCCACCGTCATTGCGCTACCAAAACCAAACAAGCCTGCGGACGACTCAAGGAACTATCGGTCCATCCCACTCATCTGTGTCCCGTACAAGCTCCTCGAACGGCTTCTCCTGGCCCAGCTCGATCCAATCATCGACCCCCAACTACCCGCTGAACAAGCTGGATTTCATCGTGGACGCTGCACTACCCACCAAATAGTGAAGCTGATCAATGACATCTAAGCCAGTTTCGAAAAGGGTCACAAGGCGGGCGTCACACTGGTGGACCTCACTGCCGCCTACGATACAGTGTGGCACCAGGGCCTGATCTTGAAGCTCCTCCGCACCATTCCTGCCTGCCATTTAGTGCGGTTTCTTGCCAACATCCTTGCCAACTGCAATTTTGTACTCAAGACCAGCGACGGACAATCTCGCCGACTGCGACGCCTAAGAAATGGATCCCCCCAAAGCTCGGTACTGGCCCCCATGCTCTTCAATCTCTACATCAGCGATCTGCCACGCACGATCTTGTGCCAGTATGGGATACGCAGATGACCTGGCCCTTCTGCATTCGGACAGGAGTTGGTCAAAGTGGAGGATGTGCTCTCAGTGAAGAGGAAAAATTGTCGCAGGTTACCTTAAGACCTGGAGACTAAAACTGAGTGTGGCAAAAGCCACCACAACGACCTTTCACCTGAACAACAAGGAAGCTCAACGCCAGCTAACCATCAACCTCAATGGGTCACCCCTACCCTATAACCCATTTCCTACATACCTCGGGTAGAAACTGGATCGGCAGCTGACCTACAAGCAACACCATGAGGATCTCCGTGCTAAAGTCTCAGCGCGGAACAACCTCCTGCGTTCCTTGGCTGGATCGTCATGGGGCGCCAGGACATCTACTCTCCAAACCAGTGCTCTTGCACTCGAGTACAGTGCCGCTGAGTACGCCGCCCCAGCATGGTGCCGCTGTGCTCATACAAGCATGCTAGACGCCATCCTCAACTACACCATGTGGATCATCACCGGCAGCCAATGTCCTACTCCGATGAATCTTCTGCCGGTGCTCACAGGTATTGCACCCGTCAAGCTTCGCAGAGAGTACTTCACTCGCTGGCTGGCGTGCAAGGCCCCATCGGATGTCAAACGAATTACTCAGAAAACACTTAACATTAATACTAATAAAACATTAATGATAAAACACCATTGATCAAGCATGTGAACCAACAAAATACCAGATCAAAGGGAGGCTTCAGATTTTTGGCTGTTGAGTAGAGCAACTACTCGTGGATAAAAACTGTTTTTATGTCGGGCTGTGGCAGCTTTGACAATCCGGAGTCGCCTTCCAGAGGGCAGTGATTCAAAGAGTTTGTGGACAGAGTGAGAGGTTGTCAGAGCTGATCTTGCCCGCTCGCTTCCTGGCCCTTGCA
The DNA here is from genome assembly GCA_963514005.1 of Raja brachyura. The sequence continues at coordinate 18,463,012 of OY740783.1, forward strand.
ATGTACAGTTCATCAATGGAGGGAAAGTTGCAGCCTATAACCTTCAATTTGTAAAATTGAAACAAATATACATTGTTCTATCATTACACTGAACAGAAATTATATTTCAGGTTACATTTTAAATTTCAGTGCAATGTCTGCCATGTTAAAAATAATTAAAATCAGCTTGTAAAACTTGAAAATACTAGTTTGATCTTGTGCAGTAAGCAACAAGTAGACCAGAAAAAAAAAATCTCATTAATTATGACGTGGATGTTGCCAGATTATCTATTTTTAATAATAATTTCCCTGACATTGTAAAAATACAATCCTGGCAATGTTAAAACTAAACCATCATTTATAAAGAGAGTATACTTCTGTAATCTTAGCAGCAACATCTTTGGATGTTGATTTACATTTTTTTTAAACTTAAAGCACCTATACAAGATTTGTTCAATAGAATTAAATACTGAGAACATCAACTGAGTACATCAAATGCCATTTTGGAAATGCCTTAAGTGACTCGCTCAATGGAAAATACAATTCCAAATGAAAATATCAGATTAAACTATATGTGCATCTAGTATTCAATGTGTCAAAATCATGTGATAATTTATTTCTTTAAGTATTTCAATTTCCAACTTTTGTAGCAAAGTGGGAATAACCAAAGCAAAACAAAAGCCTATACTAAAAATTGTAAGCCAGCAACTGACCAATTTTTATAACGAGCTATGATTCAATCATGAAATCACACATGACAGGACAATTTTTACATTGGATATGCTTCAAATGTTGCTGGAGATGACAAGCCTTTGCGTGCCTGGCTCTGAGCCAGTTGACAACTCAGCTGGATAGAAGCACACACTCTGACCCTCCTCACAGCGCGTCACTTCTGAATTGTTTCCGCAGTAGAAAGTTTATTCAACCTCTCTCTGAAAAGCACTGAACCGACTATCATTCTGCTATTTAATCACGGCAAAACATGTTATTTTTCTGACAGCACTAAAGCCAGAGTGCAATTTTTAATGAACAGCTTGATAGAAGAGGAATTTGAAATGTTTTAGCCTCAATTAATTCTGCTGTCAAAACAAAGGGTAACTGTTGGTATTTCAATGTTGACCTTCAACACAAAAGGTCAATTTTTCTGTGCTAATTCCAGAGCCCGAGCTCTTCCTGTTACTTCTATATAACAGAAATATATATATATATATATATATATATATATATATATATATATATATATATATATATATATATATATATATATATATATATATATATATAATAGTAGTTTTTAAACAGGTATTAGAAGACAAGTATTTTATTTATTTATAGAACTTTAAGGGGAAATAAATTAGAAAGTACGATGCGTAAAATAATAGTGTCCTCCATAATATTTGGGACAAAGACCCATCATTTATTTATTTGCCTCTACTCCACAATTTGAGATTTGTAATAGAAAAAAAAAACCATGTGGTTAAAGTGCACATTGTCAGATTTTAATAAAGCCGTTTTTATACATTTTGGTTTCACCATGTACAAATTACAGCTGTGTTTATACATTGCCCCCCCATTTCAGAGTACCATAATTTTCGGGACACAGCAATGTCATGTAAATTAAAGTAGTCATGCTTAGTGTTTTGTTGCATATCCTTTGACTGCATGAGGTCTGCGATTCATGGACATCACCAGTTGCTGGGTGTCTTTTCTGGTGATGCTCTGCTAGGCCTGTATTGCAGCTATCTTTAGCTTATGCTTGTTTTGGGGGGTAGTCCCCTTCAGTTTTCTCTTCAGCATATAAAAGGCATGCCCAATTCGGTTCAGATCAGGTGATTGACTTGGCCACTCACGAACTGACCGTTTTTTAACTTTGAAAAACTCCTTTGTTGCTTTAGCAGTATGCTTGGGATCATCATACTTGTCTTCTAATACCTGTTTAAAAACTACTATTTAATTTTATATATATATATATATATATATATATATATATATATATATATATATATATATATATATATATATATATATATATATATATATATATATATATATATATATATATATGTTTGGGATCATGTTTGAAGAAGGGTCTCGACCCGAAACGTCGCCTATCTCCTTCGCTCCTTAGATGCTGCTGCACCCGCTGAGTTTCTCCAGCTTTTTGTGTAACCCTGTTTGGGATCATTGTTTTGCTGTAGAATGAACCGCCGGCCAATGAGTTTTGAGGCATTTGTTTGAACTTGAGCAGATAGGATGCGTCTTGATACTTCAGAATTCATTCTGCTACCACCATCAGCAGTTGTATCATCAATGAAAATAAGTGAGCCAGTACCTTCAGCAGCCATACATGCCCAGGCTACAACAACCCCACCACAGTGTTTCATAGATTAGGTGGTATGCTTTGGATCTTGGGCAGTTCCTTCGTTCCTCCATACTTTGCTCTTGCCATCACTCTGATACAAGTTAATCTTCGTCTCATCTGTCCACAAGACCTTTTTCCAGAACTATGGTTGTTCTTTTAAGTACTTCTTGGCAAACTGTACCCTGGCCATTAATTTTTGCGGCTAACCAGTGGTTTGCATCTTGCAGTGTAGCCTCTGGATTTCTGTTCATGATGTATTCTGCGGACAATGGTCTTTGACAAATCCACATCTGACTCCTGAAGCGTGTTTCTGATCTGTCGGACAGGGGATTTTTCTTTATTATAGAGAGAATTCTTCTGTCATCAGCTGTGGAGGTCTTCCTTGGCCTGCCAGTCCCTTTTCGGTTAGTAAGCTCACCAGTGCTCTCTTTCTTCTTAATGATGTTCCAAACAGTTGATGTTGGCTGATGTCTCTAACAGTTTTACGCTTGTTTCTCAGTCTCATGATGGCTTCTTTGACTTTCATTGGCAACTGGTCCTCATGTTGATAAACAGCAATACACGTTTCCAAAGGTGATGGAAAGATTGGAGGAAAAGACTAGGTACTGGAGCTCTCTTATACTTGCATGAAGGAGGCAATTAAACACACATGTGAAGCCATGTATCCCAAACAATATGGTGCCCTGAAATGGGGGGACTATGTATAAACACAGCTGTAATTTCTACATGGTGAAACCAAAATGCATAAAAATACACTTTAATAATATTTCTCCCCGTTGGATTACAACCTTGTCATGGTCGGGGAGCTTGTGTGTTTCAGTGACCCCTAGAGCTATGCCAGCGGGAGATTCGTCTCCTGTTAGGGTCTCCCATGCTGGACAGGTCGAAGGGTAGAGGCGAGACGAAGAGTGATCCACTGGTCCTCCAGGTTGGGGGTTGAGCACAGGGCTAACAACCCTGTCTCGTAAAACAAATATGTTACGGAAACAGCAACTGAAGGATTCAACACTACTGAGCGTGACTGGGGTAGTGTCCAGAAGTTAGCCCAGAAGAGACAGGAGTGGAGGACCTTCGTTGCTGCCCTACATGCCAGGAGGCATAATAGGCAGTAAGTAAGTTAATAAAATCTGATAATGTGCACTTTAACCACATATGATTTTTTCTATAACAAATCTCAAATTGTGGAGTTCAGTGGCAAATTAATAAATGATGGGTCTTTGTCCCAAACATTATGGAGGGCACTGTATGTTACCCGAAATCCATGATCACAGATGACATTTGGCTTAGACCCACAAGCCCCACCTGTTCCTAAGTGTAAGAGGAAGAATTCAAAGAGGAAGAGAGTACCCTACTGAACAACCAGCCACCTTAACCACCTCATCACTGAATTTCACCAGAAGTAGGTCAATAAATAAAGCATTTTAATTTTGGCTTAGATACTGCATGGAAACAGGCCCACTGAGTCCACGCTGACCATCGATCAAACGTTCATACTAGTTCAATGTTATGCAACTTATGCATTCACTCGAAGGTAGACATTAAATGCTGGAGTAACTCAGCTGCACAGGCAGCCTCTCTGGAGAGAAGGAATGGTTGACGTTTCGGGTTGAGACCCTGCTTCATTCCCTGCACACCCAATTTACTGAAAATCTTCTGAAAGGGAAGCGAATACAACAAATGGCTACATGAAGATCAAATGCTAGTTTTATAACATTTCACCATTATAAAGAATTTTTACTTTTCAGCGATGGCAACATTAACAAGTTGAATTACTTCTGTGGAACGTTTGTATTCATCTGAATGTTCCACACAGTGTTTCCACTTTGAAGGAAATTACCTGAAATTCGGGAAATTCTGGTTGTCTGCGGGTAATTTTAGGGAAATGAAATCATTTCGGAAATTTCCTGACCCGGTAAGCCTACCCCAGCTGCGCACACGCAGAATCCGAGCCCACTGCGCACGCGCGGGGAGAAGCCAAAGGGTCCAATCAGGCGCGCGGGATGATTTGCGGAATAAAAGTATGTACCTGTATATTTACTACCATCCGTGCCTGCGCAGTTGGGGGAGGCCCGTCAGCCGCGTCACAATTGAAAATGGCGCCGGTGACATGGTAGGAATGCATGCGCAGATGCGGCAGCAGTCGCACATGCGCAGTTGGGGAAGGCTTACTGGGCTGGAAATACCACCAAATTCCAGGTAATTGGGAATTCTATTTCAGGAGAAAAAAAATTGAGGTGTGGGAGGTGTCCCACACCTCCTGAGATCCTCACGTAAGTCACTGTTGCTGAAGTTTGACTGCAGTTAACTGCAGCATCTCAGCAGTCATGTTAAGAAATGTTAGCACTGAACAGCGATCTCATTCATTTTAATGGAGAGGACCTGATGGTATACAAAGCGCGTGGACGTGATGATATACCCGGTCGTATTCTCAAAACCTGTGCAGCCCAACTGGCTGGTATTTTTGCAGACATTTTCAACCACTCACTTCTGAGGTCTGAGGTTCCCACCTGCTTTAAAAGGGCATCAATAATACCGGTGCCCAAGAAGAGCAAGGTGATGTGCCTCAACAACTATCGACCAGTGGCACTAACGTCTGTGGTGATGGTGCTTTGAGAGGTTGATTATTCCGCATATCAACTACCTCGACAAGGACCTCGACCCAGTGCAGTTTGCTTACCGCCACAACAGGTCAGCAATGGATGCGATCTCACTGGCTCTCCACTCCGCTCTAGACCACTTGGACAATAAAAACTCATACGTCAGGCTGTTATTCATAGACTACAGCTCGGCGTTTAATACCATCATCCCCTCCAAGCTGGTTACCAAGCTCACGGGTCTGGGTCTTTGCGCATCACTCTGTAATTGGATCCTCGACTTCCTCATCCACAGACCTGGATGAGGAAGTCCGTATTGGTGGAAATATGTCATCATCGATAATAATCAGCACGGGAACACCTCAAGGCTGCATGCTCAGCCCCCTGCTGTACTCACTCTATACTCATGACTGTGTAGCCGGACATAGTGCGAACCCCATCATCAAGTTTGCCGGCGACACCACTGTTGTGGGATGTATCACAGATGGTGATGAGTCAGAGTATAGAAGTGATATCGACCAAATGGTGCCAGCACAACAACCTGGGTTTAAACACCAGTAGAACCATGGAACGGATTGTGGACTTCGGAAGGGGAAGGATAGGGACCCACAATCTCGTTTATATCAACAGGACGATGGTGGAAAGGGTCAAAAACGTCAAATTCCTGGGTGTGCATATTTCCGGAGATCTTTCCTAGTCCCAGCACACTGATGCAATTATAAAGAAGGCACATCAGCGCCTCTACTTCCTGAGAAGATTACGGAGAGCCAGTATATCAAGGACGATTCTCTCAAACTTCTACAGGTGCACAGTAGAGAGCATACTGACTGGTTGCATCCTGGCCTGGTTTGACAACTTGAATGTCCAGGAGCGGAAAAGACTGCAGAAAGTTGTGACCACTGCCCAGTCCATCACCAGCTCTGACCTCCCCACCATCGAAGGGATCTATCGCAGTCACTGACTCAAAAGTGCTGCAAACATCATCAAAGACCCACACCATGGCCATCGGGAAGAAGGTACAGGAGCCTGAAATCTGTAACATCCAGGTTCACGAACAGCTTCTTCCCCACAGCCATCAGGCTACTAAACACAACATCAAATAAGCTCTGAACAATGACAGTCTATTATTATTACTGCACTATATCTGTTTAATTATTGTGCATATATGGTCTATGGTCTATAGACACACTGAACTTTTATCTTCCGTTTTGTATTATGTTTACATATTCTGTTGTGTTGCAGCAAGTAAGAATTTCATTGTCCTATCTGGGACACTTGACAATAAAACTCTTGACTCTTGAGGAAGAGTTGCGAAGGAGCAGTTAGGTTTAAATAATATGCACTATTCTGAACCAATTATGGCAATTATTTGGAATTGAAAACTTAAAAGGTATTTAACTATTTTGTAAAGTATTTTCCAGAATTTTAATTTTGATTAAAAATCTGCATTTGATTTATGCAGATTTTTAGGATAATTGGATTCCTTTGATATCACCACCATAAAATTACTTTCCTAATCCTTTCCCATTATCTTAGTATCTTTGTAGCAAACTCTTTAAATCCTAATACCTCCTGGCATTCTATCTCAATTCTAACCAGACGGTAACACTTTTTAAATACTTAACAACATTATGCTATTCTAATTTGTAATGGTATATTTGTTCCATACCACTGTCTGCAGCTCTCTTCCCTTTCTCTTGTCTTCCCTGAATATAATGATTTTTGTAGCCAAGAATACCGTGCCGTTTCTCACCTTACTTGAACAAAAGTCTGTTATTGTCATTGCAGCGTTGCAAAAGGAAAGTGCTCCTGTACTTTTGACTGTTATATGTAAGATGATTTTATATTATGATAAAATAATTCTAATTGATATTATCTCAAATTATCGATGATTTATAGCAAACAAAATATGATTTTTGAAATTAAGACAATTATGATGTAGGAAATATTTCTTGCAGTTGTTAAAATTGCAGAGAATTGTGGACGCAGACGAGCCCATCACGCAAACCAACCTCTTCCATTGACTTCATCTACACTTCACGCTGTCTCGACAAGGCCACAAACATAATCAAGCACAAATCTTTCCCTGGACACTCCCTATACTTCCTTCCCCCTTTGAGCAAGAGGGACAGAAGTGTGAAAATGCATACTTCCAGATTCAGGGAGTTTTTTCCCCAGCTCTGGCAACTGAACCAACCAACTAGGGAGTGGTCCTGACCTTCCATCTACCTCATTGGAGACCATTGGGCTATCTTTCATCGGACTTTTATCTTGGACTAAACATTATTCCCTTTATCGTGTATCTGTACACTGGGGAAGGCTCGAACGTAATCATATACAGTATTTCCACTAACTGGATAGCACGCAACAAAAAAAGCTTTTCGCTGTACCTTGGTACACTTGGCAATAAACTAAACTAAGATGAATACACCAAAATTCTTAATAGACAAATGATACAATTGTATGAGGTGTCATCTACTCAGCAGAAATAGCTCATTAGCATTCAAGAGGGTGCATGCTTACCAGGTCTGTCTTTACCAGTGCCTTTTGTTTCAGAAAACCTCTGTATCAAACTTTCAGCTGTAGTATTCTGAATATTTTGCACTAACTCCTCGTGTACCTAAAAATCAAGAACAGTTTATTTTTAAATGGGTAATGAAATATATTTTAAATAAATCTACTTTATTTACTATAAGTGAAAGTTGTAGAATGCCTGCAGTTAATAAACATTCAACAGGATATCTCCAAAGTCTCTCTGAAGGATTTGTGAATTAAAAATCCCCATAATAAAAAACAAGATAGAAATTTAAGGTACAATATTGGAATAAAATAAGAAAATCATTGCATATAAGATGGTAAGATTTTACAACTATGAAAGATTGATAGATTAGTCCTCCATTCTCATGAGAATTTAATATGAAACATCATGACTCAATTCTTTGCTTTTCCTTTGCTCCTCTCTTCCTTCTGTGAAGTAACCTGCTCGTAAATTGGCATTAAGGAAGGTTATTTTAGAAGGTTATACTTGACAAAATTAGCAAGCTTTTTTGAGGGAGTTGACAATGATATGTACTTTCTAGTGTGCTGGCACCCGAGCATTGAGATAACTTCATGTAAGACTTTGTCAAATTTACAGATTTACAACTTTGTACGTGGTCCAATAAATTGGTTGAAAACTAAGAAGTGTTTGTACCTCTTAAACCACATATGCAGAAGTGGGATGATATTGTGTAGGATTGATATTAGGTTCCAGCTACTCAGATCAAAGTGGGAGCAGCAGGAGAATTAGTGAAAGCTGTCCAACAGCTACAGATCAAGTTAAACACCATTAGAATTGGGTACATAAACTTAAAATTAAACAATATGAATCACTTCACATGAATGGGGAAAATACATAACATGCATGAAATAAAGCAGAACAAAAGTAAAAACTCTTAACAGGCAGTGTGAAAGATACATCTTCTAGATGCGCTGGGACACATCCTCAGTGATGTGACCTGGGGACATTGGGTGTTTCGGGTCTCACAACATCAGACACCCTTGCCCAGGTGACCCAGCCGGGGTTGATCAAGCCCCAACTTGCGTCCCAGCAGCAACCGCCCACGGATCAGCCCTCTTAATCCAAAGCCACCTAGTGGCTTTCTCTGCGGCTTCACTTGCGGATTGAATGGCCCTCTTCTTTGCCAGCCCCGTAATGCCCAACTGGTTGAGGACTTTGCAGAGTGAGCGTCCTGCAAAGCATCTACAGCCCACCTCTATGGGCTCATAGTATGTCTTCCAGCCTCTGTCCTGGCACATCTCCACCAGTTCCTGGTACTTTGCGCGCTTCCTCTCAAAGCATAATGTATTAAGACAGGCTGTACAGAGCAGGAATAGTCCTTCAGACCACGATGTCTGTACCAAATGCCAAATTAACCTAATCCCTTCTGCCTGTACATGGTCCATATCCCTCCAGTACCTGCATTTTCATGTGCCTATTTAAATTGTCTTAAATGCTGCTCTCATATCTGCTTCCACCACCACCACCATGTTCTAGCTGGCAGCATGTTCCAGCACCAAAAATTCCCCGTCTTAAAAAATTGCCTTGCATGTTCCTTTAAACTTTCGCCCCTGAACTTAAACTAATGCTGTCTAACATTTGACACTTCCACCATGCGAAAAAAGACTGTTTACCCCATCTATGCCCCACATAATTTTATAAATTTCTCTCAAGTCTCCCCTTCAACCTCCACGCTCCAGAGGAAATAATCTAAGTTGATCCGAATTCTCCTTATAGCTAATACTCTCTAATCCAGACAACATCCAGGAGTACTCTTCCCCGTCCTCGTCAAAGTCTCCACACCTTCTCTGTAATGTGGCAAGCAGAATGCCATGGAATACTCCAGTTTTTATTCATTGCCCCAACTCATAACAACATGCATGCCATGCACCATCTTTACTATCCCTATCTACTTGTGCTCACATTACTCCCAATGCAGCATAATGAACATTTTGTAAAGGTTAATAAATATAGAAAATAAAACTACAGAGCAGCAAGTACAAAAAAAATAGAATTAATGAAGCAAAATATTGAATTGGAGTCAGAGGATGCCATAATCAAATTGTTCAGTTCTATGGTCAGACTATCCTTTGACACCCAGACTGGATCTGGTATTCAAGAACGGGTAATTTCTGCAAACAGTATATGCGCAAATACACACTCTCAGCATCGGAGGTCACGATTGAACTTGTGTCACTGTAATTGAGATGCAGCAGTTCTACAAGCTGCACTACTGTGCTACCCACAGCATTGATTAATTACTGGTTGCCACAGATAGCTCTGTATTAGATTGTCATTATCTATTTTGAATCAATACTTTAACCAGATGTAAATTAGAACACATTTGGGCTGATATCATGTAATTTCTGAAAAAACTAACACAATTGTGTAAAATTCCTTTTAAAATGTTGATTTAACACACTCAATATTAATATTATTCAAGCCATTATTATTATCCAATTAGTCTGCTAAGGAAACACATTTGTATAGTGACTTCGTTCTTCCCAAATCTTTGCTTACAATGTTGTGTGGATACATACCACGAGCGAACAATATCTTAATTATCTGCAGTTGTTACTGTGCAAAAGCACAATTTATAAATGGTTTATTAGACAGAATGTAAATCAAATAGATTTTTCGTGTTCCAAACTTTTTCAGATCATGTAATATTTAAAGCTTGGGATTATTTAAAATAATGTTCTTAACTCATTTTCAGTAGTAACCTACCTGACCGATCTGTATATGCGTTTCTTCTATAGATTGTGTGAAACAACTCAATATTTCTTTCATGTGCTTAAGATGAGCTTCTTCAATTTCCTGAAATTTCTGGTGTGAATAAATACAACAATGTTAAAACTTAATTCCATTCACACAATTCGAAGTGCATTAAAGGGCAACAAATATTCGATAAGCAGCAATAAAGAATAAATTAAGCAACATCAAATAACACAGCATTTTTACATTTAATTTGACAGTGTCAGAGATCCTGTGATTACCGACTTATTGCAAAGAAAAAGTTTGCAAGTAAAAACGCATTTGGGCTAAATCATATTGATGAACAAGCACTGTGGGGCCCAGCTTCAACAAGAAAGCAAAGACAAATAAAATCAGGATTGTGTCTATGGAAAGTTATTTAATTATTGGCAATGATCCAGAAACCTTGGAGGTAAGCATTAAAGAGCCAATAGTTGAGATACAATGCTTTATCTTAACCGCTCTTTGAACACGTTTTATTTACATTCCATATACAGCAACCACATTATTTGGCAATCAACTATTTGTGAATGGTCGGACATGGATAGGTGATAGTAGGGGATATTGTAGTGACTGGTAACTACAGATTTTCTTATAGGCTTTAAAGTGTGATATGGTCCGATATTAAAAAAATATTCTGCACAGCATATTAAAATAACAAACAGTAGTATAAGGAGCAAAAATTGAATTCATGACGCAGATAAAAAATATCAATTCATGATGCAGATAACTGCAGACAAATGCAAGGAATTTTTTGTTAAATAGAAAGTACCATCACTCACCAACGTCTATCCTCACTATTTTCTCAACCTCTTACATACCTTCTAAAAGCCCGTATGTATGCTTCAGAAAAAGAAAAAAAAGATTTTATCCTGGCAACCATTCACACGGTCCCTTTAAGGGTGGCATTCTTTCCATATTGGCAAATCTCTAAAATGATCATTCCAACACCAATGAACCATATTTTTAAAAAAAAACAAATTTAAAGTTATGCTGGCTCTTGAAACTAGGGCATCACTTTTTAACATGAAGGCACTATGTAATTCCCATAGAAAATCAAATGTTGTACTGAACGTCAGACGGCTTGGGTACTGAGATTTCTACAATAAATAAACTTTAAATTAGCATATAATTGCAAAACCAAACTGTTGATTTATGGAGAAAACGGAAAAGATTATTCTTTTGCAATAGTGGCCACAACAAGTACCACGTATGTTCAGATTCAAGCCATTTCTCTTCCAAATAAGAACATCCACATTGCATATTGTTTTCTTGCTCTTCCTGCATTAAAGCACTCTCCCTTATTTCTCTCTACCCACAATGTTCATCAAATGCAAATTTAATCAGGTGACTGCATTTGTCATTCTTGCTGCATTTTCCTACAGACATTGTTCATCTCAGTTTATGCTGTTCTTTGTAAAATGCATCTTACCAGGACTCATCTACCATTCATGCATTTGGTATAGGAGGCTTGCACAAGGCTTTCAGTATTGCGGCTAGATTAACAGTAAACTGGATTTCTAAACTGTTTTTATTCTATCAATGATTTAGTGAAATTAGTAGCTATAGATTTCAAGACAAAATGATTTAAACTAATTGCCATTGATTATGTCATAAACCAAGCTCACATTATGTGGATCATTATAATTCAGAAATGTATATGAAATGTACCATTATCTTGACTGAAGAGCAGTTGGATATACCCATTTATGTATCCTCCTTCAGTTTATTAATCTTGCAGCTAGCTCATTATATGAAAAATGTTCTGCATGATTAGCACCGGACACAAAAACCTCATCATTCATTATTTTTTTCACCTTACAGACAGAAAATCGTCGATTATGCATGCAATGTTTTATTATACGCCCGCTGTACACATTCATTTTCACTTCAACATTGATATTCTGCCTCCCTCCATATTCATTAATGAATGTATGTAGAAAATAATAATGCTGTTTATATTTATGTACATGAACACATACAGGTGGGAAAAAAGAACACTTTTCACAGGTGGAAACACAGGTGGGAAAAAAGAACCACCTAAAATGTACCAATTATCAGTCATCAAATACATACCCTTGAGGTTTCTGTCAATTTTTGTTCAAAATCTGTTCTGGCCACTGCATATTTTTCCACATATAATTTATAGGTTTCTGTAGCTTTTTTAGATTTGACAATTGCCTAAACAGAAGACAAAATGCAAAAAAAAATGTACTATTTGGATCAGAACAGGGATTTCCATAAGGAGCACAGAGAACCAGGACAGACTGTGAAATACCATATGTCATATCAGATCTTTTAAAAAAAACAATTAGCCCATTATAAAGAGAGTCTGTTTAGCCAAGTACATTATATAATACTTTTTTTTCTTTTCTGACTGATGATTTATTTCTATCAGGGCTTATTTACACTATGAAAGGATCGATTGTAATCATGTATTGTCTTTCTGCTGACTGGTTAGCATGCAACAGAAGCTTTTTGCTGTACCTCGGTACACATGACAATAAACTAAACTGAACTATCTCTAGTTCATGCATTTGGTACAGACTGGTCTACATACCAATCCGGTATCATCTGGTACACAGAAAGCTTTCATTATTGTAAATAAATTATCCCTCATCTTTAAATCACAACCTTTCCTTTTCCTCCCTGAAAATATGTCCGACATATATCAAAGCCTAAAATATCCTGATTTTAAATTGTCTGACAACAATCTTAGTGTCTGTAATAAGATAAAATATCTAGGGCATATTATTACAGAACAAATGACAGATGATGAGGATATTTATAGGCAACGATGCATGCTGTATATACAGGCGAATATCCTCTTGCGTAAATTTGGTGCGTGTGCAGATGTGGTGAAGATGTCGCTATTTAGAGCATACTGCACACCCCTCTACACTGTGCACCTGTGGTCGAACTATTTAAAGACAAGTATGCAGAGACTAAAGGTGGCATATAACGATGCCATGAGAACACTGCTAAGGCAACCAAGATGGTGTAGTGCCAGTAATATGTTTGTGGCTGCAGGAGTCAGTACTTTAGAAGCTATCCTAAGACACCACATGTATAAATTCATTTGCAGGATAAATGACTCTAAAAATGTGCTCATTGTGGCCTTGACAAATATAAGGGTTAGCACTACACGCTACGAATCCCAGCTGTGGAGACACTGGTATCGTTGATCATCTTTTACTCTGGATTTTTAACTTAAGTATTGTGGGTTTTTAAAATATATAAATTATGATGTTTTTTACATGATTTACCTTGATTTTATATATATTTATGATATTTGATATGCAATGCATTTTTAATGTAATGTTGCCCCTTGTCTGGACCTTGAATCCGTAATCAAGTTATTATTATTATTAAGCTCCATGCAAGATTGGTGGAGACATAAATTGTGAGGAGGATAGTCTCAAACTCCAGAATGATATTGATCAGCTGGTAAATGTTACATGCAAAGGCAGAGGGAATTTAACCCTGATAAGTGCAGAGTGCTGCATTTTGGTTGGTCAATTAGAAGTAGGACATATACTGTGAATGGTAGGACCTCCGGGAGTATCCAGGAACAGAAGGACTTTGGTATACGTCCAATATCCCAGCACAGGTAAATAGGATAGAAACATAGAAACATAGAAAATAGGTGCAGGAGTAGGCCATTCGGACCATTCGAGCATGCACCGCCATTCAATATGATCATGGCTGATCATCCAACTCAGTATCCTGTACCTGCCTTCTCTCCATACCCCGTGATCCCATTAACCACAAGGGCACATCTAACTCCCTCTTAAGTATAGCCAACGAACTAGCCTCAACTACCTTCGGTGGCAGAGAATTCCAGACTCACCACTCTCTGTGTGAAAAATGATTTTCTCATCTCGGTCCTAAAAGACTTCCCCCTTATCCTTAAACAGTGACCCCTTGTCCTGGACTTCCCCAACATCGGGAACAATCTTCCTGCATCTAGCCTGTCCAACCCCTTAAGAATTTTGTATGTCTCTATGAGATCCCCCCTCAATCTTCTAAATTCCAACGAGTACAAGCCGAGTCTATCCAGTCTTTCTTCATATGGAAGTCCTGCCATCCCAGGAATCAGTCTGGTGAACCTTCTCTGTACTCCCTCTATGGCAAGAATGTCTTTCCTCAGATTAGGAGACCAAAACTGTACACAATACTCCAGGTGTGGCCTCACCAAGACCCTGTACAACTGCAGTAGAACCTCCCTGCTCTTGTATTCAAATCCTTTTGCTATGAATGCCAACATACCATTCGCTTTCTTCACAGCCTGCTGCACCTGCATGCCTACTTTCAATGACTGGTGTACCATGACACCCAGGTCTCGTTGTATCTCCCCTTTTCCTAATCGGTCACCATTCAAATAATAGTCTACTTTCCTGTTTTTGTCACCAAAGTGGATAACCTCACATTTATCCACATTATACTGCATCTGCCATGCATTTGCCCACTCACCCAGCCTATCCAAGTCACCTTGCACCCTCCTAGCATCCTTGTCACAGCTAACATTGCCCCCAGCTTCGTGTCATCCGCAAACTTCGAGATGTTGCATTTAATTCCCTCATCCAAATCATTTATATTGTAAATAGCTGGGGTCCCAGCGCTGAACCTTGCGGCTTTCTGAAAGTCCAATATTTCGGATATTAAAGAGGGCATGGAGAATACTAATCTTATTTAACCAGAGCTGTGTATAAATTCAGGGAAGTTATGGTGTAGATTTCTAAAAAAAAAAATGGTAAGAGTGCATTTGGAATATTATGTGCAGCTTTGCTCTGTAGTGAGTGCAACGGAGATTTACAACAAATTTACCTGGGATTGAGAGTTTCAGTTATAAGGAGAGACTGGATCGACTAAGTTTGTTTTCCTTTGTGTAGAGAAGGCTGATGGGAGACCTAATAGAGGTATACAACTCGGGGGATCCTTTAGCGTTTGATTTTCAATTATACGGAGCAACTAGAGGAGATGATTAAATGTACTGACTAAAATGTGTACAATATGGTTTTTGTTATCAGTTCTGTGTCTTGGTTTTGTCTCAATTACATCGTTCCTGCCTCAGCTTGTTGGGCAATGTAATATGTTAGCCGTGGTACCAGCTCAACTAGCCATAATTCATTAGCAAGCTATTACGCTTGGTGCCGCAACATGGCTGCGCCTGCAAGTGTAAAGTTGCACGCGACAAATAAACCACCAAATTGCCGGATAATTTGCAATACTAATAAAAGCAAATATATTAATTTACATACGTTTATAGAAATCAGTCCTCTATAGACATTTCAACAGGAATTCCAGTTCAGCAGGAGAAAATTTGGGTTAATAATTTAAATTTAAAAGCTAAATAGATTTAAAAACAAACCTTTTCTATTTCTTTCTGTGTTGCTCCTTCCTTTTTTAACTTTTCGTACTCAAAACATTTGGCACTGTAATTTTCCTTAGATTTTTGCAATGTTTGAGTAACACTCTGAATATTCTGTACAGCATCCAACGTGCTTGACACCTCTTCCTTTGTCTATAATTGAAAATAAATGATTAACCACATCTTGAAACAGCAGTGACTCAACAAAATGTAATTCATGAACCCGTTCTAACTGTAGTCTTCAATTAAGTTCACTGAAGAGTTTCAACCAGAAAAAATGGTTATGAGACTTTTAATCACTAACCGATATGTTTCAGAGTACTTTAGAATTATTTAATGATCAAATTAAGAACACGAGTCAGCATGGAGCACTCCCAAGGTCATAAAATACTAGAATTGTGGTTTTGTGAGATCAAAAAACATCTTTTCTCAACTTGTCACCGGTGAAGGTCATGTATATTGTACATTAGATGGACTGGATTCACACTTAATTGGAGAACAAGTCATCAGCTTTTGGAGGAGCGAAACCATTGATGTGACTTCTCCCCTCTGTAGTTATTTCAATTGGATTTGTCTCCCATCGTGTAACTGTGGCCATCTTCATCATTTCCAAGGTCTCCTGGCATGTAATTCTTTTCCCTGACGTGGGGGGCGAGGCTGTGAATTTGTGACTCATGTAGCACTCCTATGAGTTTCAGAACTTTGGCAATGTTACTATGTGCCCACCAATGTTGTTTTTCTGTTGATATATGGTTTTATCAACCTCTTGTCAGTCTGGATGGCAGTGAAATTGGACTGGACACTAATGACAAGAACAGATTCACAGTTGCGATGTTCTGCAACATGCTTTTTCCAATTGGTGCTAGATACATAAGATCAATACTCCGCTCGTGACTTTCAGCAGGCTGGACCATTGGTTATTTGGGTGTTTAGAAAATACAAAACGTTAACACATATCATGATTATCAGTTAGCTGCTGCATATCCTGTGCTCATTCCACCACAATTGGCTCGTGGGTTTTCTATATAGCCCTGGTCTTCAAATGACTGTGGAGGTATTTATTTTTCCTTTGAGATATGCGAGTTTCCAGTTCAAAGGTGTCCTCCATGTGCATTTAATTGGCTCCTGCATTGGGTCATTAATATCATCAAACTTTAATTTTTTGTTAAGCATTCATCCTATAAATTAGCTCATGCTGGAAACTTGTTGGATGCGAGGTTCAGCGTTGCTAGTTTATGAATAATGCTAAGGTAGTAAGGAAGCTGTGTCTGCATTGAGATTAATTTGCTGAAAACTTGTTGATAATGATCACCGCATGGTGACATTTGAGAAGTTCAGTACGGTAATGTAGATCAAAAACAGTAATGATTCTAACACCAAACCCTATACATTAATTTGCATGATTGGGAATAAAATATAATCAAAGACAGTGAAGGCACTGAATTCCAACTACCATGCAATTGGCATGTAGCCTGAGGAATATTATCAAGCATAAAGCTGTACCAATTTAAAACTTATATTTGGCACCAAAACTACCCTTGTTGTGCTTATACTTGCAATAAACTGGAAAATGCCCAAGATTATTATATTTTGATATCCTAAAATATAATTTCTACCCACATGCAGATTGTTCCTGTTTTAGTTACATAATACACTCCTTGGGCTACATACTCAAATGTAATAATTTATTACATTTACTAGTATCTTTCACATCTGAACTATTCAGCATATTTTAGTTTCTTTTGTCAGTCTGAGAGATGGCTTTGTTGATTTACTTTTGTGCAAGCAAAAAGAATGAATCACTTTATTTAAAATTAAATACTGCAGAGAAACCGCCATCAGCCCTTCTTGAAAATAATAAAGGAAATCTGTAAAGCTTCATGTTCTCCTCCGGTAATGACAATGCTCCACACCTGAGAACTCGAACCGGAACAATTCGCAAGTTGGAAATGTGGTCGCTTGGCCAACCAAGGGCAAGGTGTAGTTAAAACCAGGATGTTTAATTCAACCATTCAGAAACAGATGCTACAAACATTGAAGAAGATGCCTGCAGCCCCGCATCAGCCGGTAAAACCATCCCCACAATCTCCCAAACGCTCACTCGTATGTACAAGCTGCACATAAATCGGACGTACAAAGCCCGGGGAGGTTCTAAATGCAAATTGAGCAGGAAACGATCTAATTATATACCTCTGTAATACAGTCATTAGATACATGAATGACTCTTTCTTTGCTGCAAGGTTTTGTGATATTGAAAAATATATTAACACCATGCATCTAATATCCCATTGTGTTTTGTTAAAGTCTGTTATATTCTCAAAAGAATTCAATATAGTTTGTTATGCAAACCTATTTCTTTTGAAATCAATGATGGATATTTCTGTTTCTCTGTATCTAGTTGCATTCCATGTTAATTGGAGACTAAACATTTCAAATCTCATATGTCCGAAACTAAATCTCATGTTAAATTGAATTTCCACCTGGCAGGCCAACGTAATGGTAATCCTCAACGATACTAACCTCTCTGCTTCAACTTCTTGATATCAAGGATGGCTTTGTGAGATCTAAGGTAACTTAGGTAAGGCCAGGTTGATTTGGACAAGACAACGGTGATTATTGTCCAGAAAGCAATAGGTTGGAAAAGGGCGAGGTGCAGTGACCTTGCACAGTCGTCGCTGGAAGTGAGAATGCAGGTGCAGTATGCTATTAAGGTGGCACATTCTATGTTGTCCTTCATAGGAAGGTTCAAGTGTAGGAGCAGGGATGTCATGCTACAAGGCCATGGTGAGATTGCACCTTGAGTATTATGTGTATTTTGATCTCCTTATCTTAGGATGTTCCTGCTATGGAGTGAATTCAGCAAAGGTTACTCACAATGATTCTTGCCTTTTCTGAGAGGTGGCTACAAAGATATTATATTACACTCTTACTCCTCATCAAAACCTGATAAACAGGTTACTTGTTAGTTGATGGGATACTGCTGGAATAAACTGGCTGCTTTTGGATACTCAGCAAACACTGCACTTCAAAACCCATTACAAATTTGAAGTATGAAGTGATTGCATTACGGAGCACTATATATATAGCAATATTTATTAGTTTAAGTGCAGACAAATGATTGATCTAATTACATTTTCAACATGGAAATATTTGGATGATTGACGACAAAAATTAATGCAAAAAATATAATTACTATAATTCTTCTCAGGTTCGATACTAAATAAGGCATATATATTTATTGATGAAAATATTGTTTCTAAATTTCAATCCAAAAACATTTTATGATAATGGATACCTAATTTACCAAATATCTTCTTACCTTTTTATGTGCCTTGGTCTGTTCATCTCCATATTTCTGTACTTCTTTAATTAATTCTTGTAGTTTTCGTACAAGATCTAAATGGCTACTGGCTAGTTTCTCCGTTGACAATTTTAAAACATCCCATACTGGTGCAAATGTTCTGAAGGAATACATATTGTAAAGTAATAAAACATGGTGGAAGTAGGAAAAGGAATCAAAAAAGATAATTTCAAAATATCTAACTCCACAACATTTTAAAATGCCACTATACATCTGAGAGACTTACCCCAACTGACTGTTATTGCTTGTTGTTTTGGCTAATTTGGTCATGGACCTTGAATAAGTATCTTCTATGGTGACACTGTTTGGGGAATAAAAAACCCAATGTAATGCTTCTTCAAATGCAAAATATCTTAACACATCTCATCTAAAATAATATCTTGACCACTACTATGACTTGATTTTCATAATCCAGATTTTAATTAATTTAACATTTTTTGTTATTAAATGTTAACAATTTTTTCACTGGTGCTTTTATATTTTACTTGTTTCTACACTTTTTAAACATTTAATAACAATTTTTTTACATTTACACGTTAACACACCTAGAAATTTGATAATGGAATGTAGGAAGAGGCAATGTGCCAAAGGCACAGGAGGAAAGTTTGTTGCCAATAACAATAATTGGATTGACATTGCCCAATAGGACACGGGAGAAATTGTTATATAAATCATTTGAGGAGTCACATATCTGTGGTTGTGACTAATATAACTGATTGGATGTGCGTAAATGAGGTGTTAGTGAGAGAAACGATTTTAGAATATTTGGCATCTTTTCAAGCGATGGTTGGCAGATAGAAGTAGGCCATTGTCAAGGTCCAAACAAATTCATGCACTACCAGTCTCATATCGAGTATTTCTAAAGAAATTGAGGTGCGATACACAAGCTGCTAGATAACTTGTGGTGAGTTAAGGGAGAGATAGATAGATTCTTGATTAGTACAGCTGTCAGAGTTTATGGGGACTAGGCAGGAGAATGGGGTTAGGAGGGAGAGATAGATCAGCCATGATTGAATGGCGGAATGGACTTGATGGGCTGAATGGCCTCATTCTACTCCTATTCCTTCTGACACGAGTGGTATATCTCCATATGAGGTTGTGTTTAGAACTATAAGAATGGAGTATGTGTAAGAAGGAACTGCAGACGCTGGTTTAAACCGAAGATAGACACATAAAATAGGAGTAACAGTACTAAGTGGGAACATTTGATTGATGCATTTTAATAAGATAAACATTTATTTTAAATAGTGAGAAACTGTTAAGAATCTGGATGCACGGTTCATGATATGTTGTTTTTTATCATTAACATTTCAGATAAAGGCTTGGTACATTACGGTATGAGTTGGTGATCAGAGAACAAAACTCTACATTCTTGGATAATGAGGATAGAAAACATAATGAAAACAACTTATAGTAGTGATGTCCTCATATTACGGAATCCACATTGACTTATTAGTCACCTCAGCATCCACAGAAAATATTTTTTTTAAATGGGATTTAAGAGGAAAGGATTTTTATACAACGAGGGTGATTGATATCTGGACCTCTCAGCCAGAGCTGGTAGTGTAATATACACAATCACTCTTTTTAAGAGACTTAAATTAAACTTTTTAGACTTAAATTAAAGGCACAATAAGATTTGGACCTAAAGCGGGCAAACTGGATTTGTGTAGATGTGGTGAGCTGACAGGCTTGTTTCCGTTGTATAACTCTGTGATCAGAGAGGAAGAATAGTCACCCTCAATCTAGGGCAACCATCTACGATTAAGACACTACATTTTTCAGACCAGAATCAGGCAAAATACAATATGTCAATAGGAAAAATGAAACAAACAAAAAACATGAAAACAAAATGAGCGTCAATATCAATACGTAAAAATGTCCTATTATCATGTAAATAGTAAGCATTTCGTAAGAGGCGGGTAACCACCATATTTCAGTATTTACCAAGGGAGAGTATACTGGCAAAATGACAAAGGAGATTGTGAATATGTGAAAATTGAAAGCAACAGAATTTCTTGTAACCACTAACGTTTCATGTAAAAAAAAATCAACAGTTCTCCAAGGTGAGACAGAGGTTCACATTCACATCTTCTAACCCCACCCACTGCATCTGGTGTTCCTGATATGGCCTCCTTTACATCAGCGAGACCAAGCAAAGACTCGGTGAATGTTTCGCCGAACACTTGTCCCTTCTCTGGCTTCACAATTTGCAACCCTTCTATCCTCATCTCACACCTTTTGTCTTTTTGTTTCTGGCCTTTGTCCAACCATCTGCAAAATCAACCCCCCCCCCCCCTTCACAATCATTTGCCAGGCTTCGTCTTGTCCCTCCTCTTTTCCAGCTTTCTTCCCCACCCCCCTCTACCACAATCAATCTAAAGGAGGGTCCCGGCCTAAAAAAGTCACCTATTCCTTTTCTCTAGAGGTGCTGCCTGAATCGCTGAGATACTCCACCATTTTGTGTCTATCTTCAGTATAAACCATTATTTGCAGTTACTTCATGCCCGTCATCTATCCATGTTCTCCTGAGATGAACCTGATCCATTGAGTTACTCCAGGATCTGCAGTTCCTTGTTTCTACGATCAACATATGTTGTTGTTTTTAAGTACAATACTTCACATTTACCACTAGGTGGCAATAAGATAAATGGAATCAGTGAGCTAGAGTAAACCTTTGGTAAGGATGAGTAATTTTTACTAGCTCCACAAAAACAGATTATTCATAATAGGAGAAACAAAACTATCCAAGAAATTCAAACGGGAGGGACGACGACTTAAAAAGAGACTTATTTGAAATGAGTAATTCAATGTCAAATTAAGAAGACTCAAGAGACGAAAAGAACGACCAAGGCACAAGATTAATAATGCCTATATGTTACAGAAAGATGTACATACAGAAAATAAGTTATTGACCAGAATGGAATGTGAAACTCACAAATTACAATTGTTCTTTGTTTTTCGCAAATTATAAGTAGTTAGCTACCTGGACATACTGATGCGATGTAATGAAAACGTAAACAGATAAATTATACAGCCATAATTTGACATCACAAATTAGGCAATACTGTGAGATGTTCACTAAGCAATGTATTTTAGATTATAAACTTGTAAATGAATGCATGTAAACTGCAAATGTCTCAACAATTAGTTACATGCATCATTGTCAAAATAACATGACAAACATGTTAAAAGAAAATCGTCATTCAAAATGTTGCAACCTTGTACAGGTGATTCAAGCGTTACAGAGAAACTGCATTCCTAGGAAAATCATCTGTATTGTGATTTTCCATATGACCGCTTTTCCTATTGAATCCCATGTTATAAGTGGAGATGCATTCAAGCCACTTTATCGGCAATGATAAAGTGACCCACTGCTATTAGACTGCTAAGAGGCCCACATTAGACTCGGGAAATAGACAAGGCTAAAAGTGGGCATATCAGGGCAAAGGTTGGGATCTGAGAATCAGGATTCATGGGAGAAATATGGTGTTGAAGTAGTTCAGGGGGTAACAGGTTAAAGTCTTTGGGGAAAGTCACCACACTTCCTCAAGGCCAAAGGATTACTTTATGCAGCCAGTGTGAGAGCTAGTCACAGCTACCGTGGCTTCCCAAAATGCAGCACAGCAGAGAAAGTAGAATGCAATAATACCGCACTCTGAAACGTCTGTGCACATGTCCTTGGATTGGAGAGGCAGTGGCAAAGGAGGGACTCGACTGCTATCATCATCCCATTCAAAATTGTTTCCTTTGCATCTTGAGTTTATTTCTTTATATTTTTCTCTTCAAGCTCCATAAGAGCGAATTTGTTCTGTACCTCAAATTTTTGGGTAGTGATTTGCAAATTTTTGTTGCCCAAACTTGTTATACAGGGGTTGCCTGTATTTGATCTATCATAGATTAAGTAAATGACGGGCTTTTACATCCAAACGCAAAGATTCTGAATGGTATATCAGAGAGCCTTAGAAATCAGAACCTTTGCCCAGCAGGTCAGCACAGACATCAGTCACCCATTTGCACTGACGTATCAAATTCCAGTCCGACAATCACATTTCCCTCTACCCTGACCTTCGTGCATCTTTAATTTCTTTCAGTCCACCAATGGTGGACATGCCTTTCGTTTTCTAGGTTCATAAACTTCACAACTGCTTTTAAAGCCTACTTTATAAGTAAACCTTTCAATCACTTTTGAGATCATTGCTGACTTTACGTCATTTTACTTATGAAAAATGGTATATAAAAGTAAGTTTTTATTGATGTGTTTCCTTTCTAAACAAAGTGACAACTGCCTCAATACCGGCCTCCACCGCCCTCGGAGGCAGAGAATTCCAGACTCACAACTCTCTGTGAGAAAAAGTTTCCTCGTCTCCGTTCTAAATGGTTTACCCCTTATTCTTAAACTGTGGCCCCTGGTTCTGGACTCCCCCAACATCGGGAACATGTTTCCTGCCTCTACCGAGTCCAAACCCTTAACAGTCTTATATGTTTGAATATGATCCCCTCTCATCCTTCTAAACTCCAGAGTGTACAAGCCCAGCATTCTCTCAGCATATGACAGTCCCGCCATCCCGGGAATTAACCTTGTAAACCTACGCTGCACTCCCTCAATAGCAAGAATGTCCTTCCTCAAATTAGGGGACCAAAACTGCACACAATACTCCAAGTAAGGTCTCACTAGGGCTCTGTACAACTGCAGAAGGACCTATTTGCTCCTATACTCGACTCCTCGTGTTAAAAGCCCAACATGCCATTCGCTTTCTTCACTGCCTGCTCTACCTGCATGCTTACTTTCATAAACTAATAAACGAGGACCCCAAGATCCCATTGTACTTCCCCTTTTCCCAACTTGACACCATTTAGATAGTAATCTGCCTTCCTGTTTTTTATACCGAAGTGGATAACCTCACGTTTATCCACATGAAACTTCATCTGCCTTGCATCTGCCCACTCCCCCAACCTATCTAAGTAATCCTGCATTCTCATGGCATCCTCCTCACAGTTCACACTGTCACCCAGCTTCGTGTCACCTGCAAATTTGCTAATGTTACTTTGAATCCCTTCATCCAAATCATTGATGTATATTGTAAATAGCTGCGGTCCCAGCACCGAGCCTTGCGGTACGCTACTAGTCACTGGCTGCCATTTTGAAAGGGACCCATTAATCCTTACTCTTTGCTTCCTGTCTGCCAACCAATTTTCTATCCATGTCAGCATCCTACCCTCAATACCATGTGCCCTAATTTTGCACACTAATCTCCTATGTGGGACCTTATCAAATGCAAAAAATAATAGGCACATGCCTCGGAAGATAAGACACAAAATTAGAAAATTCCTCATTCATTTACACCATAAATCCAATCAAATTCATAGAAAATTGAACATAGAACAGTACAGAAAAGGTAAGGGCCATTCAACACACGGTGTCTGTGCCAAACATGATGCCGATACCAAATCTTATCTGCCTGCGCATTATCCATATCAAGTCAAGTGAGTTTATTGTCATGTGTCCCAGATAGGAGATTGAAATTCTTGCTTGCCGCAGCACAACAGAATATGGTAGGCATAAATACAGAGCAGATGAGTGTGTCCAAATACTGTAGAATAGATATATACACACACACATAAATAAACAGATAAAACGCAATTACAGTTCAGAGTTTGTTTGAAGTTGTGTTTAATAGTCTGATGGCTGTGGGGAAGCAGCTGTTCCTGAACCTGGATGTTGCAGATTTCAGGCTCCTGTACCTTCTACCTGAAGGCAGCGGAGAGATGAGTGTGCGGCCAGGATGGTGCGGGTCCTTGATGATGCTGGCAGCCTTTTTGTGGCAGCGTGGGGAGGTCAGAGCCGATGATGGACTGGGCAGTGTTTACAACTTTTTGCAGCCACATTTCCACTCCTGGACGCTCAGGTTGCGTACAAAGCCACGATGCAACCGGTCAGCATGCTCTCTACTGTGCACCTGTAGAAGTTGGAGAGAGTTCCCCTTGACATACCGACTCTCCGTAATCTTCTCAGGAAGTAGAGGCGCTGATGTGCTTGCTTTATTATTGCATCAGTGTTCTGAGCACGTAGAGCGAGTACAGCAGGGGTCTGAGTACGCAGCCTTGAGGTGCTCCCATGTTGATTGTTATCGAGGCTGACACATTTCCACCAATACGGACAGACTGTGGTCTGTGAATTAGGATCTCGAGGATCAAATTGCAGAGGGATGCGCAGAGACCCAGATCTGAGAGCTTGGTAACTAGCTTGGAGGTGATGATGGTATTAAATGCTGATCTGTAGTCAATGAATAACAGCCCAACATATGAGTTTTTGTTGTCCAGGTGGTCCATAGCAGAGTGGAGAACCAGTGAGATCGCATCCACTGTTGATCTGTTGTGGCGGTAAGTGAACTACAGTGGGTCCATGTTTTTGTCGAGGTAGGAGTTGATTTGCGCCATGATCAGCCTCTCAAAGCTCTTCATCACCACAGTCGTTAGTGCCACTGGTTGATAGTCATTGAGGCACGTCACCTTGCTCTTCTTGGGCACCGGTATTATTGATGCCCTTTTAAAGCAGGTGGGAACCTCAGACCTCAGAAGTGAGAGCTTGAAAATGTCTGTAAAAACTCCAGCCAGTTGGTCCGCACAGGTTTTTAAAATACGCCCGAGCATCCCATCAGGTCCAGGCGCTTTCCGAGGGTGCACACCTCTGAAGGATCTTCTGATATCAGCCTCTGTGACTGTGACCGAAATACCATCACGGCGAATGGGGGCTTGGGAAGGCACATGGGTGTTCTCCCAATCAAAGCGTGCATAAAACGCATTGAGCTCGTCAGGGAGTGTTGCTTCGCTGATATTTGAGCTGCCTCCTAATTTGGGCTTGTGTGAGGTGATTGCATTCAAGCCATCCATTCATATTGCATATCCTCCATTCCCTATATGATATACCTATCCAAATGTATGATATACCTATCCAAAAATCTCCTAACTATTGGAGGTAGGATTGAACACCCCTGACTGCAACTGGATTCATGACCCACAGGCAGCAATCAATATGGATAGCTGACAAAACATCCTTCACAATAATTCCCAATACTTGTGCCCGTAAGCCTGCGGCCTCAGCCCCTTACTATACTACCTTATGGATTAACGACTATGTAGCCAAATTCTGCCCTAACCATCTACTAGTTTGCAGAAACTACTGTTGTGGGCCGGAACTCAAACAATGACGAGATGGAATACAGGAAGGAGACAAAGAGCTTAGTAGCTTGGAGTGAAGACACCGACCTCACGACTCAAGTGTTTAACTGGCATATGTACTGAAATGGAACAATGAAAGTCTTACTTGCAGCAGCACAACATGTTTTTAAACACATCAGACACAAAATGCTGGAGTAACTTAGCGGGACAGGCAGCATCACTGGAGAGAAGGAATGGGTGATGTTTCGGGTCGACCCCCTTCTTCAGACTGAAACACTGTAAACACAGTAGTCAATTGATAGCAAAACAAAACCCGAAGAAGGCCTTAGCGCAAGCAAGACAGTTTGTGATTGAAGTTTAGTTGGAGCTTCCGGTGTTCAATAGCCTGATAGTTGTAAGCATTTCTTGAACCTAGACATCACAGTTTTCAGACTTCTATATCTTCTTCCCAGTGGCAGGATTGAAATGAGACCGTGGCTAGAATGGTGTGGGTCCTTGATGATGCTGGCTGCCTTTTTGAGGCAGAGCCTCCTATAGATCAATTTGATGGAGGGGAGCGGAGTACCCACAATGGACCAGGCAGTGCCTACCGCTTTTTGTCACCTCCCTTGGTCCTGGGCGCTGGAATTGCGGAACCAGGCTGTGATGCAACCAGTCCACTGTACAGCTGTAGACATTCAAGAGAGTATTCATTGACATGCCAAAATCTCAATCTTCCAAGGAAGTTGATGCGTTGATGGACTTTCTCTATAATTGCATCAATGTGTATATCTAGGTCGGATCTTCGAATATATACTCACTCAGCAACTTGAAGTTGTTGACTCTCTCCTCCACTGACCTGTCGTTGAAGGGTTTGTGGATCTAAGGCCGTCCTCTTCTAAAGACAACAATCAGTTCCTTGGTTTTACTGACGTTGAGAGTAAGGTTGTTGTTCTGCCACCATTCATTCAATCAGACGGCCGATCTCCCTTCCATTCTCTAACTCATCATTGTAGGTAATTTATTTTAAGTTCATCATTGTACATCGTTTCTTTTAAGTTCCTGGGAACTCCACAGTCAAAAAGGCACAACAGATGATGTACTTCCTGCGACAGCTGAGGAAGCACAAACTGCCACAGGCAATGATGGTCCAATTTTATACGGCCATCGTAGAGTCTGTTCTCACCTTCTTCATCATGGTCTGGTTTGGCTCAGCCACCAAGCACGACACCCGGAGGCAGCGAATCGTCCGGTCAGCTGAGAAGGTTATTGGTTGCAACCATCCCGCCATTGACAAACTATACACTGCAACGGCCAGGAAGCAAGCAGGTAAGATCATCTCTGACCCCTCTCACCCTGGCCACAAACTCTTTGAATCACTTCCCTCTGGAAGTCGACTCCGGACTTTCAAAGCTGCCACAGCTATTTTCCCCACGAGTAGTAGCTCGACTCAATAACCAAAAATCTGTACGCTCCTTTTGCTTTGGCATTTTATTTAATTCGCATGTTTAATTAATAATGTTTAATGTTTTATGTGTCATTCCTAACTGTCACTGCATGTCGTCACTTGCGAGCGGAGCACCAAGGCAAATTCTTAGTATGTGAATACTTGGCCAAGAAAATTATTAATTAATTCATTCATTCAATTTGTCCAATAACGATAATGTCTTTAGCAAATTTAAAGATGGAATTAGAACTGTGTCCAGCTACACAGTCATGGGTATAGTGTGATTAGAGCAGGGACTGAGCACACAGCCTTGAGGTGCCTTTGTGTTGATGGTTTTCAAGGAATAAGTGTTGTTGCCAATTTGCAGACGGTTGCGCAGAGAACTAGTTCCCCGAGCTTGGTAACATGTTTGGTGGGGATGATGATGTTGAACGCCGAGCTGTAGTCTATGAACAACTGCCTGGCATATGTGTTTGCATTGTCCAAGAGGTCCAGCGCAGAGTGAAATGGTCGAAGAGATCTCAATGTCCTCTTTTTGAATGTCAGCAAAATGAAGGTATGGGTCATCATCGTCATGAACAGAGGTGGAGTACATGTGCAAGCTGCATTAAGGGTGCTGAAGTGGAAATAGTCAAGAACTTCAAGTTTCGAGGTGAAAATGTCAGCAACAATTTGATCTGGTAGAACCATATCGGCGATAGGACCAAGAAAGCACACAATTACTCTACTTCCTCAGGAGACTAAAGAAATTCAGCATATCCTCAATGTCTCTTACTAATTTCCACAGGTGCACCACAGAAAGCATCCTTTCTGCACGTAATCACAGCTTGGCATAGCAAATGCTCTGACCAAGATCACAAGAACTTGTGGCTCAATTATCACACAGGTTAACACCATAGTGTCTACCGTAACTTAAAATCAAACGCTGTGGACCGAGATAGCATCAGTATAACAAATTGTATTAATATAGCACTTTTATCATGGGACAACATCCCCAAAGTGCTTTGCACAACAATATCAAACAAAGCTTGACCAGTAAATAAGTCTCTTGGGGGTTGCCTCTGTATTATAGACCAGTTAGCTTGACATCGGTGGTGAAGATGATGCTGGAGTCAATTATAAAACATGAAATAGCGGCACATTTGGGTAGCAACAGCAGGATCGGTCCGAGCCAGCATGGATTTACGAAGGGGAAATCATGCTTGACTAATCTTCTGGAATTTCTTGAGGATGTACCTGGGTCCTTGTGTGGGATAGAAATGGACAAGGGAGAGCCAGTGGATGTAGTGTACCTGAACTTTCTGAGAGCATTTGATAAGGTCCCACATAGGAGATTAGTGGGCAAAATTAGAGCACATGGTATTGGGGATAGGGTGCTGACATGGATAGAAAAATGGTTGGCAGACAGGAAACAAAGAGTAGGGATTAACGGGTCCCTTTCAGAATAGCTGGCAGTGACTAGCGGGGTACCGCAAGGCTCGCAATTAACAATATATATTAAAGATTTAGACGAAGGGATTAAAAGTAACATTAGCAAATTTGCAGATGACATAAAGCTGAGTGGAAGTGTGAACTGTGAGGAGGATGCTATGAAGATGCAGGGTGACTTGGATAGGTTGGGTGAGTGGGCCGATGCATGGCAGATGCAGTTTAATGTGGATAAATATGAGGTTATCCACTTTGGTGGCAAAAACAGGAATGCAGATTATTATCTAAATGGTGTCAAGTTGGAAAAACGGGAAGTACAATCTGGGGTACACAAAAGGCTGCAGAAACTCAGCGGGTGCAGCAGCATCTAAGGAGTGAAGAGGATAGGCGACGTTTCGGGTCAAGACCCTTCTTCAGTACAATCTGGGGGTCATTGTCACTGAAAATAAGCATACAGGTACTGCAGGCAGTAAATGGCATGTTGGCCTTCATAAGAAGAGTTGCGTGTAGGAGCAAAGAGGTCCTTCTACAGGGCCCTAGTGAGACCACACCTGGAGTATTGTGTGCAGTTTTGGCCTCCAAATTTGAGGAAGGACATTCTTGCTATCGAGGGATTGCAGCGTAGGTTCACAAGGGTAATTACTGGGATGGCGGGATTGTCATATGCTGATAGAATGGAGCTGCTGGGCTTGTATACACTGGAATTTAAAAGGGTGAGAGGGGATCTTATTGAAACATATAAGATTATTAAGGGTTTGGACACGCTAGAGGCTGGAAACATGTTCCCAATGTTGGGGGTTTCCAGAACAAGGGGTCACAGTTTTAGAATGAGGGTAAGCCATTTAGAACGGAGATGAGGAAATACATTTTCGCACAGAGAATTGTGAGTCTGTGGAATTCTCTGCCTCAGGGTGGTGGAGGCCCGTTCCCTGGATGCTTTCAAGAGAGAGTTAGATAGAGCTCTTAAAGATAGCGGAGTGAAGGGATATGGGGAGGAGGTAGGAACAGGGTACTGATTGAGGATGATCAGCCATTATCACAATGAATGGCGGTGCTGGCTCGAAGGGCCGAATGGCCTACTCCTGCACCTGTTGTCTATTAGTGATTGATCTGTGATAGACTCAACATGGGATTCAGATACAAAAAAGCAAAATGTTTGAATTTGAAAGACGCTTTCCCTTTATTCAGCAAACTAATCAATAATAGAAAAATATAGATAATCATTTTTGAACTTTGTTGAGCAATGAAGAAAATGGGAGCATTAAAAGAAAAAGGAAAATGCAAAACTGAATCTGCCAATTGGTACTAACAGAAAATAAGAGCCAATAGCAATCGTAAACAAAGTATGAATATAATGCAATTTTTAAAAAATGTACAAAAGATATATACCTGAAAAGTACAGTAATGAGGAAGGAAAATGTAAATCTCATAGATGTTAATGGTGCTTGTTCTTTTGTTCTTTTCTTTTTTTGTTTTTTTTTCATTAATAGCTTGATTGGAGTAGTTTTATTTGAATTGCGTGTTTAGTTTATTTTATTGAATTTTGCATTTGTTAATGGTAAAGAATGGGGGTAGGACTTGACAAGCATAGGCTTCTTCCTATCCCTTTTCGAACGAGTCTAATGTGTATTATGTTGAAATTGGCTTTTGATTTTTTAATTTATGTATGTACATATATGTATATGTGTGTATATGTGTATATGTATGTATATATATGTACATGCATATGTATGTATGTGTGTATGTATTTATGTATATATATATATATACACACACACACACATATACATACAATTTTCCTTTTATTTATTTTCATCTTTTCTTTTCTTCTCTTTTTTTTAAATCGTTCGAAATAAAAATAAAAAAACAAAAATAACAAATAAAGGCAGAGAGTGAAAATAAACTTGCTAAGATAAATATTTTTATCATAATATTATGAAAAAGATGTCAGCTGCAAGCTGAAAATTGACAAACTCACGTGGAAAATTAATTTAAATGATTTTGTAAAAGAAAAATGAAATAACAGTTATATTGAATCATTATTTGTGCCAGTATTAACAACAGGGAAAGAGGGTTGCATGCTGTACATTACAGAGAAACCGGTATTGGGAACTCACAAAAAATATCAGAAATTGTTTGAAAAGACAGGACAGCCCCAAAGAGTGGCAGCACCATGGGAAAATTAGTTTCCATTTCAAAGCTTTAAAGAAAAATGGTGATATTATTAGAGATTTCCTGACTATAATCTCTTTCAAACTCCTCTTGATTTGGGAAGTTCCATTAAGTTAGATAATTATACATATCATTTTGTTATTTAAGATGAGAAAGAGACTTCAGGTAATTACAGTTAGCCTGATTCTTTGAGGAAAAGTTATTCATTCCATAATTAAGGATAAAGTGACTGAACATCCTGGAAGCTTTCAGTTAGTTGATTAGAAGGAGGCTGTGGGGATTTGTAAAGGTAGGTCAAGCTTCATAAAGCTGATTGCATCTTTTAAAGTAACAAAAGTTCTGAACAGAATAATGTTTATGGATGTTATTAATATTGATTTCAGGAGACATCTGATGAAGTCCTTAGTGAGGAAATGTAATGCAAGTTAAAACTCATTATTGAGCAGGCCATGCTTGGATATTGTTTGCATGGCAGAGACAGGGGGAAGAATAATGAGCAGCCACTGGCAGGTTCTGACTGGTGAGATTCCTTGTTCTGTGGTTGCAACTAGATCACAGCTACATACCATACTTATAAATGATTTGGATACTGGGATTAAAAAAAACATATCTAAATTTGCCAATGACAGAAAGAAAGATGACAATGGAAGCAGTTTAGTTTCAAGCAATTTTAAAAGAGATTTGAATATGTTTCATGAATGAACAAAACAGATCAATGTGAGGTTGGTTATTCAAATAGTTGTTTCTAAACAGTGGAAAATAAACAGAGGCTTTTCTTTCAGAAGGACTGAGGGATACATATACATTGTTATTAAAATGTCATGGATGGAGACAAAAAGATAATCAAGAAAGCTCGTGGAAGAGGGAGTTAGATGTGGCCCTTGTGGCTAAGGGGATCAGAGGGTATGGAGAGAAGGCAGGTACGGGATACTGAGATGAATGAACAGCCATGATCATATTGAATGGCGGTGCAGGCTCGAAGGGCCGAATGGCCTACTCCTGTACCTAATTTCTATGTTTCTATGTTTCACATTTATGTTCACATTTGTATTCAGAAAGTTAGAATAATTAAGTGAGTAGAAATTACAAATCCTGGTCTTGCCACACCGAGGACCTGTGCCATCTTCCCTATGACATGGTGCCCAGAACGGAATACAATACTCTTGAATGTGGCCTCACCATCTTCTTATGCAACTGCAACATGACCTCCCAACCTCTATACTCAGCCTGACCTGCTGAGTTACTCCAGCACTCTGTGAAACGTCACAGAACAGGGCAAGATTAGCAAGTTTGCTGATGATACAGAAGTGAGTGGTTTTGCAGATAGTGAAGATGGTTGTGAAAGATTGCAGCAGGATCTGGATTAATTAGCCAGGTGGGCAGAGGAATGGTTGATGGTTGCATGGTTCCTTGAAGGTCGAGACGCAGGTATATCAGATGGTCAAAACGTATTTTGGCACTTTGGCCTTCATTAGTCAGAGTATTGAGTATAAAAGTTGGGAGGTCTTGTTGCAGTTGTATAAGACATTGGTGAGACCGCATTTAGAATATTGTGTTCAGTTCTGGGCACCATGTTATAGGAAAGATGTTAAACTGAAAAGAGTACAGAGATCACCAATCCTGGGTCAGTCCAATCAAGGTTGTGTCGTCTGCAAACCTGAGAAGCTTGACAAAGGTATCTGTGGAGGTGCAGTCATTGGTGTGGCGAGAGTAGAGGAAAGGGGAGAGTACGCATCTTGCGGTGCTTCTATGCTGAGGTTTGCAGGTCTGAGATATGCTTTCCCGTCTCACATGCTGCTTCCTGTCTGTCAGAAAGGTGGTGATCCACCGACAGAGGGGTTCAGGCACAGTCAACTCAGAAAGTTTGGAGTGTAATAGCTCTGGCACAATGGTGCTGAATGCAGAGCTAAAATCAACAAGCAAAATCCTCGCATAAGTTCCCTGGCGGTCTAGGTGCTGGAGGATGAAGTGTAGGCCCAGATTGACTGTGTCATCCACAGATCTATTGGCCCAATATGCAAAATGCAGAGGGTCTTCATGACTACAGAGGTCAGTGCGACAGGCCTGTAGTCATTAAGACCAGTAATCCTTGCATTTTTGGATACAGGGACGATAGTGGAGACTTTGAAGCAGGCAGGGACAGTACATTTTTGCAGGGAGTGGCAGGGGTGGCGTGGGACCAGCGGGGGTGGCGTGGGGGGAAGATGGCTTGTGCCCCAGCGGCAGGGGAAGCGGGTCCCGCCGCAGCGGTGTCTGATGTTGGAGTTACAGCCACTGGGTTCAGATTCAGCCACTCACGCCCGGTGATGGGAGAACGGTCTCCTGGTCGCCAGGCTGGCCGTTGGTGAGGCTCCGACGCCGCGGATGGAGACACTGGACCGGGCGGGCAGACACCGCACCCCGCACCCTCCCCCACTAGCCCGGAGAAATGGGCACACCCTTATCCCGCGGGCCGGACTAGACCCCCTCGTGGGTAGTTTGAACCAAGGATAAAAAGGACTCCCCCTCCTGCAACGCAATATTCCACTACTTACCTGAGGCATCGAGCTCAATGTGTGGAGTGCAAATGGCAGTCTGATCCCGCCCGGGCCCACTGCGCACAGGCGGAGAGGCGGCGTCATTTTGTGTCGCTTCCCCAGCTGCGCAGGCGCGAATGGTTGCAGTTTTATTCTCCCAAATCATCCAGCGGCCGGAACCAGAATTTTGGGTGCTTTTCCAACAATTTGGAAACGCTGATATTTTTTCCCCGTTTTTTTTTCCTCCTCAGGATTTTTTCTAGTTTCGGGCGCTTTTCCGACAAATTGGAAACACGTATTTTTTTTCCCGATTTTTTTTCTTAAGGATTTTTTCTTACTCTGGGGCACTTTTCCGACAAATTGGAAACGCGGATTATTTTTTCCGTTTTTTTCCCCTCGGGATTTTTTCTTACTCTGGGGGGAAAAAGGGGGGTACGGTCGCACCCAACGCACCCCCCCTTAGGATGGGGACACACACACACACACCTTCACCAGCCCATTATGCAGACGGGGGACAAGGCAAGCGGGGGGAGCGCTGTCTGAGTGAAATTCACACGGCGCAAAGCCAAGGTGCACACACCGCGATGAACGGGAAGGTTGGCACTGTAATTAAGACGGCTAAAGCACAGTGTACGGTAAGTCCTTTAGAAGAGGGGGGAGAAGGGAGAGAATGGGGAGAGGGGGGAGAAGGAGTGGAGACAACTTTTAAGAAGCCAGAGATACACGGCTGTGAAGCTCGGCAGACATTTAACATTACCGGTCGGTTATCCTGGTTCTGAAAACTACTGCTTACCTTTTTTTTGCCTCAATGAGCCAATGAAATTCACCGGTCAGCACCGGCTACAACCTACGAGAACCTTCAACCTCCTGGCAAACCAGCTCGCTATTCTCCAGGACGGCTTCATTCTGGTCGCCGCTAATTTTTCAACATGTTAAAATTTGCGGCAACCATAATGAGGCCACGACTAGTTCCCAGAATGCGGAAAATCACGGCCATGAAGGCGACTACCCGGCAACCACCCACGAATATGTGACGACTGTATAGTCTCCTGCAGTCGCCTAAGTGGGACAGGCCCGTAAGACTTTTTTTACAATTGATGTGCATACTGGACATAAAATATGAATTTAAACTATACAAATGACGTTGATGCTATATAGTTGCAATTTATAAGACAGTAAACATCAAATTATTGAACGACACATTTTCAAGACTTCAAGAAATCAATTGCCTGTATTTTCATTTTATTTCAATGTTTGTTCTTGAGTATGCAATGCTGCTTTATGCTTTTTCACAGAAGGTGAAATAAAATTTCAATCTCAAATTGCTAGGTTATAAAATCAAACATTTTAAATTTGAACTTTAGAGTTTGAAAAACCACTGTTCAATAGATTTGTAATGTCCCTAAAATAATGAAATACCTCTCTCTTATGAAGTCTGCCAAATCCTTTGTTGATATTTGACCATGTTTCATATTATGGTAAAGAACATCAAAGCCATTGTTCTTCTCTCCCTGAAAATGACAACAAAAAACTATTCCAATATTTAAACATCTCGTATCTAAACAATCATTCACTTAATACAATGGTGATTTAAAACTAAAGAATTCATACATAAAATGAAATGCACAGATGTTTTAAACAACATTTTCAAATATTGTATCCAACAATCAAACTATTTCCGTAATAATATATGGATAAAATCTGCTGGAAATAATCAGCAGGTCAGCCAGCATCTAAATTTAGTTCACTTTATTATTGTCATGTGTACCGACATACAGTGAAAAGCTTTTTGTTGTATGCCATCCAGTCGAACGAAAAGACTATACATGATTACAATTAAGCTGTCCACAGTGCACAGATAAATGATAAAGGGTACAACATTTAGAACAAGATAAAGTCCAATAATGTTTGATTGAACTTCACTTAATTGGTGGTTATTTCATGGGTGGATTTTCCACACAAGTCTTAAACTTGCATGCAGACAAATTTAAGAGCACAAACATGCTGGAACACCCCAAATTTTACATTGGGAAATTTGCTAAAATAAATCTGAGCCCATTTATTTGGCACGATGCTTTAAAGATGCCAGGGAGAAAACAACACTTATATTTTCAAATATTTAGAATAGTTGCAATTGCTGTAATGTTAATAATCATTAACAATATGCAAGAGATCAAATAAGTAAGCTGGGTTGGTTGTGGGTGGGGGAAGGGAGTGGGCAAAAGCAAGGAAGGGCAGAGTGTGAGGTTAAGTGAACAAGGTGTATGGAGAGGTCTTGGGCCTGAAAGATTAGCTGTATTTATCTTCTCACAGGAGTTGCCTCATTTGCTGACCATTCTGAAATTTGTTTTATTTTGGATTTCCATTGTCTCCATAATTTTATATTCATTTTGCCTCAACTGCCTTTCGAGCTTTGCTCTACGCTACCTACTGCTGCATTTGGTCATCGAGTAACAGGAAATATAAAATTAAACATTGCAGTTGCTGCTGCAAAAACTGAAATGAAAACAGAAAATACTGGAAACATTCAATGGGTCAGGCACCATCTGTGGAGAAAAAAAAACATTAAATCAGTCTGAAGAAGGATATAACCAGAAATGTCACTTATCCATGTTCTGCAGAGATGCTGCCTGACCCGTTGTTTCTCTTTTTGTGTCTTTTTTTAATAAACTAACATACACAGTTAGAGACTAAAATTCAAGGTTAGCGACCTTTCGTCAGTACTGGGAAAGGGAGAAAAAGTTTTGTCAGGGAAGATGCTCCCTGACCTTCTTAATCATTCCAGGATTTTCTAAAACCAAAGAGCTGATTGTTGACTTCAGGACGAAAAGCCAAGGATCCAAGAACCTGTCGTCATCAATGGGATGGCAATGAACATTTTCATGTTGCTGGGCATGAATATCTCTGAAGATCTGTGCTGGGCTCAGGGTATTGATGCAATCACAAAGAAAGCTCATCAAACCCTTTACTTTGTCAGAAGATTGAGGAGATTCAGAATGATTCCAAATACTCCATTGAACGTTTACAGGTAAACAATAGAGACAGGTAGCATTTTGGCTTGGTTCGGTAACTTGATTGCGGAAGAGCAAAGAAGACTATAGGAAGTGGTGGACATTACCCGATATATTATAGGGTTTTGACCTCCCCACCATCAGAGACGTACAGGAGGCTTTGCATTATCAAAGACCCACACCACCTAGGTCATGCTCTCGATGGAGAATTAAACTGGCAAGAATCGTGAAGCCAAGGGATGCCCCTTCAAAATCCACACGTCTTCCAGAGGAAACTATAATGTGAGTACTGAATATAATGCACCAGATTGAAGGAAGTGCAAGCAAACCTCTCCTTCAAAGTACTTTGGTCCCTGGAGAGTGGGAGGGGAAAAGGGCAGGTGTTGCATATCCTGCATGGGACGATGCTGTGAAAAGGAGAGATGACGGATATGGAAATGCAGACCAAGAGGCTTGGGCACATGTGAGTTCCCATGGAAACACTCATGATGTAGAGAAAGTGAGTGGTGTTGAAAGAGCAGTTGAAATTAGTTCAGCCAGGTGAAAAGATGCACTGGTGGTGGGGAGGAATGGCCGATGATTCGGGTCGAGACCCTTCTTCAGACTGATGTCAGAGGAATGGGCGGGACAAAGATAGAATGTATTCAGAGACAGTAAGATTGGTGGGAAAACTGGGAAGGGGAGGGGATGGAGAGAGAGGGAAAGCTACTGTACCATCTACTGTATCCGCTCTTCCATGTGTCAACTTCTGTACATCAGTGAGACCAAGCGCAGGCTCGGCGATCATTTCGCTGAACACCACCGCCCATTCCGCGATAACCTACTTGAGCTCCCGGTTGTTCAGCACTTCAACTGCCCCTCCCATTCCCAATCTGACATTTCTGTCCTTGGCCTCCTCCATTGTCAGAGTGAGGCCCAGTGCAACTTGGAGGAACAGCACCTCATATTTAGCTTGGGTAGCTTACACCCCAGCGGTATGAACATCGACTTCTCCAAGTTCAAATAGCCCTAGCTTTCCTTCTCTCTCCATCCACTCCCCCTTTCCAATTCTCCCACCAGTTTTACTGTCTCCGACTACAGTCTATCTTTGTCCCACCCACTCCCCTGACTAAAGAAGAGTCTCGACCCGAAACGTCGCCCATTGTTTCTCTCCAGCGAAGCTGTCTGCCCCGCTGAGTTACTCCAGCATTTTGTGTCCACCTCCGATTTAAACCAGCATCTGCAGTTCTTTCCTACACTCTGGTGGAGGGTTACTGGTTGAGCCTCTATGGAAGGAAGAAGTAGAAGATCCTTGTGTGGGATAGAAATGTAAAGGGATTGTTGGTGCATTGTAAAGATGACCAATTGTAACCAGGAAATTGGAATGCATCAAAAAGGCAGAGGGCATCAAAGGTGTCAGGGATATAAATGGGAAGGCGTCGAACCCGAGAAGAAAGGATGGAATCAAGAAATAAATAAATAGAGGTGGATAGCAAACTGGAACAATGGCTCATTTTCCTTTGCAGCAATATCAATTTTTATTTAAGGTTTCCACCACTGTGTGTTTTTATTTGCTTTTATTTCTTTTGTTTTATAAAATGTTTACACTTTATAAAAGTGGCCCGGGACCGTTGGAACGAGTGGAGGAGGGTCAGGAGCGGTGAGTACATAAACCCAGCGCGGGGCTTGTTCAGGCAGAGGCCCGGGACTGTTGGAGCGAGTGGAGGAGGGTCAGGAGCGGTGAGTACATAAACCCAGCGCGGGGCTTGTTCAGGCAGAGGCCCGGGACCGTTGGAGCGAGTGGAGGAGGGTCAGGAGCGGTGAGTACATAAACCCAGCGCGGGGCTTGTTCAGGCAGAGGCCCGGGACCGTTGGAGCGAGTGGAGGAGGGTCAGGAGCTTACTTAAATCCGGAACATTCCATTCTGAATAGGGAGGTTTCTGGTGGAAGCCGCTGATTGGTGGAAGCAGACTAGAGGAAGCAGCTGATTGGGTGGAGCCTCTGGTTAGTATTTCTGCTTTCTGGTTAAAAGTACAGTGGGTGAGTAAAGGTACAGGGGGTTAGTAAAGGTGCAGTGGGAGCTGCTGTTTGAGTCAGATACCTGCTGATTTCTCCTAGCAGTTTCCATTATATTATACTGATATCGATCCAGGGTAAGGCGAGAGAATGTCAGCCAGAGCAGTGTACTGTACTGCATGTCAGATGTGGGAGGTCATGGTGTCGGATGGCCCTCTTGACGTCCACATCTGCATCAGGTGCAGAGAGATGGGGCTCCTAAGGGACCGTATTAGGATCCTGGAGCAGAAGCTCGATGACCTCTGCCTGGTCAGGGAGAGTGAAAAGGTGATAGAGAGTTATAGGGAGGTGGTCACTCCAAAACCACAGGAGAGAGACATGTGGGTCACGCTAAGGAAGGGCAAGGGGCAGAGGCATGAACGAGTGAGTACTCCAATGTCAGTACACCTGGCAAATAAGTACTCCTGTTTGAGTACGGATGGGGGTGACAGCCTACCCGAGGGTAGCGACAGCGGACGGGCCTTCAGCACAGAGACCGGCCCTGTTGCTCCGAAAGGTAGGGAAAAAAAGAGGAGGGCAATAGTAATTGGGGACTCTATTGTTAGGGGGTCGGATAGGCGATTCTGTGGACGCAGTCGGGAGACCAGGATGGTGGTCTGCCTCCCTGGTGCCAAGGTCTTGGACGTGTCTAAACGTGTCCAAGATATCCTCAAATCAGAGGGAGAGGAGCCTGAGGTCGTGGTACATATAGGTACCAATGACATAGGTAAAAAAAGGGAAGAGGTCCTGAAGGGAGGATTTAAGGACTTGGGAGGAGAGTTGAGGAAAAGGACCAAAAAGGTAACAATCTCAGGATTACTGCCTGTGCCACGTGACAGTGAGAGTAGAAATGGAGCAAGGTGGAGGATAAATGCTTAGCTGAAAGACTGGTGCAGAGGGCAGGGATTCAAGTTTCTGGATCATTGGGACTTCTTTTGGGGTAGGTGGGACCTGTACAGAAAGGATGGGTTGCACTTGAACCCGAGGGGGACCAATATCCTGGCGGGGAAATTTGCAAAGGCCACTGGGGAGACTTTAAACTAGAATGGTTGGGGCGAGGGATGCAAATAGCAAAAGCTAGTAGACAGAATGGTAGGCAGGAAGCAGAAAAGGGAAGCACTCGGACACAAGAGGAGAAAGAAAAAAAAGGAAATAAACAGAGAACAAGAGATGGGGGGTTTCTTAAATGTGCATATTTTAATGCTAGGAGCATTGTCAGAAAGGTAGATGAGCTTAGAGTCTGGATAGACACCTGGAAGTATGATGTTGTGGCGATCAGTGAAACATGGTTGCAGGAGGGCTGTGATTGGAAAATAAATATTCCAGGATTTCGTAGCTTCAGGTGTGATAGAATTGGAGGGGCAAGAGGTGGAGGTGTTGCATTGCTAGTCAGGGAAGATATTACAGCAGTGCTTTGGCAGGATAGATTGGAGGGCTCATCTAGGGAGGCTATTTGGGTGGAACTTAGAAGTGGGAAAGGTGTAGCAACACTTATAGGGGTATATTATAGACCGCCAAATGGGGAACGAGAATTGGAAGAGCAAATATGTAAAGAGATAGCAGATATTAGTAGTAAGCACAAGGTAGTGATTGTGGGAGATTTCAACTTTCCACACATAGACTGGGAAACACATTCTGTAAATTGGCTGGATGGTTTGGAGTTTGTAAAATGTGTGCAGTTTAGTTTTTTGCAGCAATACATAGAGGTGCCTACTAGAGGAGGGGCAGTGCTGGACCTCCTGTTAGGAAATGAGACGGGACAGGTGGCGGAGGTATGCGTAGGGGAGCACTTCGGGTCCAGTGATCACAATACCATTAGTTTCAATATAATTATGGAGAAGGACAGAACTGGGCCTAGGGTTGAGATTTTTGATTGGAGAAAGGCTAACTTTAACGAGATGCGAGATGATTTAAAAGGAGTGAACTGGGACATTTTGTTTTATGGGAAAGATGTAGAGGAGAAATGGAGGACATTTAAAGGGGAAATTTTAAGAGTACAAAATCTTTATGTTCCTGTTCGGTTGAAAGGAACCAGTAAAAATTGGAAAGAGCCCTGGTTTTCAAGGGAAATTGGACATCTTGTTCGGAAAAAGAGGGAGATCTACAATAATTATAAGCAGCATGAAGCAAATGAGGTGCTTGAGGAGTATAAGGAATGTAAAAAGAATCTTAAGAAAGAAATTAGAAAAGCTAAAAGAAGATATGAGGTTGCTTTGGCAAGTAAGGTGAAAGTAAATCCAAAGGGTTTCTACAGCTATATTAATAGCAAAAGGATAACAAGGGATAAAATTGGTCCATTGGAGAGACCGAGTGGACAGCTATCTGCAGAGCCAAAAGAGATGGGGGAGATATTGAACAATTTCTTTTCTTCGGTATTCACCAAGGAGAAGGATATTGAATTATGTGAGGTAAGGGAAACTAGTAGAGTAGCTATGGATACTATGAGTTTCAAAGTAAAAGAAGTACTGGCACTTTTGAAAAATATAAAAGTGGATAAGTCTCCAGGTCCTGACAGGATATTCCCTAGGACATTGAGGGAAGTTAGTGTAGAAATAGCCGGGGCTATGACAGAAATATTTCAAATGTCATTAGAAACGGGAATAGTCCCCGAGGATTGGCGTACTGCGCATGTTGTTCCATTGTTTAAAAAGGGCTCTAAAAGTAAACCTAGCAATTATAGACCGGTTAGTTTGACTTCAGTGGTGGGCAAATTAATGGAAAAGATACTTAGAGATAATATATAAGTATCTGGATAAAGAGGGTCTAATTAGGAACAGTCAACATGGATTTATGCCTGGAAGGTCATGTTTGACTAATCTTCTTGAATTTTTTGAAGAGGTTACTAGGGAAATTGACGAGGGTAAAGCAGTGGATGTTGTCTATATGGACTTCAGTAAGGCCTTTGACAAGGTTCCTCATGGAAGCTTGGTTAAGAAGGTTCAACTGTTGGGTATAAATGCAGGAATAGCAAGATGGATTCAACAGTGGCTGAATGGGAGAAGCCAGAGAGTAATGGTGGATGGCTGTTTGTCGGGTTGGAGGCAGGTGACTAGTGGGGTGCCTCAGGGATCTGTGTTGGGTCCTTTGTTGTTTGTCATGTACATCAATGATCTGGATGAAGGGGTGGTAAATTGGATTAGTAAGTATGCAGATGATACCAAGATAGGGGGTGTTGTGGATAATGAAGAGGATTTCCAAAGTCTACAGAGTGATTTAGGCCAGTTGGAAAAATGGGCTGAAAGATGGCAGATGGAGTTTAATGCTGATAAATGTGAGGTGCTACACCTTGGCAGGACAAATCAAAATAGGACGTACATGATAAACGGTAGGGAATTGAAGAATACAGTTGAACAGAGGGATCTGGGAATAACCGTGCATAGTTCCTTGAAGGTGGAATCTCATATAGATAGGGTGGTAAAGAAAGCTTTTGGTATGCTAGCCTTTATAAATCAGAGCATTGAGTATAGAAGCTGGGATGTAATGTTAAAATTGTACAAGGCGTTGGTGAGACCAAATCTGGAGTATGGTGTGCAGTTTTGGTCACCCAATTATAGGAAGGATGTCAACAAAATAGAGAGGGTACAGAGGAGATTTGCTAGAATGTTGCCTGGGTTTCAACAGCTAAGTTACAGAGATAGGTTAAATAAGTTAGGTCTTTATTCTCTGGAGCGCAGAAGGTTAAGGGGGGACTTGATAGAGGTCTTTAAAATGATGAGAGGGATAGACAGAGTTAATGTGGACAAGCTTTTCCCTTTGAGAATAGGGAAGATTCAAACACGAGGACATGACTTTAGAATTAAGGGACAGAGGTTTAGGGGTAACATGAGGGGGAACTTCTTTACTCAGAGAGTGGTAGCGGTGTGGAATGAGCTTCCAGTGGAAGTGGTGGCGGCAGGTTCGTTGGTATCATTTAAAAATAAATTGGATAGGCATATGGATGAGAAGGGTATGGAGGGTTATGGTATGAGTGCAGGCAGGTGGGACTAAGAGAAAAAAGTTGTTCGGCACGGACTTGAAGGGCCGAGATGGCCTGTTTCCGTGCTGTAATTGTTATATGTTATATGGTTTATGGAAATTGTAATGTTTACCCATTTCTTGAAACTACTGTGCAGGATGGCAAACCTCTGAATAGTCTCAAAGACATTTTAATTGGGGACCAGCCATACATTGGGTTTGCTCTGAAGGAATATTATTTTTGAATGTATGCTTTCAGAATTTTAGTAAAAAAGAAAATGCACCATGCTACAAAAACACTGCATGTTGGCACAACCTATACATTGCTATTCCTCTCTATCCTGAGTGTATGGAATTGCTGACACTGCAAACTGCTCTTATTATACCTAATTAGAAGCTTTGATTATCATCATGCTGCAAACAGGATGTGCTGAACAATGGTTTCTATTGTTTCGATAGATAAGGTATTCTCTTTCCCAGGAACAAAATTGTTTAAAGCTTGCTTTCATCTCAAATCATCATCAAATCATTGACAGAAAACAAAAAAGTGAAAATATAAATTATAAATATTTGTTATATATCAACAATAAATTAATAGTCCATTGTTCATCACCCATACAACGACAGAGCTATACAGCATAGGAACAGGCCTTTCGGCCCACCTTGTCATGCTGACCAAATTGGCATATTTGGCTTGTCCCATTTGCCTGCACTTGGCCCACATCCATCTAAACCTGTTCTATCCATGTATCTATTGAAATGTCTTTCTGCTTCTATAGCGTCCACTGGCAGGTCCTTCCAGGTGTGGACCACTCACTGAGTAAGAACGTTGCCCCTGGGGGTCCCTCAAATCTCTTCCATCTCACTTTAAGCCTATGCCCCAGTTTAGC
Source organism: Raja brachyura (assembly GCA_963514005.1). The sequence goes on from OY740783.1 coordinate 18,506,585, forward strand.
ATTTTCTAGTGTGGGAAAAAGAAAGTGAGTGTTGACTGCATCCATGCTCCCCCTCATGATCTTGTACACCTCATTAAGATCACTCCTCAGCCTCCTGCACTCCAAAGAAAAAGGTCCCAGCCTATCCAAACTCTCCCTATAACGCAAGCCCACAAGCTCAGGTAACATTCAGTTTGATCTCTTCAGCACTCTTTCAAAATTAATGACTTCATAAGTTCTAGAAGCAGAAGGAGGCCATTCGGCCCATGTTCCACTCTGACATTTCAATCGTGGCTGATCTATCTTTCCCTCTCAACTCCATTCTGCTGCCTTCGCCCCATAACTCCTGATACCCTTTCTAATCATATTCTGTCAATCTCCACCTTAAAAATATCCATTGACTTGGCTTTCGCAGCCGTCTGTGGCAACTAATTCCACAGATTCACCACCCTCTGAGTAAAGAAATTCCTTCTCAAGGTACCTCCTTTTATTCTGAGGATATGGCCTCTGGTCCTAGTCTAGTTTCACACAGAGAGTTGTGAGTTTGTGGAATTCTCTGCCTCAGAGGGCAGTGGAGGCCGGTTCTCTGGATATTTTCAAGAGAGAGCGAGATAGGGCTCTTAAAGATAGCGGAGTCAGGGGATATGGGGAGAAGGCAAGAACAGGGTACTGATTGGGGATGATCAGCCATGATCATACCTTACTCCTGCACCTATTGTCTATTGTCTCTGCCACTAGTGGAAACATCCCCTTCACATTCCCTCTATCCAGGCCTTTCTATAGCTCGGGACCAGAACCCCACACAGTACACTTTTTGTCTCCTTTTCATCTCTAGCATTTGTCCACCCATCTGCCAATCACCCCCCCCCCCTCATCTGTATCCACTTATTACTTGCCAAGCTTTGTCCCACCCTACCTCTTTTATACCTATTTCACCCCCACCCCACCACAATCACTCTGAAGAGGGTCCTGTCCCGAACGTTGCCTATCGATTCGCTCCAGGGCACTGTGCGACTTGCTAGTGTTTTGATCAAGATTCCACCATTTCCAGTTTGTGTCCCAATTCCTGAAAAATATTTGATCAATGAGGGCTAGGGTGCCAAACGTCTGCATGGAACTATGCACCTGCACTCCTAATTCTCCGTTCTACAGCACTACCTGGGGCCCTATCATTTACTATGCAAGTCCTGCCCTTCTTTGCCTTACCAAAATGCAACACCACACAAATCCGAATTAAATTCCACCTGCCATTCCTCAACCCCTTGACCCAGTTGATCAAGATCCCTTTGTAATCTTAGATAACCTTCTTTACTGTCCACTATAGCACAATTCTAGTGTCATCCACAATCATTAATTTCACATCTCGCCCATGTTCTGTGGCTCTTTGTTGATCTTTGAGGGGTCATATTCTCTCCGCAGTTACTCTTTTGCCCTTAATATACATATAGAATTTAATTGGATTTGCTTTTACATTATCTGCTATAGCTATCTCATGTCCCTTTTTTGACCTCCTGATTTTTCTCTTTACTACTACACCCCCTATACTCCTCAAAAGAGTACGATTTCGAGAGCTCCACCACGGAACCTGCGGACAACATCACGGAGCTCGCGATCCCGGTCGGGGATCGATTTTGGGGCTCCAACTGCAGGAGCCTGCGGACATTAACATTGTGGAGCTTGCAGTCTCTGGTAGAGACAGACATCAGGAACTCCAAGCCACAGGAGTTTCGACTGTCCCGACGCGGGAACGTCGACAGCCAGCTGCGGGAGCTTCGATCGCCCCGACTGCAGATGGTTCGACTGCCACGACCGCGGGAGAATAAAAGAGGAAGAAGATTGGACTTTGTTGCCTTCCATCACAGTGAGGAATGTGGGGAATCCACTGTGGTGGATGTTTATGTTAACTTTCGTAGTTGTGTGGCTTGTTACTTTTTTTTGTATGGCTGTATGGAATTTCACTGTACCTTAATTGGTACATGTGACATTAAACTGACCTTGAAAGGTTGAAAGGATTCACTTGATCCCAGCCACCTACACCTCAAAAGTCAAGTCAAAGTCAAACAAACTTTATTGTCATTTAGAAATACATTGATATAGGCAGTTCCAAACGAAATTCCGTTGCATTTGGCTCCCTGTGCAACACGATAAATTAACAGAAGGATAAACATGGATAAAATGGATAAAAAGGATAAAAGGATAAATAGACAATGGTGGCAGCCCATTACATGGCATTCAGGAGTCTGATGGCTCGTGGGAAGAAGCTGTTGCAGAACCTTGATGTTCTGCTCCTTATGCTGCGATATCTTTTTCCCAAGGGCAGCAGAGTGAACAGACCGTGATGGAGATGTGTGGGGTCTTTTATAATACTGCTGGCCTTAGACACGCAACGTTTGGTCGTAATATCCCCAACTGAGGGGAGAGAGGTCCCGATGATTTTTTCCTCACCACTCTCTGCACAGACTTCCAGTCGGAGGCTCTACAGTCTCCAAACCAGACAGAGATACAGCTGGTCAGAATACTCTCTATGGTGCCCCTGTAGAAAGTAGTGAGGATGGGATGGGGGAGATGAGCTCTTCGCATCCGGCGCAGAAAGTGCAACCGCTGCTGCACTCTCTTAACTGTTGATGAGATGTTATTCGACCAGGTCAGACTGTTAGTGATCTGCACCCCCAGGAACTTTGTGCTACTGACCACCTCCACATCGCTGTCATTGATGTGAAGTGGTATGGGACTGTGCCGGGTTTTCCTGAAGTCGACGATAACCTCCTTTGTTTTTCCAACATTCAGGATCAGGTTGTTCGTATTGCACCAGTCCACCAGTTGTTTCACCTCCTCCCTGTAAGCCAGCTCATTGTCGTCCCTAATGAGGCCCACCAATGTTGTGTCACCTGCGTACTTTATGATGTGGTTTGTACTAAACCTGGCACAACAGTCGTGAGTCATCAGGGTGAACAGCAGTGGACTCAGGACACAGCCCTGAGGGGAGCCGGTGCTCAGAGAGATGGTGTTGGAGGTGTTATTTCCAACCCTCACAGACTGGGGTCTGTCAGTGAGGAAGTCCAGTAGCCAGTTACACATGGGGGTGCCGAGGCCCAATGGAACCAGTTTGCTTATCATGTGCTGGGGGATAATGGTGTTGAATGCTGAACTGAAATCCACGAACAGCATTCGCACATAAGCGTTTTTCTCCTCTAAATGTTCCAGGCTCAGATGGAGTACGGAGGATATAGCGTCCTCTGTGGAGCGGTTTGGCCTGTAAGCAAACTGGTATGGGTCAAGTGTGGAGGGGAGTCTGGAGGTAATGTGGTCCATGACCAGCCTCTCGAAGCACTTCATCATTATGGGAGTGAGTGCTACAGGGCGGTAGTCATTGAGACATTGTATGTTGGATTTTTTTGGCACTGGTATGATGGTGGCAGTCTTGAAACATAATGGGACGAGGTGTTAAATATGTCCGTAAGGACATGTGCCAGCTGATCAGCACATTCCCTGAGCACCCGCCCTGGTATGTTATCAGGGCCTGCCGCCTTTCGTGCGTTCACTCCTTTTAAGGTCCTCCGAACATCCACTATGTCAAGACTGAGTGCCTTTTCCTCACAATGAGGAATACCTTTGCTTGCAGGTGTGTTATTTAATGCCTCGAATCGACCAAAATAGTTGTGGAGTTCAATGAGGAACTCAATGTTGTCATCGCAGGGTGGTGAAACAGTCTTATAGTCCGTGATTGATTTGATTCCCTGCCACATGCGCCAGGTGTTCTTGGGGTCATGGAAGAAGCTCTGGATTTTCTGACCATGGGCACGCTTGGCCAGCCTGATGACCCTATACACCTGACATATTCCTCCTTTTTCTTGACCAGAGCCTCAACATCTCTTGTCTTCCAGGGTTTCGTACTGTTTCTCACAATTGTCCTTAGGACTTCAACTTTTGGATCACTCCTATTCTTTTCCATAACTATTTTAAAATTAATAGAATATGGTCACGGGTGAAGTACTCCGCTACTAACATCTGTCCTGTCTTATTTCCCAAAAGGAGGTTGAGTTTTGCCTCTTCACCAGGAGGGCCATCTATCTACATATTATTTGAACAAATCTCTCTGAACATACAACAAATTTCACCCCATGCAAATCCTTACCACTATGGCAATCACAATCAATATTTGGAAAGTGATCGCCCTGCATATTTCTTCCTCTAATTCCTAGTGACTGCAGGAGTCCATAATACAATTCCTAACATTATTAAATAGTGCATTTAGTCTATATGTTGATTAGACTACATAAGGGAAAATGTCCCAATATCTTTGACTGCAGCTATACTTATTAAAACAGCATTGCAGGTTATCTATTTTTCTAAGCCCTTGGCTAAGACAATCTTGTTTATCATCTCCTTTCCTCCATCCTTTCTCAAATGACAGGGACTGTTCAAGATTTGACTGCATAATTATACAGCAGGGAATGTCATTTAGCCCACGAGCTCTTGTGGTGTTTACACACCACACATGCTTCCCCTTAACCCTCTTCATTTAACCACATCATACGATTCTATATTTTCTCCCTTGTAGGCTTTCTGTTAGCGCTTTACCCATTCAAATACTTTCTGGTCAAAAATGCTTCCACTGAATTCCCAAAATGATTTATTAAAAACTATATTAGGATTATAGCCACTTTATTTGGATTTCCCTTTGGTGGATATTAAAACAAATCTAATGAAGAGAATGGCCATTCCTTTTTTAAATGTATTTAGTCATCAAGCAGAGAAACACAGACCATTCAGCCCACAGAGTTTGTCTGGATCATTAAGGCCTCGTTTGCACTAATCCTTATCAGTTGTTATTCCCTCCACATTCCCACAAACTCCACCCCAGATTCTACTGCTTGCTCATTTACCAAGAGAAATTTATAGTGGCCAATTAACCTATCAACACATCTTTACGACATGAGAGGAAACCAGAGTAGCTGGAGGAATATCAAAGTAACATCAGCAAATTTGCAGATGACACAAAGCTGGGTGGCAGTGTGAACTGTGAGGAGGATGTTATGTGAATGCAGGGTGACTTGGACAGGTTGGGGAGTGGGCGGATGCATGGCAGATGAAGTTTAATGCGGATAAATGTGAGGTTATCCACTTTGGTAGCAAAAACAGCAAGGCAGATTACAATCTAACATAGAAACATAGAAAATAGGTGCAGGAGTAGGCCATTCGGCCCTTCGAGCCTGCACCGCCATTCAATGTGATCATGGCTGATCATCCAACTCAGTATCCCGTACCTGCCTTCTCTCCATACCCCCTGATCCCTTTTGCCACAAGTGCCACATCTAACGCCCTCTTAAATATAGCCAATGAACTGGCCTCAACTACCTTCTGTGGCAGAGAATTCCAGAGACTCACCACTCTCTGTGTAAAGAATGTTTTCCTCATTTCGGTCCTAAAGGAATTCCCCCTTATCCTTAGAATATCCTTAGAATCTAAATGCAGGGATCGAAATTAGCGGTTGCCCGGATACCAATGGCAACCTAAAGTGCCGTCGGGCAGCCCAACAGCCCATTTTGCCCGGCTTGGCAAGCAATTCTGAGTGGCCCCCCTCTCTATCTCTCTCTCTCTGTAACTCTCCGTCTCAGGCCGCCGCTCTCCCCTCCTCCGCCAGCACGGCAGGCCGCCTTGCACATGTGCACTGCAACGGCCAGCACATCCTCCCCCCTGCACATGCGCACCACCACGGGCCGCTCATCATCGGCCGCCCTGCACATGCGCACTGCCACGGTAACTGGTCGGCGCTGGGCACTTTCTCCCTCCCTTTGCATTGTGGGAGATATACCCGCCATTGCTGTCTGGTCGGCGCGACCGCTGAAAACCAAGGCAGAATCACTCCCTGGAGCTGGAGTAACTCCCTGGAGTAACTCTCGCTTCTGGTTTCCTAGTCCTCCAAAAATATTCCAAATGGAATTTAACCCACCACCAAACTCCAAAAAATGATAGCCTATGGCACTTTATCTGTGTGTGTCTGTGTGTGTGTCTGCGTGTGTGTGTGTGTGTGTGTGTGTGTATTATGGTGTATATGTATATGACGGTCTTGGTACAGGGCTTGAAATTAGCGGTTGCCCGGGTGCCAATGACCACTCAAAGTGCCGCCGGGCAACCTAAACACCGAGTCATTTTGCCCGGCTTGGCACGCAAATACTGGTTTATACCGAAAGACACAAAATACTGGAGTAACTCAGCGGGTCAGGCAGCATCTCTGGCAAATAGGAACGTGACGTTTCGTGTCGGCGGCGGCTGTATTCCTCTAGTATCTTTCATTGCGGGGCAAAGATACTAGGTGCGGGGTAACGAAGGGTCGGAGCGAATGATGGGCCCCGAACAGCGGTAACAGCGGCAGCAGCGACCGCAATAGCGGTTCCACCGCCTCCTCTTCCCGCATCCCGCCCGGCGGAAGGAGGCCTCCCTCTCTCTCTCCCTCCCGGCCTCGGCGTGAGAAAGGGGTTGTTTTGAAAGCGCCGTTGGTGGATTTGCAGCAGTATCTTTTGATTTGCATACAGCGGCCGCTATCACCCTGATAACGGCCGCTGCCTGCAAATCCGTTAACGGAGCAATCAAAACAACCCCTCTCGCACACCGAGGCCGGGAGGAGGGAGGGAGGGAGGGAGAGGGAGAGGGAGATCTCCTTCCGCCAGGCGGGGTGCGGGAGGAGGCGGCAGTGGAGCCGCTGTCGCAGCCGCTGTTGCCACTGAAGCAGCGGCACCAAAGATCCTATAGCTATAGGATCTTTGAGCTGCACCGTGGCGAGGAGATCCCAAGCGCCTCACCCTTTGGCGGTGGCACTTTGGCGTTGGACAGGGACGGCCAAGCAGTGGGGCGATGTTGTCCGAGGAGCGCTGACCTACCTCCCTCTCTCTCTCCCTTTCCCCCTCCCCCTCTCCCCCTCTCTCTCGTACGCCCCCCCCCCCCCCTGCCACCCCTCTTTTCCTGGGACCCATCCTCTCCATTCTGCACTGATCCCCATTCCCTCCTCTATTCAGTCCTCACTGACATCCTCTGGGCTCCCCTCCCAATCTACCCCCCCCCCCCCCCCCCCAAATCTAATCTTCATCCTAACCACCTCTCATTGATTCTCCTCCCACCCCCCATCCATCCTACACTGGTCCCCAATTCATCCTGTACCGACCCCCCTTCCCAGCCATCCTGCACTTCTCCCCCCATTCATACAGCACTGATCCTCCCATTCATCCCATACTGACCCACCCTCCATTTAACCTGCACCAATCCCCCCCATCCATCCTGTAGTGATCTACCCATTCATCTTTTACTGATCCCCTATTCATCCTGTACTTATCCCCTCATGCATCCTGTACTGATCCCCATTCATCCTATACTGATCCCCTCATTCATCCTGCACAGACCCTCCGATCCACACGATCCTGACCCCCCCCCCCCAATTCATCCTGTACTGATCCCCCCCATTCAACACCTCTCCCCTCACAATTTTACATACTCCAACCAACACGTACTAATTCACCTGCCTCTATCCATCCATTCCACACCGATTGCCTTCTCAAACCACCACCCCCCACCCTGCCATCTATCTACCCGCACTGATTCACACACCCCCTGACCCTATTGTGATTCATGGTCTTCAGAGCGAACATTGACTATGTTTGATAACAGAATGCAATCAAATGTGTTTTAATTCCCAATGTTATTATTTGTTTTGACACCTTTGAACATATTACCAAAAGAACATTTGCTGTAGTTATGTCCTTTGGCCATCTCTTGTCAGTTAGTGTAATGTTTAACCTGTCAGATGGGTATAGTCGGTTTTAACAGCTATTATCATAAAATGCCTATAGAAATTTCCTTGCAACCTGTATATTATGTTATGCATAAATTATGTGGGAAGCAAGAGTGTTTCTGTGCCAATAGCAATACTGACCCATGCTATGGCCATGTCATGGTAATTTTCGGTCCTTCACAGAAAACATGCTTACATCAATCTGTAGTGTGCATGGTTAACCATATATGATACCATAGTCCAGGATTTATTGACACAGGTTGATCATATGCTGAATAATCCAACCATATTTTTGTTTGGAAGTGGAAAGAACTAATAGAAATTGCATTAATTGCAATGTGTAAAAAGAGTTGAGATATTTTATTATAATTTTGCTGCATGTCATTGTGGTATATATCATGTCTTGATTGGTGAATATGTTTAGTTTGTGAAATTATTTGAAGCAGAAATAATATGCGAATGTAGACAAAAGTGCTGGAGAAACTCAGCGGATGCAGCAGCATCTATGGAGCGAAGGAAATAGGCAACTTTTCGGGCCGAAACCCTTCTTCAGACTGATGGATTTCGGCCTGAAACGTTGCCTATTTCTTTCGCTCCAGAGTTGTTGCTGCACCCGCTGAGTTTCTCCAGCACTTCTGTCTACCTTCGATTTTCCAGCATCTGCAGTTCCTTCTTGAACATAATATGTGAATGCTTCATTGAGCATAATTCCGACTGGTAACTATGCACTTCGTCCGAGCACATTATCGCACGCGTCATGCAAACCGTCTTAAAACACCACCTAAATTGTTATTTGGCAACCTAAAAAATTCTATATATATATTTATATACTTATACATTCATATAAGTATAAGTTTTGTTATCTCGTTTATAACATTGTTTACAGAGTACTATGTTTACATATTCTGTTGTGCTACAGCAAGCAAGAATTTCATTGTCCTATCTGGGACACATGACAATAAAACTCTCTTGACTTGGACTTAAGCAAAAAAGGGTTCTTGGGGAAAAAAGAGTTACCTTAAATTTAGTTGCGTCTGGTTGGGTAACTATGTTGGGGTGAAGACTATTCCATGCTTTAATTGTGCGGGGGAACTCCATGGAGTGTGGAAACAGGCCCCTCAGCCCACCGATCACCTGTACACCAGTTCTATCCCACACCTTAGCGACATAAGTCAAGAGTGTTTTATTCTCTCACGTCCCAGTTAGAACAATGAAATCCTTGCTTGCAGCAGCACAACAGAATATGTAAACATAGTACTCTGTAAACAATGTTATAAACGAGATAACAAAACTTATACTTATATGAATGTATAAGTATATAAATATATATATAGAATTTACCTCCTGGGATTAATAAAGTTCTATCATATAGTATTGTGTGTGTAGGAAGGAACTGCAGAGGCTGGTTTAAACTGAAGATAGACACAAAAAGCTGGTCAGACAGAATATTTGGACAAAAGGAAACGTTTTGGGTTGGGTCTGAAATAGGTTCCTGCACACCTTTGGAATGTGGAAGGAAACAAGAGCACCTGGAGAAAACCCATGCGATCAAAGGGAGAAGGAGCAAACTCCATACAGACAGCACCCATATTCAGGATCAATTCCGGGTCTCTGGCAATTTTAGGCAGCAAATTTATTGCCAATGTGCTGCCCCATAGTCTTGAACTGAATTAAAACAAACGGTAGCTGTAAAGGGGATCATAGTGTCACTTAGAGATTTAAGACAGAAAATGGATAGTTTTTTTTATTAACCAAAGTTATCAACATATAATTTTTTGTGTGTTGGAAAACAAAATAAAGTGTCACAGCTGGTAGACTTGCTGCCTCACACGCCAGAAATCTGTGTTCGATCCTGTCTTCGGGCACTGTCTGTGTTGAATTTGCACATTCTCCCTGCAGGCAGGTGGGTTCTCTCCCACTTCCCAAAGACGCAGTGGCTTTGTAGGTTAACTTGTCTCTGTAGAATTGCCCCTAATGTGTAGGGAGCGGGTGAGGAAAGTGGGATAACAGAACTTGTGTGAATGGGTAGGAGACATAAACGCTGGAGAAAATCAGCAGGTGAGGCAACATCTATGGAACGAAGGAATAGGCGACGTTTCGGGTCAAGACCCTTCTTCAGACTGATGTCCGGAGGTGGGGGCGGGAAAAAGAAAGGAAGAGGCGGAGACAGTAGGCTGTGGGAGAGCTGGGCATGGGAGGGGAAGGAGGGAGAAAACAAGGACTACCTGAAATTGGAGAAGCCAATGTTCATATCGCTGGGGTATAAACTACCCAAGCGAAATATGAGGTGCTGTTCCTCCAATTTGCGATGAGCCTCACTTTGGCCATGGAGAAGTCCCAGGACAGAAAGGTCGGATTCGGAATGGGAGGGGGAGTTGGTGCTGAGCCACCGGGAGATCAGGTTGGTTATTGCGAACTGAGTGAAGGTGTTGTGCGAAGCGATCGTCAAGCCTGCACTTGGTCTCACGGAGGTTGATCATATGCTGAATAATTTAACCACATTTATGTTTGGAAGTGGAAAGAAATAATAGAAATTGCATTCATTGCAACGTGTAAAAAGAGTTGAGATACTGTATTATCATTTTGCTGCATGTCATTGAGGTATATATCATATCTTGATTGGTGAATATGTTTAGTTTGTGACTTTATTTGAAGCAGAAATATGTGAATGCTTCATTGAGCATAATTCTAACTGGTAACTACGCACTTCGCCCGAACACATTATCGCACGCTTCATGCAAGCCGTCTTAAATGACCACCAAAACTGTCATTTGGCAACCTAAAAAGCTGCCTAGGTTGCCCGGCTGGAAACAGAGAAAGAAAGTTAAGTGAGAGCACTGAGATGCATGGCAGATACAGTTTAATGTGGATAAATGTGAGGTTATCCACTTTGGTGGCAAAAACAGGAAGGCAGATTATTCTCTGAATGGTGTCAAGTTGGGAAAAGAGGAAGTACAATGAGATCTGGGGTTCTCGTGCATCAGTCACTGAAAGTAAGCATGCAGGTACAGCAGGCAGTGAAGAAAGCGAATGGCATGTTGGTCTTCATAACAAGAGGAGTCGAGTATAGGAGCAAAGAGGTCCTTCTGCAGATGTACAGGGCCCTAGTGAGACCACACCTGGAGTGTTGTTTAGAGTTTTGGTCTCCAAATTTGTGGAAGGACATTTTTGCTAGTCAGGGAGTGCAGCGTAGGTTCACGAGGTTAATTCCCGGGATGGCGAGACTGTCATATGTTGATAGAGTGGAGCGGCTGGGCTTATATACTCTGGAATTTAGAAGGATGAGAGGGGATCTGATTGAAATGTATAAGATTATTAAGGGTTTGGGCATGCTAGAGGCAGGAAACTTGTTCCCGATGTTGGGGCAGTCATGAACCAAGGGCCACACTTTAAAAATAAGGGATAAGCCATTTGGAACGGAGATGAGGAAAAATAATTTCACACAGTGGGTAATGATGGATTTAATTTATAGGTTTCAATGTATAGTTAATTCAAGTGCCCATCTAGATTCTTTTACATGCTGATTACGACTTGCTTCCATCACTCTCCCCAGCAATGCCTTCTAGGTGCTCCAACTCTTAGCCTGAAAAAGTTTCCCCTCAAATCCTCTTACCCTAAATCTGTCCTCAATGTTTGGTTATAGGTAATAAAAAATTATTACAGCAATATGGTTAGAACAGTAAACAATTGATGGTCTATTTTATAATGATTTATCATATTGCTCACTTATGAGACCAGGGTGTTTATTGGGGTTCTGGGCCTTGGGCTTAGTATGCAGCTGGTCAAGGTGCAGGAAGGTATATGGGTGGAGGTTGGATACACCGGAGCTCTGTACATTCATATTGATACTGAGCAGGTTCTAGTTCCTGGTCCCTTTACACACCGATCAAAAAAAAGGGTAAAAAAAGAAATAATAATGTATTGAATTATCTGGAAAATCTACTAGTCCAGCATCAATAAAGTCACGAGCATGCCACATTATTGGAGTTTTACCAAACATAAGGATCTAATAAAGCCTCGGAGATATAGCGACTATGGATGATGTTATCTATTGAGTACTGTGTTAAAGATCTACAAATTCCATGGTTGCGTTTCAGTATATATGACAATTAAACACTCTTGACTTGCCAGTATATAGAACATGAGGAAAAGGTGAGGCAAAGGATAGAAGGCAATAAATGGAACCAGATGGGCTGGGTTGGTCCGGGCGTTGGGGAGTGATAAGCAGATTCCATATTGGTGTAAGGGTGGGGAGTGTTGACACAGGAGCTAGTAGGTGATAGGTACAAACATAAGCAAAGGAAAAAACAGACAACATTCAATATTAACGACTAAGGTGTTGTTCTTCTGGTTTGTGTTTGGATTGTAATTTCAACCTCCCATTCCCTCTCTGTCCTCGGCCTTCTCCAATGCCAGTGAGACCAAACGTAATGTAGAACAGCACCTCATATTTTGCATGGGTAGCCTACAGGCCAACGGTATGTACAGTGAGTTGTCCAATTTCATGTAATCCAATCCCCATGTTTATTTTTCACCACCACTTGTCCACTCAGGCTCTCGCTTTGTTAACCTTTCCCAGCCCCCTCCCCCTCCTCCTCTCCATTGTTATCTCAAATCGTCAACTTCCCACGTCTGGTTCCCTTTGCCTGTCACTCACATACCTATCACACTTGGTGTCTTCTCCCTTCGTTCACCTCTGCTATCTGCTCACCCAACTGGTTCGATTTACTCATCAAGACAGCATGTTTGGAGGGAAATGGACAATCGACATCTTGGGTCATATGGACTGAACATGTTGAGGTAAAAACATGTAAGGGGATGGGTGCCCACACTTCTTTACACTAGTTATCCCGACTACACTTTCAATCCAGATGAAGAGCCTTGGCCCAAAATGTCAACAAGCATTTCCCTCAATAGATGCTGCCTGAATCGTTTTGTTCCTCCAGCAGTCTTTTGTTTTTGGGCTCCAAATTCCAGCATTTGCAGTCTCTTGTATTTCCACATTCAATAGAACATTGTCCAGTGTTCCCAACACCTCCAAACATATCTACCCTCATCCTTTCAGCAGGAGGTGCAAAGCAGATCCTTTCTGCCCATCATCCAAGATACTTCTTCCAGATAAAACCAATTCATTTGAACCATAGGTAGACACAAAATGCTGGAGAAACTCAGCGGGTGAGGCAGCATCTATGGAGAGAAGGAATTGGTGACGTTTCGGCTCCAGACCCTTTTTCAGACTGATGTCAGGGGAGGGGGTAGAACAAAGAAAGAAAGTGGGTAGAGACAGTGGGACTCGTGGGAGGACTGGGAAGGGGAAAACTGAGAAAGAGAGAGAGAGAGAGAGAAAATGGGCTACATGAAGTTAGAGAAGTCAACGTTCATACCGCTGGGGTGTAAGCTACCCAAGCGAAATATGAGGGTGCTGTTCCTCCAATTTGCACTGGGTCTCACTCTGACAATGGAGAAGACCCAGGACAGAAAGGTCAGATTGGGAATGGGAGGGGCAGTTGAAGTGCTGGGCCACCAGAAGATCAGCTTGATTAAGACGGACTGAGCGGAGGTGTTCAGCAAAACAATAGCCGAGCCTGCACTTGGTCTCACCGATGTAGAGAAGTTGACTCCTGGAACAGCGGATGTAGTAGATGAGGTTGGAGGAGTTGCAAGTGAACCTCTGCCTCACCTGGAAAGATTGTTTGGGTCCTTGGATGGAGTCGAGGGGGGAGATAAAGCGACAGGTTTTGCATCTCTTACAGTTGCACGGGAAAGTATCTGGGGAGGGGGTGGTTTGGGTAGGAAGGGACAGGTTGACCAGGGAGTTACGGAGGGATCAGTCTCTGCGGAAAGCAGAAAGGGGTGGAGATGGGAAGATATGGCCAGTAGTGGGATCCCTTTGGAGGTGGTGAAAATGTTGGAGGATATGTTGTACGCGACAGCTGATGGTACGGATGGTGAGGACAAGGGGTACTCTGTCCTTGTTACAAGAAGGTGCAGGGAGAGTAAGAGCGGAGCTGCGGGATATTGAGGAGACCCTAGTATGAGTCACAATAGACAATAGGTGCAGGAGTAGGCCATTCGGCCCTTTGAGCCTGCACCGCCATTCAATGTGATCATGGCTGATCATCCCCAATCAGTACCCCGTTCCTGCCTTCTCCCCATATCTCCTGACTCCGCTATCTTTAAGAGCCCAATCTAGCTCTCTCTTGAAAGTATCCAGGGAACCGGCCTCCACCGGCCTCTGAGGCAGAGAATTCCACAGACTCACAACTCTCTGAGAAAAAGTGTTTCCTCGTCTCGTTCTTAATGGCTTACCCCTTATTCTTAAACTGTTGCCCCTGGTTCTGGACTCCCCCAACATCGCGAACATGTTTCCTGCCTCTAGCATGTCCAAACCCTTAACAATCTTATACGTTTCAATAAGAATCCCTCTCATCCTTCTAAACTACATGCCCAGCCGCTCCATTCTCTCAGCATATGACAGTCCCGCCATCCCAGGAATTAACCTTGTAAACCTATGTTGCACTCCCTCAATACCAAGAATGTCCTTCCTCAAATTAGGGGACCAAAACTGCATACAATACTTCAGTTGTGGTCTCACTAGGGCACTGTACAACTGCAGAAGGAACTCTTTGCTCCTATACTCGACTCCTCGTTTTATAAAGGCCAACATGCCGTTCGCTTTCTTCACTGCCTGCTTACTTTCATAGACTGATAATCAAGGACCCCCCAGATCCCGTTGTACTTCCCCTTTTCCCAACTACACCATTTAGATAGTAATCTGCCTTCCTGTTTTTGATACCAAAGCAGATAACCTCACATTTATCCACATTAAACTTCATCTGCCATGTATCTGCCCACTCCCAAGTCACCCTGCATTCTCATAGCATCCTCCTCACAGTTCACAGCTTTGTGTCATCTCTCTTTGTTCCTGCTCCCCAAATACACACCTCTGATCAGACGTGTGAAACCTACCGCAAGGACAGTGAAGGTCTGGCCTGAGGGGGCTGTCTCTGTCTTACAGGAACAGTTTCAGCAAACAGACTGGAGTTTGTTTGCCACCCAGGCCACCTTTAACTCCCAAGTGGACATAAATTCATACACCTCAACTGTTCTGGACTACATAAAATTCTGCACTGATAACGTCACCACCCATAAAGTGATAAAGACCTTCCCTAATCAGAAGCCGTGGATGAGCAGGGAGGTCAGACTCCTGCTGAAGGCTCGAGACGCCGCTTTTAAATCTGGCGACGCTGAGGGATACAGCTCATCCAGGGCCAATCTGAAAAAGGGAATTAGGAATGCTAAACTCAATCACAAACAGCGGATTGAGGAGCATTTCCGAAACAACTCCGACCCCAGACGCATGTGGCAAGGAATTAAGTCCATTGCCGACTACCATAAAATCAACACCCCCCCCCCCGGACAACGCCTCCCTTCCTAATGAGCTAAACCACTTCTATGCTCGCTTTGACCGGGACAACAAAACTCCCGCCATCAAAGTTGCTCCACCCCCGAATGAACAACCCCTCAGTCTCTCCACCTCTGCCGTACAAGACGCACTGAGCAAGGTGAATGAGCACAAAGCTGCCGGCCCCGATGGCATCCCCGGGCGGGTGCTCAGGGCATGTGCCGGACAACTATCCCTGGTCCTCACTGACATTTTCAATCTGAAACTGGCCCAGGGTGTCGTCCCCAACTGGCCTCAAGTCATCTACCATTGTGCCAGTGCCCAAACAATCAGCAACAGGGAGTCTCAATGACTATCGGCCAGTGGCACTCACCCCTGTCATCGCTAAGTGCTTTGAGCGGCTGATCCTGGCTCACCTCAAAGCCAGCCTCCCCCCCACACTGGACTCCCACCAATTTGCCTACCGGTCAAACAGGTCTACAGAGGACGCCATATCGACGGCCCTACACTCTGCCCTGACCCACCTGGACAGCAACAACACCTACATCAGGCTGCTGTTTATTGACTTCAGCTCTGCCTTTAACACTGTCATACCCGCTAGCTTGATCACCAAACTCAGCGGTCTTGGCATCTCCACCTCCCTCTGCAATTGGACACTGGATTTCCTCACTAACAGACCACAGTTTGTTAGGGTCAACAACCTCACCTCCTCCACTATAACACTGAACACCGGCGTGCCACAGGGCTGTGTGCTCAGCCCTCTCCTCTACTCCCTCTTCACGCATGAGTGCATCCCCAAGTATGGCTCCAACGCCATCATAAAATTTGCCGATGACACCACGGTGGTAGGACTGATCAGTGATAATGACGAATCAGCCTACAGGGAGGAGGTCCAGCACCTGACTACCTGGTGTGCCAACAATAACCTCGTCCTCAACTCCCAGAAGACGAAGGAAATAATTGTTGACTTTCGGAAGAACAGAGGGGGCAGACACACCCCCATCCATATAAACGGGACTGAGGTGGAGCGGGTCTCCAACTACAAATTCCTCGGGGTACACATCTCGGAGGATCTGTCCTGGTCCCTCAACACCTCAAAGCTAATCAAAAAGGCACAGCAGCGCCTTTACTTTCTGAGGAGGCTAAAAAAAGCCCACCTGTCCCCCCAAATCCTGACGAACTTCTACCGCTGCACCATCGAAAGCATCCTGACCACCTGCTTTACGGTATGGTACAGCAGTTGCACCGTGGCAGACAGGAAGGCACTACAACGGGTGGTGAAAACCGCCCAGTACATCATCGGTGCCCCGCTCCCTGCCTTGGATGCCCTCCACCGAAAACGGTGCCTGAAGCGGGCCGGGAAGATCATCAAGGACCCCTCACACCCTAATCATGGACTGTTTGCCCTCCTCCCATCAGGGAGGCGGTACAGGAGCCTCAGGTCCCGCACCAGTAGGACGAAGAACAGCTTCTTCAACTACACCATCCGACTGCTGAACTCGGAGCCCAGCTGATAGATTTGTCTGTACCCTGTATTTATTTATTTTCCATATTGCTGCCACTGCACTCTGTATTTATTTTTCTATATCGCTATCACTAAGAACGACGCTAAACTGCATTTCGTTGTACCTATACTTGTATTTGTGCAATGACATTAAACTTGAATTGAATCTGCAAATTTGCTAATGTTACTTTGCATCCCTTCATCCAAATCATTGATGTATATTGTAAATAGCTGCGGTCCCAGCACCAATCCTTGGGGTACCCCACTAGTCACTGCCTGCCATTCTGAAAGGAACCCGCTAATCACTACTCTTTGTTTCCTGTCTGCCAACCAATTTTCTATACATGTCAGCACTCTATCGCCAATACCATGTGCCTTAATTTTACCCACTAATCTCCTATGTGGGACCTTATCAAATGCTTTCTGAAAGTCCAGCTACACTACATCCACTGGCTCTCCCTTGTCCATTTTCCCAGTTACATTCTCAAAAAATTCCAGAAGATTAGTCAAGCATGATTTCCCCATCGTAAATCCATGCAGACTCCGACTGATCCTGTTACTGCTATCCAATCCTGTTACTGTCTCATCTATAATGGAAGTGGACATCTAAAGAATGAGGGCATCTCCAATGACCTGGTGTGGAAAACCTCGTCGTGGGCGCCGATGCGGCATAGACGGAGGAATTGGGAGTAGGGGATAGAGTCTTTACAAGAAGAAGGGTGGGAAGAAGTGTAGTCAAGATAGCTGTGGGAGTCAGTAGGTTTATAGTAGATGTCGGTCAATAGTCTGTTTCCTGTGTTGGAGACAGGGAGGTAGCATCAATGCAGTCGTCAATGTAGCGGAGGTAGAGTTCGGGGATAGGGCCAGTGTATACTACACTGTACCCTACAAAGAGGCAGGCATAGCTCTGGCCCATGCGAGTGCCCATCGCTACGCCTTGGATCTGGAGGAAGTGGGAGGAGTCGAAGGAGAAGTTGTTGAGGGCAAGGACCAGCTCTGGTAGGAGGAGAAGAGTATTGGTGGACAGAAATTGGCTGGTTGTGCGGCCCATTTTCAATTTAATATAATGATTATCTATTCATGATGCGCTCTCCTATATATTGGGGAGACCGGTACCAAATATTTTGGAACATATCCATTTAATTCTTCTGTGTTATGTTGCCGCCACAGCGGTCAGGCTACAAAATTCCAAAGATTTACCACGGTCTCAGAGAAGAAATTTAAACTCCTCTCAATCCTAAGTAGTTCTTTCCCTTATTCTGGGATGTGAACCCTGGTTCTGAACTCTTTAGCCAGGAAACATGTTCTCCCAAAATGGCTGAAGTAACTCAGCAGGTCAGGCAGCATCTCTGGAGAAAACGAATAGGTGATATAACAGGTCAGAACCCATTTTCAGATGGGTTCTACCTACAGAACATGTACAGGATTCCTCAGGACATGTTCTCCCTAAAATGTAAATTATATTTTGAAGCTTTAAAATGGTAATTGAGACAGAGCTACACAGCATGGAAACAGGTCCCTCAGCCCAGCTTGTCCTTGCCAACCAATTTGGCATTGTATGCTAGTCCTATTTGCCCATATTAAGTCCATGTCCCTTTAACAACTTCCTATCTATATATCTGATCAAACGTCTTTTGAAAGGTGTAATTGTTAGCTAGATAATGATATACAATGCTGGTTTTAGGATTTCAAAACAAATTAACCAGGAACAAAAATGCTTCACCTTTCAGATTACAAAAGTCAGAACCTTTTTCCCAGGATAGAAATGTTAAATACTGGAGTACTTAGCTTTAACATAAGTGAGACCATTTTTAAAGGAGATGTGCAGGGCCAGTTTAGTTTCACACAGAGGGTGGTGAGTGCCTGGGACACGCTGCCGAGGATGGAGTGGAAGCAGATAAGATAATGGCTTTTAAGATACTTTTTGATAATCACATGGATATGCAAAGATTGGAGGGATATGGATCATGTACAGGCAGATAAGAGTTGGTTTTGGCATGATGTTTGGCACAGATATTGTGGGCCAAAGGGCCTATTCTTGTGTTGTAATATTCCATGTTAAAATAAACAAATCCAGAACAACTGCAGAACCAAT
This sequence comes from Raja brachyura, assembly GCA_963514005.1. The sequence goes on from OY740783.1 coordinate 18,525,354, forward strand.
TGGTAAATCCAAGATCGGATTTTCTAAGGAGATGGTTGAAAGCTGATACTGCAAACCTATTGAAATGGAAAGTGATATATTGCTTTCAGAAGCTTATAATAAAGAATATAAAATTAACATAATTTAAAACTTTGCGTGCTTATCTATTTTTGGGGGCCTGGGTATCTTTTGACATGGTCAAGCTTTGACTTTGATGAAGGTTATTGATGAAGCAGCTAAACATGAAAGGCACAAGAACGTTGCCCTGAGGAACTTTTCCAATGAGTTGGAGTTGGAATAACTGTCTTTAATAGATCACAACAATCATCCTTTATGAGAGATATGACTCCACGCACTGGAGTCCTTTTTTTCCCTTATACCCTCATTGGCTTTTACCAGGGTTCCATAATGCCAAACTCGGTAGTCACTAATTTTTCAAATTCAATTCTTTGGTCCACGCTTGAACTAAGATGAGGCAAGGTTGTGGAGACCAGTGGTCCCAGACAAACCCAAGCAGGATTCTGGTGAGCAGATTATTGATGAATAATCGGAATTGATTGTAGACTTTAGGAGAGCTCCCTCTCCCCTCACCCCACTCACCATCAATAACACCACAGTCACATCTGTGGAGTCTTTTAAGTTCCTGGGAACCATCATCTCCAAGGACTTTAAGTGGGGGGCTACCATCGACTCCACAGTCAAAAAGGCACAGCAGAGGATGTACTTCCTACGGCAGCTGAGGAAGCACATTCCGCCACAGGTAATGATGATCCAATTCTACACGACCATCGTAGAGTCTGTTCTCACCTTCTCCGTCATGGTCTGGTTTGGCTCAGCCACCAAGCACGACGCCTGGAAGCTGCAGCGAGTCAGAGAAGCAGAGAAGGTTGTTGGTCGTTTATCCACGAGTAGTTGCTCTACTCAACAGCCAAAAATCTGTAGCCTCCCTTTGATCTGGTATTTTGTTGGTTCACATGCTTGATCAATGGTGTTTTATCATTAATGTTTTATTATTATTAATGTTTAGTGTTTTCTGAGTCATTCGTAACTATCACTGTACGTCATGTTGTTACTTGTGGGCGGAGCACCAAGGCAAGTTCCTTGTATGTGAATACTTGGCCAATAATCTTACTTACTTACTAACTTAATAACTGTTGATAATTTCGATCACTTTGCAAATGATTGAGAGTAGAGACCTTTGGCAAAATTCAGCTGGATTGGATTTTTCTCCTTTCTCGTGACCAGGTCACACCTGGGCAATTTTCCACATTGTTGGGTGGCTGCCTACAGCACAACAGCACAATACTTTTGTTATGGGTGTGCAGCTGGTTTAGGAATGTGGAAGTTCAGTACAACAGCCAAAATGTTTTCTGCTACCAAAGCTGTTGATGTATCTAGCCTAGTCAGCCATTTCTTGCTGTCACGCAGATCGACTCAAATTGACTGACGACTGGTATCCGTGATAGTTGGGACCTCAAGCCGCAGCCCTGGCTGAATGTGGCTGTGAAGGTTTAACCATGTCTTTAGCATTCACATAACAAATATCAATGTAGTATGCTTGAGGGACATAGGCCTAAAATCTGCAACCGTCTGAACAATAGGGATTTTTCCTGACTTAGGTGTGAGCCTTTTATGGACTGATTAACAGACTAAGTGCTATTATTTTTATAATCATGACTATAAAGATGGAAGTAACCTAATGGGTCTTTCTAAAGAAATCTCTTACGATCTTGCCTTAAAATGTTTCAGATTTTGCAAATAAGTATAAAACCATGACAAGCTGCACTTGTTCATTAAGTGCTACTGTCAAATTCACATTTCAGAAACAATTACCAGCTGATATTATTACACATAAGCTGTTGCCATATAAGTCTGACAATTATGCAAAATACATGGTAAAAGCTTAAAAGATGTATGTAGGAAGGAACTGTTTACACCCAAGATAGACACAAAAAGCTGGAGTAACTCAGCGGCTCAGGCAGCATCTCTGGAGCAAAGGAATAGGTGACGTTTTGGGTTGGGTAACATCAAAATGTTACCTTTTCCTTTTCTACACAGATGCTGCCTAAAAGTAGTAGCATTTAATGAGTAGTAGATTTAAGAAAACTGAAATATTAAAATATATTAAAGCACCATGTCAACATAAATTCAGAAAGGGAACACCACTGCATCTGTGAACAGTTTGGCTTATTTAAATGTATTTATGCAGAACAACAACTGATGTTGATCGTACAAATGAATCCACCTATAATGCACGATTTAAAATACCTAAACGTGGAAGAAATTTTCCACAATCCAAAACACCAAACTTTTGTATCGGAATTTGCTGGTAAGGTTTCAGATAGATTATTACTCCAAGGGGCCATAGTTTAAAGTTAATAAGTAATCAAAACCTTGAACTTTCTCTCCTAGGCCCTACTTTGGATGAACAAAACAAACATGGCCCACTTACTTTGAATTATCCAGGTCCAATTAATTTTGGCCCCAACATCACTTACTAAAAACCATCACAAACCAGTGAACAACAGCAATAAACTTCTTATTAGTAAACTCGATTCTGCAGCTAGTTTGGCTGTATCATGCAATGGTGCAGTTCAGATTTAACATCACTCAAAATGACACCACTGCAAAGTTGATTTCTGATGTTTTATAGTCATATGCTCTGCTAGAATAAGGTCAAATAAAATAGTGCTGTTAAATAGATAAAAGAGGATGGATGGAATGTGAAGTGTTTAGTCACACTAAACAATTCTTGCCCCGTTTTGCATCCAAGATTTTTAGTGAAAGCCATCTCTAGATAATGATTGTGAATAAAAAGTTTTGTGTACAATAACTTTACTTGGTCTGAATCCAAGACCCTTTGGGCATTCAGTTATTCTATAAAACGTCGTATATTTTAACACCTACTCCCAATCTCAGTAATTGGTGCAAGCAATAGAACTTCCATTGTTGTACTGGATAAACCTAAGGATGCAAATACAGCACACGGTTGGCTAAAGCTTAGAAATGGTAAGAGGCCATTGAATTAAATCCTGGCTGATGTGCACTTCAACCCTATTTACCCATTTTAGGTATCAATTAATATGCATCGAAGAAATATTTAACAGATCTGTTTATCATAGTTCAAGCTGACCCATGAGCAACAATATTTTTCCCCACAGGGGATTACACATTTAGGAAGAATAAAACCACAAGCTAATTAGGCCTGTGCCATCTTTCAATGAGTTTATATAGCTGATCCTCTATTTTTTTCAGTCCTCTTTCTCAACTGATCCCCATATCCCTTCATTTAATTTAAGTCAAAACAATCTAGTGCTCTCAGCCTTGAATGTACTCAACAATCACTCAGTCCTCTGTGCTGGAATTTTCGAAGGATTCAAAATCTTACGAGCAAAGAGGTTTTGTTGCTTTTCATGCCAAACTGGGTAATCATTGAGTTATACAGCACCGAAAAAGCTCTTCAACCCAACTTGTCCATGCCGCATCTACGAAAGTCCCACCAGCACGCATATGGTCCACATCCCTCTAAACTGTTCCAATCCATGTACCTGTCCAAGTGTCTGTTAAATGTTGTGATTGTACCTGCCTCAACTACCTCCTCTGGCAGCTCATTCCACATACCCACCACCCTCTAAGTTAAAATTTGACCTTCAGGTTCATATTAAATCTTTCCCCTCTCACAGTATATCTATATCCTCTGGTTCTTGATTCCCCTACTCTGGGTAAAAGATCATGCATTCACCCTATCTATTTATCTTATTATTTTATATGCCTCTATAAGATAATTCATCAGCTTTCTGTACTCTAAGGAATAAAGTTCTAGCCTGGCAATCCATTCCCTATAGCTTAGCTCCTTGAATTACACCAACATCCTTGTAAATCATATCTGCACATCCAGTTTAATGACATTCTTCCAAAATCAGGGTGACCAAAAGTGAACACAATACTCCAAATGCGGCCTCACAAATGTATTGTGCAACTATAACATAACATCTTAAATTCTATACTCAACACCCTGACTGATTATGGCCAATATACCAAAAGGTTTATTTACCAACCTACCCACATGTGAAGCCACCTTCAAGGAACTAAGTGTCTGTACTGCCCCTCTTCCCTCTCTACCCCCCCCATCCCTCTCTACCAACACTCCATCTCTACCCCCCCGTCCATCTCTGGGGAGTGGTGAGTATTACGACCTATGGGTGAGTATTGCGTTCGGGGACCAACCCTGCCGTGGCGCCGCGCGCCTCCCCTACCCCTCAATCTCTACCCCATTCCCTCTCCCTCGCTAACCCCTCCCCCTCCTTCTACCCTCCCTCTCTACCCCCTCACCCTCTAGCCGCGCCTGTGCAGTTGGGAGCTATACGTGAGTGGATAGGGCGACAGATGGGGGAAAAGGAGCAAATGAATAATATTAATATAATATCAAGGGTCAGTGTGTCTGTAGGGGGTGGTTAGTGTGTGTGTGACGCTGCAGCCCCCCCCCCCCCCCCCCGCACGTTGAGGGGACGGGACCCAACGGTAAAGGTCCTGCCCTGGTTTGACTTCTCAAAATGCAACTCCTTAAACTTACTTGCATTAAACTACATTAGTCATTCCTCAGCTCACTTGCCCAAATGATCAAGATCCTGCAGTAATTTATGATAACCATCTTCACTTCCTGCAATACCACTTGCTTTAGTGTAATTTGCAAATGTTACTACTCATGTCTTGTACATTCTCATCCATATCATTGATATAAAAAACAAACAATAATGGGCCCAGCAACAATCATTGAAGCACACCACCAGCCACAGGCCTCCAGTCCAAAAAACAACTTTCTCATATCTTGACACACCTTTCCTAGTTCTGGATTTTCAAAAGGTTCTCTAGCTCTTTAAAATTTTATATGGTACATTGAAAATACTTCTCATTCTTATAAACCGCAGTGAATGCAGGTTCATCCCATTCCTAATGGAAAACATTCTTATCTCACAAATCAATTCAGTGTATCAACATTGTCCTGACACTTGGGTACTAAACTTTTGTTATAAATGCCAGAATCATAGACTCACCTATGTATGAACGAGCTCCCATTAATGTGTATTATTAAATTCAGAAGTCCGACGTACATGGATCGCCTCAGCACAGAGGAAGAACAAGAAGGGAAGAGACAAAGACTTAAGATTTTGCCTTCCATCACAGTGAGGAGGTGTCTGGTGAACTCACTGTAGTGGATGTTAAACTTGTGTTTATTATGTGTTTTGTTATTTACTATATATATGACTGCAAGGCAACGAAATTTCGTTCAGACCAAAAGGTCTGAATGACAATAAAGTTTCCACGATCCATGACATGCATACGTCAGTTTCTATGAATGGCAGAACTAGTTTATTTTCTCTCTCCACTTTTGGTAATGAATCTTTCTTCTCAGTCTTATGTACTTTTGATTCATTACAATACTATGGAGGTACGCATATCATATCAAGTGATTATGGTGCACTTTCTGATTTATTACCGTGGAACAGCCTATACAGAGATCAAACCTCCAGATTTAGTATCAATGTAGTGTACAATGATGGCAATACAAGGTTACTTTATACTCCACCACCAATCCATCCCTTCTTGCAATGCAGCGAAACATGCCATTTGGCTTATTGAGCAAAAAACAAACTGCTGGGGGAACTCAGCAGGCTAGGCAGCATTTGTGGAGGGAAATGGACAGAGTACATTTCGGGCTGGAATCCTTCTCCAGAATAGGGTCCGAAGAAGGGTCCTGAACCCAAACATCATCTGACCAGTCTGAACAGGGTTCACAACCCAAAATATTACCTGCCCATTTCCATTCACAGGTGCTGCCTGACCCACTAAGTTCCCTCAGCAATTTGATTTTTGCTTAAGATTCCAGCAACTGAAGTCTCTTTAATCTCCATTTATTTTCTCAATTGCTTGCTGGCATAAATAAAACAGTTGGCTAAACATTATCTGCATGTCAATTTTTCAATACACAGACACAAGGACCCCTCTGAAGAGCAATACTTACTAGTTAGTTTATTCCACTATATAAAGCATTCTTCTTACCAAATAATCTCAAATTCATCCACTTTATAAAACTATCACCTCCTTGTCCATTCAAAGACTTTCTGCAGCCAACTCAGAGCTTACTTTTGCATCTAACTTTGTATTGTTTACAAATTTGGAAGAATAGAATGTGTTCCATTCTCCAAACTGATTAATAAAGATAAATAGCCCCTTGACTGGCCAATGTGATATTCTTCTCGTAAATGCTTGACAACCAGAAATGATCTAGTTTGACTTACTGCTTATAGTCCTTCAACCAACTTTCTTATCCGTGCGAATTTGTGCACCCCACATGAATGAGCCTCATTTCTATGTAACGACAGTACCATTCATATGGCACTTTCTGCCTTTACATTCAAATTCTCTAAATCCACTCATTCTGGTGAACATTTATTGTCTTTCTGCAAAGCCAGCATCATCTTCCTATGATTGATTACCCTACAATTTGTAACAAAGAGTAAGGGAATGGCAGAGGAATTAAATAATGTTTCTTTCTTCACATAAAGATGAAAAACCTACCAGTAATAATCAATTACTAGGTTCTCATGTGGAACTGAAGTAAATAAGTCACAGTACAAAAAATATACAAGAGACATAGTAAGAAAAAAATCATAATAAACCCCAAAGAGCTGATCTACATTTAAGTGGGTATGAAAGTATCTAGTTCGATACCTGAAATGCCCAGGAAAGAAGGAGACTACATAGATTGTTAGAGACTGCCCGGTCCATTACAGGCACTGACATCCCCACCATCAAAGTGAGACACTGCCTTAAAAAGGCTGCTGGTAATATCAAAGACCCACACCACCCTTGTCACACTGTCATTTTGCTACCACCAGATGCAAGATCAGCTTCTTCCCAGCAACAATCAGGCTCTTGAACACTACACAACACTAACCTCCGCGACTATAATCTTCTATAGATTGCGTCTATGGTTGCCCTTTAGACTTTTGATTAATATATAAATTTCTGATTATTATATGTTATCTGTAAGTTATTAGGTTTATGAACTTGTTAAGCTCCAGGGAGTAAGAAATGTGCTGTTCTGTTGTTGGTATATATGCCAATTAAATACTGTTAACTCTTGTAGTGGTGAATGCTCTTGTTATCATCTTTCAAAATTCTATGGCTTCTGAAATTGTTCCTGTGGATTGGAACGTGAACCCACTTTTTTAAAAAAGGAGGGAGTGGGAAAACATGGGGCTATCAACCGGTTCCCTAATATCAGCAGTGGGAGTGTGCTGGAGACAACAAAAAAGGATGCAATACAACAACACCTTGAAAGTAATCATAAGATAGGGCAGAGTCAGCATGGATTGATGAAAATAATTATTTGATTGATCTGCTGGAGTTCTGTGATCAGTCGCATAGGAGGTCGGTCAACAAGGTTTGAGCACATGGAGTTGGCTGTAATGCACAAACATGGATTGAAAATGTTATTGGACATTAAGGGAAGTGAGGAAATTAACAGATCTTTATCTGGCTGTAACTTGTGTGGTGCACAAGTGGGCTCTAATGCGCAATCTATATGAATAATGTGGTCATGGAGTATTTCCAAGTTTGCTGATATCACAAACAGTGGGGTTGTGAGTAAGAAGGATGATATGCAAAAACGTCAAGTACACAGAGCAAATGGATGAGGGGGCAAGAACATGACAAATGGCACATGACAAATGCAATGTAAGGTGCGAAAATGTGGTTACCTACTGTTGTGCACAAAACAGAAAAGCATGATTTTTTTTAAATGTTAAAAGAGTGGGAATTGCCGATGTTAAAGTCACTCAGATGTTCTCGCTTATGTCACTGAAAGTCAACACACAGATACAGCAACTAATTTGGTAGACAATTGGTATGTTTATCTTCTTTGCAACAACATTTCAGAAAATAGAAACAAACTGTTCAGCTCTACTAAGTTTGAGCAGACAATTCCACATTTTATTCTCCCCACGTTCTCAACAACTCCTCCTTCATTCTAGTAATTACCTGCACAGTAGAGGCAATTGATAATAGCCAGTTAACGTATCTAAATTAACATATTTAGTATGT